>AP025045.1:31474796-31596313 GCA_036186865.1 Eustoma russellianum | reverse complement strand
GGACCGTAAAAACTTTTCATGCATAACGAAAACATAGTCGCTTGTAAAACTTGCTTGCATCGTAAAAATCCATGAAAATCAGTTTCATGATCATGCATGATACATGTAGTGATATGCAATGCAAGTCATGACATGAATAATCGTATGCCTTCCTTATAACATCTCAACATGCAAGAATGCGGACGCTAAATTCTTCCAGAATTTTACTTCATATTCATGGGGCGGTTAAGCTAACCAAATAGGTCCATTTCCATAATCTTTTGTCACAAATACATTTGGTGGAATCTTAGATACATGTCGTAAAAATTTCAGATTATTTCGATAATCATAAAGGGGCTCATTTACTTAATTTCTGAAATGGGTTAGGTGCTGAAGCTAAACCGACCTATTTTACCAAAAATTCAATTGCGGAAAATCCGTGATAGAAATTCCAACTTGCACAAGTCATAAACACGTGGAACTAATATCCTACCAAATTTTATCCTATTTTCATACCTCTAAGTCCCCTTTCTGAGTCCAGAAAGTCGTTCTAAACTTCAGGTTGGTTCCAGTGCTTTCAGTTGAGCAGTTTTTCTAATTAATTCATATAAAATAATACAGAACTTATTTTACCAAAATTCTAATTGGCGTGTTCACTAGACTCATAGTATTATTACCATGCCAAAAATCAGCTTTATTGGTCCTCTACAAGGTCTCTTTTCCAGCCGTTCAAAACGTTACACCATTCGGTTATGTTCCAGAATTTATAGCCTGAGCAGTCTAACTAATTATTTTATTAAAATTTAACCATAACTTATTTTACTGAAATTCTAACTCTCATCTCTGATACACTCATGAGAATAGCTCTGTGTCAAAAATTAGATTTATTGAAGGTCCACAAGGTCCTCTTTTAATTCGTTGAAACCAGTGATCAATTCTGCCCGACTCCAGAATTCTCTTCTGGGGCAGTTTTACCGTATAATTTCTTAAAAATAATCCGTAACTGATTTTAACAAAATTCCAACTCTCACTTGTACTATACTCATAAAGCTAACTTTGTACCAAAACTTAACTTCATTGAAGGTCTGTAAGGTCAGTTCTTAAACCATCTAAAACGTCACTCTATTCTGTCTACTTCCAGTGGTTTGCTAATTTGTCATCTTATCCAAGTCAAATGTCCATGTTTTCACTCAATACTTTGGGCCGAAACTTGTGTGTTGCCTTAACCACATTTTACAACACATATTCAAGCATGCATTCATATTCAAGAGTCATCTCAATCTAAACTTACCAACAATCTCATAAAGCTCCTAGCTTTCACATGTATTCTTTCCTTAGGATCCTTTGTATTACATTCACAAGTCAACCTTGTCTAGACCTACTTAGGTGACTTATTCCACTCTAGGTCAGCCTTATTTCATATAGCATATAGGAAAAGACTTCATCTTTAAAGGAATAAATCACATGCAAGGCATTGTTTTTAGGGAATCACTAAGATGTAGTCTCAAACTTAAGATATTCAACTAAAGATCATATCTTAAGAACTTCTAAGCATTCAAGTCACAAAATCTTTAAATAAATCATGAGAGATTATTGTATACTTGCCTCTTCAAGCTAAAGCTCTTGTCTTTGCTTGGTTATGGAGTGAGTTGAGTTGAAATCCTTCTCCTTCCTTACCTTGAGCATACGGTTTTTATGGAAATGAAAGGGAAAGATTAGTCTTTATTTAATAGAGGAAATAGGATATGTTTGAGGGCTAGAGCATCTTACCAAAAGGATCTTGGAATGGAGATTCAAGTACCACAATGTGTCTCCACCTAAGAAAGTTGATGGCTTTCACCTATTTACACCATAAAACCCACGGTTTTGGGCATGGGGAGAAGGAGTTCATGTGAGCTTCATTCTTTACCAAATAAGAATTCACTTAAGAAAGCTTGGAACAAGACTTACCTAGATGTCTTCTTGAGTCTTGAAAGTGAAGTTGAACTTCTATCCTTCAAGAGTATAGGGCCGAAATATTGGTGAGAGTAGGAGGGAATTTTGCTAAGTGTTGCTTGGCTTGCTTGGGAAGAATTTTCTAGATGAATGTAGGGTTTAGTCTTGCAAGATTTAAAAATCTAGGAGATGGGGAGGGCTTGGCCGATTTTGGAGGGATAATAGGGAGGTTAGGGTTTCCATGAGTGTTAACCAATGTTACTTTATTCCAACTATGGTTACTTTTGGGCTAACCCAAGTTACTTTATCAAATCATGGTTATCTTAACCTTGGTTTAAGGAAAAAGTAACCATGGTAGGATTTAAAAATCCTCCATGGTTAATCATGTAGGGGCCGATTTTTTGGTTGGGGTCTTTATGACCTCAACCATACTACTTTGTTTCTTTAATGAGTTGTCTTACTTGTTCCTTAAATGCATGTCTATTTTGTTTTCTATTTATTCTTTGCATAATAACTTCTTGTCTTAATGGTGTAGTAGACTTTAAGTAATTATTTTAACTAATAAAATTGGCTAGAGAATTCTAGAACCCTTACATGTCTTGGCCGAAATTTTTGAGCTTCTTGAGCATCTTGATATTTCTTGTAATTTTAATTCATGTACTATATTGTTTTCTTTATTTTATCATATTTGTATACACGCCATGTGTAATATATATCTATATATATATGTCCTCCTATGTATACGCATGTAGGTATTTATACATTTCGTACACATATATCATATGCATGCACATACATACATAGTGGTGTGTATGGTTCATATAACTCTATATTTCATGTACTACTTTCTTGAAGTTTCCCTTATTTAATTTGGCCTGGTATCACCTCAATAATAATTAAGTAAAGAGGGTTAAGTTGACTTAAGTAACACGCGCTAAAAGAAATTGTCGCTTTCATTCCGTCCTATATTCATAATTTTCACGTACATGATCATTGGGGTACAACATCGAAAGTACAAACAATATAAGCAAGGTTGGTAAAGTATATACTTTATGGTTTATAATAGTTGAGCACTTGATTCTTCACTTGTAAATTGTAGAAACTTGCTTCTTCCTTGCCATGGTGACTCACGGTTTTTAGGGAGAATTGTAAGGGAGAGGAGCTTGTTTGAGTAAGAAAATGGAGCGGAGAGAAGTTTGAAAGAAAGGAGAGGAAAGTGGTGAACTGAAATGACTTGTTTCTTGGCTAATGGAATGGAAGGACTTTATCACCTTTTCCTTCCTCACTCAAGGTTTAAAGGCTCCAAAAAGAAGAGGCAAGTTTGTTTTAAGTGAGAGAGAGAGAGAGACAGAGGTTAGAGAGAAAAGGATGTCTTGGAGTGAAATGAAGCTGGTTCTCCCTTGAATATGCTTGGCCGATATTTTGAGAAAATGGGGGAGAGTAGTGGAGCCTTCATCATAGCTTATGGGGACAAGGAAAGAATAAATAACGGATGTGTAAGTGGTGCATGAATTGTGGTTGGAGAAAAGAAAGGTTGTATAAGGATTGTATATAGTTGGATTGATGGAGGATTAAAGAATGTAAGAAACGAGGTTGTCTTCCTCCTTTATGGCTATAGCCGAGATCAAGTGGAAGTGGTGGGGGTTTACTCCATTTATTGGTTTAAGAAGTGGATGTGTAGGAAAATTGTAAGACATGCATGGTCCTTAATTGGGTTGGGAAGGTGTGTGTAAGAGAGAGGGTATTGAAGAAGAAAAGGAAATCATTATTTTCTGACTCCTTTATGACCGAGATTTGGGTGGGGAGGAGGGAATTGTGTTTGTCTTGTAGTGAGTTTAGGGAATAGAAAAGAAAAGGTGTAAGAGAAAGCATAGATGGTGTAAGAAAAGGCATGGGAGATGGAATGTTGGGAAATGAATAATATTATTTCCTACTTTTCCCCTTCTGCCGAGAGTAGTGCAAAAAGTAGAGAGAAGTGTTTGGCTTATAGTGGGAAATGATGATGAGGTGGCATATAAAGTGAGTAAAAGTGAAATGATGGATACTAGAAAGTGATGGAAGAAGAGGATAAGTGAAGGAGGCTTGACCATAGGAGTGTTCGGGAGAGGAAAGAGAAGGAGTTTTGTCTTATGGTATGGTTGGGAAAATGACAACTAATATGTAAGGAAGATACAACAATTACACTTTAATTATATCGTAATTCCTTTTTGTCCCTTTTCCACTAGCCCGGAGGTGCGGGTCTTAACAAAATCATTGGTTAAGTGTTGATTCCTTGGAACATCGAGTTATTTGGCTTGAAATCTAGCAGGCTTGAATTGATATAGAGAAAGTATGAACAAGAAGTGCTTGCTTTTCATGTGGGATCTAACTAAGTTAAAATATATGGTTGAAATAGCCAAGGAAAGAAGTACAGTGGATCAATGTGGCACGCGGAAGCATGTTGCACTTCAAAACCTTAAGTTGATCAATAATTAGTGTGCCATGCTAGGATTGGACACATTAAGTTAAAGATTTTATTTGAAAATATGGATGACTTATAGAAATTCTACAAAGTATTGAACTATTATTTCTCAAGTAGTTAAATATTTTTCACTTACCTCATGGTACACATATATTTTAAAGGTACTTCAAAAAATTTTGTGCCTAAGTATTTCATTAGGTTTAGTAATTTTACAAAAGCTATTTCCTTTCCGTGTTTGCATATCGATATAATGAAGGTTCAATTAATTTGGCAACTTCAAATGGAAGAAACTTAAAAATATTTATGTTCTCCAACAACAACATGTGTACATACTTCTTATACAACATCTCAAACTTTTGTTTAAGACAAAATTAATTTTATTTGTCGACTATCGATATTGTAAGCATTTTATCGATTAAAGATTTTGTATTTATTTATCCGCTTGCGATGATCTTACTTAATTTTTGTCAAGTCAAAAAGTAGAATTCGAATTATTACTCCTTTATGGAAAAGTGAAAGTTACTGCATTCAAAATATTTTATCGAACTTTACGTTTGCTAAGTTTCCAAATTGTCTTGATGCTACTTTACCGTAATACTTTTGCGAACAAATTATGCCTTTTTTTATAAGTGGTCATTTCAGACACCACTTTACGAAGACAAACATACAACACTTTGGATTCTGTGTTTACAAAAAACTTAGAATGTATACTATTTTAAATATATATGCCAAACTATGGCTACGTAAGCTACAATTTTGTTTGAAGGAAAATATGTTAACACACATATTTTGTATATTAAGCTGTTGATGATACCTCCGAAAAGTAAGGGTATGATTATAGAAATCGCCCATAGGTATACAAGAATTGATTTTAAGGACTTAGTTATGTGTTCAGGAAGAGTAGTAACTAGCATATTGGAGTTCTCCAGGGATATTTTGCTTGGTGGTTTATCTAGGAAATGGATCATATATGATCGGCCAAAGGAATTCAGAATCATAGAATACAATTATATGAGTTGGATGATTCACATAGGGAGTACAAAAGGGAATTGAAGACCTAACAACCTAAAGGGGATGTGGGTAGGATGATAATCGTGATATACGGAAGGTGAATGGGTGAGGTAGATCTATAATAATTTTTGATTACATAATACGCAAGTTTCAAGAACGAAACTTATGCAGGACCTGCAAGGCACCACTAGAAGGAGGAGGATTGAATAGTGGGTGTGGAAAATTTGGTTTTTAAAATTGTTTTAACCAAAAACCCAACTTCTGAAAATAGTTTCTGTTTTCAGGACTTGTTTTTCAATGTTTTAAAAACTAGTTTAGAGGTCTTCAAAAATTCTGAAATTTGGAGAGATCTTAGTCTTAGATGTTCTGAGTATCTCCTAAAAATTTCAGATTAAAATTCAACCTTTAACCCTTTCAAACATTGTTGATGGTCAGATTGTGCAAATCTGCCAGAAACGGTAGTCTGACTTCAAAAATTTGTTCCGATTAAATGGTTGCTTCAAATGGTCTGAAAATTTAATGACAAACCCATTATTATGTGTATCTAATTGGGTTGAAACAGTTTTGAAAAATGCCTTTGGGAAGTTAGTCAAATATGTTCAAAGTCTCAACCTTTGCAAGCCTGAAAATCAGATTGCACTAGTCTCAGAACGTTTGACGTTTGGATGACTTATACTTGTCCAAAAGGGTTTAAACTTGCACAAAATGAACACTAAAACATGTAGTTATGTTTCTGGAAAGTTTGGTGATTTTTGAAGTCCGTTTTCTATTTTTAAGAACGTGATGAAAATGATGCACTGTGCTGGAAATTGAAAGTAGGTGCTGAAAAGTAAAGAACACAATGAATTTTATAATGGTTCGGTTAAATAAACCTACTCCAATCTTCGAGGACACCTTCTTCGGTTATCAGTAATCACAAAACAACAAACAACAACTTACCACACAGGGTTGATGGAGTTACACACCAACTCCAACCCTTTACAAACCTTGTAAGCCATTACAATGATCACGAACACCACCACCAAGCGGATGAAAAATTGATCACACCTTGATCAATCTTTTACAACAATATAGCGTGTATGGTGGTACATATGAAGCCTATTCAATATGTATGAATATGAATACAATTGGCTTTGAGAGAAAAGAAGAAAGAAGTGTAGAAGAAGGAGATGTAGCACACGTTTTTGCTCTAGGGTTTTTGAAACTTGTCTTGTGTTTTGTTTGCTATCCTTCTTTTCTTTTTATCAAGAAGTGGCCACCACCCTTTGCCTTTTTCTTCCCTTGGAAATTATCTTTTAAGTCCTTGCAAGAATATCTTGCATCATTGTGACATTCACGTGCTTACTTGGCAACTCTTCATTGGATGATCATTAAGGCCTTGCTTACTTGGTACTCATTGATTGGATGAGAGTTGTCATCGTTTGATGACTGTATAAATCTGAAAATAACACTTAAAAAAATGTTCCAATTAGTCATAAAAATGTTGCAATAAGTCACATAATAAATTCCAAAAAATTTGCAAGACAATTCATCACCATTTACTACCATAAAATCGGCCACCTTGATTTTTCCACATGCTGAAATTTTAAGCATGTGCACTATCCAAGATACATTCAAACTGTTGCCATGTTGGTATTAGATTAATCCTTTGAAAATGAAAAATCAAATATGTTAAAATCCAAGACCTAATTTCGGCCATACACATTCAACACATGCTGAAATTTTCATCATGTGTGATATCTCAAATATCATCACAATATTTCCTTAACATCTTCAAATCAATCCATTAATATTGAAGAAGCAAATAAATCATCATTTAGTAAGGAAATTCGGCCAGCTCAAGTGCACACATGCTGAAATTTTTAGCATGTGTTACAAATGTGACATAGTTTGAAATATTACCTTGTGTAGCTCCTTCCTTTATGTCACCAACCTTGTACACTTCATTCTTGGCCAATCAAGATTCCAACTAGGCTCCACATATGCTCCATTAAGCTGATCTAGGCATGTGATGTAGCTTGTACATGTGCGGAATTTTATTTTTGCAAACTTTGTAAAATAGTGCACAATAATTATACACATATGGTATATTCCAATCAGCCCTTAATTGATTTTTCTAGAATACTTTAGAGTGTATAGAGTATGTAAAAAGTGTCTAGATACATGTTATATGTCATGCCAAAAACGTTCCATGTGTCGTGTTTGTAGAAAACCAAATTTTCGACTGTTGTCGATTACACGATTTTTCTCCGATTGAATTCAAACTTTTTGCACATGTTATATATATTATATCACACATAATATACATTGAATAACTTGAATATTCAGCTCTAAAGGTTGAGTAAAGTGGCGCCCCATGTACTTAAAAAGATGAATTTAGAATCTCCACAATTTGGCCTTAATTGAGGGTAATTTGTGTGTGCCAACATGGAATGATTTCATGGATGAATATAACATGTAGACCACGAAATTTATGGTCATTTTTTGAAGTGTATGGGCTGGCCATCTATACATGGCAAGTACGTGACACGTTGGCGAAGTTTCGGTTGTCACCCGATATGACAATTTTTGGTTTAGAACCTTATAACGTGTCGTAATAATTTTGTCATCACCATGACTTATATCATATGCTATAAGACCTGAATATACTCATAAATATGAGGTAAATATGGTGGTGTGACGTTAACATACGTTCGTAAAATATATACCGTGCCGTTAGTACGTTGGAATATATGTGTATAGCGCCTTTTCAAAAAAATCTGAATATATATAAAAATATATATAAAAGGCGTGTGATAAAGGTGTAGGAGAAACTTTCTATTTTTCAATTTGTTACCTTTGTGCCTTCTCCAAATATATCATCATTCAATGAATTGCTTAGTTCATTTAACTAACTACTTCACTTAATGAACTTGTTTAGTTCATTAATGGCGGCACCTAAAAATAGTTCAAACATAACAAATGTTCGCCATTTGATGTAAGCTTTAAAGCTTCATGGCTCTTTAGTTCGGTAACATTATATATGAACTATATAAGGCAGGTTTCATGCAAAAACATGTCAAGTCATAAAACGTGTCATGTATTTCTTTAGTACACGTTATTTAAATCATGCATTTTGAAATCACTCAAACCCCTTTTTCTCAACAACTTACTATAAGGGGATAGAAATGACACGACCACTCCAGCGGTATGAAAAAAAAATCTAATATAATATAACATAAAGTAAAATATATGTATATGTGTGTCTCTCTTTCTATCTCTCTCTGTGTGTGTGTGTGTGTGTGTATATATATATATTTTTGAAAGGAAAAAATTTTATTAGCAAAAACCCTCACTTATGGCGGAGGAAAACCTTATACAATAAATGAAAAGATGCCAATAGCAGTAGTAAGTGATTATCAACATCCATGTTATATATGATATGCCGCATTAAAACCTTGCCAAGTAAAACCACCCTTGTGGATAAAACCTTGGCGAAGGAAAAAGCGTACATATTTATATAAATGGAGTGTTGATATACTCTATCAGTTAAGCGAAAAGAAAATGAAACTCGAATATTACACAAATGCGCCAAAACTAAGATCCAGGCGAACATCCTCGTCTGATGATGATCTCTTGTCCAAACGGAACTCATGTCAACGGATAGGAAAGAAATTGCGAATCGTGTCCTCGTCCATGCAGAAAAGAAGCGAATGGCTGAGTAAAGCAGAAATATGTGACAGAATAAAAGCAAGAAATGAATCGGATGAAGATCATACCAGGCCTGCCTGCACAAACTAATGTGCCGGCAGAGATATGAAGATACGCCAAACCATGTGGTAGACTTGTAACAGAAGGTAACTGCTTTGCTGTATTACCCATGACTTGTGGTGTGAAGAATGTTGCGCGAGAGATGTTCAAAATGTAATTGCATTCTCAGCGGCCAGCGAAACCCACCAATGTATCGATGTAAGTCATATACAAAGAAAACAAAGAGAATGTGAAAGAGTCGATGGAGGCATACGAAAATCCAGCAGGTTGAATCAAGATAAATCATATCGAGTCCGCCTGCACCTAATAGAGTACAGGTAGAGAGGTTGCAAAACTGCCAATCCTGATGGACGACTTGAGTAGTGCAAACGCGGTTGCATCGATCCAGTTGTGAAGCGTAGTTGCACCGCCAACCAAATACAGAGAAAGAAAAGAAAGCATTATATATGCTGAGGATATATGGGATGCAACAGTTGATCAAAGGAAGACAAGTCATACCGTGCCTGTCCGTAACCGCTATGGTACGGGCAGAATAATCTGAAGTGCGCCAATCCATTAGGAAGACATGAACTTCAGCGTGTGCGCAGATTAGCCGTAGTGAGATCTAGAGTAAGTGAGGCTCGTACTAAGGCTGAGAGATTATGACTATTGAAATAGCCTGTCTCAGGACAAAACATTGCATGCTGGGCTAAGTAGTGAGCTGCCATATTGGCCTCCCGATACGTATGAGTTATTTCCAATCGATGATGATGGAGTAACGTATGTATGAGTTATTTCCAAAGACATCAGCGCTTTATACCATTTCTTTTCTTACGATGACTCTATGTAATAAGGTTTTCCTCCACCACAAGTGAGGCTATTCAATAAAATAAAGATTTTTAAATATATATATATATATATATATATATCCAAAGAAATCGCGTAATTTTCTTCTTCGTTATCACTCCGACGCCGCCAGTGGCACCGGGGGCTCCACCGTCGTTTGCCGACATCCTTCGTGGTGATTCTACACCTACGATTCAGCCGAAATCACCGACTCGGTATAAGGGCTGACCTTCCATTCAATTTTCCGACAAAGAGATAGACTCATTGAATACACTCTTGTTGGAACGTTTTGGCACGGTCATCTATGGATCCGCTGTAAAAAGCCTTCGGTTGCATTGGATTTGCCGGCTCGGTGAACATCGGTCTTTTGGATAAAACCCACGTGCTCCTTCGGTTTGATCAAGAGAGGGATTACAGCCGCTGCTTTTACCGTCGTACTTGGTCTATTCTTGGATATCCTATGCGATTCACGAAGTATACGTATGATTTCGATCCAAGGTATGATGCACCAAGTGTCCCAGTATGGATTTCTTTGCCTGCTCTTTCCATTTATTTACATCATCAAGCATCTTTTTTTGCCATTGCCTCTATGATTGGTACGCCCATCCGTCTGTATATGGAAACACAGAGACTGCTGCGTCCTTCAGTTGCACAGTATGCCTTGAGATCGATATCTCTAAGGAGCTGCCAACCAAGTTGCATATTCAGAGCCGTAATCATGAGTTCTTTCAACAAATCGTATATGCAGATTTCCTCTTACTCTGTTCGACATGTTGTATTTTGTGGCATAAAATAGGAGCCTATCCTTCATCTGAGAAAGCCATTCAGCCGCCGTCTGTCAAGGTTTGGAAGGAAAAGCCTTCGACCTCCTGCTATTTTGCAAACCCCGTTGAATACTTTGCCACGCACTAACACTTTGCCAATCCATCCTGCACAGGTTGTTGGGGAGCCTGCTATTCCCATACGTGAGCTAAATATACCTTCATCAATGGACAATCCAGCTCCGACTTATTCACAGGAACTATAGATCTTGGGCCATGCTAAAGAAGATACGCTACAAACCTCCACTACAGCAGACGATCTCCTCCATGGCCATTCAGACATGGAAGTATATTATCCGCCACTGCTGCCTGGACAATTCGGATATAGCCACTCTTTGTTCCACATATCAAGCTGCGTCGGATAACATTGCACGTCGCATGGCACATTTAGCTCCTCCTCCATCGGATGATACCTTATTCCAGCAGATGCTTCAACCGTCCATTATGACAGATGATCAGGGCTTTGTGGTACATGTAAAAAAGAGACATCGTTGTCCTGCATCCAAGATCTCACGGCCGCCGCGGTAGGTTATGACCTGAAGTTCTTCCTGTTCTTCAAGTTCTTGCGTCAACCATTCTTAATGCATATCCTCACTTAGAATCTTAGATGGTTAGGGACCTCTTTATCACGACTGCGTTTATTATTGCATCATTATTCAGTGGCTTTCCTTATTGTAATAGAACCACGTCAATCACCTGATTGGTTATAGCATGCTCAACTTCAACTTGGTTTTACATATTCATTTTCAGTTTGTGAGGATCGTGTTTGGTGTTTTTGGCGTACTGATGTTTTAGACTTGTAGGATATCTAAATAAAAAAGCAGGTCTCTATTTTCATGTGCAGATAGTTGCCTCAAATGTCTATTACTGGCACTCCTGTGTTTATGGCCGACATACAGTTTTGGATCGATGCGGTCTTTGGGCAGATCTTGTTTCTTTTGGAACGGACATGCTAGCCCCCTGGTTGATATCGGGTGATTTTAACACATTCCTTTCATTGGAGAATCATCAGGGTCGTGGTAGACTAACACTAGCGTCAGTAGCAGACTTCATAGCTAACCGTGGACTCGTTGCCTTGGCATATTATCCCGCATATGGGAACTCATTTTACATGGCTTGGAGGTCGAGGCTTAGGTCAAGTTCGTCAACGTCTTGACTGGGTCTTTTTTAATACATCGTTTTATGACTTATTTTCTCAGGTTACGCTTAGTCGTTTGAGTCGGGTTACTTCAGATTATTGCCCACTATTACTACAATGTCTCTCTGCCCTGCCGACCTCACCCAAGCAATTCCGTTTTCTTTTGGTATGGACTACTCTTTCTCAGTTTCTTTCTTTTATTATACAGTAATGGTTGTTATATCCTACTACAGGAGGTATGTGAGGATTCTGTAACAAACTTCGCCTGCTAAAAAAAGATTTATCTATTTGGAACAAAGAAGTTTTTGAGAACATCTTTAAGAAGGTGGAGTATTCAGAATCATTAGTACAATGCACTGAACTGGCCTATGATAACTCGCCCACTGAGGAGAATTGGCAAGCCTATCATTCGGCTCAGGTGGACTTCCGGCTTGCATGTGCACAGGAATCGGCATACTGGCAACAAAAGGCCCGAGTAAAGTGGCTTAAAGAAGGTGAGGCTAATACTGCTTATTATCATGCCATTGTTCGTGACCGGCATCGACGACAGTACATACATTAGGTTCTTCACCCAAATGGACTTTTATGTAATACTCCTAAAACTATCCAGCAGGCTGCAATAGACTTTTACACAGATATGTTTACGGCTCAGCCTACACAACATAATCCATCCTTGCTTGATACCATCCCCCTCCTTATTACGGACTCTCACAATGCACTCTTAACAGCGATACCAACTGAGGACGAGGTGAAGCAGGCAGTCTGAGCACTTGATCCTCAAAGTGATGCGGGCCCAGAAGGTTTTAATGGCTGTTTTTATCAGACATGCTGGGCATTATACATACTGATGTTTTCAAGGCAGTACAAGAATTCTTCTTGGGCTTCCCCTACCAAAAGCAGCATCGCATACTATGATTGTTTTACTTCCAAAAGATACCACACAAACCACTTTTGCGGATTATCAACCGATTGCATTATGTACCTTTTTGAGTAAAATTCAGACTCGCATTCTAGCTACCCGCTTGAGCACTATTCCGCCTCTCATTATCTCATCAGAGCAGGCAGCTTCCAAAAAGGTAAGGGCATTGCTGAGCATGTGTTACTTGCAAACGAAATGATTCATTGGATTGATCACTCTTCTCGTTCATCAAACTGCCTAATTAAATTAGACCTTGCCAAAGCTTTTGATTGGGTAAGCTGGAGCTTTTTGCACTCAGTTCTAGTTAGATTCGGGTTCTCAGCAACATTTATCAAACTAGTACATAATCATCTCAGCAATACATACTTCTATATACTTATTAATGGTGTGCCCAGTGGGTTTTTCCAGCCTACAAGAGGAGTAAAGAAAGGTGATCCCTTATCAACTCTGCTATTTATTATAGTAGCTGAAGTTTTTACGCGGGCACTTCATTCTCATATGTAGAAAGGCTATTTCGTTCCCTTTCTTTAGGCCGTCTACCGCTTCGCATTTCGCATTTATCCTACGTAGATGATCTTCTCCTCTTTATGGCTGCAGATCGACGGAACTTACTACATGTCAAAAGCTTTTTAACTTCATATGAGCAAGCATCTGGGCAGAGTATAAACTATCATAAAAGTATAGTCATATTTTCCTCCTCAATCTCACATCACCGAAGTTGTGAATTACTAAATATTTTGAACATGCGACAATCATCTTTACCAGTCAAATATTTGAAGTCTTATCAGCATAAGGGTATTATGCGTTCATCTCACCATGTGGATCTCCTATCTTATGTCGACAAACGCCTACAGAGTTGGCAGCATCGTCTTTTAGGTATAGCAAGAAGACTGGTACTCATCAAATCTATTTTATCCTCATTACCGTTACACATAATGGCAGACACACGTCTTCTGAAGAGCGTTATCTGTGCTCTTGAGACTCGGTTTTCAGGTTTTTTTTTGGGGATCAGATCACCATCATCGAATTTCCTGGAGAAATATTTGCCTGGCTACATAAGAAAGGGATTTAGGAGTTCGTGACTTGACCTCCATTCGGACTGCTTTTTCATGTAAGATCTAGCATCTCTATCATTGCAGTGATTCCTTATGGAGCCATTATATGCGCGCACGATATAGTGTGCGTGGTGAGTTTCGGCCGTGCCTATATGACTCTCTAGGTTGGAAGCAAATATGTGCAACACATTCTTTATGTTCTTCCATAACCTCAAATGTCTCACCTCCTATTTGGCCGACACCATATGGGACATTTACGTTACGCATGGCTTATTCTATCACATGACCATCGCGTCCAACTCTTCTCTCATGTGATTACATTTGGTATCGAATGCAGAAGCCAGCTATTCAGGTTCTTTTTGTGAAAATACCAAGAATCAAACGGTTCAAGCGTTCAAGGCTTCGATTATGCCATGAACATCATCCAATCACAAACCAAAACAAGTATATGGAATCAAATCAATCTAGACTAAGTAGAATGAGCTAGAGAGAGAAGAGAGGAAACAAAGCTAGAGAGAGAATTGGATAACTGCTCGATTGATTTCTCTGAATTCTGCAATGCTACACCCATCGAAACAAATACAGAGGAAAGAGGCGGTTATAACAGAATTCCGCCTGAGATTACAAAAATACCCTTACTACAAAACTATCAATAGAAGCTCAGCCAGGGGCAAATTGGTAACTTCGCCCTATTTTAATTCTCCCGCCTTCGACTCCTTCTTCTTCCTTGAACCTCTTGCTTCCCGTACACCACTCCTTCAGCTCACCTTGTGATCACACTTCAAGGTCCTTCACTTCATCACGCAACTAGCGAATACCATGGATTAAACCTCTCATTCAACGATTGGGATGAACTGTTTCATCAATTGTCACGGCCAGGACTGTGATCATCCAACATCCCAACTGCACCTTCTGCTTTCCCTTCTTCATCTGGATTCTCTACACTTTCAACACCCCCCCTCAAGCCATGCTTGCCATAAATGTTGCACACCCCAAGCTTTCCCAAGAGCTCACCCAAACGCTTGCTATCCAACGCTTTAGTAAACAAATCTGCAAGCTGAAATTGTGTTCTTATTGGCATCAATTTAATCACCCTTTCTTGAACTTTATTTCTTATAATGTGGCAATCTATCTCAATGTGCTTTGTACGCTCGTGAAAGACTGGATTTTCAGCTATATACAGTGCACTCTTGCTGTCACAGAACATCTTCACAGGCTCCTGATCCTTCAGTCCCAAGTCACCACCTAGGTACAGCAACCATTGCACTTCACACACGGCGGATGCCATAGCCCTGTACTCCTCTTCTGCTGAAGACCGTGACACCGTGGTTTGTTTCTTGGCCTTCCAAGAAATCAATGCTTCACCAAGGAATACACAATACCCAGAAACGGACTTTCTTGTCTCCTTACATCCAGCCCAGTCCGAATCAACAAAGGCCCTCAATCTCAAGTCTCCAGTACTGGGTAGCAACAGCCCTTGCCCAATGGTCCCTTTTAGATACCTCAGTACTCTGTGGGCTGTTCGTACATGATTAAGTGTGGGACAGTCAAGAAACTGGCTCAGTTGCTGCACAACAAATGAAATATCCGGTCTAGTGATAATGAGATAGATCAACTTTCCTATGAGTCTTCTGTAAATGGCAATGTCCTCGAACAGTTGTGAATCATTATGAGTCAGTTTTAGATGCATCTCCATTGGACTGACAGCAGGTTTGCAATCTGAAAAACCAAACTCTTCTAACAACTCCAACACATACTTCCTTTGGTTAATTAGCATCCCCTTCTTTGATCGTGCAACTTCTATGCCTAGGAAAAACTTTAGATCACCAAGATTTTTAATCTTGAACTCCCTGTGCAATGCCTCTTTAATCCAATCAATTTCCCTCAAGTCATTACAAGCCAAAATTAAATCATCCACATATACCAAAAGCACCAATAACGAGCCCTTCGTTCTCTTTGTAAACAAGGTGTAGTCATTCTTAGATTGTATGAAGCCATTTAATATCAGAAATGCAGTAAGCCTTGCATTCCATTCTCTACTCGCTTGCTTCAGTCCGTATAGAGATCTCTGCAATTTGCACACCATTCCCTCTCGTGGCAAAGCTAGTCCTGGAGGTGGCACCATATAAATTTCTTCGTGCAACTCACCATGTAAAAATGCATTGTTTACGTCTAGCTGATGCACATGCCATTTTTGTCTAGCAGCCATGGCTAACAACATTCTCACTGTACTCATCTTTGATACGGGTGAAAACGTATCTTGGTAATCTATTCCCAGTTGTTGCGTATACCCCTTTGCAACCAACCTTGCCTTGAACCTCTCTACTGTCCCGTCAGCCTTGTGCTTTACCTTATACACCCACTTACAGCCTACGGCTTTCTTCCCTGGTGGCAACTCTGTTAGTACCCAGGTCTTATTCTCTTCCAGAGCAGTTATCTCGGCTTCCATGGCTCTTTGCCACTCAACTGAGGCTGCTGCTTCAGCATAAGTTTTGGGTTCTGTGCATGCACTAATATTTAAAACATATGCTTTGAACTTAGGTGTCAACAGATCAAAGGTTAGATATTTAGACACAGGATGTGGAGACGTTTTGGTTGAATTCTGTGGCTTTATAGCTTGGTTTGAGACTTGACTACAGTGGTACTGTTGCAAGTAAGAGGGGGGATGTCTGTTCCTGTGAGGTCTTGTGATGGGAAGTTCTATATTAATGGAGTTGATAGGTATTGATCTCGACTTATTGGCGTTATGAGAGAGGTCATCAGATGAACCTTGGATTGTTGTTTGTTGGTCATTTGAGTGGTGGTTGAGTACAGGCAGGGAAGAATATTGGCTGGGATGAATATGTTGAAGTGTGGATTGTGGAGAAGATTGGTGATGTTGAGGTGTGGTATAATGGTGATTAGGCTGATTAGGCTGATGAGACTGTGGTGGTGTGGTATAATGGGGATTAGGCTGATTAGGCTGATGAGACTGTGGTGGTGTGGTATAATGGGGATTAGGCTGATTAGGCTGATGAGACTGTGGTGGTGTGGTATAATGGTGATTAGGCTGATTAGGCTGATGAGACTGTGGTGTGGTATATTGGTGATTAGGCTGTGGTGTGGCATGATGGTTGTCATGTTGGGCCCCCCTAGATGTGGCAACTGGTAGTGGTACAGAAGGCTCAGTGTCACATCTAGAACTAGAGAAATGGGATTCAGTGCCAGAAGGAGAATGGTCAGATGGATGTGGTAGGGAAGCAATAGAATTTTCCAAGAAAGGGAAAACTGTCTCATAAAAAACAATGTCCCTGGAGATGAATATATCTCTGGACTCAAGATCTTGGAGGATATACCCTTTTGTGGTGTGAGATAGGCCCAGAAAAATGCACTTTTTTGACTTTGGGCTGAACTTGTCTCTAGACGGGAAAGTAATCGTAGCATAGCACAAACAACCAAAGACTTTGAGATTGGCATAGGAGGGAGGACTGTTGTGGAGGATTTCATGAGGAGTTTGATGATGCAGAATAGGAGAAGGAGTGAGGTTGATGAGGTATACAGCGTGCTGAACGCAGAACCCCCAGTAAGAAGCAGGGACATGTGATTGGATTTTAAGTGCTCTGGCTACGTTCAATATGTGCTGCTGTTTTCTCTCAACTGTGCCATTTTGTTGAGGCGTATAAGTACAACTTGTTTGATGTATAATGCCTTTAGAAGAAAAGAAAGCAGGCATATTAAATTCAAGACCATTGTCAGTACGAACAACCTTTATATTGGTATTGAACTGAACACATACAAAGTTCCAAAAACAATCAATGATATGTCTAGTTTCTGATTTTGCTTTCATCAAAAAAATCCAGCAATATCTACTATGATCATCCACAATGGTGAGAAAATATCTTTGGCTAAACATAGTAGGATGTTTATAGGGACCCCAAATATCCATGTGAATAAGAGAAAAAGGTGAATGAGTTACAGAATTTGAGATAGGAAAAGGGAGCCTTTTCTGTTTAGCTAGGGGGCATATAGTACAAGGTTCAGTAAAAGAAGAAATATCAACTGAGGAGTCAATCTTGTTGATCTCCTTCATTCTGGACAAGGCTTGATGCCCAAGTCTGGAATGCCAAAGGAAAGAAGAAGAAGACTTGGAGACTGTAAATGTCTGGCACGGACTAGAAACAGGTGCTCTACACAAAGGCTGGTCAGCTAGATGGTACAGTCCATGACGGACTTCAGCTGAACCAATCGTCTTCCTGCTCAGATGTTCCTGAATGCAGCACATATTTGAATGAAATGACAGATCAATATCACCATTCATGGTGAGCTTACTAAGGGATATGAGGTTAAAGGAAAAAGCTGGGATATGAAGCACATGATGCAGCGTTAGACTTGGAAAAACACTCACCGTGCCAACATTTTCAACACTGACTGTTTGATTATTAGGCAACTTAACTGACATTCCAGTCACAGGTTTATAGGAATCGAAGAAAGAAAGGGAACAAGAGATGTGATCTGTGGCACCTGAATCCAATATCCATATGCTAGAAATATTAGACTGCACATTACCTTTCCACTTACCTGAACCATTGACCTGTTGAGCTGACAGCACCGTGTGATGGTTATGTGATGACTCTGCAGCATTCGGACTCATCACTGTTCCTCTGTCCTTATGCTCTTGCAACAACCCCATAAGTTGCATGTACTGCTCATGTGTTAAAGCAGGAGCCATTTGCATCACAGGATCATTCATCACATCATTGGCTTGACTAAACTCAACACCAGACTGTGCATACTCCACATTGTTCTGCACCATATCAGTTTCATTACTTACACAATTCACTTGTCCCTTGCCTTTATATCCGGGGGGAAAACCATGCTTCCTATAGCATCTATCCACGGTGTGGCCAACCATATTACAGTGAGTGCACACGGGGGCCTTAGAACTATAGCTAGACTTCTGGCTCATGAACTCTTTCCTACCACCTTTACCTCCAGACTTCTGCCAATTATTACCATAGCCAGCACCACTAGGATTCATTGGCCTATAACCAAAACTTCCCTGCCTAGGCACACCACCAGCATTAAGGACAAGTGATTGGTTATTAACGAACTGGTTTTGACCACCAGCATAGTGTAGTTTCCTCTCTAACTTCGCTGCCATAGCAAAGGTTGTTTTCAGGTCTGGTAATGGAGTAGACAGCAGCACCTGTGACTTCACTGGTTCATACTCATCATTGAGACCTTTAATGAACCTTATAACATGATCATCCTCTACAAACTTATTTATTTGACTAGATACATTACATGTACACCTATTGCACACACAATTAGGGATGGCTCTCAGCACCATTAATTCCTCCCAAAGGACCTTAAGCTTCGTGTAATATTCAGTTACCGAGCTATCTCCTTGCTTAGTGGCATAGAACTGCTCTTGCAGGTCAGATAAACGAAAAACATCAGCATTACCGTACCTATGCTTCAAATCATTCCAAATGTCTAAAGCATTATCAAACCACATTACGCTTTGTCCAATGGACGGAATGACAGAATTTACAATCCAAGATGCAACCATGTTATTCGCTTTCGTCCAAGCAGCGAATCTACGACTAGTCTCCGTAGGTTTAAGAATAGTACCTGTAATGAAGCCAATTTTATTCTTCGACTCAAGAGCTCTACGAAAAGTCCTACTACATCCGTGATAGTTGTTGCCATCTAACAATGGCTGAACAAGCACTAACGAAGGGCTGTCTCCAGGATGAATATACAGTGGATCCTCGGATGGATCAGTCGTAGCTGCTCCTTGCGACACGTTCACTGGAGACTGAGTAGAACTGCTTGGGGATGCTTGATTCGAAGCCATAAATGTACCAAAATTCATCAATCGCTCTGATACCATGTGAAAATACCAAGAATCAAACGGTTCAAGCGTTCAAGGCTTCGATTATGCCATGAACATCATCCAATCACAAACCAAAACAAGTATATGGAATCAAATCAATCTAGACTAAGTAGAATGAGCTAGAGAGAGAAGAGAGGAAACAAAGCTAGAGAGAGAATTGGATAACTGCTCGATTGATTTCTCTGAATTCTGCAATGCTACACCCATCGAAACAAATACAGAGGAAAGAGGCGGTTATAACAGAATTCCGCCTGAGATTACAAAAATACCCTTACTACAAAACTATCAATAGAAGCTCAGCCAGGGGCAAATTGGTAACTTCGCCCTATTTTAATTCTCCCGCCTTCGACTCCTTCTTCTTCCTTGAACCTCTTGCTTCCCGTACACCACTCCTTCAGCTCACCTTGTGATCACACTTCAAGGTCCTTCACTTCATCACGCAACTAGCGAATACCATGGATTAAACCTCTCATTCAACGATTGGGATGAACTGTTTCATCAATTGTCACGGCCAGGACTGTGATCATCCAACATCCCAACTGCACCTTCTGCTTTCCCTTCTTCATCTGGATTCTCTACACTTTCAACATTTTTGTGGGGTTTATATCATGGAGCTCTTCCTCTCCCTGATACACTGCGCCGTTTTACGACGATTTTTCCATCTCAATGTCCATTTTGTTGCATCGACAATGCCACTATCTTGCATCTCTTTTTTGCAGATTCGAACCATATGGACGTATTTTACAGCTTTGCTGGACCTCCTTCCATTTACATCTGGTTCATGGTGGTCCTACTTCCTCTATATATGGTGTACTGCCTCTTCAAATTTTATGGGTGCAATGCAGATTATTTTACCGGGGGTCATGCTTTGAAATATTTGGAAGATGTATACTTCAATCTTATTTGATGATCAATCATAGTCATAACGCCTACTTATACACTCTATTCAATTTGACCTGTGTACTTGGGCATCCAGCATGTCTGGTTCACGGATAGCGGTAACACTGCCTCACCTTGTCACAGTCCTTCTTTCGCCTTCATTACGTTCTTTAGGCCTCGGTTATTGCGTTAGACCACTCCCCCGTACAGGACGCCTAAAATTAAATACAGATGCCGTATTGGGACGCAAACATGCCAGTGGGGGTACACTCATTCGAGATTCCACAGGCAAATTCATATATGGCATATCCTTCCATTGCGTTTGGATTACCCTTTGCGTGTGGAAGCCTAAGCTACATTGCTCGCTATTTTATTTTATCTTCCACGCTATAGGGAGTTCATAGTCGAAGTTGATCGCGCTGAGCTTCTTTGTCTTACTTCGTCGCCTAACTCTTTACTTGCTCCTGATATAGCTAGGTTACGTGATTTGATGCTTTTATTATCTTTGCCTATCTCTCATACGCCTAGAGAAACAAATATGCCTGCTTATCTACTAGCGCAGCAGGCCATCTCCACTCAGCGCATGACACAATATGACATGGTGTCCTCCTTGCCTTCAAGCATCCGAGGAGCCATCATTGCCGATGCCACTTTTCAAACATTCAGACAACATGGACTTGATATGCATAACGGCTCACGCCCACCATGATCGCACAACGCATGCTGTTGTCTCCCATAAGGGTTGGCTTTGACATTCAAACATTGCCCGTAGCCTATTTGGCTTCGGGCAACATGGATACGCATACATTCCTTTACTCCAATCCTTGTTTATATTTTCATATGCTTTTCACTAACTTCTCTTTGCTTGTTTTCGGAGTTGTAATCGCTTGGATGCCTATCGCTCAGCTATCTCCCATAAGGGTTGGCTTTTTCCGTTGGTTGGTTGCCTTGGTCATAGTGGCCAAGGTAACGTGGGTACATCACTTATCTTTCTGTTTGTTTCACATATCATGATACTAGCTGATATCCTCTTTTTCTTGATTCTCACGCTTGTTGATGAGCTCATCACTGCGGAAGCCATTGTCAGTCATCTATCACCAGGACGATTGCTGCATTCGCGATGTAATTATTATTATGCTCCCATTAGTTACTATTTGTTTCTTGGATAAATGCTTTTACACTGTATTTACGTTCATTTATTTTTGGGAGAGTCACTCGTTGCTATAAGGCTGCTATGTAACCACGGTATTCCTCCGCCATAAGTGAGGGATATATATATTCAATAAAATACGGTACCGTCCGTCTTTTATATATATATATATATATATATATATGTATATATATATATAACCCAAACAAAAATACAAACTCTACAGCTTTTCTGCCCTATAACTGCCCCTACCTGCACCAACGGTGCCAACTCCTCCCCACCAAAGAAGCTTTCGGCCAAAGGAGAAAAAAGATAGAGATTTTTGTCCAATCCAAAAAAAAACACTTATCCTTCAACTATATGTATATACACATATATACACACACAAAAATAAACCCTACACACTCATAGCTACAAGTCGGCCACCACCCTTACAATAATGAAGAATTCGGCCAGCCCTGGAGAAAGGAGAAGAAAGTTTCACGTAGTTACTTCTTCATTCGAAAAAGTTAGGTTACTCTCCCCTCTTTTCGGAGTGTCCGCACTTCGTATGTTGGATCATGCTTACCAAGATTTATTTTTGCCATTTGTCTCTGATTTCTTATGTAATGTTTCATATGATGATCGTGTGTGCGGGTATATGTGTGTTCCATGATGATGGCTGTATGAATTGTATGAAAAGAAAAGAAAGAATGGATTTTTATGTGTATTGATGGAAGATTGCATGAATGACCTTAGGAATAGATCATGTAGCCTTGAAATTAGGCTGGAATTGGACTAGAAATTCAAAACTTAGTCTGACGGATGGTGCGTGGGTGACACACATGAGGGCCACACATGGCCTTGGGTGGTGCGTGCAGCCAATGCACGATCTTGTGCACGTGTGCAGTGTTCTATGTATGCGTGTAGTGTGAGTATGGGTCAATTTTGGTGTTTAATGAAATTAATTGGAGTTAAATTTGATTTAAATTGGAGGATTAATGGAATTGGGAAAACTGGAATTGATTTAGTGTTTACAGAAATTAAATTAGGCATTTTTTCTGATTCGGGTTGGGTTTTGACCTGATTTAAGGCCTGGTATAGGTCAGGCTCAATGACAAGACCAGAGGAAGTTGGACCAGACCAGGACTGTTGTGGCGGGCCGGGTCAAGAGATTCTAGGCTAGTTCGAAGCAAGAAAAAGAATAGAAGGACAGACCGTTGGCAGGAGAGGTTGGGCCAGGCCGCTGGTGCAGGGAAAAAAGGAAAAAATATAAAAGAAAAAGAAAGAAAAAAGAGAAAGAAAAAAGAAAAAGAGAAAAGAGTAAGAAAAAGAGAATAATATAATATCAATATTAATTTATTAATAAAATAATTTAATGAGTCACTAAGCAGAGAAATATACAATATTTTTAGGAATGAGGGTCATTACATAAGATATATGAGCTCATCATAACTTTGGACATCACGTGTTCCTTCATGCATTAATGATCAACACTTAATGCATCAAGATCATAACCTAACAAAATCGTTACTTAATACAGAACATGACAATAAAAGGCCATAACTCGCATTAATTCGTAACATAACAAGAATCGTCACTTAATGAAGTCATACTTAGGATCTACAAGGTCATAACAACTTAGTCTAAGTATCATGTGTCACTACACAATGACTCCACAAACGTGATATGCATGCATATGTACGTGTGATGCATCATGATAAAAATGAGAATATGGCCTTTTCATGCTTTTCATCAAATCATCATCGTCGTAAAACAATAGTGTTCAGATCTATGTCCCGGATCTGAGGCGGTACGTCATCTCTTCTTGTCGGGTCTATTATGTCCGGGCCTGCACGGCCTCTTATTTCTCTTCGTCAGGTCTATTATGTCCGGACCCGTATGGCCTCTTATCAGATCACTTAACCCTGTTCTGGTGGGTTCATACTGGCCAAGCTCATACTCACACACGGTACCGGTGGGGAATCATTTCTTTCAAAAATCATCTTTTGAAAATGCTTTTCATCTTTCTTCCTTATAAAAATCATGTCATGAATCATGTACGTGACGATGATGCAATGCATGTCATGTAATATGCAAACCATGGTCTAGTGCGTGTCACACACAAATAAATACGTCTCGTCGTCATGCTAGAAAATTTCCAGCTCAGTAACGTCAACTTCTCTTTAGTTATTTCCCATTAAGATACACATTCTAGGCCAATTGGTTCGCACGTACTCTTTTGTAAATGTCATAAGTGATTGCCATGCAAGTTTTAAGGGATTACGATGTCGATAAGGGAATCGTTTGTTATTTTTCATAAAGCGGATACAAACTGAATTCTGAAATGACCAATTTTACTATAAAATTTATTGTGACCAATCCTTTATTCTTTTTCCGGAAATTCAAACTCTTCAGCTTAATAATCTCATTGGACTAGTATCCTACCAAAATTGGGCCCAAATGCATTTTTCTAAGGTTCAATTTCAGATCATGCAACATGATACACAATCTCTGTCAATCCAGCGCATTTCAGTCTGACTCATTTTACTATGAAATTCATTAAAAACAAACCATAACTCATTTTGATAAATTACAACTCTCACCTTTACTTTATTCTTAGGGTTAGCTTCATACCCAAAATTAGTTAATTTGCATACCTCTAAGGTCCATTTCCAGGCTACTAAACACGTTATTCAAATTCTGTCCTGTACAACATTTTCAGCAGGACCAGTCTCACTAGGAAATTAATTAAAAATAAATCGTGGCTCCTTTTAATGAAATTCCAACTCTCACATCTCATACACATGTATGAATAGTAACATACCGAAATTCAACAGATTTGAAAGTTCTTAAGGCCCCCTTTTGATTTAACGAAGCAGCCTCAAGTTTCTGTCCAAATGTCAGAAATTTTCCTGGTGGTCATATGTTCTTCCTAAGTGTCCTTATCTTTCATTTTCGACATGAACACTTAGTATACAAATGTGGTGTATACGCACCCCTCCATCAACAGTCTCATTTCGGTGCATGCAAGAAATTAAGGAATCTAAGAGCATGTTATGCGCAACACACCACAAGACCCTAGACTTATCTCCATTTCCTACTAAGTTAGCTTGTCTTATTCAAAAATCACTCTCATTCCCCTTCACCTTTCCCACCGTGAGCTCTCCTTGGAGAAAAGAAAGAATCTTTAACTTGTGTATCTTAGTTTAACACATAATGAGACATATAACCCCAAAAAATTTCACCTTTGAAACAAGATTTCACTCCTACACTGTAAATGACCATGGCCGAAAGTTTTGGCCTTCAACTTAGCATAATACAACCAAGATTAAATCTTAAGTATATCTAGCCATTCATGCACACACTTTCACATTCAAGCCTTAAAGAGTATAGTGTACTTGCCTTCTTTGCTTACTCTTCTTGGGGGTGTAGAAAAGTGGAAATCTTTCTCTTCTCTATGCATGCATTCCCACAGCGGTGAAGAGGAAGAAAGGAGCAAGATTAGTTCACATCTTCAACTAGAATATACCCTTAGAAAAAGGCTAGATGACTTACCAAAAGGAGCTTGAGTGGTTTCCAAGCTTCTCTAACTTAGAATCCTTAAAAGCTTGAGTCTTGAGCCTAATGACCATGGGAGGTCACGGTTGTGAACAAGAAACATAGTCTCATAAGTTTCATTCTTATGAAGATGTGAACAATTTCTCAAGAGGTTAAGACCCTTACCTAATATCCCTTAGTCCTTGGATAAGCCTGGACTTCCTTGCTTGTCTCCTTGGCCGAATATCTTGAAGGGAAGGGAAGGAATAGAGCTCTCTCACACTTGAAGTTCTTAAGGGTTTCAAGTGTGATATTGGAGGGAGATCTTTTTCTTTTTGGCTAGGTTTAGCCGTTGGAGAGGGAAAAAGGAAGGGGTGGAAATCTTACCCTAGTTTGTTTAATGGTTTAACCTTGATCCACTTGTTAACCTTGGTTACTTTTGACTAACCAAGGTTACGTTTTCCAATCATAGTTACTTTTTGAAACTTACCCTAGTTACTTTTTGTTAACCTTGATTAGTTAAGCTAGGTTAGGTTATCCTTAATTATGATGGGAGGATGACCTTCTTTATTGGCCTCTTTCCTTTAATTAACCGGCGGTTGGGGGCTTATAATGCCCTCAACCAAATTAAATTATCTTTTCCTTTTTTTCTTTATTTAGCATATTCATTCATTTGTTTATTTGCAAAATCATAACATAGGAAAAATGTGATGTGCCTTCCTTGGGCTGTTGGCTGAAATTTACAAGGCCTTGGGCGAAAATTGGGTCTTTTCCCTTGATCCAATATTCACTCTCAAGTGCTATATGCATACTGGTCATTGATTCAATTACATTGTAATTAAGATAAATCATGAGTACAAAAGGATCTCTATTGGGTTACAACATCCTCCCCTCTTACAATAAATTTCGTCCTCGAAACTTGAAAGTGCTAGTCAAAGAGGTGAGGGTACAAGTTCTTTATGTGTTCTTCCATTTCCCAGGTAGACTCATCCACAGAATGATTCTTCCATTGTACTTTGACCATTGGTATTGATCGTTTCCTTAATACCTTTTCTCTACGATCAACTATTTTCTCTGGTTCTTCCTCATATGTCGTATCGGCTTCTAGTTCCAAAGATTGGTCTTTCATGATGTGGCTATAATCGTGTACATATCGTCGCAGTTGAGATACATGAAACACATCATGTATTCGAGATAGGGTAGGCAGTAGAGCGAGTCGATAAGCTACTTCTCCAATCTTTTCAAGAACCTCGTATGGCCCAATAAATCTTGGACTCAACTTCTCTTTAATACCGAATCTTTTAACTCCTTTTGTTGGCGACACTTTTAGAAATACTTTTTCCCCAATTTGAAATTCTAAAGGTCGTCGCTTTTCATCTGCCCAAACCTTGCTTCTATCTTGGGCCGCTTGTAACCTTTTCTTTATGACTTTTATTTTCTCTCGAGTCTGGTCTATTAGGTCCGGTCCAGTGAGAATCATGTCTCCAATTTCATCCTAGTAGAGAGGGGAAAATAAAAGTTACCATCCTAGGATGAAATAGGAGACATGATTCTACTAGCTTGAGGCTTCGATCCCAGCTTCCCCCAAAGTCAAGTGTGCAAGATCGCAACATGTCTTCCAGTGTCTGAATAGTCCTTTCCGATTGACCATCCGTTTGGGGATCAAATGCCAAGCGCATGTGAATCTCAGTGCCCATTGCTTTCTGAAAAGCTATCCAGAATCGTGATGTGAAACGAGGGTCGCGATCACATACGATACTTAGGGGTACCCCATGAAGACTCACAATTCGTTCCATGTACATCGTAGTCAATTTCTCCATTGGAGCCTTGATGGTCATAGCCATGAAATGGGCGGACTTGGTCAGACGATCGACAACCACCCAGATGGCATCGTAACCACTTCTCGTTCTAGGCAGGTCGGTGATAAAATCCATCGTAATGTGGTCCCACTTCCATTCGGGGACGTCGAGGGGCTGTAGCAATCCAGCGGGTTTTTGATGTTCTGACTTCACCTTTTGGCAAACAAGGCATTTTTCCACAAATTCCGCAATCTGTGTTTTCATGCCACGCCACCAAAATCATTGTTTCAAATCTTGGTACATTTTATTTGCTCCAGGGTGGATAGATAACCAAGAGTTGTGAGCCTCCATAAGAACTTCATTCAGTATATCTTCGTCGTTGGGTACACACAATCTCTCCCGAAACCACAAACTGTTGTCGTTTTGGACCTTAAATTCTTCGGTGGGTTTCATTCGTACCCGGTCTCTCATCTTCCTTATGGTCTCATCCCTTTCTTGTCCTTCTTTAATTTTGCCTATCAGTGAGGGAATTATCACAAACTTTGCGAGCATGCCTTCGATTGAGTCAACCTCTTCTAGGCCGAATTCCTCCATATAACGTTGCAAAGGTGGTTGACGTGGATGACTCGTTTTTTTTGCTTAATGCATCTGCTACTTTGTTAGCTTTCCCCGGATGATACTGAATTGATAGGTCATAGTCCTTCATTAGTTCTAGCCATCTTCGTTGTCGTATGCTTAGTTCTTTTTGGGTGAATAAATACTTGAGACTTTTGTGGTCCGTGAAAATTTCGCATTTTTCGCCGTACAAATAGTGTCTCCATATTTTCAATGCAAAAACCACCGCTGCTAACTCGAGGTCGTGTACGGGGTAGTTTTGTTCAAAGGGCTTCAATTGTCGGGACGCATATGCAATCACTCGATCTTTTTGCATTAGCACACATTCCAACCCGTTCTTTGAGGCATCATTAAATACGACGAAGTTTTCCCTAGGGATGGGTTGTGCTAAGACTAGGGCTGAGGTCAGTTTCCCTTTCAATCTAGTAAAGCTATCTTCACAATCTGAGGTCCATTCAAATTTGGTTTTCTTCTAGGTCATCCGGGTCAGAGGCATAGCGATTCGAGAGAATCCTTCCACAAACTTTCGATAGTAACCAGCGAGACCGAGAAAACTCCGTACTTCCGTAACATTTATCGGTCTAGGCCATTCCGTGATTGCCTCGATTTTCTTGGGGTCTACTGATATACCCTCCTCGGATATCACATGCCCCAGAAATGCTACACATCGTAGCCAGAATTCGCATTCACTAAACTTCGTGTATAGTTGTTTCCTTCGTAGAATCTCCAGAGCAATCCTTAAATGGGCTGCATGGGTCTCTTCGTCTGGTGAATATATCAAAATGTCATCAATGAAGACTACGATGAATTTGTCTAGTTGGTCTTGAAAAACTCGATTCATTAGATCCATGAATGCTGCAGGGGCATTGGTCAGTCCGAATGGCATTACTAGAAATTCGTAATGTCCATAACGGGACCCGAACGCAGTTTTCTGGACGTCTTCAGCCTTGATCCTCAAATGGAAATATCCTGAGCGAAGATCAATTTTACTAAAAATCCTTGCCCCCGAAGCTGATCGAACAAGTCGTCGATCCTTGGTAAAGGGTACTTATTCTTTATGGTGATCTTGTTGATCTCCCTATAGTCAATACATAACCGCATACTTCCGTCTTTCTTCTTAACGAACAGTACAAGAGCTCCCCAAGGTGAAACACTTGAGCGGATCAGTTTCTTCTCTAATAATTCATGTAGCTGCTCCTTCAGCTCCTTTAGTTCCGTAGGGGCCATTCTGTAGGGAGCATTAGATATTGGCTCAGCTCTCAGAATCAGATTGATCTCAAAAGATATCTCTCGTTTTGGAGGAAGACCTGGCAATTCCTCTAGGAAAACATCTGGGTATTCTCGAACTACTGGTACTTGGGTTAGGTCTAAGGGGGCTTGATCAGTGCTTATGGCATATACAAGATATCCTTCATGTCCTTTCTTTAGTGCTTTACTAGCGCGGATCGCATTTACATAAATGTTCTTAGGACCCTTTCGTAACTTTGACCCTCTTTGAAATGTTACGTCTTTACATGCGGAATCCTTAAAGGTAACTTGTTTTTCTTTACAATCGATGTTGCCATGGTTCTTGGAGAGCCAGTCCGTCCCAAGAATTACATCGAAGTCTATCATGGGTATGGAAATCAAATCGGCATCAAACCGATGATTATCGATCTCAAGTCCACAACTGTTGAAAACATGGTGAGCTACAAGCACCTGTTCCCCGGTTGCTTGGATCCTATAAGGTATGTCACTATAGGTTGGGTTGGTCTCAATATTCTTTGCGAATCTCTTTGATATAAAAGAGTGGCTAGCGCCACTGTGAAATAGCACGTTGGCAGGTATTGAACATACTAATATAGTTCCTGAATCATACAATACTTACTAAGCAACCAAAGGGCAGCGGTATTATAAAAGGAAAAATTGTTACGATTTTCTGAAAATACCTGTCACCACGTCGTTAGCTTCCTCAGCAGCTGCATCAGTCATAGCGTGAACTCGTGCGTTGGTACGCTGACGCTGAGGTTTTGGTGGCTGCTGTTGCTGCTGGGCCTCCTTTTCCGGGCACTCCCTGGCTAAATGTTCTGCTTTTCCGCATCCAAAGCAGGTGGGGCCTTGGTTTGGACAGTTCTTTGAGATGTGTCCTCCCTGACCGCATCTAAAACATTTCCCGGTCTAGATGTAACATTCTCCTACGTGGCGCTTACCACAATGAGAGCAGTCAGGAATGGCAGATTGGGGTCCTTGATTCTTCTTGGGGCGGCATTGAAACTGACTCTTCCCTTGACGTCCTGGGCCTTGAGATCATTCCATATGTCTAATGCACTGTCTAAATAAGTGACACTCTGTACAATACTTGGAGCTAAGGAGTTTACCAACCACGCAGCAACCATATTATTTGCTTTGATCCATACATTATACCTATGCGCTGCCACTGCTGTCTTCATCAATGTGCCATCGATGAACCCCATCTTATTCTTCGATTCCAAAGCTCTTCTTATAGATCTGCTCCTGTACCGAAATTCATCTACAACGCTCTCATAACATGTGAAATTTATTATCCAAACCAACACAATTCATCAACTACTATAAAACTTTCAAGTGAACATACAAACATTTAAGATGAGAATGAAGGAAGACAAAAATTCAGTTGGTATGCAAGAAGGAGATGAATCAATTGATCAAATCAATTTCATAATCTAGAATACAATTTACAATCCTCAGTTGCCTCCTTATATTTGAAACTAACTTGTGAAATTACAAGAAAGTCCCTAACTAACTACCCTGCATAACGTAACTAACAAGGCAAAGTCGTCATTTCAGCATTTGTAAATCACCCGCTTTTTAGTCATCTTCCTCCTGCAACTCTTTGACACCGCTTCCTACAAATTCGGAGGCCGCTGCACTACTATGAACCAAAACAGCTGGCCACCATCACTAACGTTGCTTCAGCTAGCTCATCTAACGTGTGACATTTAGTTTGTTTTGGATCATCTATCCGGATTGACCTTCTCCAATCTGTTAGCTTTGACAGATGGAGTAGAATAAAATGCATCATCAGTCTCATGTTTTACTTTTTCTTTTGTTTTCCTGGCGGTTGGACAAAATCCCACGCGTTGTTTGACTTGGCAAAAATATGAAATCAAAGATTAGAAAAATCCCACTACTAGAAAAAGTCTTGCATGGATAATGGGAAAAAAATGTCGTTGTCAAGTCCAGACTTACGTTTGACAAATCAGCGACAAATTCTTACAAAAAATTATGCTTAAAAATATTTAACAAACTAATACAAATTTATAATATTCGTGGAAAGGTATGGTGGTTATTTCATCATTAATTGGGGACCGAATAGCAAAATATACTTTAGTAAAAAAAGTGACAACTGAATCGTCATAAATATTTGATGTTAATCAAAAATGTCATACTTGAAATGAGGCGCATTGGTTAACACTGTAATTTCTTGTTATGCCATGGGGCGAAACAAAGACGGCAGAGTAGGCATGAAAAGAATCGAAGAAAATTTTGAATTCCACATTTTTTTCTGGTTAAAGTACTAATATTAACCCGAGAAAATCAAAGCACCAAAGAAATACAACCCATACAATAGCCCTACTTGTAAGTCTGTTTTTTTTGGGTTAAAATGCTAATATTGTGAATTCCACATTTTTGTTAATGATGAATCAGCTGTTGAAGGAACGATTTCTTCTCTGAGAAAAAATTATTATATGCAAACACTGTAATACTTGTTTACCCGGTAGATTACGATGTAAACTACGGTTAGTTTAATTAAAATTGTAAATCTGACAGTTGGCAGTGCTGGACATGTCTCATCCGGTGAGATTGTGTCGTACGCCTCAATGTTTTATGCAACTAATATGCATGACAATTGACATAGTCTCATTAAATAAGATAGATAAAATGGTAGAGAATATGATTGAAAAAAACAAATTTGTTTTCCATCTCCTCCACTGCTTTACGTGTTAGTCCTCAATTTATTTTAGTAAAAGAAATTAAGATTGTAGTCAATAAATAATTACTCGACATTGGGCTAGTGACTTATTAACCAGTCGATAAGACTTACGTATATGTAAGTGAGATTTACTATTTGAGTTTGCATGGGCGTGTTTAAACAAGTAATTATTTGGTCTCCTCAAATAAAGAAGGCAAACTAAGCAAAACAAAAGGCTACATCTGCAAAATATTTTACGTACTACAAAAAAAACTAGCGCGAAGATATTAGGCAACAATGCCTTTTCCATTGCACAAGCTCGTCGACAAGCCATGTGAACTTTGTGGTAAAGGTAAGGTTGTTAATGACTAACTACTAGATATTTATGAAGTAAAAAAGATAAAAGAATAACAGAAATATGCCACTTTTTATTGTGCAAAACAGTAGGTCCGCTCTCATTATTATGTTTTATATTAGTGTTTAAGTAATTATTAAAATTTACTCAATCAATGAAGGCCTTAAAACTTGCACAACTTCATAATCTCTTAAACGATAAATGTACCTTCCAAAATAACTTGCGGATGACCACAAAACTTATTAAAACTTCACAGATAATATGCCTTTATAGAATAAGTTAGAAAATATGTCAATAATTGGCTAAATGATTCCTTCCAGTGCACAAGGATGAACTAAAGAGCCAATGACATCTTGATGGAGACGTTGTAAAAACCCCAGGTTTAATAAGATTTTAAACGTCTGTTGGTTGATTGTCTCCACACTGGCCAGAGGACTTTAAATAGAGAGCCAAGGGTTGCATTGCTGAAGAGTCTGAGTATAAACTTTGCCCAAGAGAAAGCATGGCTAAGATGACCAACATATTATTGGGCTTGCTTGTTGCTGCCTGTGAGTCCACTGTATTTACAATTTAATTAACATCACTTTTTCAAGTAGCGTATTTGGATCTCTCACAACTAAGGTGGTCATTCATTTATTGGTTTTTGCAGTGGGATCAGAGGCAATTGGACGCACACCGATGCCTGCAATGATACCAAGGAAAACACTGCATCAGAACCAAGTTGCTCGTTCCGATTCAATTGGAAGCATATCCATGGCTGCAACGGTGTACAGAGGAACTCCTTTACCGACGATTGTCCAAAGAAAATTCCTAAATGCTGATATTTGTGATATTCCGTGCAATCAGAATGAAGAGACCGGGGAGTATTCATGTCCAGATGAGTATAATTGCCCCTGCACTATCGAGAGTAATGGGTTAGAGGTTGTTCGTGTTTGCAGACCAGATGTTCCTAGCGATGAAGAGAATCTATATTGATCAAACCCAGGGTTATATATGCAGTTTCAAAGGTGTGTGTTTTTTGGTCATTAGATTTTACGGCCATACATCTGGTGGATATCTGCTCTTGGGTAATGTTATGCTTCTGTGACTTCTTTTAATGCCATGTTTTTGTAACAAGCATCCTACTAGGGATGCAAATGATGAATCAACCATTACTGCTTTTTTACATCTTTGACATCTTATATATGTATTCCCTCCCAGCACTATGATGTCTATGTCACATCTCAATTAATGTCATAAATGTAAGACTTTTTTTTTTTTTTTTTTTTTTTGGTTAAAATGTAAATAGTATTAACCAAGAACCAAGCATCGCAAAAGGGGATGCATCCCATACAATCCAAGCAAAGTGCTCAGGCGACAAGGAACACTAGCTATAAGGTACCCCCAAAACCAAAAACCGAACAACCATTCCAAGGGAAAAGGGAGTACATGACCCTATACAAATGGGTTTGGATTCTATGTAACACATCCTCGGCCACCATGTTGGAGCCTTCAAAAAGATACTTGTTTCTACAATGCCAAATATAATATAACGCAGCAGCAACACAAACTTTGATTGCCTTGGCCTTGAAGGACTTCCGTTTTAACCTCCATTTTGCCCAAGCCAAGAATCTTGGGAGACAGAAAATCGAAGCCGGAAGCTTGAGAAAGAAAAGAAGCTTGATCCAAATTGGACGAACCATTTGGCATTTGAAAAACAAATGTTTGACAGATTCGGCTTCATGGCAAAAGAAGCATCCATTATCAAGGATAAATGGGAGATTATCCTTAGTACCCAATTTTTTTTGAACCGCCAACCACATAATAAACGCATGCTTGGGAGAAATGGCCGAATCCCAGACCAAGGAATGCCAAGGCACAATAGGCGCCGTGTATCTAAAATAACCATACGCATCTTTGGGACGCAATTTCTGCGAATACACCCATCTACCCAAGAGATCAAGAACTTGGGCAATCCCACCTTGCTTTTCAATCAACTCATCCCTTATTTTCAAAAGCATTTTAATAAGGGGTGAAAAAGACTGCTTGATAGAAGCAGTCCAAAGGCAATGCTCCAGCTTATATCTAGAATTAATCCATTTCACCCAAATGAGATCCTTCTTTAAGTGCAAGTCCCAGAGGTTTTTAACAAGGAGGGCTTTATTCCATGGTTTAAGCTGCATAATACCCAGGCCTCCTTCATTTTTTGGAAGGCAGATTTGCTTCCAGGAAACTTTTGCTCTTTTATATCCGTTGTCATTACTTCCCCACAAAAAATGAGTGCAAATCCTGTTAATTTGATCAATCACCTTCACTGGCACAGGCAGGGCACTAAGCCAAAAGCAATTGAGACCTTGAATAACTGATTTTATAAGCACAACCCGTCCAGCATAAGAAAGGTGTGCATTCTTCCAGAAATTGACACGCTGCAGTATTTTGTTTAAAAATGCAGAATAATGCACAAACTGCAGGTTATAATTTGCCAATGGAATACCAAGATACCTGAAAGGAAAAGATCCCTGGGAGAAACCTGGACAATCCAGGGTATTAGCAGCAGTGTTTCCCAAGCCAGCATTATAGAACTTAGATTTTGAAGCATTGATTTTCAGACCCGACACTGCAGAGAAATCATTAAGCTTTCCCAAAAGCTTTGAAATAGAAACCGCATCTCCTCTACAGAACAACATTAAATCATCTGCAAAGCTCAGATGAGTGATATTCAGTTCATGGCATTTAGGATGAAAATTGAAATCATGATCAAACTGGAGCTGGTTCAAGGATCTGGACAGGTATTCTAAGCCAATAACAAACAGAAATGGAGAGAGAGGGCAGCCCTGTCTGAGACCTCTCTTTCCAATGATTAGTCCAGTTGGAGCACCATTGATAGAAATAGAGAATGAGGTAGATGTGACACATTGCATAATCCAATTAATAAAGACTGGAGGAAATTTCAATGCTATAAGCATTGAGTTCAGAAACTCCCAACTGACAGAGTCAAATGCTTTGTGAATATCAATTTGGAGCATTGATCGTGGAGAAGCATTTGCCTTGCCATAATCCCTGATAAGTTCTTGCACCAAGAATACATTATGGATCATGGATCGTCCTTTCAGAAACCCAGCTTGAGAATGATCAACAAAATCAGACATCACTGCAGCAAGTCTACCAGCTAGAATTTTGGAGATGGTCTTGTAAATAACATTGCAACAACTAATAGGCCTATAATCTTGAACACTAGAGGCCTCCTCAGACTTGGGAATAAGAGCAATCAAGGTGTGATTGATCTGCTTAAGAATCCGTCCATTTCTGAAGAATTCAAGCACAGCCCGGGTGAAGTCCTCACCAACAACATTCCAAGCCTCTTTGAAGAACTGAGAGCTGTACCCATCTGGCCTAGGAGATTTGTCATTCGGAATAGAGAAAAGGGCATTTTTGATGACAGAATTCGAGACTTGAGCAACCAAAGTAAGAGAACTAGAATGGGATAATTTTGGACCAGCATCCATAATACTCTGTTGAATGCACTGAACATGAGAAGAAGAACCAAGCAGTGAAGAAAAGTAAGCAATAAATTGATCAGCAACTTGAGTCATGGAAGTAGAGGAAGAGCCATCACTCATTTGTACACAAGTGATGCTCTTCTTAGCAATGTTCCTTCGTAAAAGAGAATGGTAAAATTTGGAGTTCCTGTCACTGAGCATCAAGAAGGAACCCTTAGCCATCTGGGAAAAATACAATCTCTCCGCCTCAAGCAATCTAAAAGCTTTTTTCTTGGAATCCCTTAACTGGGACATCCAATCCTGACAATCCCAAAATGAAGAAGCCAAATTCTGCAAGGTATCTAAATCCCTTAAAGCACAGTCAGTTCTAGACGAGATGTGAGAGAATTCTCTCCTGTTCAACTCTTTAAGAGGTCTTTTCAATCTTTTCAGCTTTTTGCAAAGAATAAACATGGATGTACCCGAAATTGGCTCAGCCCAAGAATTAGAGACAATAGCTTGGAATTGATCATGTTTGACCCACATGTTATAGAATTTGAAGGAGAAGGCTCTGGGAGCAGAAGGCATCAACTGAATGATGCATGGAGAGTGATCAGAAAGACAGCCAGAGTTGAGAAAATTGGAATTAGCATTTGGAAAGCACTCAAAAAAAGAGGCATTGACTAGAACCCGATCAAGCTTTGATCTGATCGAACCATTATCCCATGTGAATTTACAACCCATGTACCTCAAGTCCATAAGACCACAAGACATGATGCAATTTAACTGGTCCTGCAGCTGATGAGCAGAGACCAGTCTGCCACCTTCCCTTTCATCCACATTCAGAATACAATTGAAGTCACCAAGAACCATCCAAGGTGCGCTGATATGAGAGTGTTGATCAGCAAGTTCATCCCACAATAACCTTCTATCCTCCAAAGAGTTGTAAGCATACACAGCAGTTAAATGAGAAAGTCTACCAGTAACAAGGCAAGTAATGCTGCAGAAAATAGATTGGGCAGAACTACCAATCACGTTTAAGGAGACAAAAGAAGGGTTCCAAATAATAAGAACCCTTTTCCCTGGATGCAAATCAAAATTATGTACAGATTTCCAGGTACAAAATTTAGCTAACAATTGAGAAAGCATATTTGCATTTAACTTGGTTTCTAAAAGAACAAGTATATTAATATTGTGCTTCTTCACAAAATGAACCAAACCCTTCTGTTTGGTGGGCTTATTGCAGCCCCTTATGTTCCAAAAACTTAAAATCATTGAAGGAATGGGGAGACAGAGCACCCAACAGGACAAGACTGGTCCTGCATCCCTTTGTCAACCCCCAACTTTTTATTCTCTTTTGCTTTCTTTTTAGAGAGGACCTGAACAAAGCCCTCATCTTCAAGCTCCTTTAATCTGTGTACATGAAATAAATCATAGACCGGTGAAGGCCCTAGCTGCCCACTGGAAGAAGCAGGGGCAATGGAGGATCAAAAGCTGCGAGAAAGGAGTTATTATCCTTGACAGTGCAAGTCCTAGGAGGCACCAAAACACCCAATTCCCTATCACTGACAGTAACCTCAGGCCCAAAGTCAGCAGCGTTGGAAGGAATGTTGGCCAAAGAATCTTTAAAATGAACTGCTTTTTTTCCTCCAACAGACTTGGGAACCCAAGCCAGAGAACTATCTGGCTTATTTGCTAGATGCAGAGAATCTGCATGTCCAAGCTGCTTGCAAGTGGTGCAGAACAAGGGAAGCCGCTCATAAACCACCTTTTGCTTTATCACCAAACCCGTTGAAAGATTAATATCAATGCTTTCCATCAATGGCTTACTTAAATCAACCTCAACCAAAGCTCTAGCATAACCCCAAACTTCGCGCTTCGTGGTAAGTAAATCAGCCATGAGAGGCTTTCCAATTTGATGACAAATTTTAGAAAGGAAAGTATCCTTCCATAAAGAAACTGGCAAATTTGGAAACTTGATCCAAATGGGCACAGTAGACATTTCTTCAGGTCCGAAGTCAAAAAATAATGGCATTTTTTTGAGAATCAAAATTCTACCATACGAAAAATATGGGCCCGCGGACAAAACATTCTCCATATCACATTCATCTTGAAACTTGAATATAACCCATCCCGTAGGATGAAAGTCAACCTTGTGCTTTACTTTCCAAGACTTTGCCAAAGTATATACCGCTTGCTTACCCGGGAATCTCCCCGTAAAACAACCAATTAGACAGCATTTGAGTTCATCATCAAGTTGCACATCATCAACATCAAGATGAACAACCCCACACCTTTCTCCTTCCTGTTCAGACAACTTCATACAACTAACATCATTTCTGTTAGTTGGAAAAAGAGAGTTCCATGTTTTAAAAGGAGGAGTCTTTGAGGAAGACACCCTAGTATCACGCCCCTTACCAGGATTCAAATTTTCTAAAATTTGGGCATTAACCACCGGTCCATCAGAAGGTTGCAAGTTTTCACATGCAGAAACAGTTCCCGAAGCAATAGTCTGAGGGGGAGCTACAGAATGAAGTTGACATGACAACTCCACTTTCTCTCTCTCCAAAGAAACCGTACAAGCAGTGATAGGCATGTCACCATCACCATCTGAACACACATGAGTGTTCAAGCTTCCAAAGTCTCCGGTGAGCAGCTCCGACTGCACAACCGGAGGTTCAATCAACTTTAAATCAAGGCAACCCGTCCGAAGATCCAACCTTTGTGCCGGAAGACTAACATGCAAAGGGACATCCCCCTCAGGAGGCACAGAGGCCGCTGCATGCAAAGGATTGGGAGAAAGAACTACTTGCAGAGCCTTGATATTTGTAACATCCAAAGAGTCACCTTCATCATCAGTCCGATCCAAAAAGGAAAAGGAATGACTATAAGAATCCTCCACAGATTCAGTCTGATGCACTTTATTAGAAGTAGAACCAGCAACAATAACATCCATATGACCCTTTTTTTTTCCAGAACCTCTTTTTCTAGAACAAGATTTGGATGTGGATTTGTTCCTACCCATTTTGGAAGAAAGGGGTAGCCGAAAGACGAGAAGACCAAAATGAGGGAAAGAAGCAGGACCAGCGCTAAAATAATCGGAAGGAAGATAGTAGGAGACCGCATGAAATTTGCAGAGCCCACACAAAGAGAAAATGGCTACCCTTTTCCTAGAGAGAAGGGAGAGGTTTTCTCTCTCTTACACATTTTCTCAACACTTCCATAAATGTAAGACTTATTTGCGCTCAACAATGATATATCAAGAAACTGTGCCAATTACTTGGCCAATATTTTAGATGCTATATAAGTGTGACACTCTAAGCGAATTCTTTTTTTTTTTGTGGTTATAAGTGTGGCCATTTCACGCCATCTTGTAAATGTGGGACCACTTCTATGTTAGGATTTGAAGCTCAGTCAAACACACACAATTTAACAAGAACTGAAAAACGAAATAGAGCACAAGAGATTTAACGTGGTTAGGTCTGTGATCTGACCTACATCCACCGGGTAACTACGAGTGTGTTATTCTTTGTGTTTAGAATGTTGCGTCTTACAAATACAAGAGCATCTCTTTATATAGAGATTGATAAAGGCATGTAGTAATAAAAAAATCCCACAAATCATGGCTTTTTAGATATTGCCATAAATGATGGATCCCACAAAACATGGCTTTCTAGCTATTGCTTTAAATCATGGATCCTTGTTTTTCTACCACTTTGTCTACTACTTTTGACCAACCCAAAGAGTGGACCTGGCTTAACACTCAACAATCTCCCACTTGAAGCCACGGAACAATCTTCACGTGTGCTTCAACTATACATCTGTATTTCTGTATAAACTTCTAATTTTAACTCCTACCTGGTTACCCTGGCCTTCAGTTAACCTGAAGGCCGGCTGAAGGTATGCACAGCTTCAGCTTCTGCTGGATTCTTAGCACCTGAGATGTTCTTCAACCTGACTGTTCCTTCACTGATCAATCCCCTCACGAAGTGATACCTCATCCCGATAGACTTAGTCTTCCCATGATATACTGGATTTTTTTGCTAATTTAACCGAACCCTCATTGTCACAAAAAATGAGTAATCAGTCTGCTATTTTCCCAACTCTTCAAGAAAAGTTTTCAACCAAACTAGTTCTTTACTGGCCTCTGCAACCGCCATGTACTCGGCCTCCGTCGTAGACAATGCCACACTTTTCTAAAGTCTGGACATCCAGCTTACTGCTGTATCTCCTACTGTAAAGACATATCCTGTAGTTCCTTTAAACGTTCCTTTACGACCACCCAGATCAGCATTTCTATAACCCTTGAATATAGCATCTTTTCCTTTGAAACATAACCACATCTTCTGAGTACCCTTCAGATATCTAAGTATCCATTTAATCGGTTTCCAATGTTCTCTGCCCGGATCTAACATGAACCGACTGACAACACCCCAACATGAGCAATATTTGTTCTAGTTCATACCATGACATACATGAGGCTCCCAACCGCTGATGCATATGGAACTCTTGTCATCTTTGTTCTTGCTTCTTTAGATTTGAGAGACTGATTTTTTCTGAATTTTAAGTGACTTCCCAATGGAGTGTCCCTCGGCTTTGTTTTCTCATTATTCATCTTCAATCTCTCTAATGCCTTCCCTATGTATTTCTCCTGGGATAGTGTTAGAGAACCATCCTTCTTGTTTCTGGTGATGCTCATTCCAAGTATCTGTCTGGCTGGACCCAAGTCTTTCATTTCAAATTCCTGAGACATTTGTTTCTTGAACTTGCTGATTTCTTTCATATCAGATCATGCAATCAACATATCATCGACATATAGCAATAAGATGATATAAGAGCTGCTGAATATCTTCGAAGGCAACAATGATCCATCTGGCATCTTTTAAACCCCAACCTCTCCATGAAGTTATCAAACTTCAGGTACCACTGTCTAGGCGCCTGTTTAACATATAAACTCTTTTTCAACTTGCAGACCCAATTTTCTTTCCCGAAAACCTGGATCCCTTCAGATTGTACCATGTAAATATCTTCATCTAGATCACCATGTAGAAATGCTGTCTTGACATCTAGTTGCTCTAGATGCAAGTGCTCTGCTGCTACAATGCTAAGAACCAACCTAATGGTAGTCATCTTCACCATTGGAGAGAAGATTTCATCATAATCAACCGCTTTTTTTGTTGAAATCCTTTGACAACTAAATGGACTTTGTACCATTTAGACCTATCATGTTCTTCCTTGACCCGCAAGACCCATTTATTCTGTAGCGCTCTCTTATCTTGTGGAAGCTTGGCTAAAACCCAAGTTTTGTTCTTCACTAGAGAGCCCATTTCTTCCTTCATAGCATTCTCCCACTAGCGAGAATCTTTCACCTTGACCGCTTCATAGTAAATATCGTGTTCACCATTCTTAGTCAAGAGAATAAAGTTTGCTGAAGGATCATATCTTTGTGGCTGCTTTGTTTCCCTAGTGGATCTCCTGACCAAATAGCATTCTGGCCAGGCTGCTGTGGTGGGGACTGTTCTTTTGAATCTGAACTCCCACTATCTTCAAATTCTGGAACTGTGTCGACATTTGCTTCTGGTTCGAGAACCGGTTCAGGGACCGATTCAGCATTCTGGTTTCTAGTTTCTTTCTCGAACTCTACCTGCTGCTTCTGAACCTGAGATTTTGAATCCAAAAGCCTGTAGCCTCATTAAACATAGCATGCTCGCTTTGGACTACTCTTCTGCTTTCTTAATCTCAAAACCTGAAGCCCATTTTGTCGGACCATAGCTAATGAAGGTATACTTCTTGGCTTTTGCATCTAGCTTGTCTCGATCTTGATCCAGATCATATACACTGCACCAAAAGATTTTTAGGTGCTTATATTTTAATGCTTCCCCTTTCCATTCTTCTTGTGGTACTTTGAATCCCAATTGAACTGATAAACTCGGTTGGTCAAATATGCTGCAGTATTCACTGCTTTTGTCCAGAACATATTTTGTAGCCCTGCATTTAACCTCATGCTTCTGGCTCTTTCATTTAATGTTCTGTTCATTCATTCCACAAACCTATTTTGTTGAGGTATGCCCGGAACAGTGTTTATCATCCGTATTCCATGTTCAGCACAGTTGTGGATGAACTCCTGGCTAACATACTCTCCTCCATTGTTAGACTTCAAAGCCTTGACCTTCAAATTAGTTTCATTTTCAACAGCAATATTCCATTTCTTAAACGTACTAAAACGACATATTTGTGTTTGAGAAATTTAACCCAAACCTTGCTTGTTGAATCATCAATGAAGGTGACATATTAGCGTGAACCACCCAAAGAAGCAACTGGAGTAGGTTCGTATACGTCTGTGTAAACAAGCTCCAATTTCTGAGCCTTTGTTGCTTTGCTTGTCTTGATAAATGATACCTTCTTTTTCTTGCCGAAGATGCATGGTTCACAGAACTCAGACTCGACCTTTTTCAATTTTAGAAGCTTTCCTTTGGCAACAAGCATTTTCATACCTTTTTCACTCATATGACCGAGTCGTTGATGCCACAAACTGGACGGACTCAACCCCTTAGCCACTGCATTTACACCTCCTGCAGGCACTTCAACCGTATACAAGGTACCCCGTCTCTTTCCCTTAGCAATTACCACGTTACCTTTGACGACCCTCCATTGTCCACTCCCAAAGTGAACATCCTACCCCTAGGCGTCTAATTTCCCAATAGAAATTAACATCCTTTTTAATTTTGGAATTACCCTGACATCTTTCAATGTCCAAACTGTACCCAATGTTTTTTTCAAATCAATGTCCCCCCACCCCAGTAATATCCAAAGTTTGGTTATTACCAAGACTTACAGTACCGAAGTTGCCATGTCTTAGATTCTTCATCTTTCTTGAGCTTGAGATATAATAAAACGTTGCTCCTAAGTCCAGAATCCAGGACTCGACTGTATCCTCAACACAACATATCAATGCATCATCTCAATCGGAGGCTGTGACAACATTCACTCTTTCTTGTCTCTTTCCATGGTGGGTTTCTGACACTGACTCCTGTAGTGTCCATTCTCATTCATTTCCAGTACTTGATGTCGTTTCTTTCCTTTCTTGTTTTTGAATTTCCCCGCCTGCCTTTGGATTTAGATCTTCCTCTGTTATTCTCTTTTTCTTTCCTTCTACCTCTTCCCTCAGTGCTAAGCAAAGCACTGGATGATTCACTTGTACTTTTCCTCCTGATATCCTCTCCTAGAATGAAATCACGAATGCCCTCGAATGTGAGTTTAGTGGTTTAGGTTGAACTACTAATGGCAGTGACTGATCCTGACCAACTTTACGGTAATGAGGATAAGAGTGGCAGTGCTTGTACTTCATCATCAAAATTAATATCAACAGATAATAAACGGAATATGATAGTATTGAAATCACTCACATGAGAAGTAACAGATGCACCTTCCCGCATACGAGTGTTAACTAACTGTCTAATCAGAAATACCTTGTTACACGCGGAAGGTTTCTCATACATGTTTGATAAAGCTTTCATCAACCCTTGAGTGGAAGTCTCTTTCAAAATGTTGAAAGCCACGCTATTAGCCAAAGTGAACCTGATGACGGCAAGAGCTTTTCTATCCATGTCGGCCCATTCCTCATCTTTTATTTTTTTAGGTTTCTGATCTGTCAAACACTGAAGGAGATCTTTTTGACACAGCAAGTCCTCGATTTGCATCTTCCACCACCAAAAATCTTGCCCATCAAACTTCTCAATTTTGGTCTTTCCATCCTCAAACATTATTCTGACTGTGTTCTTCAAACTGACCAGAAAATACGTGAGAAATAAGTTGAAAACTGACTCGAAAATTCTGACCTCGTAGACCATGCGGAAATCCCAAAAAATATTGATCTTGAGTCAAGGCTGGTAAGACTTGAGGTACAGCTCCCACTAGATCATCACCTCTCTATAATGTTGGATGCCACCGCCTCCAGGCACCAAATTAACCTGACTATTAGACTTGAAGCCTGAGGGATACCCATGCTTCTTGTAACACCTATTTACAGTGTGTCTTAACATGTTACTATGAGTGCAATAGGGAACTCTCATGCCTTCTGGCCAAACGTGCCAGCTCTCCTACCAGATCCTCTACCAAATGGTCTAGGTAGGATACTTGCATCACAATTGTTAAAACTCCTAAGGCCAAAATTGTTTCCTCTTCATGCAAGATTGGTATTCATGACAGAAGTTGGAGAATTCATGAAGGAACTTTGTCTAGTAGAATATGCCATTTTTCTTTCTAATTTCACAGCCATAGCAAAGGCAATTTTTAAGTCAGGCAGAGGTGTTGTAAGAGGCACCTGAGACTTAACTGCTTCAAACTCATGATTGAGTCATTTTAAGAACTTGATAACACCATCATTTTCTACAAATCTATTACATTGTGTTGTAATGTTACAAGTACAACGTGCACAAACACAACTAGGGGCAGATCTCAAAACATATAATTCCTCCCATACACCCTTCAATTTAGTATAGTATTCAGTAACTGATGCGTTATCTTGTCTTATTGTATAAAATTCTTCCTGCAAATCTGAAAGATGAAATGCATCAGCATTTCCGTACCTAAAGTTGAGATCATTCCATATGTCTAATGCACTGTCTAACTAAGTGACACTCTGTACAATACTTGGAGCTAAGGAGTTCACCAACCACGCAACAACCATATTATTTGCTTTGATCCAGGCATTATACCTATGCGCTGCCACTACTGTCTTCATCAATGTTATTCTTCGATTCCAAAGCTCTTCTTATAGATCTGCTCCAGTACCGAAATTCATCTACAATGCTCTGATACCATGTGAAATTTATTAGCCAAACCAACACAATTCATCAACTACTATAAAACTTTCAAGTGAACAAACAACATTTAAGATGAGAATGAAGAAGGAAGAGAAAAAATCAGGTGGTATGCAAGAAGGAGATGAATCAATTGATCAAATCAATTTCATAATCCAGAATACAATTTATAATCCTCAGTTGCCTCCTTATATTTGAAAACTAACTTGTGAAATTACAAGAAAGTCCCTAACTAACTACCCTGCATAACGTAACTAACAAGGCAAAAACAAGGCAAAGTCGTCATTTCAGCATTTGTAAATCACCCGCCTTTTAGTCATCTTCCTCCTGCAACTCTCTGACACCGCTTCCTACAAATTCGGAGGCCGCTGCACTACTATGAACCAAAACAGCTGGCCACCATCACTAACGTTGCTTCAGCTAGCTCATCTAACGTGTGACATTTAGTTTGTTTTGGATCATCTATCCGGATTGACCTTCTCCAATCTATTAGCTTTGACAGATGGAGTAGAATAAAATGCATCATCAGTCTCATGTTTTACTTTTTCTTTTGTTTTCCTGGCGGTTGGACAAAATCCCACGCGTTGTTTGACTTGGCAAAAATATGAAATCAAAGATTAGAAAAATCCCACTACTAGAAAAAGTCTTGCATGGATAATGGGGAAAAAATGTCGTTGTCAAGTCCAGACATACGTTTGACAAATCAGCGACAAATTCTTACAAAAAATTATGCTTAAAAATATTTAACAAACTAATAAAAATTTATAGTATTCGTGGAAAGGTATGGTGGTTATTTCATCATTAATTTGGGACCGAATAGCAAAATATACTTTAGTAAAAAAAAGTGACAACTGAATCGTCATAAATATTTGATGTTAATCAAAAATGTCATACTTGAAATGAGACGCATTGGTTAACACTGTAATTTCTTGTTATGCCATGGGGCGAAACAAAGACGGCAGAGTAGGCATGAAAAGAATTAAAGAAAATTTTGAATTCCACATTTTTTTCTGGTTAAAGTACTAATATTAACCCGAGAAAATCAAAGCACCAAAGAAATGCAACCCATACAATAGTCCTATTTGTAAGTCTGTTTTTTTTTTGTTAAAAAGCTAATATTGTGAATTCCACATTTTTGTTAATGATGAATCAGCTGTTGAAGGAACGATTTCTTCACTGAGAAAAAATTATTATATGCAAACACTGTAATACTTGTTTACCCGGTAGATTACGATTTAAACTACGGTTAGTTTAATTAAAATTGTAAATCTGACAGTTGGCAGTGCTGGACAATGACTCATCCGGTGAGATTGTGTCGTACGTCTCAATGTTTTATGCAACTAATATGCATGACAATTGACATAGTCTCATTAAATAAGATAGATAAAATGGTAGAGAATATGATTGAAAAAAACAAATTTGTTTTCCATCTTCCTCCACTGCTTTACGTGTTAGTCCTCAATTTATTTTAGTAAAAGAAATTAAGATTGTAGTCAATAAATAATTACTCGACATTGGGCTAGTGACTTATTAACCAGTCGATAAGACTTACGTATATGTAAGTGAGATTTACTATTTGAGTTTGCATGGGTGTGTTTAAACAAGTAATTATTTGGTCTCCTCAAATAAAGAAGGCAAACTAAGCAAAACAAAAGGCTACATCTGCAAAATATTTTACGTACTACAAAAAAACTAGCGCGAAGATATTAGGCAACAATGCCTTTTCCATTGCACAAGCTCGTCGACAAGCCATGTGAACTTTGTGGTAAAGGTACGGTTGTTAATGACTAACTACTAGATATTTATGAAATAAAAAAGATAAAAGAATAACTGAAATATGCCACTTTTTATTGTGCAAAACAGTAGGTCCGCTCTCATTATTATGTTTTATATTAGTGTTTAAGTAATTATTAAAATTTACTCAATCAATGAAGGCCTTAAAACTTGCACAACTTCATAATCTCTTAAACGATAAATGTACCTTCCAAAATAACTTGCGGATGACCACAAAACTTATTAAAACTTCACAGATAATATGCCTTTATAGAATAAGTTAGAAAATATGTCAGTAATTGGCTAAATGATTCCTTCCAGTGCACAAGGATGAACTAAAGAGCCAATGACATCTTGATGGAGACGTTGTAAAAACCCCAGGTTTAATAAGATTTTAAACGTCTGTTGGTTGATTGTCTCCACACTGGCCAGAGTACTTTAAATAGAGAGCCAAGGGTTGCATTGCTGAAGAGTTGAGTATATCTGGCCAAGAGAAAGCATGGCTAAGATGACCTACATATTATTGGGCTTGCTTGTTGCTGCCTGTGAGTCCACTGTATTCACAATTTAATTAACATCTTTTTTTCAAGTAGCGTATTTGGATGTCTCACAACTAAGGTGGTCATTCATTTATTGGTTTTTGCAGTGGGATCAGAGGCAATTGGACGCACACCGAATCCTGCAATGATACCAAGGAAAACACTGCATCAGAACCAAGTGACTAGTTCCGATGCAATTGGAAGCATATCCATGGCTGCAACGGTGTACAGAGTGTTAGAATATGTTAGAGTTTTGATGATTTGCACATGTTTGGCACTTGGAACGATAGATTAGGCGTTTCATGTTGTGTGTTGGAAGTCAGTATACTTCGAACACTCACTTTAGGCGCTTAATGTGCCTTGGTGGAATGCAGTACACTTCGAACGCCTACATTAGGCGCCTCATGTGAAGTGTCTGGATGTGCGTACACTTTGAACGCCTACATTAGGCGCTTCATGTGAAGTGTATGGAAGTCAGAGCACTTCGAACGCCTACATTAGGCGCTTCATGTGTTCTGATGAAAAGTGCGAACACTTCGAACGCCTACATTAGGCGCTTCAAGTGGTTCACCAAGTCAAAAGTACTTTTCCCCTGAATAGGCACGTACACCCAAGTACTTTTTCTGAGAAAATGTCAGATTTAGTTCGAACAAGCATGAACGGTAATATTAGGCGCTTCATGTAACTTCGAACGCCTTCAGCTGCCCACTTAAGACGCTTAATGTGACTTCAAACGACAGTTCATTTTCACATTAAGCGCTCTATGTCACTTCGAACGCCTGTTCATTAAACACATTAGGCGCTTCATGTGACTAACGTTACAAAGGTCTTTTTGCTTCACTTTCTAACATCAGTTGACTTTTTGTACCCTCTTCTTTTAGTGCTATTTTCACAGGTTCTCCCTCAAACCTGAAGATGCCAGTTTTCCATTCTTGGCTATGGTTTTGAAATTTCTCCAAAAGTTTTGCTACATGCCAAGGGAAGATCTCCAAGGATGATAAGGTACCATCACAAGCTGTCAAAGCCCATTATTGGCTCTGCAGAGGCTTTCAAACGGGAATATTTCTCAGAGTGATAAAAAGAAGGGTCTCTTCTCTTCTTCTCCAACTTTCTACATTTCATGCTCTCAGATTTTCTCTCAAACTCAAGCTCTCAAGATAGTTGTAAACATTGTATATTTTACTTTGTTGTTGAGAGTGATTATTGCAAGAAGAAGGAGAGTCTTCTTCTTGGTGAGTAACATTGTGAGAGATTGTGTAGACTGTTGGTCAAGGAGCAAGGGTGCTTCTTGTTTGAGTTTCTAGACTTTGAAGGGTTAGTTGATAGTGTTGTGGTGCACTATTCTCCCTACAAGATTTCTTTGAGGGCAAAGAAGGTCTTTGGAGGCTAGACTTCAAAGGGTTAGATCTCTTGGTTGTGGTCTAGGCATGATGCCTAGTTTTTCCATTATATGGATTTTGTTTTTGATTGTTGTTACTCCATTGAAATAACAATCCCCTTTTCAAAATCCTTCTTGTGAAAAATCAAGAAGGTAGAGGAGTAGAGTCATTTGACTTGAACCTCTATACATACTTGTGTTCTTTACTTTCTTGCAAGTTTTTATTCTTTCTAAAGAACACACCCAAGTATTGGTTGCACTCCAAAACGAAAAATATCCATACTTGGTGAACACACTATTCAACCCCCCCTTCTAGTGTGTTCTAAGGGATCTAACATAGAGGAACTCCTTTACCGACGATTGTCCAAATAAAATTCCTAAATGCTGATATTTTTAATATTCCGTGACGAAACAATTGATCATTGAAATGAAGCAAATAGAAGTTATTGAAAGTGCTAATAATCAAAAATAAACATTACCGCCATTGCCCATATACCGTGACAGTATTGAAACAAAAACTTCAAAGCGTCCTGAGGTCCAGTATGCTGGCGAAAAGAGGACATACGCACATTAATGACGTAATAAGCTCGCATAAAAGACAGTCAAGTAAATGATGAGAGTTTTGAGACAAGGTCTTCATTTCAGATTTTCTTGTCCACCATGGGGAGTTGATTCACTATTCGTGTGAATCGATCGATTGTCTCCTCAATCTTCTCACCGCTTTTCATTCCGAACATCTCATACTCCTTCATGAGCATAAGTCGTTTGGCCATTCGTACTTGCTCAGTTCCTTCATGTATCATTTCAAGCCTTTTCCATGCCTCATGGGCTGTTTCAAGACCTTGAAGTCTTATGAGCTCGGTGGTGGTGAGAGCACTTGAGAGAATATCAAATGCTTTGCCATTAATGGCAAATCTTATCTTTTCTTCATCGGTGTAGTCATACTCATCTTTGAATATTGATTCTCCTTTTGAGTTGGTAATCATAGGAACTTGAATCCTTTTGACAACTGCTCTCCACATATCAAATCCACAGCCTTTCAAGTGATTGATCATTCGAAATTTCCACAAGGAATAATTTTGGGCATCAGACATAGGTGCTTTAGTGTTTGATCCGGAAAATAATGCAGTAGGCTTAGGAGATGAAGAGGTTGAGGTTGAGGTTGTCATTGCCATGTTCTTTTAACCTTGCTACTTGCAAAGATAGGCCAAGCAATCAAGGTTTGGCTCTGATACCAATTGTTAGGTCTGAAATACACTCTAGAGGGGGGGTGAATAGAGTGTTTGGCTATTTTGCGGAATTTTCTCGTTTGCTCAACTCAAAAAGATATTCAAAATCAGAGCAATAATGGGAGATGAGAAGTAGTGAATGAGTACACCGGATATAGAGTGGTTCGAATCGTAAATGATTCTACTCCACTACCACTTTGTTTCCAAAGTGGATTTTCAACAACTACTCTTCTTATTATGAACAATAAGAACAACCATAGCAACACTTACACTAACACTTTAGTGTAAGGTACAACAACAGCAACTTCTTGCACAAAACACACTTGTGCAACTACAGCAACTACAGCTCTTAACAAGAACAACTTCTTGCTTCCTCACAACTTCAACAAAAGTTCCCTCAAGAACTTCTCACAGTAGGTTGAAGAAATATAGTAAGGTTCACACTTTCTCACAAGTCTAAGCACAAGCAAGAGATCAAATATTTATGGTTCCTCTTGTGCTTGACTCTCTTTCTCTCAATATACAACAATGAAGATCAAAGAAAAGCTAATCAAGCTTTAAACAAATTTACAAGTATGAGAGAAATATACAACAATGGAAAATGAAGCTAGATGATGTTGAAAGTGTGTATTTGCTCCATCCAAGCCTCCTCTATTTATAGATGAAGTTCACCACGTTTTTGAGGCTCTCCACCAAGTCTTCATCTTGAAAAATGTCAAGATAATGCCCAAATAGTCTCTAGCCACCCTATGGAGTGATTTGATCTTGGATAGCCACCCTAGAGAATCTTAGACATGTATACAATAGTCAAGGAAGCATGTAATAGGTTGGGTTAAAGTCCACAAGAAATTTTAGCAAGATTGGAAAGAGAAAACATCATAAATCTCCCTTGGATTTTGTTCCAGCGTTCAGAAAATTTGGATTCTGGGGGACATCGATCGATCAATGTGCCTGGAAGGGAGAGATCGATGTCCTCCAGAAGATTGCAGTTTTGACACTGCCTGACATCGATCGATCGATGTCAGGGGCTGAAGTGACATCGATCGATCGATGTCACCTGGTTTATAGATCGATGTGTTCTGATCAACATCGATCGATCGATGTTAGTGACATCGATCGATCGATGTCTTTTGGTTTAGAGATCGATGCTCTCTGACTGACATCGATGGATCGATGTCAGGGGCTGAAGTGACATCGATCGATCGATGTCCCCAGCTTGAGAGATCGATGTCAACCAGTGAGTTCCAATCTCACCCACCTTTGGACATGGTGTGATTTGCCCATCTTGCATCAAATATCAAACATAAATTTAACTCATTTAAAACATCTTTTTATCATCAAAACATTTTTACAACTTAACAGGTCCACCTCTCCTCGGGTAGCTCAAGATTTAGGGTTATCAAGAGACTGCGATTGGTAAGATATGACGCCGTATTTACTACCTTCGATCAAAAAAATTTTGGGAGTTTTGTATGGAGCTGCATTGCCCTTGCTCGCTCATTTAAGTTGTGGTTCATCCTCTTGGTCGTTCCACTTTGTTGTAGCCGATTGAGAATGATCTGCTCAAGTCATATTCCTTCCTCTGCACAATACTAATTGAATTTTGTACCATTGTAGTTGCCACCATTATCCGACCTGAAGCATTTCAATTTTCGGCATGTTTGATTATCGACCTCCGCCTTCCCTTCTTGAAAACTTGAAATTATTGAGATTTATGTCTAAAAAAGTAAACCCATACCTTTCACTTGGAATTTTCAATGACATCATATAATATCATGAAACTCCTTGCCGTTGTACCGGGGATGGCCCCCAAATGTTCGTGTGCACAAGGCCCACCCATCATTCCTTGTCTTCTTCGACCGCCTTTTGAAAAACTCACCCTTTTTTTGCCAAATATGCAATCTTTGCAAAATCTGGTTTCCACCGTCAGCATGCTCGGAAATAAGCCTTTAGAGGCCAATACTCTCTGCCTTTTATCACTCATGTTTCCAATATATTTTGCCACCAAATTGGACTAGTTTATGCCCCTATTGCTACCATTAGGTTCGCATAATGGTTGGCCAAATAATGTGCAACCCTCTTGGTTCCTTGTGCTGCAATCATAGCGCCCTTGGCGATTTTTTAGCATCCTTCTTAGAATTTGTATCCCTCATCATCTAGTTGAATTATAGAGATTGATTCTTCTTCAACCAAGGAATATATGGAACATCACGCAATGTCTATCCTCTTCATGCCTCGTCTTGATGTTGACATTGCCTTTGCCTGTAATCTTCAAAGGCTTTTCATCCGCTACAAACACCTTTCTATATTATCTGGATACGAAATCTTTCATCCATTCCTTAAATGAGGTTGAATGTAACGGTGCACCATAATCAAGAATCAACGACTCAATGGGACTGTTGACACAAAAGTCTAGACCATCGTCAGAATCCTCATTCTTTGTCACATTCACTTGACTCGGCATATCCCCCTTTTTCATCATTTTTGGCACCTTGCACTCGCGTTTCACATGACCCTTCTTCCCATAATTCCAACACTCCATCTTGGTTTTGTTTCGAGACTTACTGCTTTCGTTTAATTTTCTTTCTTGACTATCCATTCGTTGGATGTCTCGGCCTCTTTGAATGGTTAAGGCTGATCCACTCTCTTCACCTCGAACATTCCTGTGAATTCCCTCACCGATGACGCAGTCACAAACATAGTTGAAGGTTAGCCCTTCTTGACATGAGATCACCTTTGTGGTAGTTGGTCCTGGCATAGAGATCAACAAGCTGTGTGCGAGAAACTCGTCATCCAAAAAGTACACGATTGCATTTAATTGGCTCACAATTTGGTTGAATTCAGTCACAAGCTCTGTCATGGAGATGCCTTTGGCCATTTGCAATTGAAACAACCTTCAAAGGAGATGAATTTTTTCGATGATAATAGTTTTTTGAAAAAATCAAACAGCCTCTTGGTGAAGCCGAGCATTGTGGTTTTATTGGCAACATGCAAAGCCGCATCCATCGAGATAGTGTTGCAGAGAATTCTAAGCGCTCAACGGTCTAATTTCTTCCACACCTTCTCCCCCATGTTGTCGGTTTTGTGCTCCAACATTGCGTCTTCTAACACATTTGCACCACAACACATCGATTATTAGTAACTTTCAATAACCGAAGTGTTTCCTATCGAACATCGAATATTTATTTTGCTGTCCTTCATGTTGATCAACTAACACAAGCTCTGATACTAGTTGATGATAAACTGATAACACACAAGGAATATTCAAATGACAAAGCAAAGAAAACAATAAGAAGAACATGAGATTTTGTAGAAACGCCCTCATCCGGTCGGCTCAAAAACCACACACACACATAGCTGGTCTGTTATGCTTGTATTTATATGAGAGAGACTGTCAGCAGTTACCCTGGCTACTATCTCAGTCAACCCACGTCCCGCCTACTTATCACTTACGGTTATGGCAATCTTTGATCATGCAAACTCGGACACTCATTCAGCATACATATCGTGAGACAAATCTGGCAGCCCATTATTTAGCACAACATGGCTTGCAGACTCCTCAGACAGGTTATTATACTCGGTTCACTCTACCGCCTCTTGTTCGCAGCTGTGCCTCACTTGATGTTACCACGGGACATCTTCGTCATGCTTGACAATGGCCATCCATCTTTATTTGTTGCCTGTATCACTCGATGCAAGCAACCTCGATACGCTTTGTTTCTTCATTTTGTTCTGCTACATCTTTCGGTAATTTTGATTACACTTCACGCTAATGTTTTGTATTTTCTGCTGGTTCGTCTTGCTACACTGGGGCGGCACATCCACATGGTCATCCATCATCCATTTCATCCGCTGATACTATGGGTTGCTTAGCTCGTTAGGATTGCATACAGGCATAGATTCTGTGTTTTGTATATATCGGTGCTTTCTTCATTTCGAACAATCATTGTATTTAAGCATTTCTTTCTTTAATTTTCAGTGAGAGAGTCCCTCATAGTTGATGTAACCACGGTATTCCTCCACCACAAGTGTGGGTTTCTATTAATAATAAAATGTAGATGGTACCATCCGTCTTTCATCAATATATATATATATATGTATATATATATGTATATATATATGTATATATATATGTATATATATATGTATATAATCCACAAGGGTGGTTTTACTTGGCAAGGTTTTAATGGGCCATATCATATATGATTGGAGGCTACACATTATTGCAACTTTACACTTTCGTTTTTCGTATGATATACATTCTTGTAATATGGTTGCCTCCACCACAAGTGAGGAATTTATAAATTAATAAATACCCGCTTTTATTCAAATATATATATATATATATATATATATATATATATATATATATATATAAATATTGTTTTCTCAGTATGTCCATCACGCTCAGCTGCTTGCTCACGCATGCAACGAATTTGTGGAAACAGGTGATCCCTAATCAGACGATAATAAGGATTGAAGAGAAGTCTAGCAGTACTGTACGAGTCCACATATGTGCCCCTTTTTGACACCACCAACATTGTCCACGACAGATGTGGTCGGCGTGTGCATCACATCCTTTATTATGGATGGCTTCTGGGATTAAACATTTCGCAGCATTGGTGAAGGCGGCATTGGTAACTATCATACCAAGAATAGGGATCCCTGAGCTTGCATGGGAAATTGATGTATACCAAGAATGGTAACTGTCATGCCAAGAATTGGTTAAGCCTCTCCGTGTTTGTATACATATATATTTATATATCTGTATACGTACATAAATATATATATACATGCGTGTCTGTTTGTATATATAGATATATGTGTACACATACATAACAGTATATCTATATATATGGTTGCTTCTTGTTCCACCAAGTATCCAGATTACCCATAAATAAGTTCCGTATCAGGTTGTTGATCTTATACCAACTTTAGGTCCAGCCCAATCAGCATTTGAGAATACTTTAACACTACGCTTTTTATGCTTTTTAAAACGTAAACCTTGTCCTGGTGTATTTTTAAGGTACCTGAGGATTCTCAAGGCGACTTGGAGATGTTCATAGTAGGATCATGCATAAACTGAGACATAAAACTCATAGCATAACAAATCTTAGGCTTAGAATTTGAGCAATAGACCAGTTTATCAACTAATCTCTGATGATTAGGTTTACCAGTGGCTGTAGTATCCCACTACTCCATGGGCTTATGTCCATGTTCTAAAAGAGTGTTTGTTGGTTTGCATCCGAGCTTTCCAGTTTCTCTTGAAAGAACCAATATGCATTTCCTTTGTGATATATGCATCTCTTTTTTGTTTCTAGCTATTTCCATTATTAACAAATATCTTAGTTTTCTTAGGTTTTTCATTTCAAACTACTTTGGTAGCTGCATCTTAATATTCTGTATCTCAAGGTTATTATTTCATGTTATTATTATATCGCCTATATATACTGTTAGAATAGTAATCTCTGCCTCAGGTGATACCCTGGTCAATAATGTATGATCACTATGACTTGGAATAAACTTGTGGTCTTTTATAATCTTAGTAAATGTTATAAACCAAGCTCTTGGTGATTGCTTCAGTCATACAATGATTTCTTCAACCTACAGACCTTATCCCGATTTGTTATGTCGCTGAATCCTTGTGGCATGCACATATAAACTTCTTCTAGTAAATCTCCATTTAAGAACGCATTTTTAACGTCCAATTGATATAATTTCCAATCAAGGTCAACTGCTATGGAAAAAATAATCCTAATGCTGCTAAGTTCGACAACTAGGCAAATGTTTCTAAATAATCAATACCATAAATTTGGATGGATCGTTTTGTTACTAATCTAGTTTTGTATTTATTAACTGTTCCATCATTATTATATTTTATTGTAAACACCCATCTACATCCAACTAGTTTCATATCAGCTTAAGGCTTTTTGTATATCTTTAGGTATCATTTTATTATCAAATGGACATATAAATGTTTCAAAGTTAGGATTCAACCAATTATATGCTATAAATTCTTGTACAGGATACTTAGTAGTATATATAGGATTTTTAGTGCATTATCTTGTTTCTTTTCTTAATGCTATTGGTCTGTCATTGGTTTGAGGTTCAGTTTCATATTCAAAGGGTTTTCTCTAATGAATCAACTTCCTCCGATGTAGGTTGCGTGTTTTCATTAGTGTATTCAGGTGTACCAGGTGGTCTAGTCCATCCTACTATTTCCTGTCTACCGTCAGAGTTCATAGTGTTGTTTGTTCCTTTATTTATGAGCTGTGAATTTGATGTGCCGAGCAGCGATGCTGAACTTCCGGACTGAGTTCCCTACATCTTCTATTAAATTCAAAAACTTCGCATGCATTTAGTCCTACGTTCTAGCAGAAGGGTTGTAGAATGCATGTTGTTCATTAAATGTAACATCAAGTGTGTTACGACCCACAACCCTATATCGTTAAGAAAAGGAAACAAAGGAAATTATAATGATAAAAATAGAGTGTACCGAATAAGATCGATTAAATCATGGTGCCTCATTAACCTGTATAGGTAAGGAACATAGTACCCACTAGAATAAATAAGTGAACCCTAAGTAACAAATAATTATGTGAAATAACTAAATAAAATTGAAATTAGGACACAACCATTTTCCTACATTTAAATAAAAGAAAAAGAAAGTTAGGACATAGAAAATGAGGTGGACAAATTTTGTCCTCTTCTACCCACCCATACACTTCCATAACCGGCCACCCCCTAAGTAGATAGTGGGGAATTATTTTAAGTTCTTATTCCATCATCATTAGTTTTATTACAAAATTTTAGGAAATTACCAAGTGTACAACCCCTACCCATTTTCTTCCAAGAAAACTTAATCATGTCATAAGTTCTCCACCTTCTACACACCATCATTTTCTTCCTTTTCCCTCATTTGACCACCCAATACATGAAAGAAACGATAAGAGTATCTTCTCACAATATTTCACCCTCAACCACACATATTACATGTATTCTTCCACCATGTCTCATTCTTGCAACTTCAAGGCATAATCATTTCCCTCACCGCATGCTTTGGCCGCCACCAATGCAAGGAAAAGGAGAAAAATTTGTTTGTCTTATTACACCCCACTTCCAACCAATCTTAGAAAATGCAGCCCTTTCCTTCATCACATTTACTTTCCTTCCTTTCCATGAGCTTCGTAATGAAGATTCTTCCGTTATTTCAAGACTAAACTTTTAGCCAACAATTGAGAAGAAGAGGGAAGAATCTTATCATATATCACTCCATCATAAACATGCTTAATGATATGAAAACTTTCCATCACATCTTCTTTCTTTCTTTGCATGAAACTTCATGATGAAGATTTCCACTATCCAAGCACTAAGAAATTTTGCCTAAGAATTATTAAAGTAGGCATCCTTCTTCATTTTGTTCCAAAACCCTTCAACATTTCACACTCTTCAATTGCACTAGAACAAGTTGAGCCAAACACTCTCCTTTCAAGCCAAAGCCAAGAAACAAGCCATTAGGTTCTTCATCAAGTAAGAACCTTCAAGTTTAGGCTTGAATCAAAGATAGTAGACAAGTACACCACTTAGATTATTCATACATTTTCCAAAACAACTAGTATTCTCCGTAAGAAAAATGAATCATGCATGAGTATATTGCTTCATGTATAAAAAATCAACAATGAGGCTTGCATGTGAGATCCTGAAGCTTGCATGCAAAGTTTGATCATTATAAAGATTAGATATAAGTATAATCAAACTATGTTTACAAGAAAAATATTTGTTTATTTGAAAAGATTTAAAGGAGTTTTTCATGTGGGGATATGAGGCTTGCATATGTGATTTAGAGTCTTGGATGTGTAAATTGAGCCTTGCATGTGCTGAAAGATCATGATTAATATTAGTCAAGAAAGTGGTGGGGTAGATGAAGCAATGGCAAGTGAAAAATAAGAAAAGGTGTCTTGCATGCATATTATGATTAGGATCAAAACAAATCATGGCTATGTTGGAGCTAGAAGAAGAATGTTGAGTTCAAAATAAGCAATAAGGCCTTGCATGTGAAGTTGGAATATAATTAAGGGTCGTGTATGGTTGCATTTTTGGCCACATAAATAAAAAAGGAGAAATTATCAAATTAGGCATGTATAAACATATAATGTTGTTGCATGTAATCATTAAGTTTTTTGATTTCAAGGTTCTTGTTGTGTTGCATCAAGTGTTGTTCAGTACACTCTTTGGGAAACTCTCGGCCTAGGGTAAGTTCTTTTCCTTTTGGTTGAGCAACGTATTAATATTTTTTTTCTGTTTAACCATCTCCTCTCTGTCGATTAGTGGATAACCTCGATTTTTGTACACAGTTAAAAAGAAAATATAACCTACCAGGCTGACGCATATCGTCTACTTCCATGACACAATTTCCATACAATTACATAAGTTGGCATCGCAACCATTCCTTACTCTGTTGAAATATCCATGCCTTCCTGCTGGTATTCTTCATTTGCTTTCTAGTGACATCAAGAATATTGGTCATTCACGAAGAATAAAAACTAATAATGCTTGATTGTCCTCTGTTTTTTTTGCCGTAACCCCCTTCTGTTGTAAAAAAATAAAAAAATAAAAGTACCATTGGAGAAGTTGAGTTTACATTCTCCAAAAACTAAGTCGAAATATATCAGATCGAACTAGAATAAGTCATGCACTAAAAGGAGATTACCGAGTTTTCGGAATGCTGAGACCTTCTCTCCTTCCTTCTTCGTTTCAACACTCGAGAAAATAACTACCTCTATCGGTAACCTAACGATCGAAAACTCCATCGCAAGGCAGGTGGAGAATGAAGAAAAAACGGAGGGACGAGACATTAGCTGGGCACGTAGAGTGGCGAATAGCGAAGCGACGGAGGTGAAAATGCGCTGCATGAAATTCCGGCCGCTAATTGATCAAAACGGTAAGAAAATTCCAAAAATTGAGTATTCAGATGTGAGGAATATGACAGAGAAATGGCGATTCTCGGCGATTGGATATGTTATAGGTACAGATCCACATTATACTGCGGTGAAGCGATTTGCGGAGATGCGATGGGGATTGGCGGGGTTGATAGAAGTACACCGACTGCACGGCAGATTCATCATCTTCCTATTTCAAGACGAGGCCAATATGCTGAAGGCGGAGTCCTCCCCCATGAGTTTTGGAAACAAAATGTTTATTATGTAGCCATGGGTAAGAGGAAGTACTCCGCGCAAACAAGAATTCAAAACTGTCCCAATCTGGATTCGACTACCAGGTTTGTAAATTCAATATTATGATGTGGAGGCGTTGGAAAAAATAGTAAATGGAGTGGGGAATCCATTATATGCTGACAAAAAAACAATGGACCAGGAGAGATTAGCTTTTGCTTGTGTATGTGTCGAAGTGAGTGCTCGGGATAAGGTACCTGAAACAATAGAATTCTTAAATGAGGACAATGAGATAGCAACACAATCAGTACAGATTGAATGGATGCAAAGTCAATGTATACACTGTAAAGTATTTGGGCACAATATGTAGAATTGTAACAAACAGGAAGGCGTTAAGGGCAAAGGGAAAAAGTGGGATATGTTTCGAAAAGAAGAACCTTGTACCTGGGAACAAACAACAGTGTTGTCCCAGGCGGATATGCAAAAGAGGAAGAAAATGGAGGAAAAGGGCTCAGCGAGACAAAGGAAGAGAAAGAAGCAAACCAGAAAGTGTTGTGGAGATGGATGACCAGGAAAAAACTGAACCTAGTGAGCCAGTGGTAGAGCAGAGCCAACAGTGTGCACCAGCAGGTGGTGTCCCTTGTTTGACTCCTGTCTGTACCCCAGCTTCACCAGAACGGTTCAGGAGAGTTAGCCCGGTAGGCATGGTCAACTCTTATGAGGTTTTAACGAAGAAGAAAAAATGATGACAAAGGGAGAGATTGAATCTAACAGTTTTGAGTCTGATTCCCAAGAGGAGATAGTTGAGAAAATATTGAATCAAGGAAAACAGAAACAGATATCTGGAGAAAGGAAAAAAGATAAGAGGAAGAAGGGGAGAAGGAAGCGGTACTACCCAAATTTTGCATGAAGATGAGTAGCTGGAATGTTAAATGACCCCATGAAACAAAGTGAAATAAAAAAGTTTTAAGGCGTAACAAAATTGATATAGCTGGGTTGGTAGAGGTAAAAGTCCGATTGAATAAGATAGAGAAAGTGGCCCGAAAAGCGCTCCCTCACTAGGAGATTAGCCACAACTCTTGTGTAGTACCTTGTGTGTGATGTGGGTGGAATGGAAATAAGCTGAAGGGCAAGGTGTTGGAAGAAACATCCCAGTGCTTAACTCTTGAGACGGAGATTCTGAAATCACAAAAACAGTTTATCCTGTTAGTAGTGTATGGATCAAATAAAAAGGAGAAAAGGTTGGCATTGTAGAATACACTAAAACAAATATCAAGATGCAAAAACCATGGGCTGTAATGGGCGATTTCAATACAGTCCTCAGCAACGAAAAGAGATATGGAGGTCTACCAGTGGATCAAGAGGCAGTCCAACATTTTCAGAGATGTCTGGAAGAAACTGATTTACTGGACATCCCTGCTAGGGGGATGCCATATACGTGGAGTAACCGCAGAGATGGAGATGCCCGTATTCTATCAAAGCTTGATAGGGTCCGTGTCTTGGAGGAATGGAAAAAGGAGTTTCCTTACATCCAATTAGATTTCCTAGGTAGCTTAACGTCTGATCATGCCCTTGCAATTCTTTATGTTGCAGAAAACACTGGAGGACCTAAACCATTCAAATTTACAAGCTGCTAGATGAGACACAAAGAGTTCAAGATGATATTGCAACATAACTGGAGTCAAAGGGTGGAGGGAAACACTTTAAAGATGTTGCAGCAAAAGTTGAAAATTTTGAAAGCACCACTAAGGAAGCTAAACAATGAGCATTTTAGTTATATATTAGACAGGGTGGAAACAGCAAGGAAAGACTTGGAGAATACTCAGGCTGCATTGATGTATTCGCCCCATGACACTGAGCTGCATCAAAGAGAGAAAAATGAACTTACAAATTATGCAGACCTGTTGTATGCGGAAGAAACACATTACAAAGAGAAAGCAAGAGTGAAATGGTTAAAAGAAGGAGACAAGAACTCAAAGTTTTTCCAGAGAAAGGTAAAGAGCAACCAAGTGAGGAATTGTATCCTACGAATTCAAAATGATGAAGGGGAATGGGTAAGGGGAGGAGGCAGTAAAAATGGAAATAGTGGATTTTTACAAGAAGTTTTTCTCAGATTGTGGCACTTGGACAGAATGCACGTTGGAGGGCTTAAAGCTGGTTACGCTAAAGGAAAGGGAATAGCTAAGCCTAGTCAAAGAAGTTACAGATGAAGAGATAAGACAGGTTGTGTTTGCAACGAAGAGCGACAGAGCACCAGGGCCAGATAGATATCCTGTTGAATTCTTCAAGAGCAACTGGGATATAGTCGGGCAAGATGTGATAAAAGGAGTTAAATGGTTTTTCAATACATATGAGATGGATCCAGCCATAAATGCGACAACAATTGTCCTTATCCCAAAAAAAAATTGATGCAGGTAGAGTCCGAGACTTTAGACCCATCGCTTGTTGCAATGTGGTATACAAAATAATAACGAAGCTCATGACTGCTAGGTTGAGGCCAGTTCTACAAAAACTTATCCGCAAAAATCAAGGAGCCTTCCTAGACAAGAGATTGATACAAGAAAATGTATGGCTAATGCATGATTTGGTGAAGGGCTATCAATCAAAAGGAGGGCCTCCAAGATGTGCCATAAAAATTGATATAATGAAGGCCTATGATACGGTGTGTTGGGGATTTTTATTGAGAGCCATGAAACATATGGGATTCCCTGCAAAATTTATAGAATGGACATGACAGTGCAAATCGTCTGCGTATTTCTCAATATCTATAAATGGAGAGCTGGTAGACTTCTTTAAAGCTAAATTAGGATTGCGTCAAGGAGACCCAATTTCCCCGTACCTTTTTTACTTGTAATGGAGGTGCTTGGAAAGATGCTGGGAAAACCATTTGAGGAGGATCAACTGCGGTATCACCCAAGGTGCAAGCAGCTGAAACTTGCCTACATAGCTTTTGCAGATGACCTTTTTGTCATGGCCAGAGCACACGTGCCAACCTTAAAGGGCATATAGAGGGTACTTGAAAAGTTTGGGAAAATATCTAGGCTAGCTCCAAATAACGAAAAGAGCTCTATTTTTGTGGTTGGATGTACATCAGAAGAAGAGAAACAAATGACGGAGGCAATTGGTTTCCCGATGGAACAATTATCAGTCCGCTACCTTGGGGTCCCCTTGGTTGAAAATCGATTGAAGGTTGGGGAATGCCAACCTCTAATAGACAGAATAATTGGAAGGATCAACAGCTGGGCAAACGTACAATTAACGTATGGGGGGCGCCTGCAGCTTATCAAATCAGTGGCAGTAAATATTCAGTCATACTGGTCCAGCGTCTATATATTACCCAGGAAATTTTAGAAGAAATAAACAGCCTACTAGCCCAATTTCTTCGGAAAGGAAAGCTAGGCCAAAAAGGGGGTGAAAGAATATCTTGGAAACAGATTTGCCAAGGTTATCAACGAGGAGGACTTGACATACCAAATCTTTTCCACCTAAATAGTGCAATGATGATGAAAACACTGTGGGACATCTGCAACAAAAAGGAAACGCTATGGATAAAATGGATGCATCAGGTTATATTGAAGGGCAGCACAATATTGGATTATCAGCCAAAACACACAGACTCATGGCTGATCAAAAAACTGATGGAGCATAAAGAGATGTTGAGGGACATAACAAAAGTGGAACTAGGGAATGGAAGATGCACGTCGTTCTTCAATGCAAATTGGCACGAGAATGGCCCAGTATACAATGTTGAGGGCATCAAATATTTTTAAAAAAAAGCTCTAGCTACCGAAAGGCAGGGTAGCAGACATGTTAGCAGATGGAAAATGGCGCTCGGTAAGGGAACATGAAAGGTTGGACGATACTTGTAAACTGATAGCGGGAAAGATTGGGACTCCACCTAACCTGAGGGACACAGAAGACAGGTTAAGATGGGTTCCAGGCAAGACGGGGGACTTTACATTGCAATGTGCGATCCAATCGCTAGGAGCTGTTAGTCCGGATGTGGAATGGGCAGGCCATGTATGGTGGGAAAAAAGGGTTCTTCGATATGCTTTTATATCATGGATGATGTAGTGGAAAAGACTCACAATAGTAGATAGATTGATAAAATGGGGCCTGGGAGTTGATCCAGCCTGTTGCTTATGTGTAGATCTCATGGAAACGAATGAAAACCTTTTCTTTGTGTGCAAGTATGCAAGAAAGGTGTGGACAGCAGTGATGACATACTGTGGAATGGTTAAGGTACCAGTTATGTGGAGGGAACGACAGAAATGGCTGCAAACTAGGCCGGGGTATAGCAGCTTCCAAAAAGATCTGATTCTACTAGCAAATTCAGTGATCACACACTCGATTTGGTGGGAAAGGAATAAGCGGCTAAATGAAAAACAATTCAGGGGACACCAAACACTGAGTCAACACATAAAGAATACAATCTGGATATATACAGGGGAGTAGAGAGGTGTAAGAAAGACGCGTACAAACTGGACTAGATGTGTAGAGATGGGAATTAGCATGCTTGTATTCCGAAAGATGGAAAGCTAAAGGGAAGAAAAGTAGGGATAGACATAGTATCTATAGTGGATACAGAGAAGATAGGCGAAAGGTGTAACTAAAAGGTTTTCCTCCGCCACAAGTGAGGGTTACGTAAATAAAAAATTTCTTTTTCAAAAAAAAAGTCATGCACTAAAAATAAATTTGAGCAATTTACCGATAATGTTCATCCCCACAATAACACGTACATGTGCTTACAATGTCAATACAACCATTCAATTTCTCTAGACTTTGAACCCAATATCCAATGCACATGACTTTCTTCACCTAAATTAACTTTTGATAATTATATTTCCTCCCATGAATAGTCTAGACACTTCAATACACTTTTCATTTACGGGTTCATTCATTGGTGGTTGATTAACAGTGTCATCTAACCCGAGATTATACACAATAATCACTGATTGTGTATGTGGCAAATCAGTTGAACTGCTGAGTTGTTTGGATTTTTATACTTCTTACAGGGCAATTAAGCAAAAGAAGATGAGCTTTGGCTCCATGTTTATGGACACGGGCACAGAGGCTGCCACCAAGCGTACAACGCCTCTTTCGTTTGTCAATCTCACCTAGCACATGCTTAAAATGGAGAGTGGATGCAGATGTCCACGATGTTATTGCGGAATTTGAAAAGGATACTTTTGACAAGCGCAATGTGGCACAAATGAAAAAAGCTAAGAGACGAAGTGAAAGGACTAGAGGTTCAAGACAAAAACCTAAAGTGGATACGCCACATGTGATGCACGAACTTTAGCCTATCCATGGACCTAAACGTATTCCTAAACCAGAACCTGAGCCTACCCCTGCGTCGTCCTCCCACACCGATAAAGGAAAGGCACCTATAACTAAAGTCTCTGATCAATAGTTCAATTCTGAGAAAGTGATAGATAGCCTCAAATTTTACATGAGGCACAGGAGAGAGAGAGCAACAGATGTGATAAAATATAATGATAGAATTATGGTGTTGAAGTTAGTACTAAACAAAGAGGTAGTGGCAGTGATTTGCGCCTACGCACCCCAAGTGGGACTAGGAGAATGGGAGAAGGAAGAGTTTTAGGATTTCTTAGATGTAGTGTCGAAGTCAATAACTAGGGAGGAACGAATTTATATAGGAGGTGATTTTAATGGCCACATTGAAAAGGATACCGATGGTTTTCAGTCAGCACATGACGGGTTTGGTTATGGTGATAGAAACGAACAGGGTAGGGATCTGCTAGACCTTGCAGTGGCCCATGACCTAGATATTATAAACTCGTTCTTTAAGTAAAAAGAATCGCAATTGATTACTTTTAGCAGCGGAGGATGTAACACAAAGATCGACTATTTTCTGATGAGGCATGAAGATAGATGGTTGTGGAGGAACTGTAAGGTTATTCCAGGGGAGGCAGCAATGACGCAACACTGTCTACTAGTGGTAATTATAGTATTGAGCAAAAAGCTGAGTAAGGGAGCTGGAAAATTCTCACCCAGGATCCGATGGGGAAATTTGAAGGACGAAAAGATCAATATATTTAGAGAAAAAGTCATCTCTGCGACATTAGGTTGACTAGGTGAGGAGACAAACCAGATGTGGGAGACTATGGCGACTACTATTACCCATTCAACAAGAGAAACTATTGGGGTAATAACAAGAAAGACAACCATGTGTAAAGAGTCGTGGTGGTGGAACGAGAATGTGCAACAAAAAATAAATGATAAACAAAAGAGTTTTAAAGAGCTGTTAAGCTGCATAGATGGGGAAGAGAAAGTGAGATTGAAAGAGAACTACAAAATCGCCAGAAAAGAGGCGAAGAAGGCAAAGAAGGAAGCAAAGACCGTAGCCTATAAAAAGGATGTACGAAAGACTAGAAACAAAAGACAGAGAGCATGATATGTTCAAGATTGCCAAAGCTAGAGATCGAAAAAGGCAAGACTCAGGAGGCGGGAAGTTTATAAGGGAGAAGATGGTCATGTTTTAGTCAAAGCACAAGACATCAAGTGGAAATAGAAAACATACTTTTACAATCTTTTCAACAGCATGAGAGCCGACCACCAAGAAAGAGAAAACATCACTATCCAACAACGACAACATAAGAATTGCGACTGTTGGAGCATCACAGAAGGAGAGGTGATGAGAGCACTTAGGAAGATAGGAAGAGCTAAAGCAGTTTGCCTGGATAACATAACCATTGAGGCGTGGAAGTATTTGGGAGAAGAAGGGGTTCAATGGCTAACTACTCGGTTCAACCTTATTTTCAAAATAGGAAAAATGCCAGATGAGAGAAAGAGTGTCGTGGTGCACCTATATAAGAACAAATGAGACGCACAGTGTTGTAGAAATTATAGGAGGATTAAGTTGCTAAGTCATACTATGAAGTTATGGGAGAGAGTAATCGACACTAAGATTAGAGGAGAAACCCAAGTTACAGTGAACCAATTTAGTTTTTGCCAGGACGGTCAACTACGAAAGAAATGCACATCCTAAGGAGATTGATGGAGAAGTATGGGGAGAAGAAGCGCGACTTACATATGGTTTTCATCGATTTTGAAAAAGCGTATGATAGTGTACCCTGTAGCCTGATCTGGGATAGTCTGGATGCAAGAGGGGTTTCTATGAAGTATATAGACATAATTAAGGATATGTATACTAGGACAAAAATAACTGTTCGTATGCCTGTGGAGAATATGGAATTCTTCCTGGTGGAGGTAGGCCTCCATCAAAGGTTTGCGTTAAGCACGTTTCTTTTTGCAGTTGTCCTTGAAGAGTTGTCAAAGCCGATCCAGGAGCCAGTTCCGTAGTGTATGCTTTTTGCTGACAATATTGTATTAGTCGTAGAGAGTAGACATACCTTGAGTATGAGACTACTGTAGTGTAGAGATGTTTTAGAGAGAAAAGGCTTAAGGATTACTCGCTCTAAGACCGACTATCTACACTGCGACTTCAGCGGTACAGTTGACACGGAGAATAACCAGCTTTCCATTAAGGGTCAAATGGCACCACAGGTAAGTAAGTTCAAGTACCTAGGATCATCTGTACAACAAGATGGAGACATAGATAGTAATGTAGCACACAGAGTTCAGATAGACTGGTGTAGATAGAGGGCAGCCTCTGGAATGCTATGTGAGAAGAATTTTCCAACTAAATTAAACAGAAAATTCTATACGGTGGCAGTGCGGACGACAATGTTATATGGAACAGACTGCTGGGCCATCAAAATGCCCCAGTTGCAGAAGATGGAAGTGGCAGAGATAAGAATGATGAGGTGGATGTGTGGACATACAAGGCTAGACCGGATCATAAATGAGGTATTTCAGGAAAAGTTAAGGGTGGCTAGTATAGCAGATAAGATAAGGGAGGGGAGGCTGAGATGGTTTGGACATGTCAAGAGGAGATAGAAACGGGCGTTTGTTAGACTGTTGAAAGCCTCATTGTAGAGGGGAAGAGGAGTAAAGGCAGGCCCAAACTGACTTGGGATGACCGGATTAGATATGAACTAATAGATTTGCACATCTTTGAGGACATGGTCAAGGATAGGAGTTCATGGAGGCAGAAGATTACGATTAATGAGGCTTAGGCATGATATAGGGGCACCTTAGAGTATATTTTGGGGCTTAGATACTGTCTACGCTTTAGGTTGACTTTTGCACTTTTTTTTGTTTTTGTTTTTGCTTTTGTCTTTGTCTTGCATTATATGTGCATCTACACATTTATGACCATTTTTATATCAGAAGCATCGTATTTGTATTTACCGAATTTACTCACTAACACATTAGCACAGTATATTCCTATTATTATGCCGTTTATGCAGGTGCATCTAGAGCTAGGGGTCTCACTGGAAGCAAACTCTCTATCCCTTGGGATAGAGGTATTGTTTGCCTGTCACTCACTCTCCCCAGACCCTAACGATAGCTTTTGCTGTCGTTAGGATATACTTGGTATGATTGATATATATATATTTATATATATATATATATTATATATATATATATATATATGTATGTATTATATATACACACACACACATGTATATATATATATATGCAAACATTGTATTTATACATATTATATATATACATTTCCATATTTTTTATAGAAGGACGGGCGGTACCGTCCGGTGTTTTATTTATATAATTTGCCATCACTTGTGGCAGAGGTATACCGTGGTTACATATGAATCCCTATATCGACGGAAGACTCTCCCAAAATAAAGAAATCGATACATGTGTCTTAAAATAAATGACTGAAGATTAGAAATAAGTACATAGTGAAATGAAGACTCAATGAAAATTAATCTAACTATACTCCGCTGAAGTACGTAGCATCGCGTGGCTGTCCTAGGTGGCCTGAGCTTAGTGATGAAGTGAGCAGTCCCATGTAGCTCGCAATAAAGGAAAAGAGAGTCAAAGTATAGAACAGGTATGATAACAGAGGCGAATATGAGCATAAAAAGAATAAATCATGTACAGTTGTTACCTTTGTCAACAGCGGACCAAGGTAACTATATATATTAATACGCCAACCCAAATAGGGGAATTCACCCTGGTGATTGACCATTAAAAATATCACTCGGCAAGCACACAATAAAGTAGATCAGTGTACATATAAGAATGTAGTAGCAAAGAAATGTATGTGGCAAGAAAGCAAACGCATACCCAAGTTTCACGTAGCCAAAATGCTGTGGGCAACAAGCTGCTAAAATTGCCAACCTGATTGGGACACATGAATTTTTTTCCATCATTAAAGATATATTGAGATAGAAGAGGTCATACGAATGTTGCCTATATCAGATCGATGCAGGCAACAGCCAAATATGTAGAACCGAAGTAGTGCGCCCCAAAACTATTCACGCATGACTTGAGTGGTACAATCTGTTAAATAATATCCTCGGGCCGCTGGTGGAAGAGAGTCAGCTGATGTGTATTTTGTTGTAACAGGAAACATACGGGCATGCTGCGATAAGTGATGGGCGACCATGTTAACCTCCCGAGGAATATAGCGGATACGACTACTAGTGGAAGGAACGAAGAGCTGCAAGCAATAATATTCAAGTAGCGAAGGAAGAACTGAGCCCGGTGCTTGTGTCGCATACATACAATCTGACTCAATCAACAGCTTGCGATGGCTTTGGCCAAAGTACATAAGACTATATAATAGAGCCTAAATCTCTACACGAAGACGGGTAAGACAGGGAAGCGCGAATGTAATTTTAGCTACGATATGGCCAACACTATTCTGGAGGATAGCCCCACACGAAGCCATTTTGGCACCAGCGGAGGCATCAACATTAAGTTTCAATTTCCCAGAGGGGGGGTAATTTCTACCAGTATACAAACCTGCTTTATGCAAAGTCGAGGAGAGAACCCATGGGAAATAAGAGAAGGAATGTGTGCAGCTAATTTATTACCTAACAAAGAAGACGCCCAATAATAATATGATTGACGCGCCTTTTTATATATACTGCATGGTGATATATCAGCGGATCCATACACAACATTGGTGTATACCTCCCAAACAGTCCGACAAAGTATAATTGGTCCAATTAACTGAAAGTGGCTTTTATGGGAACGAGATGTGGAAGACAACCGCCATTTGAGAAAATGTGGCCGAAGGCGCGTCTCACAATATAGAGGACTATCCAAAATCCAAGAAAACCTCATCCAAACATCCTTTACAAAAGAGCATTGAAGAAAGATATAGTCTATACTAGCCGAATGTACCTTACAGAATGGACATATGGTGGGGCAAACTTGTGTCAATCTACATAGGTTATCTACCAAAGGAAGAGCACGATGAAAGAGTCGCCACATGAATACACTTGCTGATTTACCCAACAATTTCCACCAAAAAAATTTATGAGAATATAAGTGTGGCGCGCAAGACGAATATCCTCAAATGCGTCGAATGGAAAACAGACCTATAGAGGAAGAATGCCATAGTGGGAGGTCTTCACCAGTAGTGAACTGAGAGCATGCAGAATGAATGGAACAAATTTGCTTTAAACCAAGCGAGTCGTATAGGCGAGGAATGGGTCTGATCATGACCTATATCGAAGGCGCATATATGTAGTCCAAATTGTTGTTTTACTATGGTAATTCCACCATAACTTACGGTCATATGCCTGCTGAATCAAAGGAAGGCTTCTGGTTCCCAAACCACCCTCTTTTTCCGACGCACATAAGGAGGACCATGAAACCTTATGAAAACGACTGCCCCAAATAAATTGCGCCAATTTCCTGCTTATAGAATGGATCACACTCTTGGACAAACGCGCAGCTACCATCAAATGTAACGGGAGAGCTGTGAGAACAAATTTGAGCAGGATAAGCCGACACCCTGGATTAAGCAAGTGACGCGCCTAGCCAGCTAGTTTAACATCAATATGCTGTAGGAGTGATGAACAATAACGTGCTCAGTTGACCTCTCTATATAAATAAGATCCGAGATATTTGTTAGGCAAAGAAGAGGGCCGCATACCCAATACATTTCCAATAGACATCAAAGATATATGAGAGACATAAGTGCTTGACACAAACTAACTTTTATCATAATTCACCAACTGACCAGGTGTTTGCTGATAAGAAAGGAGGAATGACTGAAAAACCCTTAAATTATTTGTCGAACCGTTGAGGAATATAAGAAGATCATCCGCATAAGCTAAGTGGGAAACTCCCAATACTCTTTTTGTGAAGAAACCATATAATGATCCAATATTAAAAAGGTGTTTAAGGCCACGACTAAAACCCTTCGAACCAAGAATAAACAATAATGAAGAAAGATGGTCACCTTGCTTCAGCCCTGGTGTAGGTGAAAAATAACCAAAATTCTTACCATTAATCGCAATTAAGATCTTGGAATAACGCATGTTATTCATTAATAGACGAATGAAATGATCATGAAAACCAAATTTCCGAAGAAGAGATTCGAGATAATACCAGTTTACCCCGATCAATGGCTTTTGCCATATCAAGTTTGATCATCACATTAGCACCACGAGTTGTTTTATCAATCAAATACACCATCTCATTCGCCATAAGGACATGTTCAATGATGTCATGCCCTTCAGAAAACCAATTTGCTCATCCGAGATTAACTGTAGATGGAGAGTATATAAACGAGAAGCAAGCGCCATGGTTGTAACTTTACTTTTTAAATTCGAAAGACAAATCGACCTAAAGTCTGCATAAGTAGATGGGTGAACTTTTTTAGGTATCAAAGTAATTAAAGAGGAAAGAATAACCTGAGGCGCTGGGATACCCAAAAAGAACTCCTGAACGGCACACAAAACATCCAGTTTGAGAATTTCCCAACATGTGCGAAAGAAATGTCCATTGAGTCCATCCGGTCCAGCTGCACTGTTTGGACTTAAGCTCCAAGGCGCACGTATAATCTCATCTAGATCAGGAATAGACAGTAACATGTTATTATCATCGGATGTGACCAAAGAAGGAATAAGCTGAAGAAAAGCATCCACATCAACCACCGACTCAGTGATGAACAATTTTTGGAAGAAATCCACTGCAGCACCTCCAAGAGCATCAATATCCTCTAGTTCCACACCGCTGGAATCCATAATTTGTCTGATGCGTTGGCGGCGATATCTATCCTTGACCAAAACATGAAAATATGCTGTATTGGACTCTCCTTGAGACATCCAATGTGTTCGAGCTTTTTGCGACCAATATGAGACCTGTTCCTTTTGCGCTCGTAGAGCTGCGTTGGGCTAAAGAAAAAGATGCGTGATTCTCAGAGGTAGGGTTATTGTCAAACGTAGCTTCCATTCTTGAATAAATATGCTCTGCCTCAGACGCTCTACTAAAGATATTACCAAAGACATTGCGATTCCAATTTCTGAGGTCACATTTCAAAAGGCACAACTTGTTATATAAGCCACACATACCCCCTATCATCGGACATTGCTTCCATTGAGCCTCAACAAATGAATAGAAATTATCATGCAGCACCCAAGCATTAAGATACTTCAAAGGGATATGGGGTTTTGTCTGGGATAGAGTGCACTTTAATACTAAAGGAGAATGATCTGATGAAGTACGTGACAGGTGATGAACAACATCTGCAAACAAATCTGTAAAAGAGGAGCTACACAGCATTCTATCAACTCGACGCAACACTCAGGCTTGTGCCTGTCCTTGGGCCCATGTGAATGCTTTTGCATATATATATATATATATATATATATATATATATATATATATATATATATTATATTATATATTTTAAGGAGACCATGTCTCTGCATTTTATTATAAAATAACCCTCACTACCGTAGTTACAAATAAGGTCATTGTATAATAGAATGAAAATACTTAAAGGGCGAAAGAGATTTGTCCAAGTAAGATATTGGGGCATTAAACGTTCAAAGACAGTATGATATGCCTCATTAAAACCTTGGCAAGAAAAAGCACCTTTGTGGATAAAATCTTGCATGAAGGAAAACGAGTACATATTTACCGCCTTTGAAATCCGATATGTATGCTGTAGCCCAGCCGAAATATGTCTCGTCCGAAATCCATATGACTTATGAGGTGCAATAGAGAAATGAATAATCCCCATAATCCCAGCTGTGCAATCCGTATGTGTCCATGCAAATGGAAAAATAATTGGATTAGTAAGGCAGAACAAGTGTGAGAGTATGTGAACCACATAAAATGAAGACATACCGAGCCTGCCTGCATCCCTTAGGATATAGGCAGAAGATAGCAGAATTAGCCAATCCATATGAAAGACAAGAAAACTCAAGGGGGACAAAGGTGCACTGTCGTCATATCCAATCGTATGCAACCTTGAACTAAACGAGGTAGCGTGCGACGTGAGTATAAAATCATCAGAGGGTCTAACATACCCTGCTGCTCTAAATAATGTGCAGCCATGTTAGATTCCCTGTAAACATGCTGAAAGACCAGTTGATGCTGCTGCTTCAACGTAAGCAACAATCATAGATGATAATTCCCCGCAACAAATGAAGTCCAATGAAGTGATGTTTGTAACTTGAGCAATCAGACTCTAATATAATATGGCGATGCAATGGCAGAAAGTAAAGCAAACAAAATAATGCGGTCTGTATCTCTGCAAGATAAGAGTCGGCTGGGGTGTGTTTGCCACATTGATTGCTCTTATGTCTCAGAATGCAGCATTTATCACAAAAATCAAGGACATCCTCATAAATTACTAATTGAAAAGGATGATGATTAATGCTCTGAATATGGAGCTTGTATGGTAATTCCTTAGAAATATCAACCTCCATACAAACCCTAGCAACTGATGGTCAAAGCATCTTCTGAGTGGCTACATCCATACAAATTGGTGATCCTACCATTGAGGCAATAGCGAAAAGTGCAGATTGATTGTGAAGAAATATCGGCAGCCCTGGTAGCGCCATCAAAATGGGGACGATCGGAGCATCATATCGCCGATCAAAGTCATATGTATATTTGGTGATCCTCTTATGAAATCCCAAAATGTTCCAGGAACGACGACAAAACAACGATTGTAATCTTCCTCCTTTTCAAAACGCAGCAGTACATGGGCTTTATCTAATCGGCATGCACAGCGCCGATAAAGCCTATACAGTCCAAAGATCTTTGCAGAGCAGCCATGGATGGCCTTCCATTCCAAAAGGATCCAACTAAGGTGAACCAGAAAGGAGCCAACAATGCTGATACCTCAGCGTCATCAAATACAATAGAGAGGCAGCCTTTGTATCACTGAGGTGTTTTCATGGAGAGGGAGGGGAGTGATGGTGATATACCACCGGTGAGGACTGAATATGAATAGTGAGTAAAATAATTTTACTTGTTAGATTATTTTTAAGTCAAATATGAAAAATATTTTTTGGCCAGAAGGAGTAGATGCTACTACCTTGCCGTTTAAAGTTTATATTCCCTTAATTATATGTCATGTCTTCTAAGGTTACCTAGGCCTTTAGTAGTATAATTCGAAAACCCAAAGGATTTGCTTGTATCAAAAACAATCTTTTGCACTCTAATTGGTGTCAAAATCTGTTTATGAACTCAATCCAAACATCAAAACATCAAATCTTATAGGCTGTATTGAAGAAGTTAACCGCAGAACTTCGAATTCTTAGAAATGGCGCGCAACAGAGCTTAGAGCAAAAATGCAGAATTCTTGCAGGAGAAGAAAATGTTATTTCTGCACATACTCTATAGATTACCAACTCTAAGTATATATACAAGCATCTACATGAATTAAAAGACTACTTGGCACGTGCAACTAATGACTAAAAATGTAAAGTCGGTGCAGCAGCCTTTTAGTTGCTTCCTTTCACATGATCGGACGTGTCCTTCTTTGTTCAGCTCCAATACAGCTCATTTATAGGACATGTTGATCATACTAGACTTCATCCTATTTTATTCATCTACCTGAAGTCAGCCTGCAACTTATTTCACTTAACAGATACTGCAGCTCCGTGCTGAACATCTCCTCTCTTTTGTACCTTTTTCCTTGAAGACATTTCAACATCTTCAACACCGGCCCCGCCCCCCTCAATTCTGACTTCTTATAGATATTAGACATTCCTAATGTAGAAGTCAAGAATGGCATTCTCTGTGATCCTAATGCTTTTGTGAATATATCTACAATATGATAGTCAGTCTGCACAGACACTGGTTTTATGCCCACTTGATACTTATCTCTAACTACATGGCAATCCACTTCCATGTGCTTAGTTCTTTCATGGAAAACTAGATTTTCAAAAATGTAAATAGCACTTTTGTTATCACAAAATAGCTCAAACAGGATGATCATAATTCACTCCTATGTCCCTCAGTAGATAAAGCAACCATTGAACCTCACATGTTGCTGCAACCAATGACCTGTACTCTACTTCTGAAGAAGATCTTGAAACTATGGTTTGTTTATTGGCCTTCCAAGAAACCAAGCCATTACCAAGAAATACACAATATCCTTTAACTGATCTTTTTGTCTTAGTACAACCTCCCCAATCTGAGTATGCATAAGCTTTAAGAACATTAGAACCTGTACTAGGAAACAACAGTCCTTGCCCTAGAGACCCTTTTCAGTACCTCAACAACCTTTGAGCTGCTTTCATATGCAATTCAGTTGGAGTATCCAAAAACTGGCTTAGTTGTTGTACACTATATGATATATCAGACCTAGTAATTGTAAGATACAACCAGTTCCCAATCAATCTCCTGTAGCCTGAGACATCTTCAATTAATCTGGAATCATTGTGCTCTAGCTTCAAATTTTGCTCCATATGTGTCAGTGCTGGTTTTGCAGCCAGAAGACCTGCTTCTTCATGCAGTTCCACTGTATATTTCCTTTGGTATATGCTAATCATTTTTTCAGATCTAGCAACCTCGAGCCCCAAGAAAAATCTCAGTTCCCCCAAGTTTTTAATCTTAAAAGTGGAATGAAGATGATCCTTAAGCTCCTTAATTAGTTGAAGTGAATCCCTGACTACTATTATGTCATCCACAAACACTAGCACCACCAAAAAATTTCTTGAATTTATTCTAGTAAACAAAGTATAATCATGCTTTAACTGTTTGAATCCCTGTGACAAAAGATAATTTGTAAGATTTTTATTCCATTGCCTACTAGCCAGTTTAAGTCCATATAGTGATTTCTGTAGTTTACAAACTGCATTAGGATAAGGAGATTGTACTCTTTGAGGCAACTCCATATATATATATCCTGATAAAGATCTCCATGTAAAAAAGCATTATTTACATCCAATTGATGAATATGCCAATTATTAAGAGAGGCTAGAGCAAGAAGCAAATGCACAGTAGTCATCTTAGCAACAGGAGAAAAGGTATCATCATAGTTTATCCCAGGCTATTGGGTATAACCCTTTGCAACTAACCTGGCCTTACACCTCTCCATTGAACCGTGAGCCTTTATCTTTATTTTGTAGACCTACTTACATCTAATTAGCTATTTTCCAGATGGCAAAGAAACAATAAACATTGTATGAGTAACCTCTAAAGCAGCTAATTCCTCTTGCATAGCCTGCTGCCAGGCTACTGATGATGCAGCATGCTGATATGTACCAGGCTCATGTTCAATACTCATATTAAGAATATAGGACTGATAATGAGGTGTCAAATGATCATAGGAGATGTAAGACTGAATAGGATATGGCACATGAAGAGAAGAAGAAATTTCATGATGATTAGGAGAGTGAATCAGATTGCAGTGATAATCATTTAAGTAGGAGGGTGCCACTCTGGACCTTGAAAATCTTTGATTATGAGACTGCATCAATGGTTCAACAGCTGAATGATTCAGTGCAGGCAACTCAACATGAAGCTATGTAATAGGAATTTGTCAGGAGAGGAAGATATGGACTTGCCAACGAAAAAGGGAGAAGCAGTAGGAGAAGTAGAAGATGATTGCTCAGATGTACTAGGATTTATGAGAACAGGAGTATCAGGCAACATATGTAAGGGACTAATCTAATAATTTTGCTAATTAGATGTTGTACTATCTGTAATGTCTGGACCAATAGGTTAAGATGTTGATGGCACAGAAGTATCATCAGAAAAAGGAAAAGAGTGTTCATGGAAGAGCACATCCCTAGAAACAATGACTGCTTTTGTGTCTGAAAGTTGGAGAATGTATCCTTTTGTATTCATGGGTATACCTAAGAAAACACATGGTATGGACCTTGAATCAAACTTAACTTTAGTTGGAATAGTATTGTATGCAAATGCCAAACAACCAAGCACTCTCAGATGACTATACATCGGCTGAGTTTTGTGCAAAACAGTGTAAGGTGCCTTATGCTGAAGAACAGGAGATGGAATCAGATTGATATGTTGCATGTTGAAGACAAAAACTGCAATAAGTAATAGGAAGAGAAGCATGGAACCTAAGAGCTCTACACACAGTGAGAAATATTGGTGCTTCCTCTCCACTATGCCATTTTGTTGAGGCGTATATACACAAGCTGTTTGGTGAACAAGACCATGGAGCATGTAAAATTCAGGCATTTTAAACTCAAGTCCATTTCACTCCTTACAGTTTCGGTATGGACATTAAATTGAGTAACAACATACTGAAAGAAACTCTGCAAAAATGTTTCTAGTCTCAGATTTATCTTTGAGTAGATATAGCCATGTATATCTAGAGAAATCATCCACTATTGTCAAGAAATATTTTTTATTGTACATTATGGGATGTTTGTAGGGACTCCATATATCAACATGTATAAGGTCAAAAGGATGCTTAGAAAAAGAACTAGACACTGGGAATGCAGCCCTCTTCAGTTTAGCTAATGGACATACAATACAACTAGTATCCAACTTGCTTGAGTGAACAGCTGAGTCCAGCTTGTTTATTTCTTGCGTTCTCGCTGAGGAAGCATGACCAAGTCTAGCATGGCATGGGTATGAATTTGAACTGGAACTGGTAGAATTGAAAACAAAAGAAGTTGAAACTGCTGATTTTGAAGGTGGACTGAGATCACAAAGATAGTATAGACCTTAACACTTTCTAGGTGAACCAATCATCCTCCTGGATCACTGATCTTGAATGAAGCAGCAAGAGTCATAAAACGAGACAAGTAAGTGGGGTGAATAATTAAGTTTACTGAGAGAGACTAGATTAAATGAGAAAGAGGGCACGTATAGGACATTCTCCAAAACTAACCCACTTTTAATTTGACCACTCTTTTACGAGTAGCATCAACTGAAAATTTGTTAAGAACCTTGATGGTGATGTGATTTATGGGAAAGTAAGAGTGAAACGTAGTTAAACAGGATGCAACATGATCAGTAGCACCTGAATCCAGAATCCATACATTATTAACTTGATCAAGACACTTACCTGATGGCATATCAATTTTGGCAGTCATGACAGCACCATAAGAAGCCTTCTCACCAACTAAGACTGAAACATCATCATCAGAATTCAACAATTTCAATAGCTTAATATATTGATCAAGTGTGAGTAAAGGTTCCTACGGAATGGGAAAAGATTGTGAAGAGCAAGTTTGTAGTCCTTGTTCACTGTAATTAAGTTCAGATTGTCCTTCTTGAGTTTCAACCACATTCACTTGATTCTTAAACTTGAATCCAGGGGGATATCCATGTTTTCTGTAACATTTATTTGTTGTATGGCCTATCATGCCATAGTGATTACATTGCATACGCTTGCCTCCTTCCTGATAGAACCTTCCATTACCTGTACGGTACATAGGTCCAGAACCTATGCTTGTATAAGCTACCACACTCTCATGTTCACCATTATTAGACATCAAGGCTGTGGGAGCATTACTGAAACTAGCAGATGTAGCATTTCCTATTATCTTCTTCTCAAACTTCAATGTCATGGCAATGCCTGTCTTAATGTGAGGCAATTGAGTCATGACAAAAACTTGAGATCTAACAGGATCAAATTTTTCCTTTAAGTCTTTTACAAACTTAATAACATAATTGTTTTCTACAAATTCAGTAACCTTCCGACTGATGTCACATGTGCATCTCATACAAGAACACCTAGGTATTGGCCTTATGCCATCAACTCCTCTCATAGCACCTTCAACTTAGTGAAGTAGCATTTACAAACAAGTTTTCTTGTTTAACTCTGTAAAAATCAGACAACAGATCAGACAATCTGAACGGATCACCGCTTCCATATCTAATAGTTGTCATTCCATACATCTAAGGCATTATCATGCCACATAATACTTTGAGCAATAGAAGGAGAAACACAATTCGTAATCCATGATTGAATTATTGTGTTTACCTGCCTCCAAGCTTGAAGCTGAGGATCATTATCAGCAGGTTTAGTAACAGATCCATCGATGAAACAGGTTTTATTCTTCATAAGCAACGCCATCTGAAAAGTTCGCCTCCAGGAATGAAAATTATGCGGATTAAGTGGTGCTTGTACCAACAATATCACTGGACTACCATTTAGATGCAAGTAATAGGGATTATTTGCAGGATTATCAGCATGAACATGATTATTCCACAAGCTAGAAGCAACGCTAGTAGAATTCGCCATGATCAAGCAGTGCGATCACAAATCGAAGAAGGAAGGCAAAAATGATAGAAATCAATCAGAGAATCGATGGTGAATCACCAGAGCTCTGATACCATGTCAAAATCTGTTTATGAACTCAATTCAAACAGCAAAACATCAAATCTTAAAGGTTGTATTGAAGAAGATAATTGCAGAACTTCGAATTCTGAAAAATGGCGCGCAACAGAATTTAGAGCAAAAAATGCAGAATTCTTGGAGGAGAAGAAAATGTTATTTTTGCACACACTCTACAGATTACCAGCTCTAAGTCTATATACGAGCATCTACATGAATAAAAAAACTACTTAGCACATGCAACTAATGACTAAAAATGTAAAGTCCGTGCAGTAGCCTTCTAGTTGCTTCCTTTCACATGATCCCACGTGTCTTTCTTTGTTCAACTCAGATACAGCTCATTTACAACACATATCGATCATACTAGTCTTCCTTCTACTTTATTCAGCTACCTAAAGTCAGCCCGCAACTTATTTCACTTGACTGATACTGCAGCTCCCATGCTGAACAGCTCTTCTCCTTTGTACCTTTTTCTTTGAAGACATTTCAACATCTTCAACAATTGTCACTCCATTAAAAAGAAAGTACGTGTGTGTCATAGGTTTTAAATAATTTCTGGCGTTTTACAAATATAAATAATGTTTTAGATTAACTTGTGACCACTGGTAGATCTCTAGTTTGATTAACTTGTGATATTTTCCATCCCTCTAAAAACATTTCCTTTTCAAAATGGCAAATACTTTTTCATCAAATTGGTCAAATAATCATGTGATAATTTCGGGTCTTTCATTTAGAATCTATTTTCATTTAAATGCGAACATATAGGTGAAGCATTATCCGTTATACTATTTTACTATCATTATTATTTTTCGTAATCGTAGCCTGCACCAAATATGCGGGGTTATGGACGATTACAAAAGTACAATTGAAATTGCTTTTATTTTCATATTACTTGCTAAACATAGAATACTATACAATAACAACTACAACATATATCCAGTATATCCCAACGACATCAAAAGCTATCGTTAAGATTTGGAGAGAGTGAGAGACAGGCAAACAGTACCTCCCTCCCGAAGGATAGAGAGTTTGCTTCTAGTGAGGCCCCCGCTCTATATACACCTGCATAACTGACACAATAACATGGGTACGGTGGGCTAGTGCGTTAGTAAAATTTTTTTGTAAATACTAATAAAAAGCTGTCGACATTAAAATATCCCTAACTGTGTATACACACAAATAATGCAAGATCAAAAATCACAAACAAAAAAGTGCAAAGTCAACCTAGAGTGTAGAGAGTATCTATGCTCCTAAATATACTCTAAGGTACCTCTATATCCTTTCTAAACCTCGCTAACCTTAACCTTCTGGCTCTATAAACTCCTATACTAAACCATATCCTCAGAGAGGTATAAATCTTGTAGATCATGTTTAATTCGTTCATCTCAAATCAGTTTGAGCTTGTCTTTACTCATGTTTCTCTCTATAATGAAGCTTTCAACTACTTATTATTTATACAATGCCCGGCAGCACAAATCTGCTGTCCATTATAAAAGTACAAGTCGCCCTAGTTGACTCGAACTCGGTTTCATCTGCTCATTTAATCAACATCCTACACATTGTAAAGGAGATTTGCCTTCCGCGTGGTTGCTCCCACAATAAGTATTAGAACAAACACAAATGAAAAAACATTGTCGCTTCCTCGAATAAAAACACAGAAAAGTAGTTGTGTTTGAGAAAATAGTTCACCTCCAGAAATTACCATTTGAAAAAAAAAAAGTAGTTGTAACTTTACGAGATAAAAATAAAAAAGACAAGGGAATGACTTCATGAAACATTTCAGCCCAAAGGAAACAAATTTCAAAAAGGCATTGATGACATCTGTTCGGCAGCTGTATCTCGCCGTGTCGAAAGAGGTAAGCATTTTTTTTCCTTTATTTTTTCCCTTATTTGGATCTAATGACATTAATATGCCTAATCTACCTGAAATTCTTCGAAATGTTAAATTTTTGAAATTCATATTTTTTAAAAAAATAATTATACTATATCTCCTCCAAATTAATTTAGCGTTCTTGTTAGACCCAACGGATACTTCTATTATCCTCCTATTTTCAAAAAAGTAATTCTTGTCAATAAATGCAAATAACTGCACATTCAACGGGGTGCTTGTAAATATCGGAGAAAAAGTTCATATCTTGGTCCTGCAGGTCCTTACCGTTCCAGTCCCAAAGAGCATTGTGGAGGATGCAAATAGAAGTCCAGCGGTCTTATATGTTGAGTGAGAACTTACGTAGTGACCCACACAAGGTATATCCCGCAAACTAGGTTTTCAGTCTAGCATCAGTAGAACACTCATATTGTACGTGTCATTGAAATCAAACTATTGACCTCTTCAATAAAATCTCGACTGAAGTACCAACTGAGATATGCCATTAGAGCGAGGTATTCAGAACTCTAAATATTGACTTTCATCAAACACCTACGTCCTAATCACGTGTTCAAAATTTAACGAGTGGGATTTTTGCCCCGAAAACTTATAAATTTCCCCTTTTTCTGATTTTATGAACCTTTGGATTTTCAGTGTTGATTTTTCCTTCTTTTTATTCATGTCTGCAAATTTTTCATCTTCTTTAACCTTTCAATCATCTTCAACGAGTGAGCTTTTCAATTTCAGATACGAAAACACGTCTTCTTCAATGTCTTGTTGAAAAGTGTTAGAGTTTTGATGATTTGCACAATTGACACTTCGAACACCAAATTAGGCGCCTAATGTGAGGTGTCTGAAAGTCAGTACACTTCGAACGCCTACATAAGGTGCCTCATGTGAAGTGTCTGGAAGCCAGTATACTTCGAATGCCTATATTAGGTGCTTCATGTGAAGTGTCTGGATGCCCGCACACTTCGAATGCCTACATTAGGCGCTTTATGTGAAGTGTCTAGATGCCCGTACACTTCGAACGCTTACATTAGGCGCTTTATGTGCTGATGTGTAAACACCATAGCGCTTCATGTCTACTACTAAGTCAAAATTACTTTTCCTCCCCAAAATGGGCACGTACATCAAGCAACTTTTTGATAAAAGTCAGAACCACTTCGAACAAGCATGAAGGCTGAGATTAGGTGCTTCATGTGACCCACATAAGACGCTTTATGTGACATCGAACTCCTATTCAATTTCATTTAAAGCGCTCCATGTCACATTGAATGCATGCTCATTAAACAGATCAGGCGCTTCATGTGGCCAACGTCACAAATGTCTTATGCCTTATTTTCTAATGCTTACTTGACATTTGTACCCTCTCTTTTAGTGCTATTTCCACATGTTCTCTCTCATTCTTGAAAGGATGATCTTTCTTCCTTAAGCTTTCAACAAGAAACTTCTCCAAGAAGCTTGCAACATGTAGAGAAAAAGGGGTTTGCGTGATTTTCAAATACATGATTTAAATGTGCTTAAAAACGTGCATGACATAAATGTGCATGATATATTGCATATTACTTGCCTCAAATAGTTCATGTATAATATTGCCGTACTAACGAGCCATGAAGCTTTAAAGCTTACATCAAATGACAAACATTTGTTGTGTTTATACTATTTTCAGGTGCCACCATTAATGAACTAAACTAGTTCATTCAGTGAAGTACTTAGTTAATTAAACTAAGTAGTTCATTAAAGGAAGCTACATTTGGACAAGGCACAAAGGCAACAAGACTAAGAAAGAAAACTCTCCTCCTCCTCTCGCAACACTTATATGGCACACCTATACATATATGAATATATATATTTTCAGATTTTTTGAAAACGGCACATACACGTGCATTCCAACGTACTACCAACATGTTATATATTTTACGTACGTACGTTAACGTCACACCATCATACTTAACTCATATTTATGAGTATATTCAGGTCTTATATCATATGATATAAGTCATGGTGATGACAAATTAAATACGACACGTTAAAAGGTTGTAAACCAAAAATTGTCGTATCGGACGAATACCGAAACTTCGCCAACGTGTCACGTACTTGCCATAAATAGATGGCCAGCCCCTACACTTTAAAAATCACTAAAATTTTCGTGCCTATGATGTTATTTCCAGCCATAAAATCATTCCATGGTGGCACACACAAATCACCCCACATTAAGGCCAAATTGTGGAGATTCCAATTTCAATTTTGCCACATGTGTATGGCGCCACTTTAAAACCAGCCAAGTGCTGAATATTAAAGTTTATATTATGTATATTATGTGAAAAATAATATATATATAACATGTGCAAAAATTTGAAATTTAATTAGAGAAAAATCGGACAATCGATAAACATCGAAAATTCGGTTTTCTACGTACACAATACATGGAACATTTTTGGCACATCATACGACACGTATCTAGACACTTTTTACATATGTCATACATCTTAAAGTGTTCTAAAAAAATTAAACTAAGGGCTGATTGGAATATAACATGTGTGTATTATTAAATGTGCACTATTTTACAAAGTTTGCCAAAAAAAATTTAGTACATGCATATACATGTTGTACACGCCTATACAGCTGAGATGGAGCATATGTGGAGCCTAGTTGGCATATTGATTGGTCAAGAATCAATCATACAATGTTGGTGATTTAACGAAAGAAGCTACAAAAAGGTAATGTTTCAAATTTTATCTCATTTGAAACACATGCTGAAACTTTCAGCATGAGTAGTTATAGCTGGCCGATTTTCATGATTAATGAGCATATAATTTGTGTCTTGAAACATGTGAAGAATTGAAAGAAGAATTGAAAGTAATTTGAATAAGATATAAAGTCATAAAGTGTGATATCTTGAATATCACACATGCTGAAAAATTTCAGCATGTGTGTGTATGCACCTTGGCCGATTTTGTGGTCACATTAGTGTCCAATTTCATTTCCAAAAATGATGAGAATATTTGATACTAATTGGTGATTTGTTTTAAAAGAAAATTCAATATAAATTTGTAAGAAATTTGAATTATATCACCATGTATCACATGGTGAAATTTCAGCATGACAAGTCCCCATTATGGCCAAAATGTTTATCTTGTTTGGAGAAATTTTATCTTGCTTGATTTGGGTGATAATCTTATGAGTTATAGAAATAATTTTATGATGATTTTGGCACATGTTTTTAGTGGAATTCTCAGATTTTCCAAGTCATCAAATGATGACAATATTCAACCAATCAATGAGTGCCAAGTAAGCAAAGGTTAAATGATCATCCAATGAGAAGGTGCCAAGTAAGCAAGATCATCTCACAATGATGCTACGCATTCTTCCAAGGACATAGAAGATAATTTTCAAAAGGGAAAAGACCAATGGGGGACAGCTATGATGCCTAAAAAGGAAATGAAGAAGAGCAAAACAAAGACAAGAACAAGCATTATACTCTTGAAGATCAAAACACCCTAGCTCTCTTCTTTCTACACTTCTTTCTTTCTTCTTCTTAAAAGCCTATTGTACTTACATTCATATTCTTGAATAGGCTTATCTTTGTAAAAGATTGATCAAGGTGTGATCAATCTTCAATCTTGCAAGGTGGTGGTGTTCGTGCGTAATTGTATTCATCATACAAGGTTTGTAAAGGGTTGGAGTTGGTGTGTAACTCCATCAACCCTGTGGTAAGGTGTATTTGTGTTGTGTGACTAGTGTGAACCGAGAAAGGTGTTCCTCAAAGACTGGAGTAGGTTGTTTATAACCGAACCAGTATAAAATTCGTGATGTCATTTACTTTCAGCACTTATATTCTGTTTCAGCACTGTTTACTCTTTTTGATTACGTTCGTAAAAATAGTAAATGTTTTTCAAAAATTACAAAACTTTCCAGAATAATAGCACACGTCTTAGGGTTAATTTGGCACAAGTTTCAACCCTTCTGGATAAGTATAAGTCAATCAAACATTCAAAGTTCTGAGACTAGTGTAGTCTGAGTTTCAGGCTTGCAAAGATTGAGACTTTGAGTGCATTTGACTAACTTCCCCAAAGAATTTTGCAAAACTGTTTCAACACATTTAGATACAACATATAAGGGGTTAGTGGTTAAAATTTCAGGGCATTTGGATTTAAGTACAAATAAAAATAAATTTTTCAAAACAGTCTACCGTTTCTGGCAGATTCGCGCAATCTGACCACCAACGATTTTTGAAGGGGTTAAAGGTTGAATTTAAATCTGAAATTTTTAGGAGACACTCATAACATCTGAGGCCAAGTTCTCTCAAAATTGCAGAATTTTTGAAGACCTACAGCCTAGTTTTAAAAACGTTTTAAAACTTGTCCTGAAAACAGAATCTGTTTTCAGAAGTTGAGTTTTTGGTCAAAACAATTTTAAAAACCACACTTTCCGCACCAACTATTCAACCCCCCCTTCTAGTGGTGCCTTGCAGATCTTAAAACAGAGCGTAGGAACACTCACTACAAAGGATCCAACGACTGAGTGAGATGGCAACCACAAATCTCAAAACCGAGCAAGAAGGTATGTCGAGCCAAATGCCTCCTCTTTTTGACTGTGAGTCTTTTATTCAATGGAAACTAAGAATGAAGCTTTTTCTTATGGCTATAGATATTGATCTTTGGTCAATCATAGAAGATGGTCCTTTTGTTCCATCTATGTTATCCACCGTAGACTGAGTCACACTAGAAGTTGTTAAACCTAGACAAGAATATACAAGTGATGATAAAAAGAAACTTAGCATGAATGCTAGGGCTATGCAATTACTCTTAAATGGTTTAAGTAAGAGTGAGTCTAGTTATGTCTCAAGCTGTTCTAGTGCACAAGAAATGTGGAGAATACTTGAAATGAAACACGAAGACACTAGTCAAGTAAAAGAGTCAAAGATAAACATGCTTATGTCCACACTTGAGTCGTTTAAATTATTGCCTAATGAATCTATTGTTGATATGGATCTTCGTTTGACTAACATCTGCAAATCTCTTGAGTCTCTTGGTAAAGCCTTTACCATGCAGGAAAAGGTACAGAAAGTCTTGTGAAGCCTTCCATCCCAGTGGGACTCTAAAGTAACGGCCATAGAAGAAAGCAAAGAGACTAAATCGATTAAGATGGAAGAACTAATTGGATCACTAAAGGTATATGAAAACAAACTCGCTTTAAGATATTCTGAGTCTATTTCCAATAATGATAAGGCTATAGCATTTAAATCAAATGAATACGTCGTAGATGATAGTGACATAGATTCCGTTGATGAGGACTTAATCACAATGGCTAAAAGATTAAGAAAAATATTGAGAAAATCGATTAAACATAAGTCCACCTCATCTAAGGATCATAAAAATAAAAATAAGGAAATAAAGTGCTATGAATGAGGCAAACTTGGACATTTATCATATGACTGCCCTAATAAAGAAAAGCAAACAAACAAATACCCTGACAAGGATCGGAACAAGAATAGACTCGTCTCAGAACCTAAGCAAAGGAGAAGAGCCTTCAAAGCATCCACTTGGAGTGACACATCCGACTCTGAGACTGATGATACGGAAGAACACAAGGCACAAGTATGCTTTACATCTAAAGCATCAAATGAGGTATCTTCCGACTCTGATTCCGATTCTAAATGTTCTTATGATGATTTATTTAGTCAATATTTAGAATTGCATAAGTTTTCAAAGACTCTTGCAAAAGAAAAGAAGTGATTAATTGAAGACAAGAAATTGATAGAATCTTCTAACAAAGATCTTGTGTCTCAATTAAACGATTCAAAAGAAGAGTCGTCATGCATTATAAATTCATTAAAATCTGAAATTTCATCATTGACATCCGAGAACACTGAATTAAAATCCGAGATTTCAAAATTGAAATCAAGGAATGCGGATGTAGAGAAAAAGGTGAAACAATTTGACACGGGATCTAACATACTGCATCGTATTATCTTATCACAAAAGCATGATAGTGACAAAACAGGTTTGGGATACGTTGAGACAAATGAAGCATCCACCAAACCAACTAAGTTCGTTGTGTCTAAGAAAGTAGACACCCCAAAGCCAAAAACAGCGTCTAAGATGACGCAAAGACCTCTTCCCTCATCATGCCCCACTTCTTCATCATATCATGCGAAATACAATTTTTTACCATATAGATATGAAAAGAAAAGAGTGATGCATACACGGCATTCATTCCATCCACGCACTACGCACACAAACACAAGGACATATCGAAAATGTCCTACATATAATGCGTATAAAGGAGTTCTTGGCCAAAGGCCAGATACAGTTGCACCTAAAGTATATTATGTTGTGCTTTCATCACATTTCTCACCTTTTGGAAGACCTAGAAGGGTCACCCAAATTTGGGTACCAAAAGGGACATTTTCAAAGGTTTGAATAAATAACCCTTACGAACGCACTTCTGAGATTATTTAAAATACATGATTTTTTTTCTTTCATGCTCTTTCCTTATTTACAGGCATCTTTTGATTTACTTTCCAAAATAAAGGGGGAGAGAAAGCATGATTTAAGGGGGAGAGAGATACTGATTGCATAAATCAAGGGGGAGCGGTTTTGAAATTTAAAATTCAAATTTTGAATTTATGCATGATTGAAGGGGGAGCGACAAGATTTAAATCATGAGTATAGGTTATTTTGAAAATCATCAAAAGGGGAAGATTATAGAGAAAAAGGGGTTTGAGTGATTTTAAAATACATGATTTAAATATGCTTAAAAACGTGCATGACATAAATGTGCATGATATATTGCATATTACTTGCCTTAAATAGTTCATGTATAATATTGCCGTACTAACGAGCCATGAAGCTTTAAAGCTTACATCAAATGACAAACATTTGTTGTGTTTATACTATTTTCAGGTGCCACCATTAATGAACTAAACTAGTTCATTAAGTGAAGTACTTAGTTAATTAAACTAAGTAGTTCATTAAAGGAAGCTACATTTGGACAAGGCACAAAGGCAACAAGACTAAGAAAGGAAAGTCGTCTCCTCCTCTCACCACACTTATATGGCACGCCTATACATATATGAATATATATATTTTAAGATTTTTTGAAAAATGCACATACACATGCATTCCAACGTACTACCGACATGTTATATATTTTACATACGTACATTAACGTCACACCATCATACTTAACTCATATTTATGAGTATATTCAGGTCTTATATCATATGATATAACTCATGGTGATGACAAATTAAATACGACACGTTAAAAGGTTGTAAACCAAAAATTGTCGTATCAGGCGAATACCGAAACTTCGCCAACGTGTCACGTACTTGCCATAAATAGATGGCCAGCCCCTACACTTCAAAAATCACTAAAATTTTCGTGCCTATGATGTTATATCCAGCCATAAAATCATTCCATGTTGGCACACACAAATCACCCCATATTAAGGCCAAATTGTGGAGATTCCAATTTGAATTTTGTCACATGTGTATGGCGCCACTTTAAGACCAGCCAAGTGCTAAATATTAAAGTTTATATTATGTATATTATGTGCAACATAATATATATAACATGTGCAAAAAGTTGGAATTTAATTAGAGAAAAATCGTGTAATCGATAAACATCGAAAATTCGGTTTTCTACGTGCACAATGCATGGAACATTTTTGGCACATCATACGACACGTATCTAGAGACTTTTTACATATGTCACACATCTTAAAGTGTTCTAGAAAAATTAATTTAAGGGATGAATGGAATATAACATGTGTGTATTATTAAATGTGCACTATTTTACAAAGTTTGCAAAAATAAAATTCAGCACATGCATATACATGTTGTGCACGCCTATACAGCTGCGATGGAGCATATGTGGAGCATTTTTGGCATATTGATTGGTCAAGAATCAATCATACAACGTTGGTGATTTAAAGAAAGAAGCTACAAAAAGGTAGTGTTTCAAATTTTATCTCATTTGAAACACATGCTGAAAATTTTAGCATGTGTAGTTATAGCTGGCCAATTTTCATGATTAATGAGCATATAATTTGTGCCTTGAAACATGTGATTAATTGGAAGAATAATTGGAAGTAATTTGAATAAGATATAAATGTTAGGTCCGAAATACACTCTAGAGGGGGGGTGAATAGAGTGTTTGGCTCTTTTGCGGAATTTTCTCGTTTGGCTCAACTGAAAAGATATTCAAAATCAGAACAAGAAAGGGAGATGAGAAGTAGTGAATGAGTACACCGGATATAGAGTGGTTCGAATCGTAAATGATTCTACTCCACTACCACTTTGTTGGCAAAGTGGATTTTCAACAACTACTCTTCTTATTATGAACAATAAGAACAACCACAGCAATACTTACACTAACACTTTAGTGTAAGCAACAACAGCAGCAACTTCTTGCACAAAACACACTTGTGCAACTACAGCAACTACAGCTCTTAGCAAGAACACCTTTTTGCTTTCTCACAACTTCAACAAAAGTTTCCTCAAGAACTTCTCACTGTGGGTTGAAGAAATATGGTAAGGTTCACACTTTCTCACAAGTCTAAGCACAAGCAAGAGATCAAATATTTATGGTTCCTCTTGTGCTTGACTCACTTTCTCTCAATATACAACAATGAAGGCCAAAGAAAAGCTAAACAAGCTTTAAGCAAATTTACAAGTATGAGAGAACTATACAACAATGGAAGATGAAGCTAGATGATGTTGAAAGTGTGTATTTGCCTCATCCAAGCCTCCTCTATTTATAGATGAAGTTCACCACGTTTTTGTGGCTCTCCACCAAGTCTTTATCTTCAAAAATGTCAAGATAATGCCCAAATAGTCTCTAACCACCCTATGGAGTGATTTGATCTTGGATAGCCACCCTAGAGAATCTTAGACATGTATACAATAGTCAAGGAAGCACATAATAGGTTGGGTTATAGTCCACAAGAAATTTTAGCAAGATTGGAAAGAGAAAACATCATAAATCTCCCTTGGATTTTGTTCCAACGTTCAGAAAATTTGAAATCTGGGGGACATCGATCGATCGAAGTGCCAGGGGGATAGATCGATGTCCTCTATAACATTGAAGTTTTTGACACTGCCTGACATCGATCGATCGATGTCAGGGGCTGAAGTGACATCGATCGATCGATGTCACTTGGTTTAAAGATCGATGTTCACTGACCTACATCGATCGATCGATGTCCTTTGGTTGAGAGTTCGATGCTCTCTGACTGACATCGATCGATCGATGTCAGAAGCTGAAGTGACATCGATCGATCGATGTCCCCAGCTTGAGAGATCAATGTTGAACAGTGAGTTCCAATCTCAACCATCTTGGACATAATGTGATTTTCTCATCTTGCATCAAGTATCAAACATTAATTTAACTTATTTACAACATCTTTTCATCATCAAAACATTTTACAACTTAACAATCTCCCCCTGTTTGATGATTTCAAAACCATGATTCAAAAGATGTTTTTACAGGATTCTTTTTCAACTAAACTTGATATTTTACAACCCCCCCTTAGTTCATGCTCCCTCATCATATGAACACATCAAAAATTTCGTTTCAACATGCAATCTACCCAAAATGTGATATCAATACCAAAATGCTCCCCCTCAACCTATGCATCAAGTTTCACATTTTCATCATTTCAATATGTAAGGCATATCAAGAAACTTCATGTCATGCTATACCAAATTCAACTTCTCAAGCTAAGCTATGTCATACAAAAACACCAATATCATATCAAAATGAGACATTAAGATACCAAGCTATAACATGCCAAAACCAAATCATGCAATGTCCAACCAACTATGCCAAAACATGGCAAAGCCAATGCCCAAACAATCATGCCAAAAACCAATGCCCAAACATGCTAAACCCCAATCATGCCAACTAAACCATTATGCCGACAAAACAATTACCAATTTCTACTATGCCAACAATACCAATTACTACTAAACCATCATGCCAACAATAATTTCTACTATGCCAACAATACCAATTACTACTAAACCATCATGCCAACAATTCCAATTTCCATCATGCCAACAATACCAAATTTCTACTTAAACCATCATGCCAACAATAAACCAGACTATAAAATAATTTCCAACTACTTCTCCCCATTTTTGAAAGAATCAAACAATAACATTGATAAATAAAATATCAACGATAAGATACCAAGTTTTGAGATACATATGTAAACTCAAACTTTAAGTCAAACATAGATAAACTCAAACTCTGAGTCAAACATAGAGAAAACTATTCTTCATCAGAGGAAAATGCGAATCCAGGAAGGCACGCCTTAAGTTTGTTCTTGAGTTTATTATATTTCGTCTCGATGGTTGAAACACGCTTCTTGAGACTTGTATTCTCTTTCTCAAGCTCATCAATACGTACAGCTTCTTTGGTTAGATCTTCTCCCCATTGACCAAGGGTGAATTGAATTTCTTCAATTTCTACTTTAACATTGAACTTGTCATTAGACCCACTTCCTTCTGTCATAGGGGCTTTTCCTTTGTCCTTTTTGGAAGTGGAGGTTGGTTACGGGGTTGGTTGTGGTGATGGATGAGAAGAGGGTTCCATGGGAGGTTCGGTAGGGGATGGTGGAGGTATAGGATCTTCAGGCTCTTCCTCTTCTTGTTCATGTTGTCCACCCCGTTTTTGAGCCTCTTTCCGTGATTTGTGGATTTCTTGAATGTTAGCTTTTGTATAGTAGTCTTTGTTGGTAATTTGATCCGTGAATTCATCATTCAACTCCACATTAGCCTTTTTAAGCAATCTATATATGAGATTGCTATATTGAAGCGCTTTTGATTTCTTGGTGGCGGCTTCCAACATATTGGCAAACACAATTTCTCCAAAATTTAAAGGCTCCTTCATAGCAATACGATACGCAACGTAAAAATCCGAATTGCTCAGGAGTTTGGCCGATTTTCCGTTTACACAAAGAGTTACAATAGCAAGCAACACCCTATAAACCAACGGCATGTCATTTGTGTTCTTGGTGGGGTGAAAGCCAAGAAATGTCTTTACCTCGTCCTCAGAGACTTGGTACTTATACGTGACCCACCTCCAGGGATCAAAATCTTCCAACCCCTCATTCGGAACCTCAAGTAATTCATTGAATGTCTTAGATTTAAACCTCAACAAATTTCCTTCGATGATTGTATTCAAAGCATAAGGCTCCCCATGTTTATAATCTACCCACATATTTGCATAAAACATTCGAGTATACCGGGTAGACATATTGGTCATCTGTGAGACCTCCCAAACAGGTGTCCATTTTTGAACATCAAACCAATCAATGATTGGTTTTAATTCTTCACTGCTCAAAATATCCTCAATTTTGAGCAATTTTAATGGAATGGTAGCCCTCTTCTTGCGTTCCCATTCAGTGAATACCATTTGGGCTCTGAGAGTGATAGGCAAATTTACCTGTACCAGTTGGCTCTTTCAAGGCATCTTTGTATTTTGAGGACTTGAGCCATGGAAAGTTGTTGATGGTTAGCCTACTCCTTGTGTCAGTCAACATTGTGCTATGAGAGGGAGTGGCCTTCTTCCTCAATCCTTGCGTTCTAGACCCCGTTGGCACTTGAGCATGTGATTGTTGTGCCTCACCTTCACTTTCTTGTGAAGTTCTTGCTCTCTTGGAAGAGCGTTGCATTTTTGAAGCCATTTGAGGTTTAGGTTTCGGATTTTGCAGAAAATAAGAAGAGATTGATGAGTTTTTGGAGATTTGATGTTGGATTTGACAACAAATTTAAGATTTTGCAAGAGTTTTGACTATGTTTGAGGGATTTTTGGCCTTTTTGGGGAAGAGAGTTCTAGGGATTTTGATTTTGGAGAGAGAGAAGTGAGGAAGAAGAAAGGGATTGCAGCTTTTAATCTTCTGTCCGCGTTGACATCGATTGATCGATGTGTGGAACTTCGATCGATCGATGTCTTGTTTGACAGCAGTCTTTTAGACTGTCACATGGATCGATCAATGTCTTCTGAAATCAGCCTTTTTGACTATTTTTACCTTCTAGACAATGTTTATCATACCTAATCTTGCTCTAATAGATTCGAATGTCTCGGTGGGAAGGGATTTAGTAAAGATATCTGCTAGTTGGTCATTTGTTGGAATAAACTCAATGTATATCAATCCTTTTTGAATGCAATCTCTTATGAAGTGATGCCTCACTTCAATGTGTTTGGTTCTACTATCATGAACCGGATTTTGTGCTATACTTATGGCGGATGTGTTGTCACACAGAATGGGAACTTTATCAAACTTAACATTATAATCATTCAAGGTGTTTGTCATCTAAAGTAGTTGTGCACAACATGAAGCGGCCGATACATATTCAGATTCCGCCGTTGAAAGTGACACACTGTTTTGTTTCTTGGAGAACCAAGAAACTAAGTGATCTCCAAGGAATTGACACATGCCAGAGGTACTTTTCCTATCAACAAGATTTCCGGCATAGTCGGAGTCACTATACCCTCTTAAATCAAAACATCCATTTTTGGGATAAAACAATCCAAAGTTCAAGGTTCCTTTCAAATACTTAAAGATACGTTTAATAGAAACTAAATGTGATTCCTTAGGCATACTTTGAAATCTAGCACATAAACACACAGCATGCAAAATATCTGGCCTACTAGCGGTTAAATAAAGTAAACTACCAATCATATCCCTATATTTGGTTACCTCAACTAGCTTTCCTTTTTCGTCTTTGTCAAGCTTTGTACTTATGCTCATTGGAGTGCTCACACTTCTTCCATCCTCAAATTTGTACTTTTTGAGCAAATCCTTTGTATACTTCGTTTGAGATATATAAACTCCATCTTGAGTTTGCTTGATTTGAAGACCAAGAAAGTAGTTGAGTTCACCCATCATGCTCATTTCAAATTCTCCTTCCATCAATTTTGTAAAATGCTCACAAAGAGAATCATTAGTAGCACCAAATATAATATCATCCACATAAATTTGAACAAGCAATTGATGGTTTCCTTGTTCTTTAATAAAAAGAATAGTGTCGCCTTTTCCACTTGAAAACTCATTTTCAAGTAGGAAGTTACTTAACCTATCATACCAATCCCTAGGAGCTTGTTTAAGTCCATAAAGGGCCTTTTTAAGTTTAAAGACATGTTTTGGATAATCATGATTTTCAAACCCCGGAGGTCGAGCTACATAGACCTCTTCTTGAATTATTCCATTCAAGAATGCGGATTTTACATCCATTTGATATAGTTTGAAATCCTTATAGCATGCATATGCTAATAGCATCCTAATAGCTTCTAACCTAGCTACGGGGGCAAAGGTCTCATCATAGTCTATGCCTTCCTCTCCTATATCCTTGGGCTACTAACCTAGCTTTGTTTCTGGTGATGTTTCCTTTATCATCTATTTTGTTTCTAAATACCCATTTAGTGCCAATTACGGGATGATCACTTGGTTTAGCAACTAATTCCCAAACATCACTTCTTTCAAATTGATTTAATTCTTCTTGCATAGCTAATCCCCAATCTTCATCATTTATTGCCTCCTTTATATTTTTAGGTTCAACTTGTGAAATGAAAGCATTTTCATTGAATTTTCTCCTAGTCATTATGCCTTGGCTAGTTTCACCTAATATCAATTCTTTAGGGTGATCTTTCCTATACTTATATGAATCCGGTAAATTTGAGGTATCTCCTCCTACTTCTTCATCTTCAACCTTAGGTTGAAGGGAATCAATCCTAAGGTCAATAACAATATTACCTTTTGGATTCTCAAATTTCTCTATATGGCTTACTTTAATTATTTCATCATCATCATCATCATCATTAATGTTTGATTTATCCTCATTGAGTTTACTAAATTTGACATGAATTGATTCTTCAACTTTCATGCTTCTTTTATTATATACTCTAAATGCCTTGCTATTTTTAGCATAACCCATAAAGATTCCTTCATCCGCTTTGAAGTCGAATTTATCCAAGTTATCTTTGGTGTTAAGTATAAAGCACTTACAACCAAATACCTTGAAATAACCAATATTTGGTATTCTACCTTTCCAAAGCTCATAAGGAGTCTTTTTGAGAAATGGTCTCAAATAAACTCTATTGATCACATGACAAGCGGTATTTACCGCTTCGGCCCAAAAATATTTGTGTAGCTCAAATTCGTTTAGCATGGCTCTACTCATTTCTTGAAGTGTTCTATTCTTCCTTTACGCAACACCAATTTGTTGAGGAGTTCTTGGAGCTGAGAAATTGTGCCCATACCCTTTGGATACACAAAATTCTTGAAATTTTCCATCAAACTCACCACCTCTATCACTTCTAATTTCCTTAATTGTGTCCTCTCTTTGATTTTCTAATCTCTTACAAAGCTTTATAAATTCTTGGCATGCATCATTCTTTTTAGCTAAGAACATTACCCAAGTGTACCTAGAGAAGTCATCTACCACCACCAAGGTGTAATGTTTTCCACTTAGACTTGCCGTACCAATATCCCAATACAAATCCATATGTAGCAATTGTAGAGGTTTGGTGGTAGAGATTTCACTTTTGGGCTTGAAACTTGTTTTAACAAGTTTCGCCTTTTGACAAGTGTCACATAAGCCATGGTTTTTGAAATTTAATTTTGGAAGACCTTGGACTTTTTCATTTTTGCAAATATCTTTGAAATTTTTAAAACTAATATGTCCAAGTCGTCTATGCCATAGTTGAGTCAAATCATTTTTGGCAACTAGGCAAGAAGCATTTTGTGATATCAAATCATGTGTGCTAAATTTGTAAACATCATTTTTACGTATAGCCTCAAAAACAATCTTATCGTTCTTTTTCACAACACATTTTCTTTTCACAAATTCAATTTGAAAATTAGCATCACATAGTTGGCTAACACTTATCAAATTATAGTTAAGCCCTTCTACATATAATACATTATTAATAGTAAAAGAAGAGTTACCAATTTCTCTATGTCCAAGGATTTTGGCTTTCCCATTGCGAAAATGCACCGTTCCACCATCTTGGAGCTTGAGCTTGGTGAACAACGTTTTGTCTCCGGTCATGTGCGTTGAACATCCGCTGTCCATAAGCCATTTGGTTACTTCTTCTTTGGCTACTCCATTTATCTTGAGAGCCTACAAAACCAAAAGATGTATGCATTGGTACCCTTTGATGGTTGAGTCCTTTACGGTTAGTTTGTCGACCCTTAGGCTTCCAAACATATGTGCTTCCAAATCTAGCTCTACATGCTTTCTTCACATGTCCTAGTTTGTTGCAATGAAAACAAGTGGGTACATGCTTTGGTTTAGAGGGTGATGAATTTCATTGTGTTTTTCTATTATTTGCCTTTTTCTTTAAGGACTTAGGTTTAATAGAAGAAGATGATGAATTAAATCCTAAACCGGATTTATCATTTCCAATTCTTTGATTTCCAAGTACTATGTCTAAATTGTTTTTACCATTTGTTAGTCTTTGTAAGTCTAACTTTAGTTTCTCACATTCTTTTCTAATTTCTACATTTTCAAGAGCTACGGTTTTATGCATGGTGAGTATGATGTCATGCTCTTGAAACATCAAAATATTCTTGTCATGCAAGCTCTTATTTTCGAAGATGCATTTCTTGAACTCTTTCTTCAAATGCTTATACTTTAAATTCAATTTATCAAAGTCATCTTGCAAATCTCCTATTTCATCATGCAAATTTGAAGGATTAGAATTTACCTCAAGATCATCTTCAATTGCCACGAGACAAGTATGTTGAATCTTTGGATTGTCAACTATTGCAACAAGTCCAACACCTTGATCTTCACTCTCTTCTCCTTCCGATTCCGAAAGGAGATCATCCCACGTGGTTACTTCCGCATTGAGGGCTTTCTTCTTTTGAGGAAAGACCTTCTTCTCTTGTTTTTGCGGCTCTTTTACGTGGCAATCGGCAATGAAATGACCGGGTCGACCATATCTATAGCAATTTTCACTTGCTTCCTTTTCTTTAGATGGTCTTTTGAAAAACTTTCTTGCTTGAGCTTTGTTTCTAGTTGCCATTCTTCTAAATTTTCTTACTAGAAGGGCAACTTCCTCATCCGATTCATCAGACTCTACCACCAATCCTTTTTGTGATGTTTGTGTGGGCTTGATAGGGTTCATCCTATTTTGTTCATCAATAAGAATTTCATGAGTAAGAAGATTACCGGATAGCTCATCAAGGGTAAGAGTCTTAAGATTCTTTGATTCGGTGATGGCGGTGACTTTGGGTGTCCATTCTCTTGGCAAAGAGTTGAGGAGTTTTGAGACAAGGTCTTCATTTCAGATTTTCTTGTCCACCATGGGGAGTTGATTCACTATTCGTGTGAATTGATCGATTGTCTCCTCAATCTTCTCACCGCTTTTCATTCCGAACATCTCATACTCCTTCATGAGCATAAGTCGTTTGGCCATTCTTACTTGCTCAGTTCCTTCATGTATCATTTCAAGCCTTTTCCATGCCTCATGGGCTGTTTCAAGACCTTGAAGTCTTATGAGCTCGGTGGTGGTGAGAGCACTTGAGAGAATATCAAATGCTTTGCTATTAATGGCAAATCTTATCTTTTCTTCATCAGTGTAGTCATCCTCATCTTTGAATATTGATTCTCCTTTTGAGTTGGTAATCATAAGAACTTCAATTCCTTTGACAACGGCTCTCCATATATCAAATCCACAGCCTTTCAAGTGATTGATCATTCGAAATTTCCATAAAGAATAATTTTGGGCATCAAACATAGGTGCTTTAGTGTTTGATCCGGAAAATAGTGCAGTAGGCTTAGGAGATGAAGTGTGAGATGAATAGGTTGAGGTTGAGGATGTCATTTCCATGATCTTTAGCCTTGCTACTTGCAAAGATAGGCCAAGCAATCAAGGTTAGGCTCTGATACCAATTGTTAGGTCCGAAATACACTCTAGAGGGGGGGGGGTGAATAGTGGTTTGGCTCTTTTGTGGAAATTTCTCGTTTGGCTCAACTCAAAAGATATTCGAAATCAGAGCAAGAATGGGAGATGAGAAGCAGTGAATGAGTACACCGGATGTAGAGTGGTTCGAATCGTAAATGATTCTACTCTACTACCACTTTGTTGCCAAAATGGATTTTCAACAACCACTCTTCTTATTATGAACAATAAGAACAACCACAGCAATACTTACACTAACACTTTTGTGTAAGCAACAACAACAACAACTTTTTGCACAAAACACACTTGTGCAACTACAAAAACTATAGCTCTTAGCAAGGACACCTTCTTGCGTCCTCACAACTTCAACAAAAGTTCCCTCAAGAACTTCTCACAGTGGGTTGAAGAAATATGGTAAGGTTCACACTTTCTCACAAGTCTAAGCACAAGCAAGAGATCAAATATTTATGGTTCCTCTTGTGCTTGACTCACTTTCTCTCAATATACAACAATGAAGGACAAAGAAAAGCTAAACAAGCTTTAAGCAAATTTACAAGTATAAGAGAACTATACAACAATGGAAGATGAAGCTAGATGATGTTGAAAGTGTGTATTTGCCTCATCCAAGCCTCCTCTATTTATAGATAAAGTTCACCACGTTTTTGAGGCTCTCCACCAAGTCTTTATCTTCAAAAATGTCATGATAATGCCAAAATAGTCTCTAGCCACCCTATGGAGTGATTTGATCTTGGATAGCCACCCTAGAGAATCTTTGACATGCATACAATAGTCAAGGAAGCATGTAATAGGTTGGGTTAAAGTCCACAAGAAATTTTAGCAAGATTGGAAAGAGAAAACATAATAAATCTCCCTTGGATTTTGTTTTAACGTTCAGAAAATTTGAAATCTGGGGGACATCGATCAATCGAAGTGCCTGGGGGAGAGATCGATGCCCTCCAGAACATTGAAGTTTTTGACACTGCCTGACATCGATCGATCGATGTCAGGGGCTGAAGTGACATCGATCGATTGATGTCACTTGGTTTAGAGATCGATGTTCACTAACCTACATCGATCAATCGATGTCACTGACATCGATCGATCGATGTCCTTTGGTTGAGAGTTACCAGAACATTGCAGTTTTTGACACTGCCTGACATCGATCGATCGATGTCAGGGGCTGAAGTGACATCGATCGATCGATGTCACTTGGTTTAGAGATTGATGTTCACTGACCTACATCGATCGATCGATGTCACTGACATCGATCGATCGATGTCCTTTGGTTGAGAGTTTGATGCTCTCTGAGTGACATCGATGGATCGATGTCAGAGGCTGAAGTGACATCGATCGATCGATGTCCCCAGCTTGAGAGATCGATGTTGAACAGTGAGTTCCAATCTCAACCATCTTGGACATAATGTGATTTTCTCATCTTGCATCGAGTCTCAAACGTTAATTTAACTTATTTACAACATCTTTTCATAATCAAAACATTTTACAACTTAACAATAAAGTCATAAAGTGTGATATCTTGAATATCACACATGCTAAAAAATTTCAGCATGTGTGTGTATGCACCTTGGCCGATTTTGTGGTCACATTAGTGTCCAATTTCATTTTCAAAAATGATGAGAATATTTGCTAATAATTGGTGATTTTTTTTAAAAGAAAAATCAATGAAAATTTGGAAGAAATTTGAATTATATCATCATGTATCACATGCTGAAATTTCAGCATGACAAGTCCCCATTGTGTTCGAAAGTTTTACCTTGTTTGGAGAAATTTTATCTTGCTTGATTTGGGTGATAATCTTATGAGTTATGGCAATTATTTTATGAAGATTTTGGCACATGTTTTTAGTGGAATTCTCAGATTTACCAAGTCATCAAATGATGACAACATTCAACGAATCAATGAGTGCCAAGTAAGCAAAGGTTAAATGATCATCCAATGAGAAGGTGCCAAGTAAGCAAGATCATGTCACAATAATGCTACACATTCTTCCAAGGACTTAGAAGATAATTTTCAAGAGGGGAAGGACCAATGGGGGACGGCTATGATGCTTAAAAAGGAAATAAAGAAGAGCAAAACAAAGACAAGAACAAGCATTATACTCTTGAAGATCAAAACGCCCTAGCTCTCTTCTTTCTACACTTCTTTCTTTCTTCTTCTTAAAAGCCTATTGTACTTACATTCATATTCTTGAATAGACTTATCTTAGACCACCACACATTCTATATCTTTGTAAAAGATTGATCAAGGTGTGATCAATCTTCAATCTTGCAAGGTGGTGGTGTTCGTGCGTAATTGTATTCATCATACAAGGTTTGTAAAGGGTTGGAGTTGGTGTGTAGCTCCATCAACCCTGTGGTAAGGTGTATTTGTATTGTGTGACTAGTGTGAACCGAGGAAGGTGTTCCTCGAAGACTGGAGTAGGTTGTTTATAACCGAACCAGTATAAAATTCTTGGTGTCATTTACTTTCGGCACTTATATTCTGTTTCAGCACTGTTTACTCTTTTTAATTACGTTTGTAAAACAGTAAACGTTTTTTAAAAATTACGAAACTTTCCAGAATAATAGCCACACGTCTTAGGGTTCATTTGGCACAAGTTTCAACCCTTTTGGATAAGTATAAGTCAATCAAACAATCAACGTTCTGAGACTAGTGCAGTCTGATTTTCAGGCTTGCAAAGGTTGAGACTTTGAGTCCATTTTCCTAACTTCCAGAAAGAATTTTGCAAAACTGTTTCAACCCATTTAAATAAAACGTATAAGGGGTTAGTGGTTAAAATTTCAGGGCACTTGGAGTTAAGTACAAATAGGAATAAATTTTTCAAAACAGTCTACCGTTTCTGACAGATTCGCGCAATCTGACCCCCGACGATTTTTGAAGGAGTTAAACGTTGAATTTAAATCTGAAATTTTTAGGAGACACTCATAACATATGAGGCCAAGTTCTCTCAAAATTTCAGAATTTGTGAAGACCTACAACCTAGTTTTAAAAACGTTTTAAAACTGGTCCTGAAAACAGAATCTGTTTTCAAAAGTTGAGTTTTTGGTCAAAACAATTTTAAAAACCACACTTTCCGCACCAACTATTCAACCCCCCTTCTAGTGGTGCCTTGCAGATCCTACACAACAATCCAAGAGAAATCTCCAATGATGAAGACATGACATCACAAAAAGACAAAGCCCATTATTGGTTTTACATGGAGGTCAAACGGGTAGAAAATTCAAAGGGAGATTAAACAAGTGTTTCATCTCTTTCTTCTCCAGCTTTCTACTATTCAAGCTCTCAAGTTTCTCTCAAGATTTCAAGCTCTCAAAATTGTTGTAATCTTATATATTTTACTTTCTTGTTGAGAGTTGTGTTGTAAAGAAGAAGAAGAGTGTTCTTCTTGTTGAGTGAAGATTGTGAGAGGCTGTGTAGATTATTGGTCAAGAAGCTAGGGTGCTTCTTGTTTGAGACCTTGGAGGGTTAGTTGATAGTGTTGTGGTGCACTATACTCCCTATAAGAATTCTTTGAGGACAAAGAAGTTCTTTGGAGGCTAGACTTCAAAGAGTTAGGTTTCTTGGTTGTGGTCGAGGCGTGTGGCCTAGTTTTTCCATTGTTGAGGATTTTGTTTTGATTGTTGTTTCCCCCCATAGCCATTCAAAATCATTCTTGTGAAAAATCAAGAAGGTAGAGGAGTAGAGTCATTTGACTTGAACCCCCATATATCCTTGTGTTCTTTACGCTTCCACAAAGTTTTATTCTTTTCAAGAACACATTCAAGTATTGATTGCTCTCAAAACCGAAAAATATTCAACAAAATATCCATGCTTGGTGAACACAATATTCAACCCCTCCCCCTTCTAGTGTATTCTAAGGGACCTAACAATTGGTATCAGAGCCTAATCTTGATTATTTGAGTCCGAATAGCAAGATTTGATCTTAAAGTATGGATCCCTTAAGTTATGATGATACTAGTTCCCCTAGTGGTGATGCTTCTAGAAGAAAAAGGCAAGAATCACTACTCCCTTCGATCTCTAGAGTCCATGTCAAAGTCTCCATGTTTGATCCTCTAAAGTACTCATTATGGAAGTCCAACATGAAAACATATTTGCATTCTTGTGCGTATCGTATTTGGAGAGAAGTTTCAAAAGGGTCTGCTATTCCCTTTGATGTTGATGACCCTACTCCGGATGAGGAGTTACAATTTGCAATAAATAGCAAAGCTCTTGCTATTTGAATAGCTCTCTTTCACCAAATGAGAGAGGTCAAATACAAGGAGTCCAATCCACCTATGAAGCTTGGACTAAGTTGGAGATGATCCATGAAGGAACATCTCAAGTGAAAAAGGCCAAGAGGAGAAAACTTATTAAACAATTCTACAATTTTAATGTTCCCAAAGGCGAGAAGATTGAAGAATCTATTCAGAGATTCACAAAGCTTGTCAACCTTCTCACGGCGGTTGGCAAAAAGATTGAACAAGAGGATCTCAACCATTGATTCCTAAATAGCTTAGGAAGAGAATGAAATGCCAAAGTGACGGCCATTGAAGAGTCCAAGGATCTAAAGACTATCTCTCTAGATGAACTCTATGGGAATCTCATCCCCTATGAGATTCATCTTGAAGCTCAAGGGAAGAATGATCCAATCCGTAATTTTTCAAAAGCGCTTGCATGCGGATCGGAAGAGTCGGATGATGAAGTCGGACTACTTGTTCAAAAATTTAGAAGATTCGCAAAAAAGAACGAAGATGAGGCCAAAAGATTCATCAAAGAAAAGGTCTCCAAGGACAAGATGAAGGACCAAGAAAATAAATGCTATAAGTGTGGAAAATTTAGTCAGTTCATGAAGGATTGTGGGTGAAAGAGCCATAATACAAAGATAAGTGTAGCGCCCCTGCCCGATGCCGTCATCGGTACCTGTGCACCCACCGTAGCCTACTACGAGAACTACTAAGCGTCAATCAAATCAAACATACGTCACCCATGAAGAGACATGAATCAGCGGAAAAGTTGTAACAGATTAAAAACCTCGACAACGATAGCACTCCAAATTCAAAATACTATAGAATCAAAACGTATCTGGTAACATGTCTAGCTACATCCAACCACAAGTGAAATAACTAATAGTTATCAACTAGAAGCATTCTAAATTCCCATTCAACATCTATCATCCCAATGAGCCCACTCACTGTCGTCCTCTACGAATATCATCTCATATTCAGTCTCACCTGAAAAAGACGAAATAATTGTTCTTAGCGAAACAACGCCAGCAAGTAACTCGTCTATACATCTTAAGGAACCACACATGACGAGTCACCAAAGTTCTTATATGAACAATGCCCAAAATAAGGTGCTCGGGTTGACAAATACCTCTTTATAATCATGCATCAAGATCAATTAAGTCACATATCTAACACCAAAGGGAAAACAATACGTACAAAGTTAAACACAATTACATAAAAAAACAGAGGCTAAAACATCTCTTGTAAGTCATGCTTATGCTTCGTGCAACGTGATGCATGTACTCTCTTCAAAATCATACTTTGACCACCAAACACAAACATATGACTTTTCGTAATTCATGTCATGCACATCTTTTCACAAACATTACAACACTTCTTGTCTTATTCTTCACATAGCAGTACTTTATACCCTGTGGGTGATGAGTCCACTGAAACATAACTTTATACCCCGTGCTGATAGGTCCACGGCCCCATAACGTATACTTTATACCCCGTGCCGATAGGTCCACGGTCCCATAACATAACTTTATACCCTGCAATTGATCCACATGTCACGCTTTTATACCTTGCCATCGCAGACGTGACTTTTATGCCCTATGATCAAAAGTAGCTATAGCTTGTCTTTCTCAACCTTTAAATTCTCGTGTAACACTTGTAATTTTTTGCAAACAAAACGTATGTCGAATGTCAAATGCTTATGTCATGATGCATATGTTCATATCTCATAATCACACACTTCTAAATGCGTACACCGCTCTATACCTCAAGAACCATGCCATCAATCTTAAAGACATCTTCCACAACACTCTCTAGTTGCCAAATATCGCTCGGAAGCATCCTTAAACCACTTAACGTTCATTCCCTAATCCATGTACGTATAAAGAATCAAACCTTCAAAACTGGCCACATCGATCGATCGATGTGGTCTCATCGATCGATCGATATCATGTCCCAAGGACTTCAATTGATCGATGTCTTAATGCTCAGAGATTGATGTCCTCCAGAAAGTTTTAATCCTGAATCACCAGGACTTCGATCGATCGATGTGGTCCATCTGATCGATTGATGTTTAGTCTTCTTGACATCGATCGATCGATGTCCCGCAATCAATCGACTGAAGTCCTCCAGAAACGTTTGGAACGTCCCCCAGGGCCACTTGGATCGATCGAAGTCCCTTTGAGATCGATCCAAGCCCCTGTTTCTGCAACTTTTCTCCAGGTTTTACCTAAAATCGACCGAACCTTCATCCATCATCATTCCAAACCTATAGAACATCTAGATTCAATCCCAAAATGTGCTTTCAACCTACGCCACCACTCATCCCATTGCTTTCCAACCTAAACCCAAACTACGATTTGATCTCCACTCTTTCTTCAATCACTCACTCACACACACCTCATGATCCTCACATCACACCCCGAGTCCACCCTCAAATCACATCACACTCATCATATCTCCTAACCATCAATCACTTCCCATTAACCATAACAACACAACTATACAAATCTATAAACCAAGCATTCTTCACAAGGAAAAATAACAACTTTAGGGCATTATTTTTGCAAACCAAATTTATCACACAATTACACAAGATTTGGCCCAAAGATGAGATCTTTATTGCAAGTAACACGTTATACAACACATAAACACGTAATTAACATAGCACAAAGGAAGATACCAATGTGTCATTCAATTTTCTCTTTGTAGAAGATAGGGCCTAAGAATCAAAATTGCGTAAAACGTATAGAAAAGTTACTTGCCTTCGAATCTAAAGGTTCTTACGATATTTGGATTGAGTTCTTGAACAGTGTAGCCCTAGGGTTGATCGCAATCACCTCTTTTTCTTCCTTTCTCTTCCTCTTCTTTTCTTCACTCTCTCTTTTCCCTTCCCCTCTGTCGGCTTCTCCCCCCCTTTTGGCTCTGTAACCGACGCTTTGATGGGGGAGTTATGCTATTTGGCGTAACTCCCTCATCATTTAAGTGGGAGGGGTAATTTTGGTATTCTGGCATAATTTCCTAATTTCATCCTTTTTAATTATTTCCTCACCTACGATTTATTTAACTAGTCCTCATAAACCTATACATTCAACTTAAATTATAATTTAAGGGATTTTCAAATTATTTAATGACAACTTAAAATTTACGGGGTATGACAGTCCACCCCCTTATAAAAAGTTTCATCCTCGAAACTTGCGTACCTTAGTTAAATAGCTGAGGATACTTTTCCTGTATTTGCTCCTCAAGTTCCCACGTGACTTCACACTAGGTGTGATTACTCCACTGGACTTTTACGTAGGGAATAACTCGTCTCCGTATCACTTGTTCTTTACTGTCCACAATTTTCACCAGCAATTCTTCGTAGGTGGCGCCACCGTTTGGTTCTAATGGTTGCGCTTCTAGCACATGGCTCGGATCCGTCACATATTTCCTTAATTGTGAAACGTGGAAGTCATTGTGAACCTGTGCTAGTATTGGGGGTAGTGCTAGTCGATACGCCAAGTTCCCCACTCTTTCCAATATTTCGTAAGGACCAATGAATCGTGGGCTCAACATTCCTTTCACCCCGAATCTCATAATACCTTTTCTAGGAGACACTCTCAAATATACTTTCTCCCCTACCTCAAATGTCAAGGGTCTTCGTTTGGAGTCCGCCTAACTTTTGTTATGGTCCTGAGCCGTCTTGAGTTTGTCCCGAATAGTCCTCACTTTCTCTAATGTTTTCTCAAGGAGTTTGGGTCCAGTGAGGGCCTTTACGCTGACTTCATCCCAGTAAATAGGGAATCCACGCTTCTTCCATACAATGCCTCGAAAGGGGTCGTATCAATTGCGCCGTGGTAACTATTATTATACGAGAATTCCATTAACTTCACCATCCCGTCCCAATTTCCTTTGAAGTCTAGAACACATGCCCTCAGCATGTCCTCAAGTGTCTGAATGGTTCGTTCTGATTGTCCATCGGTTTGGGGATGATATGTTGTACTCATTCTCAATGTTGTGCCTATGGCTCTTTGAAATGCTGTCCATAATTTGGAGGTAAATCGCGGGTCCCGGTCCGATACTATGCTCACTGGGACCCCATGTAAGCTAGCAACGTTGTCCATATACAAGTTTACTAAATTCTCCAAGGTGGCTTCGCTTGGGATAGGCAGAGAATGAGCTGACTTAGTTAGCCGGTCCACTACAACCCAAATCATCTCGCATCCATTTCTCGTCTTTGGTAAACCAGCTATGAAATCCATTGTGATGTGTTCTCATTTCCACTCTGGGATCTCTAGTGGCATCAACAACCCACCAGGCTGCTGGTGTGCAGCTTTAACCTGTTGGCAAACTAGACATCTCTCAATGAACTCTGTGTTGGAAAATGAATTGTTTTGATGAATTTAAAAGATGTTTGAAAATGAGCTAAAAAGATATTTCATAATTGGAACAAAATGAAAAGAAAGCATTGTGACAGATAGATATCTCACATAGGGGGAGATTGTTAGAGTATAAATGTTTTGATGAAGTTTAAAGATGTTTGAAAAGGATTTAGAAGTAGTTTTATACTTGAAAATAAGAAAGAGACATCATACTCTAACATAGATCTCTAAACAGGGATCTATGTACATCATACCCTGACATAGATCTATAAACAGAGATCGATGTACATCATACCCTGACATAGATCTCTAAAACAGAGATCGATGTACATCATACCCTGACATAGATCTCTAAAACAGAGATCCATGTACATCATACCCTGACATAGATCTCTAAAACAGAGATCGATGTACATCATACCCTGACATAGATCGATCGAAGTACATCATACCCTGACATAGATCGATCGATGTACATCATACCCTCACATAGATCGATCGATGTCAGACAGTATCAAAATCAGAAAGTTTCTGGAGGACATAGATCTCTCAACCCAGGGACATCGATCGATCGATGTCCCCAAGAATTCAAATTTTTTGAACGTTGGAACACAATCCAAGTGAGATTTTTAATGCTTTCTCTTTCCAATCTTGCTCAAATTTCTTATGGACTTTAACCCAACATATTACATGCTTCTTTGACTATTGTATCCATGTCTAAGCTATTCTAGGTTGGCTATTGAGGATCAAATCACTCCATAGGGTGGCTAAAGATTATTTGGACATTATCTTGACATTTGATGAAGTTGAAGACATGGTGGAGGCTTCAAAAAACGTGGTGAACATCCCCTATAAATAGATGAAGCTTGGATGAGGCAAAAACACACTTTCACCATCATCAAGCTTCATTCTTCATTTTTGTATATTTCTCTCATATGTGTAAAAGTGCTTAAAGCTTGTTAAGCCTTTCTTTGTTCTTCATTGTTGTATATTGAGAGATAGTGAGTCTAACACAAGAGAAACCATAAACATTTGATCTCTTGCTTGTGTTTAGACTAGAATGAAAGTGTGATCCCCACTACTTCCTTCAACCCACTGTGAGAAAGTTCTTGAGAGAACTTTGTTGAATTTGTGAGGAAGCAAGAACTTGTTCTTGCTTATAGTTGTTGTTGTTGTTGTTGTTGAGGTTGCACAAAGTGTATGTGCAACAAGTTGCTGCTGCTGTTGTTGGTATTGCACATATTGGTTATACAATAAGTTGTTGCTGTTGTAGTTGTTGCTTGCACTAGAGTTAGTGTAAGTGTTGATGTTGTTGTTCTTGTTCCTTATCAAAGGTAATAAGAAAGCTGCTGTTAAAAATCCACTTTGAAAGCAAAGTGGTAGTGGAGTAGAATCATTTAAGATTCGAACCACTCTAAATCTTGTGACTTCAATCATTATCTCTCATCTCCTTCTTTATTGATTTTGAGTGCCTCTGTTTTGTATTGAGCTAAACCAAGAAAATTCCGCAAAATTGCCCAACACTCTATTCACCCCCCTCTAGAGTGTTCATCACGGACCTTACAATTGGTATCAGAGCCTAACCTTGATTGCTTGGCCAATGTTTGCAAGTAGCAAGGTTAAAGATCATTGAAATACATGGCAATTACAACCTCTACATCATATAGCTCAACTCTCAAGCCAACCACTATATTCACAGCACCAAACACCAAAGTTCCCCTGTTTGATACTCAAAACTATTCCTTATGGAAATATAGGATGAATGCATATTTGTGTGGATATGGTTATGACATATGGAGAATGGTCATAGAGGGAGTATCTCCACCAACTAGGTTGGATGAAAACGGGAGAGTAGCCATGAAGGAGTTAGATGATTACAATGACGAGGATAAGAAAAATTTTGAGCTTGAAGGGAAAGCTCTTGAAATCCTCCATCTCTCACTCTCGCACAACGAGCTATTAAAGGTTCAAGGCATCTTCTCTCCACATGAGACATGGAAAAAGCTCGAGGAGTTAGCAAATGATGATCATCAATCAAACAAAGATAAAGATGATCACAAGGATAGAGAAGCAATATGTCTCATAGCTTTTGAAGATCACAAAGAGGGTATCTTCTTCAACTTCCTCGTTTGATAAATTACAAGATGAATATATTACTTTATATGAGGAATTTGAAAATCTTGCACTAAGGTACAAGCATGCTAAAAAGAAAATTTATGCAAATTAGAAAATGAAAATTTGCATGACTCTCTTATTTTGCTTCATCTAGAACATGATGTCATCTTAGAAACACACAAATCTTTAGCTCTAGAAAACATAGAGATTAAGAATAAATGTGTTAAACTTGAAGAACTTCATAAGGTGACATGTGAGAAGGTTGTCCATGAAAAACCTCTTGGTAAACAAAAAGTAGTAAATAGAAAATCAAACTTAGATTTTAAAGCTTCTACTACTTCAACCAATATAAAATTATCAAAGATAAAAGAGACATCTTTATGTGATTCACCTAAGGATGATTTGATACTTCCAAAGGAAGTGCTTAGAAATGTCAACAGATTTCTAAGTCTATGAAGGTAGATAAACCTTCCAAGCCTAAAAACACACAATCACATCATGCACCTACTTGTTTCTATTGTAACAAAAAGAGTCATGTGGTAAGTGTTTGTAGAGCAAAGAAAAGCTTTAAGTATTATTGGAGGCCAAAAGGCATGAGAACTAACCAAGATGGACCCAACAACAAAAGGGTACCTATGGATATACATTTGTCTTATGTAGGAGCTTGGAATCCATGGAGAAGACAAAGTGAAAGAAATCAAATAGCTCATGAAATTGAAATGTTCAATCCATATATCCAACAAAGAGCACCTCTCTATCATGTTCAAGATCAAAGATGGTGCGGTATTCCATTTTGGCAATGGAAAAGGCTAGACACTTGGAGTTGGAATAGTTGGTAAACTTTCTAACCATTCTTTTAGTCCTATAATTTGTATAGAAGGGACACGAGCTAAAATTTGATATGTGTTCTCTATAATACTTAACTTTTTAAAAATGATAAGATATTTGCAAAGGGAAATAAAATGTTTTGATGTCTTTGCGATTTTTGAAAAGAAAACAAATGTTTAGCTTACAAGAGTTTATTGTCAAAAACTCATATGCCAAGTTTTTGGAATTTGTCTATCCCATGGAATAGATGACTTAGATATGTTGGTTACAAAGTTTTTATGAACTTTTGAAAGTACCAACCTATCAAAATATTTATGAACCATGATGGCATATGCGATACTTATCAATTTTCTAAAGCATTGATAAGTAAGGATTTAAGTTTCATACTCAAAGTACATTCTCTAGACTTCATGAATGCTTCATTTTTCTGCATAGGAGTATTATGCATATCATATTAAATGCTTTCTTTACAACTTGATTGATTTATGTGACTTACTTGAGTATTTGAAGCTAATTGATTCCATGTCATTTACTTGAATATGTTTCTTACTATGAACTATGATGCATGATCATGAGTCTATAAAAGACTTGAAAATAAGAATGCATATAAGATTGATCTATCAGGTGAAAAAGAAGTTGGAAGTTTAAAGGAAATACCAACATCTTTGTCAACTGAGAGGATGCATTTCACCATGTCTTGGTATCTAAACTTCTAAACAAAATCGGATTGAAGAAAGTAAAACTAAAATATTTCTAGACATGAGTTTCTCTTGAAGTTTTTATGTTAGAACACTTTTAAGTGGAAAACTTAAGTGTTGGTTGATCATCAATATGGTGTAGTTAAGGAATTGTCTTAATATGACTTCCCATGAGCCTCGAAATGATAGAATTCCTTCTCTAAAAAAGTTTATGTAGGACTTTCATAGTTAAGACCAAAGAAGATTTAAAGAGGCTTGAATTTAATAAATGATGAACATGTCAAGAAAGATCATGTGGTTGAACAAGTCTTGAAACAACTTGAATATTTCACTTTAGGAGGAATTCAATGTAGAACTTGAGGTTTCAAATGTTTATGTGATAAAAGTTATTTGAACGTTCATAAGGATCAAAAGCAAAGGAGAAACCTCTACGCTATATGAGCTTCTTAGAGTTTAGAAAATTCAAAACACATGGAATTTGGTAGATCATCTAAGCTTTAGCTTAAAGAATGAGGAATAATAAAATCAAACGAAGAAGAAACCATGAACTATGACTTTATCAAGATGTGGATGAAATTTGTGTCTTACCTTGCAACATTAAAGAAGCTTTCTAGACTATATTTGGCATAAGAAATCAATTTTATATGTCAAATTGACTATCTTGGATAACTATATGCAAAAATGAATTTGTATACTTAATCTTTCAATATTGAAGACCTTGATGAGTCAAATCATGTTTCCTTGTATGACACGAACTAAACTCCTATAGCCTTGTATGAGAGGTCAAGATAACTTTTAAAGAGAAAAACAAGTCATCACATTCTTCATAATATTCTCGTTAATATCCATGTCGGGAATAAGTTTGGGTCAAATATAGAATTGTTTGTGGAAAATGTGCACAAATCAATGCATGGCAAGTTTGATGAAAGTACAAATGAAGAAAAACTCAATTGTCCTCTTGAGCTCCATACTATGCAAACTATGAAATGCATGTGACCAAACTATGTGCGAAAACATTAGCTTACATGAAAAGTGAGAGAATTGTGAAATATGATTACAAAGATTAAATGTGATGTCAAATGACTGTAAATCTCTTGCAGCTAAATCACTATGTTTAAAGATTAAGACTGTTCAAATCATATCCTTAAAAAGCCATCTATGGACTTGAACACCTACAGAAATTGAAAATTTTCTGTTAAAAATGGTCTTCTAAGAAGAAAGATTGATATTTCCTTATTTATCAAAAACCAATGAAGTCATTCATTTGCTCAAATATATGTTGATGACCTTGTGTTTAGTGCTACTAATGATTGCCCTTGTAAGCATTGTACTAAGATAAAGGAAGAAAAATTTGAGATGAGTATGATGGATGAGGTCAACCACCTCTTTTGGGCTTCAAATCAAGCAAACCAATGATGAAGTGTACATCTTTCAAACAAAGTACATCAACGATCCTCTCAAGAAATGCAAACTTGAAAACGGAAGGAATGTAAGCATGTAAATGAGCACAAGTACAAAGCTTGATAAGCTGTCAAGGTAACAAAGTTTAAGAGTATGATTGATAGTTTACTTTGTTTGACTGCTAGCTAGCCGGATATGTTATATACTATATGTTTATGTGTTAGATTTTAAGATATGCTAAAGAAATTGCATCTAGTTGTCTTAAAACGTATTTTTTTAAAAGATTTAAAAAGTACATTGAATGTTGGGGTTTTTTTTTGACTTAAGAGAGTATAGTGATTCAAACTATGCTAAAACTCTTGTTGATGAGAAAAGTACCCATTTTATGAGATAATACCTCATCTATAAATATATCACAAAATCTGGTTCTCTATAGTAGAACCAAACATATTGAAGTTAGACATTACTTTATAAGGGGTTCTATACAAAAGAGTTAGTTTGTGATGAATTTGTCTCCGTACAATCTTAAAATCTCGTTTAAGAAAAATCAAAATGAGGAGCAAGAATACCTTACAAGAGACCAAGAAACTCTAAACATAGTGAAGAAGGGTCAAGCAATGCTTCTCAGGGCCAAAGCTTACAGTTCCTACTGGACCAAGAAGCTGGACGGTTAGGACCATAGGCACAAATTTCGTCAAGACTGAGAAGCTGATAGAATTAAGGAGATGCTTATCCATCTATAACTTCTTGTGGATAAAACCTACAGAATTTAGAGTATTAGATGTGCCATGTAACTTTGAATACATCCCTTCACATGATTAAGAATCATTTACTAAATGGGAGATGAATGATAGGACAACCACTCTCTTGAAGTTGTTTAAAATCAAGATGCTGAATTGATGTTAGCCTTAGATTGGATAGATGTTCAGAAATAGAGACCTCTTTGGAATGAGAAGTAGATGAACAAAATGACTAGAATGTCCACTAGACTATTTTATGCACACTTGTAGGTGGAATACTTGAATACTTTTTCCTATGCAATGATTAATGTGATTCATGGTACTCACCTAGAATGAAATGTTAGAATTATAAATGATTTGCTTGTGGCTCCTAATGAAGGGTTATATAAGATTTGATATATAAAAATGGGATATGGCAAGATGAAAAGTCAATGAGGACCAAGTTAAAAGCTTCTTAGTTTTTCATCCTACCAAGAATAAAAACAATATGCTATTAGTATATTGAGTGTTGACTGCGGCAGTCATATTTTTGTGTGACTAGGAAATCATATAAGATTCCTATTAACTTTGACTTCTACATATCTCACCTCCTTGTCAACAAGAAATTTTTTTGGACTTTATGGAGTCATTCATAGCAAATATGATAGAAGCAGCCACTAAGTCACACAATGTCATTCTTATCGCAACATCATCTACTCCATGTTAAAGAAATCCGATATAGTGATGGATTTAGAAACTTAATGATCATATGATTTCCTGTCATCTCCTTTACATGATCTTTTTATTGTGTCTTATTGTCCCTTAAAAAAAAAGGGAGAAGAAAGATATTCATATTTATGGAGTATATAATACAGAGTGTATATATAAGGCATGTGATGTAATATGAGATTAATATAAGGTGATATGTATTTGAAGGTTAATATGTATGAAAAATTTGAGTTTGAGATATGAGTGAGATATGTGTTGCTAATATATTTGAGATATGTATATGTGGCAAATATGAGTGTAGCATATGTTGAGGGAGAGCCTGGCTACTTTGAATAAGAGGAAATGCAATAAATTTATTTGCTTTGTCTTGTAGAATTTTGATGATTACAAAAAGGGGGAGAATACGCACATGTTGGTACATGAATACATATGTTGGTACATTGGCATATTTGTATATGTGGCTTGATATATAACTCATGTATGTAGCTTGCGTATGAGGCTTGATATACGGTATATGGGACAAAATGGTATATGCTAAAGCATGCTTGCTTGGATAAGCTTGTGTTTAAACATGCTCTTGGATATGACAGATGATTGTGTAGAAATGAAGGTTTGGGTATGCTTGCTTGATGGATATGCATGTGATAAACATGATATGCTTGCTTGCTTCATGGATATGGTATGCTTACTTGATGTGCTTATTTGGTATGACATGGTGAAGCTTGACTTGATATATACTTTGATGCATAGTTTGGTTGAGAGGAAGTTCTAAAAAGTTTTCCATAACACGTATTAGTTTTACGAAGATTATCTATTGAGGGGGAGCATTTTGATATTATCATCATACTTATTGATTTTGGGAAAATTACATGTTGAGGGGGAGTTTAAATGCATTGACAAAGGGTGAGAGATAAAATTTTAAGTTTTGAAATATTTAGCAACCTCAAATATAGTTTTCAAACAAAAACATCTTTTAAAAGCCTTGGTTTTGAAATCATCAAAAGGGGGAGATTGTTGGAAAATGAATTGTTTTGATGAATTTAAAAGATGTTTGAAAATGAGCTAAAAAGATATTTCATAATTGGAACAAAATGAAAAGAAAGCATTGTGACAGATAGATATCTCACATAGGGGGAGATTGTTAGAGTATAAATGTTTTGATGAAGTTTAAAGATGTTTGAAAAGGATTTAGAAGTAGTTTTATACTTGAAAATAAGAAAGAGACATCATACCCTGACATAGATCTCTAAACAGGGATCTATGTACATCATACCCTGACATAGATCTCTAAAACAGAGATCGATGTACATCATACCCTGACATAGATCTCTAAAACAGAGATCAATGTACATCATACCCTGACATAGATCACTAAAACAGAGATCGATGTACATCATACCCTGACGTAGATCGATCGATGTACATCATACACTGACATAGATTGATCGATGTACATCATACCCTCACATAGATCGATCGATGTCAGGCAGTATCAAAATCAGAAAGTTTCTGGAGGACATAGATCTCTCAACCCAGGGACATCGATCGATCGATGTCCCCCAGAATTCAAATTTTTTGAACGTTGGAACACAATCCAAGTGAGATTTTTAATGCTTTCTCTTTCCAATCTTGCTCAAATTTCTTATGGACTTTGACCCAACATATTACATGCTTTTTTGACTATTGTATCCATGTCTAAGCTATTCTAGGTTGGCTATTGAGGATCAAATCACTCCATAGGGTGGCTAAAGATTATTTGGACATTATCTTGACATTTGATGTAGTTGAAGACATGGTGGAGGCTTCAAAAAACGTGGTGAACATCCCCTATAAATAGATGAAGCTTGGATGAGACAAAAACACACTTTCACCATCATGAAGCTTCATTCTTCATTGTTGTATATTTCTCTCATATGTGTAAAAGTGCTTGAAGCTTTTTAAGCCTTTCTTTGTTCTTCATTGTTGTATATTGAGAGATAGTGAGTCTAACACAAGAGAAACCATAAACATTTGATCTCTTGCTTGTGTTTAGACTAGAAAGAAAGTGTGATCCCCACTACTTCCTTCAACCCACTGTGAGAAAGTTCTTGAGAGAACTTTGTTGAATTTGTGAGGAAGCAAGAACTTGTTCTTGCTTATAGTTGTTGTTGTTGAGGTTGCACAAAGTGTATGTGCAACAAGTTGCTGCTGCTGTTGTTGGTATTGCACATATTGGTTGTGCAATAAGTTGATGCTGTTGTAGTTGTTGCTTGCACTAGAGTTAGTGTAAGTGTTGCTGTTGTTGTTCTTGTTCCTTATCAAAGGTAATAAGAAAGCTGCTGTTAAAAATCCACTTTGAAAGCAAAGTGGTAGTGGAGTAGAATCATTTAAGATTCAAACCACTCTAAATCTTGTGTCTTCAATCATTATCTCTCATCTCCTTCTTTATTGATTTTGAGTGCCTCTGTTTTGTATTGAGCTAAACCGAGAAAATTCCGCAAAATTGCCCAACACTCTATTCACCCCCCTCTAGAGTGTTCATCACGGACCTTACACTCTGCGATATGCCTCTTCATCCCGGACCACCAGTAGTATTGTTTTAGATCGTTGTACATCTTGGTGATACTAGGATGTATGGATAGTCTGGAGCTATGAGCCTCTTGTAGAATCTCCTTCCGTAAATAATCGTCATCTGGCACACATAATCTCCCCCTGAACCATAGGCTTCAATCCTCTTTGGTCTGGAATCCCTCGACTTGGCTATTCTTAAGCGTTTCCACGATTTCGTTCAAGGTTTCATCCTTACTTTGAGCCTCTTTCCCCCGGTCCATGATGCTTGGAGTTATTGTCATTGCCGCCAAGACATTCACTGTGGATTCCACCAACTCCAAAAACAAATCCTCCATTTCTCTTTCTAGTGGCGATTGTCGTGCATGATTGGATTTCCTGCTAAGCGTATCCACCACCTTATTAGATTTACCTGGGTCATAGTGAATAGTCAAGTCGTAATCTTTCAACAGTTCCAACCATCTCCGTTGTCTCATGTTCAACTCCTTCTGAGAGAACAAATATTTTAGGCTCTTGTGATCCGTGAATACCGAGCACTTCTCTCCAAATAGATAGTGCTGCCATATCCTTAAAGCGAACACTACTGCAGCTAGTTTGAGGTCGTGGGTTGGATAATTCTGTTCGTAAGTCTTTAGCTGTCTCGAAGCATACGCAATGACTCACTCGTGTTGCATTAGAACACAACCTACAAGTAATGTATTAGATTAAACTTAAGTCTAAGCGGAATGATCATAACTTATGCTATAATTTACGTACCTAGACCATTTTTCGATGCGTCACTATAGATCACGAACCCGTTAGTGCTAGAGGGTTGAGCCAGAACAGGAGCTGTAGTTAATCTCTTCTTAAGCTCCATGAAGCTTCTCTAGCACTCAGCTGTCCACTCAAACTTGGTCTTCGTTTGAGCAAGAAGGCTGAGAGGCACTGCTATTGTCGAAACCCCTTAACGAACTTTCTGTAATAGCTGGCTAGACCCAAGAAACTCTGTACCTCGGTGACGTTAGTGGGTCTAGGCCACTTGGTGATAGCTTCTACTTTCCTCAGATCCACTGCAATCCCTTCTTCTGATATTACGTGACCCAGGAAGGTCACACTCCTCAACCAGAACTCATATTTACTGAATTTGACATACAACTGCTTATGTCTCAGTATGCTCAAAACGACTCTCAAATGCTCAGCATGGGTTTGTTCATTAGGGGATTACACAAGGATATCATCTATGAACATTACAACAAATTTATCCAACTGTTCCCTGAAGACACTATTCATAAGGTCCATAAAGGCGACGGGAGCATTTGTTAATCCAAAGGGCATCAGTAGAAACTCGTAGTGCCCATATCTGGTGCGGAAAGCTATCTTGGCTATGTCTTCAGCCTTTATTCTTAGTTTGTGATATCCTGACCGGAGGTCACTTTTAGAGAACATCCTAGCGCCCTTCAGTTGATCAAATAAGCCCTCGATTCGTGGCAGTGGGTATTTGTTCTTAATGGTAATCTTGTTCAGCTCTCTGTAATCGATACATAGACTCCTACTGCCATCCTTCTTCTTCACAAACAAAATAAGTGCTCCCCAAGGTGACACACTAGGACGGATAAACTTGTTGTCCAACAATTCTTGTAGTTGTTCTTTCAGCTCTCTTAATTCTGCTGGAGCCATTTTGAAAGGAGATTTAGAAATGGGTTCGGCTCCTGGAATCAATTTTATCCCCAACTCGACTTCCCTTGGGGGTGGTACTCCTGGCAATTCTTCTGGAAACACATCAGGAAACTCGTTGACCACCGGAATCTGCTCAATAGATGGTACTTCATGAGTAGTATCTATTGCGTACACTAGAAAACCTTCGACACCTCTTCTTAAGGCTCTGCACGCTTGAGCAACTAACATATACACCTTCTTAGGAATTTTCTTTCGTTCCGCATCCCCTTGGAACATTACTTCTTCTATTTTAGTGTTCTTGACTGGCACTTGCTTCAATCGACAATAAATGTTGGCGTGATACTTGGCCAACCAGTCCATCCCTATGATAACATCGAAGTCATACATCTTAATAGGGATCAGTGTAGCAGAGAAACTTTGTCCTTCACACTCTAGCTGACAATCCTGGTACTGTTGGTATGAAATCATAACCTGATCTCCAGCCGCTTGAACACGGTATGGATTTTCTAACCACTCAGGTAGCTTAATGAGGTGCTTAGCGAATCTTTTTGACACAAAAGAGTGGCTTGCACCACTATCGAAAAGCAGGTTTGCAGGCATCTTATCTACTAAGGCAGTACCTAAGACCACATCAAGTTTTGTATAGAAAGTTAAACACACATGAACTTAATTCAACGATAATTTAGACTTAAATTAAATCTAACCTATTACAACATCTGTGGTTTCATGGACATCAGTATCAGTCATGAGATGGACTCGAGCGTTTGCCCTTGGTTTTGCTCTGGGCTTTTGGGCCGCTTCCCCTGAAGTGTTCTTCTTCATTTCGGGGAATCTCTGATCATGTGACCCACTTGTCCATAACGATAACATGCCCCTGCCAACTTTCTACATTCACCTGCATGACTTTTGTTGCAACGCGGGCATACTCCTACAGCCTGCTGTACGATTGGGTTTTGCGGTGGGGGTCTCTGGAAGTTTCCCACTGGCTCTATCTTTGGGATCTTGACCCAACGTCCAGGTCTACCACCCACTCTTGCCTCCTCTCCAGGCCTCTTCCCTTTGTCAGAAGATCCAGTGCCAGCCTCCCTTGCTGCTAACCTTCGGAAATCGATTTCCACCTAGAAATATGCGTCTAACATATCCTGAAAGGTTTTCATTCCGGCGTTTACGATCGCCGATTGTATCCTCGAGTCTAGACCTCTTTCAAACTTGACCATCTTGAGGCGATTGTCAGACATGATCGCAGGAGCGCACTTTCCCAAGGCATAGAAACGGTCCGCGTACTCTGAAACTTTCATCCGACCTTGCTCAAGTCGGTCAAATGCACGGACCTTATTCAGAATCGCTGTTTCTGGAAGATAGTTTTTCAAGAAGGCATCACAAAAACGTGCCCAAGTGATTGGTGGAGTCATTTTCAAAACCGTGCCTGCCCACCACTCTCCTGCTTTGCAATTCAGAAGGGGCGTGGCAACATCAACCTTGATTTCTTCCTGCACTTGCACTAGCCGGAAACAGTTCTCTACTTCAACCACCCAGTGTTGCGCCTCTTCAGGGTTGGTGCATCCCCCGAACTGTGGAACTCTTGCCTTCCTCATCCCTCCATAGAAGAATCGGATATTATGGTGAGGCGGCAGAGGTGGCGGTGGTTGTTGTTGTTGTACATAACCCTGAGCAATCACTGTCAGAGCATCTGTGAGCACGTGAGGTAATACCACTTGAGAGGGCTGGTCATCACGTCCGTTTCCTGGATTTCCAGTATTATTTCTCCTTGGAGGCATTCTTGCTGAAAGCTCAATGTTTCGTTAATTGAATGTTACTGAATATTGAATACATAAGATTGGGTGAGATATGTAAATAGAACATTAATATGTAGATTAACGCGCTCGCACACACCCAACCCTGATCACACTTAGATTCTAGCTGATCAACACCTATACCCAAGGTCAACTTTGAAGGAATTTCACACCTTAGTTATCTAAAGATCATGAACCTAAGTTTCCAAGATAGATCTGAAGCCTAGGCTCTGATACCACTTGTAGCGTCCCTGCCCGATACCGTCATCGGTACCGGTGCACCCGCCGTAGCCTACTACGAGAACTACGAAGCGTCAATCAAATCAAACATATGTCACCCACAATGAGACATGAATCAGCAGAAACGTCGTAACAGATTAAAAACCTTGACAACAATAGTACTACAAATTCAAAATACTGTAGAATCAAAACGTATCTGGTAACATGTCTAGCTACATCAAACCACAAGTGAAACAACTAACAGTTATCAACTAGAAGCATTCTAAATTCCCATTCAACATCTATCATCCAGATGAGCCCACTTGCCGTCATCCTCTACGAATATCATCTCATATTCGGTCTCACCTAAAAAAGATGAAATAATTGTTCTTAGAGAAACAATGCCAGCAAGCAACTCGTCTATACATCTTAAGGAACCACACATGATGAGTCACCAAAGTTCTTATGTGAACAATGCCCAAAATAAGGTGCTCGGGTTGACAAATACCTCTTTATAATCATGCATCAAGATCAAGTAAGTCACATATCTAACACCAAAGGGAAAACAACAAGTACAAAGTTAAACACAATTACATCAATAAAAACAAGCTAAAATATCTCTTGTAACTCATGCTTAAGCTTCGTGCAACGTGATGCATGTACTCTCTGCAAAATCATACTTCGACCAACAAACACAAACATATGACTTTTCGTAATTCCTGTCATGCACATCTTTTCACAAACTTTACAACACTTCTTGCCTTATTCTTCACATAGCAATACTTTATACCCTCTGGGTGATCAGTCCACATCAAACATAACTTTATACTCCGTGCTGATAGGTCCACAGCCCCATAACATAACTTTATACCCTGAAATTGACCCACAGGTCATGCTTTTATACCCTGCCATCGCAGACGTGATTTTTATACCCTGTGATCAAAAGCAGCTATAGCTTGTCTTTCACAACCTTTAAATTCTCGTGTAACACTTGTACTTTTTCACAAACAAAATGTATGTCAAATGTCAAATGCTGATGTCATGATGCATATGTTCATATCTCATAATCACACACTTCTAAACGCGTACACCGCTCTATTCCTCAAGAACCATGCCATCAACCTTAAAGACATCTTCCACAACACTCTCTAGTTGCCAAATAAGGATCCTTAAACCGCTTAACGTTCATTCCATAACCCCTGTACGGATAAAGAATCAAACCTACAAAACTAGCCACATACATTGATCGATCGATGTGGTCTCATCCATCGATAGATGTCTTGTCCCAAGGACTTCGGTCGATCGATGTCTTAATGCTGAGAGATCGATGTCCTCTAGAAAGTTTTAAACTTGAATCACCAGGACTTCGATCGATCGATGTGGTCTATATGATCGATTGATGTCCTGCAGTCAATCGACTGAAGTCCTCCAGAAACGTTTGGAACGTCCCCCAGGACCACTTGGATCGATCCAAGTCCCTCTGAGATCGATCCAAGTCCCTCTGAGATCGATCCAAGTCCCTCTGAGATCGATCCAAGTCCCTTTCTCTGCAACCTTTCTCTAGGTTTTACCCTAAAATCGACCCAACCTTCATCCACCATCATTCCTAACCTATAGAACACCTAGATTCAATCCCAAAACATGCTTTCAACCTATGCCACCACTCATCCCATTGCTTTCCAACCTAAACCCAAACTACGATTTGATCTCCACTCTTTCTTCAATCACTCACTCACACACAGCTCATGATCCTCACTTCACACCCCGAATCAACCCTCAAATCATATCACACTCATCACATCTCCCAACCATCAATAACTTCGCATCAACAATAACAACACAGCTATACAAATCTATAAACCAAGCATTCTTCAAAAGGAAAAATAACAACTTTAGGGCATTATTTTCGCAAACCAAATTTATCACACAGTTACTCAAGATTTGGCCAAAAGATGAGATCTTTATTGTAGTAACACGTAATACAACACATAAACACATAATTAACATATCACAAAGGAAGATCCCAATATGTGACTCAATTTTCTCTTTGTAGGAGATAGGGCCTAAGAATCAAAATTGTGTAAAACGTATAGAAAAGTTACTTGCCTTCGAATCTAAGGGTTCTTACGGTATTCGGATTGAGTTCTTGAACAGCGTAGCCCTAGGGTTGATCGCAATCACCTCTTTTTCTTCCTTTCTCTTCCTCTTCTTTTCTTCTCTCTCTCTTTTCCCTCTGTCGACTTCCCCCCTTTTGGCTCTATAACCGACACTTTAATGGAGGAGTTATTCTATTTGGCGTAACTCCCTCATCATTTAAGTGGGAGGGGTAATTTTGGTATTTTGGGCCTAATTTCCTAATTTCATCCCTTTTAATTATTTTCTCACCTACAATTTCTTTAACTATCCCCCATAAACCTATACATTCAACTTAAATTATAATTTAAGGGATTTCCAAATTATTTAATGACAACTTAAAATTTATGGGGTATGACAATAAGAAGGCCATCTATCAAAGGAAGAAGGCCTTACAAGCGGAAGTAGACCATTGGGAGAGCATTCTTTCTGGATCCAAGAGCGACAACGGCAACAATGATGATCTCGCTCTCAGGGGGTCACTCATGATGATCTTGATAAGGAGTTCCATGCACTAATTTCCATAGACGATGACATGGAGGTATGTAATATTTCATCTTATTATAGATTAATTGATGAAAGAGATGATTTAGTGCAAGAAAATGATTTTCTGGATTTAAAGTATAAATGTGTTAATAAGGACTTTAGAGCATGCTTAAATGAGTATAATGACACGTTAGAAAATCACATAGCATTACAACTTGAGCATGATATATTCTTATCATGCATGTGATTGCACTAAGAGAGAAGCATGATTTGATGAAATCATGAACTCAAACCCTTGACAAAAAGAAAATTGATTCAAGGGTGGGTGCTATGATGGTAAACATTGCCAAAGATGCATCTAGGTTGAATATGAAAGCTAAAATCAAACCTAGTGCCATGTATGCATCTAAGAAGGGTAGACCAAGGGAACAAACTCAAGTTGTCAAGGGGTCTAAAACCTCCTTGAAGAAACAACGGCACATGCCTAAAGGAAAGGCAAAAGAACCAAAGGTGTCAAAACCTTTAGTTGAATCCATGAAACAAAAACCTTCTTTCATTCCAAAGAAGGTTGTCCCTAAAAAGGAATCACGAAATATGCCAACGGACAAGCAAACACATTCGCACAAACATACTCCTACATGTTTTTATTTCAATAGGAAAGGTCATGTAGAAAGAGTATGTAGGGCCAAAAACAATAAGAATCTTGCGTAGGTGCCGAAAGGAGAAGTGAAGTTAATTAACCTTCAAGGACCCAAAATAAAAGGGGTACCAATATCA
>AP025045.1:31267092-31474786 GCA_036186865.1 Eustoma russellianum | reverse complement strand
TGCAGACCTTAGCACTCAGTGGAGAAAGTGACAACAAGAAGGTCAAATGGGTCTTGGATAGTGGGTGTTCCAACCATATGACGGGAGACAAAAGTCTCTTCCATAGACTCACTTTGCAAGATGGAGGAGTTGTCCACTTTAGAGGTAGCAAAGGCCAAATCAAAGGACACGGTATTGTGGGTAACAATTCCTTCTCTCTTAGTGATGTTCTATATGTTGTAGGATTAAAGTTTAACTTGATAAGTGTCAGTCAACTATGTGATGCTAATTATGAAGTATTGTTTTTGAAAACAAAGTGTGTTGTAAAAAAGGATAATACTATCTTATTTGAGGCTTTGAGATTCAAAAATATTTACAAACATAGTATCAATGATTTGGTTTCTCAAAATGTATCTTGCCTAGTTGCTAAAAATGATTTGATGCAACTATGGCATAGCTGTCTCAGACATGTATGTTTTAAAACATTTAAATTTATTTGCAAAAACAACAAAGTCCGAGGCCTTCCAAAAATGAGTTTCGAAAACCATGACTTATGTGACACTTGTCAAAAGGCAAAGCTTGTGAAAACAAGCTTTAAACCAAAGACAAATATATCCGCCTCCAAACCCCTACAATTGCTACATATGGATTTGTATGGGGATGTTGGAACAAAACGTTTGGGTGGTAAGTATTATACATTCGTGGTAGTAGATGACTATACTCGTTATACATGGGTGATGTTTCTAGCTAAGAAAAATGATGCATGTTGAGGCGATTGTCAGACATGATCGCAGGAGCGCACTTTCCCAAGGCATAGAAACGGTCCGCGTACTCTGAAACTTTCATCCGACCTTGCTCAAGTCGGTCAAATGCACGGACCTTATTCAGAATCGCTGTTTCTGGAAGATAGTTTTTCAAGAAGGCATCACAAAAACGTGCCCAAGTGATTGGTGGAGTCGTTTTCAAAACCGTGCCTGCCCACCACTCTCCTGCTTTGCAATTCAGAAGGGGCGTGGCAACATCAACCTTGATTTCTTCCTGCACTTGCACTAGCCGGAAACAGTTCTCTACTTCAACCACCCAGTGTTGCGCCTCTTCAGGGTTGGTGCATCCCCCGAACTGTGGAACTCTTGCCTTCCTCATCCCTCCATAGAAGAATCGGATATTATGGTGAGGCGGCAGAGGTGGCGGTGGTTGTTGTTGTTGTACATAACCCTGAGCAATCACTGTCAGGGCATCTGTGAGCACGTGAGGTAATACCACTTGAGAGGGCTGGTCATCACGTCCGTTTCCTGGATTTCCAGTATTATTTCTCCTTGGAGGCATTCTTGCTGAAAGGTCAATGTTTCGTTAATTGAATGTTACTGAATATTGAATACATAAGATTGGGTGAGATATGGAAATAGAACATTAATATGTAGATTAACGCGCTCGCACACACCCAACCCTGATCACACTTAGATTCTAGCTGATCAACACCTATACCCAAGGCCAACTTTGAAGGAATTTCACACCTTAGTTATCTAAAGATCATGAACCTAAGTTTCCAAGATAGATCTGAAGCCTAGGCTCTGATACCACTTGTAGCGCCCCTGCCCGATACCGTCATCGGTACCGGTGCACCCGCCGTAGCCTACTACGAGAACTACGAAGCTTCAATCAAATCAAACATATGTCACCCACAATGAGACATGAATCAGCGGAAACGTCGTAACAGATTAAAAACCTTGACAACAATAGTACTACAAATTCAAAATACTGTAGAATCAAAACGTATCTGGTAACATGTCTAGCTACATCAAACCACAAGTGAAACAACTAACAGTTATCAACTAGAAGCATTCTAAATTCCCATTCAACATCTATCATCCAGATGAGCCCACTTGCCGTCATCCTCTATGAATATCATCTCATATTCGGTCTCACCTAAAAAAGATGAAATAATTGTTCTTAGAGAAACAATGCCAGCAAGCAACTCGTCTATACATCTTAAGGAACCACACATGATGAGTCACCAAAGTTCTTATGTGAACAATGCCCAAAATAAGGTGCTCGGGTTGACAAATACCTCTTTATAATCATGCATCAAGATCAAGTAAGTCACATATCTAACACCAAAGGGAAAACAACAAGTACAAAGTTAAACACAATTACATCAATAAAAACAAGCTAAAATATCTCTTGTAACTCATGCTTAAGCTTCGTGCAACGTGATGCATGTACTCTCTGCAAAATCATACTTCGACCAACAAACACAAACATATGACTTTTCGTAATTCCTGTCATGCACATCTTTTCACAAACTTTACAACACTTCTTGCCTTATTCTTCACATAGCAATACTTTATACCCTCTGGGTGATCAGTCCACATCAAACATAACTTTATACTCCGTGCTGATAGGTCCACAGCCCCATAACATAACTTTATACCCTGAAATTGACCCACAGGTCATGCTTTTATACCCTGCCATCGCAGACGTGACTTTTATACCCTGTGATCAAAAGCAGCTATAGCTTGTCTTTCGCAACCTTTAAATTCTCGTGTAACACTTGTACTTTTTCAAAAACAAAATGTATGTCAAATGTCAAATGCTGATGTCATGATGCATATGTTCATATCTCATAATCACACACTTCTAAACGCGTACACCGCTCTATTCCTCAAGAACCATGCCATCAACCTTAAAGACATCTTCCACAACACTCTCTAGTTGCCAAATAAGGATCCTTAAACCGCTTAACGTTCATTCCATAACCCCTGTACGGATAAAGAATCAAACCTACAAAACTGGCCACATACATCGATCGATCGATGTGGTCTCATCCATCGATAGATGTCTTGTCCCAAGGACTTCGGTCGATCGATGTCTTAATGCTGAGAGATCGATGTCCTCTAGAAAGTTTTAAACTTGAATCACCAGGACTTCGATCGATCGATGTGGTCTATATGATCGATTGATGTCCTGCAGTCAATCGACTGAAGTCCTCCAGAAACGTTTGGAACGTCCCCCAGGACCACTTGGATCGATCCAAGTCCCTCTGAGATCGATCCAAGTCCCTCTGAGATCGATCCAAGTCCCTTTCTCTACAACCTTTCTCTAGGTTTTACCCTAAAATCGACCCAACCTTCATCCACCATCATTCCTAACCTATAGAACACCTAGATTCAATCCCAAAACATGCTTTCAACCTATGCCACCACTCATCCCATTGCTTTCCAACCTAAACCCAAACTACGATTTGATCTCCACTCTTTCTTGAATCACTCACTCACACACAGCTCATGATCCTCACTTCACACCCCGAATCAACCCTCAAATCATATCACACTCATCACATCTCCCAACCATCAATAACTTCGCATCAACAATAACAACACAACTATACAAATCTATAAACCAAGCATTCTTCACAAGGAAAAATAACAACTTTAGGGCATTATTTTCGCAAACCAAATTTATCACACAGTTACTCAAGATTTGGCCAAAAGATGAGATCTTTATTGTAGTAACACGTAATACAACACATAAACACATAATTAACATATCACAAAGGAAGATACCAATATGTGACTCAATTTTCTCTTTGTAGGAGATAGGGCCTAAGAATCAAAATTGTGTAAAACGTATAGAAAAGTTACTTGCCTTCGAATCTAAGGGTTCTTACGGTATTCGGATTGAGTTCTTCAACAGCGTAGCCCTAGGGTTGATCGCAATCACCTCTTTTTCTTCCTTTCTCTTCCTCTTCTTTTCTTCTCTCTCTCTTTTCCCTCTGTCGACTTCCCCCCTTTTGGCTCTATAACCGACGCTTTAATGGGGGAGTTATTCTATTTGGCGTAACTCCCTCATCATTTAAGTGGGAGGGGTAATTTTGGTATTTTGGGCCTAATTTCCTAATTTCATCCCTTTTAATTATTTTCTCACCTACGATTTCTTTAACTATCCCCATAAACCTATACATTCAACTTAAATTATAATTTAAGGGATTTCCAAATTATTTAATGACAACTTAAAATTTATGGGGTATGACAATAAGAAGGCCATCTATCAAAGGAAGAAGGCCTTACAAGCGGAAGTAGACCATTGGGAGAGCATTCTTTCTGGATCCAAGAGCGACAACGGCAACAATGATGATCTCGCTCTTAGGGGGTCACTCATGATGATCTTGATAAGGAGTTCCATGCACTAATTTCCATAGACGATGACATGGAGGTATGTAATATTTCATCTCATTATAGATTAATTGATGAAAGAGATGATTTAGTGCAAGAAAATGATTTTCTGGATTTAAAGTATAAATGTGTTAATAAGGACTTTAGAGCATGCTTAAATGAGTATAATGACACATTAGAAAATCACATAGCATTACAACTTGAGCATGATATATTCTTATCATGCATGTGATTGCACTAAGAGAGAAGCATGATTTGATGAAATCATGCACTCAAACCCTTGACAAAAAGAAAATTGATTCAAAGGTGGGTGCTATGATGGTAAACATTGCCAAAGATGCATCTAGGTTGAATATGAAAGCTAAAATCAAACCTAGTGCCATGTATGCATCTAAGAAGGGTAGACCAAGGGAACAAACTCAAGTTGTCAAGGGGTCTAAAACCTCCTTAAAGAAACAACGGCACATGCCTAAAGGAAAGGCAAAAGAACCAAAGGTGTCAAAACCTTTAGTTGAATCCATGAAACAAAAACCTTCTTTCATTCCAAAGAAGGTTGTCCCTAAAAAGGAATCACGAAATATGCCAATGGACAAGCAAACACATTCGCACAAAGATACTCCTACATGTTTTTATTTCAATAGGAAATGTCATGTAGAAAGAGTATGTAGGGCAAAAAACAATAAGAATCTTGCGTAGGTGCCGAAAGGAGAAGTGAAGGTAATTAACCTTCAAGGACCCAAAATAAAAGGGGGTACCAATATCAGATGGTTCATTTGCAGACCTTAGCACTCAGTGGAGAAAGTGACAACAAGAAGGTCAAATGGGTCGTGGATAGTGGGTGTTCCAACCATATGACGGGAGACAAAAGTCTCTTCCATAGACTCACTTTGCAAGATGGAGGAGTTGTCCACTTTAGAGGTAGCAAAGGCCAAATCAAAGGACACGGTATTGTGGGTAACAATTCCTTCTCTCTTAGTGATGTTCTATATGTTGTAGGATTAAAGTTTAACTTGATAAGTGTCAATCAACTATGTGATGCTAATTATGAAGTATTGTTTTTGAAAACAAAGTGTGTTGTAAAAAAGGATAATACTATCTTATTTGAGGCTTTGAGATTCAAAAATATTTACAAACATAGTATCAATGATTTGGTTTCTCAAAATGTATCTTGCCTAGTTGCTAAAAATGATTTGATGCAACTATGGCATAGCTGTCTCAGACATGTATGTTTCAAAACATTTAAATTTATTTGCAAAAACAACAAAGTCCGAGGCCTTCCAAAAATGAGTTTCGAAAACCATGACTTATGTGACACTTGTCAAAAGGCAAAGCTTGTGAAAACAAGCTTTAAACCAAAGACAAATATATCCGCCTCCAAACCCCTACAATTGCTATATATGGATTTGTATGGGGATGTTGGAACAAAACGTTTGGGTGGTAAGTATTATACATCCGTGGTAGTAGATGACTATACTCGTTATACATGGGTGATGTTTCTAGCTAAGAAAAATGATGCATGTAGTGAGTTTATGAATTTCAGTAAACGATTGGAAAATCACATGGATGACACCATTAAAACCATCCGAAGTGATCGTGGTAGTGAGTTTGATGGTGAGTTTAAAAGGTTTTGTGAATCCAAAGGATACTCAAATGATTCTTTCGGCTCCTAGAACTCCACAACAAAATGGTGTAGCCGAATGAAAGAATAGAACTCTACAAGAGATGTATAGAGCAGTGTTAAATGAGTTCGGTTTGCCCAAGTACTTTTGGGCCGAAGCGGTAAATGCCGCTTGCTATGTGATTAATCGAGTATATTTGAGACCATACCTAAATGTGACACCTTATGAGCTTTGGAATGGTAAAGTTCCCAACATTGGGTATTTCAAAGTGATTGGTTTCAAAATTAACACCGCGGACACTTTGGACAGACTTGACCTCAAAGCGGATGAAGGTATCTTTTTAGGTTATGCCTCAAATAATAAAGCATTTTACGCTTTCAACAAAAGGAGTCAAAAGGTGGAAGAATCAATCCACATTAAGTTTAATGAGTCACTTAATGGCGAACCTAAACTTAATGAGGATTGTGAAGAAAATGAAGATGAGACTCCTCAAGAAGAAATTTTTGAGGACGTTCCAATGGATACTCCTCAACAAGAAATTGTTGATAAGCTTTCAAATGGAAACATCTTCATTGACTTGAGAGTAGAACCTATTGAAGGTACTCCTCCACCTAGTGTGCATGAACTTAGTGAGTTAAATCGAAATATTTCTCATGATCATATTGTTGACACACAAAATGTAGAAAATGCATCTCTTATTCCAGAAAATGAAAGTCATCTAAATGATGAAGATACATCTCTTCCAGAAAGTGATCATGAGGAAGTTGGAGGAGATATCTCCAACATTCCTAGATCATTGAAGCATAAAATTTCTCACCCGCATGAGTTGGTCATAGGTGATCTAAATAAGGGTATCACCACACGAAGGCAATATAGAGAAAATGCATTTGTCTCTCTTATAGAGCCTAAGAATGTCAAAGATGCACTTCTTGATGAAAATTGGATCTTGGCTATGCAAGAAGAATTAAACCAATTTGAAAGAAGTGATGTTTGGGAGTTGGTTCTCAAACCACTTGATCAACCCATTATTGGTACGAAATGGGTACTTCGTAACAAGATGGATGATAAAGGAAATGTCACTAGAAACAAAGCTAGATTAGTTGCTCAAGGATACCGTCAAGAAGAAGGTATCGATTTTGATGAGACATTTGCACCCGTAGCACGGCTTGAAGCCAATAGAATGTTATTAGCATATGCTTGCTATAGAGATTTTAAACTTTATCAAATGGATGTTAAATCCGCCTTCTTGAATGACGTTATTCAAGAAGAAGTGTATGTTGCACAACCTCCCGGGTTTGAATGTCATGACTCACCACATCATGTTTTCAAAATTTAAAAAGGCTCTTTATGGCATTAAACAAGATCCAAGAGCTTGGTACGAGAGGTTAAGTATTTTCTTCTTAACAATGGATTCTCAAGGGGTAAAGTTGACACTACCTTGTTTATAAAAGAACAAGGTAAAAATCAATTGATTGTACAGTATATGTTAATGATATTATTTTTGGTGCTACTAACAATTGTCTTTGTGAGCAATTTTCTTGCTTAATGCAAGGCGAATTCAAGATGAGCATGATGGGAGAACTAAACTAATTCCTTGGACTACAAATCAAGCAAACCGAAGAAGGCGTGTATATTTCTCAAACCAAATACACAAAGGTCTTACTCAAGAAGTACAATTTTGGTGATGGATTAGAAGTAAACACACCAATGAGCACAAGTGCCAAGCTTGACAAGGATGAGAAAGGAAAGCATGTCGAGGTAACCTTGTATCGTGGCATTATATGTAGTCTACTTTACTTAACTGCGAGTAGACCCGATATTTTACATGCAGTGTGCTTATGTGCTAGATTTCAAAGTGATCCTAGGGAAATGCATATAATTGCGGTAAAACATATTCTTAGATACCTTCGATGTACTTTTAAATTTGGGCTATTTTATCCTAAAAATGCATGCTTTGATTTAAGAGGATATTGTGACTCCGATTATGCGGGGAGCCTTGTTGATAGAAAGAGTACATTCGTGACTTGTCAGGTTCTTGGAGATTGTCTTGTTTCTTGGTTCTCTAAGAAACAAAATAGTGTTTCTCTTTCTATGGTGGAATTCGAATATGTGTTGGCCGCTCTTGTTGTGCACAATTGTTATGGATGACAAACACGTTAAATGATTATAACATTCACTTCTCTAAAGTGCCTATTTTGTGTGACAACACGTCTGCTATCAATAGTGCACAAAATCCCGTCCAACACAGTCGGACTAAGCACATTGAAGTGAGATATGATTTTATCTGTGATTGTGTACAAAAGAACTTGGTTAGTGTGGAATTTGTTCCTACACGTGACCAATTAGCAGACATATTCACGAAACCCTTGCCTAGTGATGTCTTTGCATCAATAAGAAGTAGGTTGAGTTGCTTAACATGGGTTGATGATAACCCATTTTAAGTTTTGAGCAAGAAAATTTTCAAAATTTTCAAGGTCAGTATACATAGGGCGCTTCATCACATTTAGTTCAGGCGTTAAATGTCACATTAAGCACCTGACGCTAAAGATGTCATTCGTTCGAAGTGACATCAGGCGCTCTATGTTTTTTAATATACTCGTTCGAAGTGTCTTTAAGCGCTTTATTCAAAGTGCTTCACCTGTTCGAAGTCACATTAAGCGCTTAATCCACTCATCCACAACCGTTCCAAGTGACTTCAGGCGCTTTATCCCAGTTTATGAAGTCGTTTAAAGTAACATTAGGTGCCTAAACCCTAGAAAGTCATTGTCATTCTATGTGTCCCTCATCTTTTCACGCGAATTGAAGGATTTGACTGCGCAACCATTCCTCAACCCCAAGTTTCCTTTCCTCTTCCCCACGATTTCTCCTCTTTGTTGGACCGTGCACCTGCAATAAACACCACTAGAGGGGTGGGTGAATAGTGGTTAGCGAAAATTACACTAGTACCCCTGATTAAAAACCCTTTTGAAAACAGAATCTGAGACCACTTCAGATTCAGAACCTGTTTTTGAAAAATTCACTAATATTTGTACACAACTCCAAAAATTATGAAACTATCCAGAATTGAACTTCAATGAGTTAAAAATCCTCTGTCCAAATATAAGACAAAAATAAGATCTTTTGTCCCTTCAAACAAATAAAAAGATTCAGATGGTCAATCTGGACAGAATTGGACAGAATGTTGCTGATTTTGAAAATAGTGTTTCTCTTTGAATACTCAACCAAAAAGGTTGATCTTTATATCAAAACACTTTTTAGGATGTGTAGATGAAGTTTCCAAAAGGCACTGACCTAAAACAATTCTTGATAAATACAGAATTTAAGTTTTATCAAAACTAGTCATATTGCAGCCAGATTGGAGCAGCTATTTTGCGAAGACTGAAAGACTAACTTTCTCTTGCTCAAATCAAGTGATTCTTGTTGCAAATGAAAGATAACAGTCGGAAGTATAACTCCACCAAAAATCACGAAATTTTGAAAATGTTTAGCTATTTTTTCAAAACGTGAGAAACTGTGTGAAATCTGCAGTAAAAAAAGACAGAAAACAGAAATAAAGAAATAAGACAAGAACACCAAGGATTTATCCTGGTTCAGTCAATGTGACCTACTCCAGTCCCGAGGAACACCTTTCCTTGGATTTCACTATGCAAAGAAACACCTTACAACAAGAACCAAGCTTGATCCTTGGGTTATACACCAACCATACTCAAGACTTGGATGATCACCTTCTAAGCAACACTTAGTTGCAACACCTCTAGCACCTATTGATGTAGCCTTATAAAGAAGGCTAATCAATCTTACAAATGTAGCTCAAGAGGCTTGTAGCACAACAAAAACAACAAGAACACCTTTGCTACAATGAATGAAACAGCAAAGACAATAAGATGAAGATGAAAGCTAGACAATTCAACAAATGCTTGTGAGCTTCAAGTGTGTTTCATCTTCTTCACAATTGCCTCTAGTTATAGTGTGATTTGAGCCTTGGAGATAAGACTTCCAATGTGTCACTATCTTCATCGTCAAGTCCAAATGTCTTCTCATCATTGGTTGGCCTTGTACACTTGGCAAAATAAGACAAAATGATTGGTCCACCTTGGGAACACCTTGGCCGAAATTTTAATCTCCAAAAATGACTTGGAATTATCTTGAAAATATGAAGATAATATCACCATAACAACTCCATCATCTTCTCAACTTTTTGGCACAAGAATAGGCATGTGGAATTTACCATTTAAAATTCAAAATTTCCGCTCCAAAATGGAATGTAGTAGCCGTTGGCTACTTTTGTTTTTAAAAAATAAATTGTGATTTTTCTTAATAAAATAAGAAAGGATAATGCCACCAAATTATCCTCAACTCCAAGCACAAGAATAGGACATGTGAAGTCTTCATTTGACTTCAAAAAAGCTGCTGAAAAACCTCAAGAAAACCAAGTATCCATTTGGCTACATTTGAATTTTTACAAGTTGACAATTTTGCCAACTAGCTCCTTTTTGATTGGTCCATTTGTCTCCCGCTCAAAATGAATTACACATCATATTCAACTATTTATACATGATTGGAGGCTGGCAAATATGTATATCAACTCAAATTTTGGAAGAAGAAATCACCAAATAATAATTGACAAGATTATGTCAATATATACCACCAAAATTCCAACTATTTCTTCTTGCATGTAGGGAACACTTCCACATCTTTAACACCTTTATAACCTCTGAAAATTTATGATAGATATGTTCTTATAACAGATATAAGAAAGTCTTCAAGATAGAAAAATAATGTGAAATCTCAAATCCTCACATATCCAGCTATAGTCATTGATATCATCATGTGAGAGAATGAAGATAATAATCTGCTCAAGAGATTCCTTGAGTGAAAATACCAAAAATACCCTCAGGGGTAAAATGACCAAAATACCCCTGGTATATGAAAACTCCAGAAATGACTAAGATGGTCAAAAATAATCAAGATATCACCCTTGTCATGATAAATAGTATAAGAATGCACCCCTGAAATATTTTCACCATATCATGTCCCTACAAAACTCAAAATACCAATTTTGCCCTTTTTGATAAGTTGTAGAAACTTCCAAGGGACGTTAGCTACAAGACAATTATAATCACCAATAGCTCATAAGAATCACATAATAAACATATATGAAACATATATAAATGAAAAACAATCATTTCATCACTTTTTAGAAAAATAAACATTCTATGAGACGTGGATCTAACCATGTGAGGGGCTGACGTACGTCGACCGATCCACATCAAAGATCGATCCACATATATGAAACATATATGTCTTATTGTGAGTTTGGTTCTTCTCAGTTCAACATGGTTCGATCCACGTGAGGGGCTGATGTACATGGATCGATCCATGTGTCTCTGCCTGAGAGATCCACGTCATTTTTCTTCACTTTTTCAACTTTTAATCACTTATAACACCATATGTGACTTTTCTAAGTATTCACCACTTAAAATCATGACTTTGAAAATTATCCAAACATATTTCTCAACATTCTCCCCCTTTTGGATGATTTTCAAAATAACTCAATATGATTTTAATGTCACAACTTATAACCAATTATTTAACATCATAAATCTTACCAATTGTTTTCAAACTTTGTTTTCAAACAAATTTTAAATAGTTATGCTCCCCCTCAACTTATACTCTCCCCCTTAACCTATACTCAACTCATATACTCAACTCATAACCAATTGAAACTTATCATACCAAATCATGACTTACCAACTAAAATCATTTTCTTATTCTATCTCCCCCTTTATTTTGCAAATCATGCAAAAGATAGAACTATACAATGGTGTCGTAGGTCATCATACCTAACTTGGCTCGTAAGTTTTCAAACGTGGCTTGATTAAGGGGTTTGGTAAAGATATCAGCGATTTGGTGATCAGTTCTTATGTGGTTTATGAGTATATCCTCAATTTGAACATGGTCGCGAAGAAAGTGGTATCGCACCTCAATGTGTTTGGCCTTAGAATGAAGCACCGAATTCTGAGAAAGATTGATCGCACTTGTGCTATCGCAGAAAATTGGAATCTTTTTCATTTTAATTCCAAAATCACTAAGTTGCTGTTTAAGCCAAAGTATTTGGGTAGTACATAAACTTAAAGCAATATACTCAACTTCAGTGGTAGAAAGAGCTACACTAGCTTGCTTTTTAGAAAACCAAGAGATCAAGTTGGTTCCTATGAATTGACATGTACCGCTAGTGGATTTTCTATCTAATTTGCAACCACCATAATCAGCATCACTATATTCGTGTAATTCCAACTTAGCGTTTCTATCATACCACAGTCCTAAGTGAGGTGTATGCTTAAGATATCTAAAGATCTTTTTCACTGCATTGTAATGTGATACCTTAGGACAAGATTCAAACCTAGCACATATGCACACACTAAACATAATATCAGGTCTTGATGCAGTTAAGTATAACAATGAGCCAATAATAGACCTATAAAGTGTGTCATCAAAAGGTTTACCATTTTCATCCTTATCTAGTTTGGTGCTAACAATCATGGGTGTAGGTGTTGGTTTCAAATCTTCAAAGCCAAACTTTTTAATCATATCATTGACATACTTAAGTTGGCTAATGTGAGTTCCTTGAGGGGTTTGTTTGATTTGAAGTCCTAAGAAGTAGTTCAATTCTCCTACCATTGACATTTCGAATTCTGACTTCACACACTCTTCGAAGTATTTTGCTAAGGTAGGGCTAGTTGAACCAAAGATAATATCATCTACATATATTTGTACTATTAACAAATCATTATCTTTTTTTTCTTAGGAATAATGTGTTGTCTATTGTTCCCCTTTCATAATTATTTGCAATAAGAAAGTTTGCAAATCTATCATACCAAGCTCTTAGAGCTTGTTTCAAACCATATAAAGCTTTCTTAAGCTTATAAACATGGTTAGGATTCTTTGGATCTTCGAATCCAGGAGGTTGTTTGACAAACACCTCTCCTTAGATGTATCCATTCAAGAATGCACTCTTGACATCCATTTGAAATAGTTTAATGTTACTTAGACTTGCAATAGCAAGTAATAATCTAATTGCTTCTAGTCGTGCAACGGGTGCAAAGGTTTATTTATAATCTATACCTTCTTGTTGATTATAACCTTGTGCGACTAGCCTAGCCTTATTTCTTGTGATGTTTCCTTGTTCATCCATTTTATTTCTAAACACCCATTTCGTTCCTATTATAGACTTGTTTTTGGGTTTAGGTACTAAGTCCCACACATTGTTCCTTGTGAATTGGTTCAATTTTTCATGCATAACATCTATCCATGATATATCACCTAAGGTTCCTTTACATTCTTAGGTTCTATGTGTGAGACTAAGCTATGTCCTTCAAGTTGACTTATGTTTCTACGTGTTCTAACCCCAACACTTAGATCCCCAATGATTGATTCTTTAGGGTGCCACCAATTCCTAGATTGACTAGGTTCACCCTCATCTTGTTCAAATGTTTCATTAGTGCGAACATTATCATATGTAATTTGATCATTAGTTGTATTATCTTCTAAATGCAGAGTTTCTTCATTTATTTCATCTAAGGGATCATGCATGTCTTGTTAAGGGGAGTTGGTTCTAGATGATCAAGTACAGGCTCAAGGAATACATCATCATCAAACATATTTTCAACATTAGTTTCTTGTTTATGTTGATGTTTATCTTTCTAGATGCAGGATTATAACACCTATATGCTCTTGAGTTAGTTGAGTACCCAACAAATATGCATTCAATAGATTTTTGCTCAAATTTGTCTAGATTATCCTTAGTGTGTAACACAAAACATTTACATCCAAATACTCTAAAATAATCTATTTTAGGTTGTCTATTTTTTAGTAAGCCTATTTATAATATAGAATGCACAACTAACAGCTTCAACCCATAAATATTTAGGTAATTTATTTTCACAAAGCATTGTCCTAGCAACTTCTTGAATTGTTCTATTTTTGCGTTCAACAACTCCGTTGAGTTGTGGTGTTCTTGGTGGTGAGAATTCATGTTTAATTCCATGTAGTTCACAAAATTTGATTACATCTTTGTTTTTAAATTCTCCACCTCTATCACTTCTAATCCTTTTAACATTTTCTTCATAAATGTTTTCAAGTTGCTTAATAAGGGTTTCGATTGCTAATGGAGCATCGTCTTTGTGTCTTAAGAACAATGTCCATGTGTAGCGTGAGTAATCATCTACTATGACACACACATAGTAGTGTTCACCTAGACTTCTTGTCCTACTTGGACCAAATAAGTCTAAGTGAAGCAATTCTAGTACATGACTAGTACTCACTTCATTTTTTGGTTTTAATGTTTCTTTAATGTGTTTTCCCTTAATACATGTTTCACACATTTGAAAATTATCTAAGTCTAACTTAGGCATTCCTCTAATTAAATTCTTCTTAGATAATTTCTTAATGGTTGAAATTCCTATATGGCCTAATCTTCTATGCCATAAATTTACATCTAAGTCATGTGATATAAGACACTTAACCTTAGCATCTAACATGTTATCTAAGGTAAGAGTATAAATATTACCATCTCTATTTCCTTTTAAAACTATTTATCCATTTTCATTTATTATATCACACGAAGTAGGAAGAAAAGAGACATTATAACCACAATCTATAAGTTGAGAAACTAAGTAAATTATAAGAGAGATTGCGTACTAACAGCACATTTTGTATTTGAAATGCGTTAGGGTCCCCAATTGTTCCTTTTCCAACAACTTGTCCTTTGTTGTTGTCACCGAATGTTACTTTTCCTCCATTCTTGATATGTTCCAAATCGATGAATAGTTTGGGATTCCCCGTCATATATGCCTTGAACATCCACTATCTAAAAACCATTTGGTTTTCAGATTCTTTGACTTTGCCTCCTTCTTGCATTCTTTGCGTTTTTCCTACAATGGAGACAAAGTTTTAGGTACCCTTTATTTGGGTCCTTGAATGTTAGGGGCACTATTCTTGTTTAGATATTCCTTAGGTATCCAAACTTGAACATACCTTTTAAGCACATTTTTAGCATGATTATAATTTGGAAAATAAGAAGAATAAGCATATAGATAATCATTCCACATAAGTGAAGATGCATTGTTATACACATTGCTCCATGGTTGATAAACATTATATGATGGCCGAGTTTTATAATATGTATAAGGCATGCGATTTTATTTCTTGAATGGTGCTATATAAGTGTGTTCATAGGCATTTCTATAAGACTTATAAGAGTGTTGCCTATACTTAGGTTCATAATAAGTTGGATGCATTTTATTATGTCTAGTTGCATTTGTATACATATAGGAATAATTTCTAGGTTGTCTAGATGCAATGTTTGGCCTAGATGTATGTTTATGCGTGTGTGCGTTTATGGGTGTATGTTGTATTTTTGCCTTAGAATAAACAGAGAAGGAGTAGAGGAAGATTTAGTAGGCAAAGTTGTTTTTATATCTTTATAAGGCTGTTTAGTAGTTGAAGATACAAACTTAGTATTTCTACCTACTTTTTCATCTTCTTCTTTATAGCCTTAGCTGATTTTATCATTTCCATATTTTTGTGATGAGATTAGTGTATCTAACATATTAGCACCCGACTTAAATTGTTCTAACATTTTTTCGAAGTTAAGTTTAGAAGACTTAAGTTGTACTATCTCATGTTCACAACTTTCTAACTTAGACTTTAACATATTATTTTCCATTTTTAACTTTTGTTCATCTTTCCGATATGATTCAATTTTATTCTCTAAGAATCAAGAGTATTAGAAGACTCTTGTTTAAGAGATTCTAATTGATCGGAAAATTCCAAGTTGGATGTCTTCAACTTGTCATTTTCTTCAACTAGTTTCTTCTTTTCTTTAGAGAGCCTCTTACAGTGAGTATGCATTCTTAAGAACTCTTCATACATTTCATCAAATGTCATGTCACTATCAGAATCACTATCAGATGAAGAACATACATCGTTGGATACGAAGCAGACTTGAGCTTACTCAGTTTTGGATTCTGAGTTGGATGAGTCGCTCCATGTGCTCACCTTCATTGCTCGTTTTACTTTCCTTGCCTTAGACTCCTTTGGCTTTGTCATTTGTGCCTCCTTGTCCTTGGCTTGTTTATTATTGTTGTTGTTATTATTATTTTTCTTCATGGGACAATCGTATAAATATGTCCTTTTTGACCGCATTCATAACACTTTAATTCTTTATTATATCATTTGTTTGTGTTATTCTTCCTAGGTTGAGAAGAAGAAGAAGAACGTTGTCTATTCCTATTAGGATGTTTGAAAAACTTCCTAAGTTTTCTTGCTATTAATATCAAATCATCATCGAGTTTAGTATCACTATTACTGTCATCATTATTTGTATGTGTTTCAGTTGTTTTGAAAGCTATTGACTTACTTGATGATTTAGATGACTCGGACTTCCGTTGGTTTAGTTTTACCTTATAGACTTTAAGAGACCCGATCAATTCATCCATCTTAGTGATTGACTTTGTCTCCTCGATTGCAGTCACCTTTCAATCCCATTCAGCAGGAAGGCTTCGTAGCACCTTTTGAACCTTTTCATTGTTTCAAAATGACTTCCCTAAAGCTTCAAGGGCATTAAAAATATTAGTAATCCTCAAATCCATAGATGTTATGGATTCGTTCGGCAACATTTTGAAAGTCTCTAATTCAGTCATAAGCATGTTTATTTTTGACTCTTTAACACCACTAGTACCTTCATGCTTTAATACAAGTGATTTCCACATGTCGTGTGCACTTGTGCAATTTGACACATATCCTGTTTTAGAAGTTGTAAGTCCATTCAAAAGTAATTGCATAGCTTTAGCATTCATGGACATTTTCTTTTTATCTTCTGATGACCATTCACTTTTATACTTTTCAACTTCCTGTGTGACTCCACTAACTTGTACAACTTTCATTGGAATGTACAGCACATCTTCAACTATAGACCATAAATCGATGCCTATAGCCATTAAGAATAGCCTCATTCTTAGTTTCCAATGAACAAAATTATTGCCATCAAAAAGAGGAGGGCGTTGTGTAGACATACCTTGGATTTGAGACAAGCAGTATATAATGAATTGTTGTTTGTTGGCCTTGTATTGTTCATATGATGTTGAATCTTGCTTCTTTTGAGTGGTCTAGACCACGTTCTGATACCAATTATTGGACCGTGCACCTGCAATAAACACCACTAGAGGGGGGTGAATAGTGGTTAGCAGAAATTACACTAGTACCCTTGATTTAAAACCCCTTTGAAAACAGAATCTGAGACCACTTCAGATTCACTAATAATTATACACAACTCCAAAAATTATGTAACTTTCCAGAACTGAACTTCAATTAGTTAACAAGACTCTATCCAAAAATCAGACAAAAATAAGATTGTTGGCCCTTCAAACAAATAAAAAGATTCAGATGGTCAATCTAGACAGAATTGGACAGAATGTTGCTGATTTTGAAAATAGTGTTTCTCTTTGAATACTCAACCAAAAAGGTTGATCTTTATATCAAAACACTCCTTAGGATGTGTAGATGAATTTTCCAAAAGGCCTTGACCTTAAACAATTCTTGATAAATACAGGATTTAAGTTTTCTCAAAATTTGTCAGATTGGAGCAGTTATCTTGCAAAGACTGAAAAACTAACTTTTCCTTGCTCAAATCAAGTGATTCTTATTGAAAATGAAATCTAACAGTCTGAAGTATAACTCCACCAAAAATCACGAATTTTGAAAATGTTTAGCTATTTTCTCAAAACGTGAGAAGTTGTGTGAAATCTGCAGTAAAGACAGGCAGAAAACAGAAATAAAGAAACAAGACAAAAACACCGAGTATTTATCCTGGTTCTGTCAATGTGACCTACTCCAATCCCAAGAAACACCTTTCCTCGGATTTCACTATGCAGAGAAACACCTTACAACAAGAACCAAGCTTGATCCTTGGGTTATACACCAACCCTACTCAAGACTTGGATGATCACCTTCTAAGCAATACATAGTTGCAACACCTCTACCACCTATTGATGTAGCCTTATAAAGATGGCTAATCAATCTTACAAATGTAGCTCAAGAGGCTTGTAGCACAACAAAAACAACAAGAACACCTTTGCTACAATGAATGAAACAACAAAGACAATAAGATGAAGATGAAAGCTAGACAATTCAACAAATGCTTGTGAGCTTCAAGTGTGTTTCATGTTCTTCACCATTGCCTCTATTTATAGTGTGATTTGAGCCTTGGAGATAAGACTTCCAATGTGTCACTATCTTCATCATCAAGTCCAAATGTCTTCTCATCATTGGTTGGCCTTGTACACTTGGCAAAATAAGACAAAATGATTGGTACACCTTGGAAACACTTTGACCGAAATTTTAATCTCCAAATGTGACTTGGAATTGTCTTGAAAATATGAAGATAATATCATCATAACAACTCCATCATCTTCTCAACTTTTTGGCACAAGAATAGGTATGTGGTATTTACCATTTCAAATTCAAAATTTCAGCTCCAAAATGGAATGTAGTAGCCGTTCGATACTTTTGTTTTTCAAAAATAAATTGTGATTTTTCTTAATAAAATAAGAAAGGATAATACCACCAAATTATCCTCAACTCCAAGCACAAGAATACGACATGTCAAGTCTTCATTTGACTTCAAAAAATCTGCTGAAAAACCTCAAGAAAACCAAGTAGCCATTTGGCTACATTTGAATTTTTTCAAGTGGGCAATTTTGCCAACTAGCTTCTTTTTGATTGGTCCACTTGTCTCCACCTCACAAAATGAAATACACATCATATTCAACTGTTTATACAAGTTTGGAGGCTGGCAAATATATATATCAACTCAAATTTTTGAAGAAGAAATCACCAAATAATAATTGACAAGATTATGTCAATATATACCACCAAAATTCCAACTATTTCTTCTTGCATGTAGAGAACACTTCCACATCTTTAACACCTTTATAACCTCTGAAAAATGATGATAGATATGTTATTATAACACATATAAGAAAGTCTTCAAGATAGAAAAAGAATGTGACATCTCAAATCGTCACATATCCAGCTATAGTCATTGATATCATCATGTGAGAGAATAGAATAATGAATCACCATATAATCCTCAAATTAATAATAAATCAGCTCCAGAATGAAGATAATAATATGCTCAAGAGATTCCTTGAGTGAAAATACCAAAAATACCCTCGTGGGTAAAATGACCAAAATACCCCTGGTATATGAAAACTCCAGAAATGACCCCGATGGTCAGAAATAATCAAGATATCACCCTTGTCATGATAAATAGTATAAGAATGCACCCTTGAAATATTTTCACCATATCATGTTCCTACAAAACTCAAACTAATTTTGTCCTTTTTGGAAGTTGTAGAAACTTTCAAGACACATTAGTCACAAGACAATTATAATCACCAATATCTCATAAGAATCACATAATAAACATATATGAAACATATATAAATGAAAAACAATCATTTCATCACTTTTTAGAAAAATAAACATTCTGTGAGACGTGGATCTATCCATGTGAAGGGCTGACGTACGTCGATCGATCCACATGAGGAGCTGACGTACGTCGATCGATCCAAGTCAGAGATCGACATTTTACTGTGAGTTTGGTTCTTCTCAGTTCAACATGGATCGATCCACATGAGGGGCTGATGTACATGGATCGATCCATGTGTCTCTGCCTGAGAGATCCACGTCATTTTTCTTCACTTTTTTCAACTTTTAATCACTTATAACACCATATGTGACTTTTCTGAGTATTCACCACTTAAAATCATGACTTTGAAAATTATCCAAACATATTTCTCAACACTCTTTCCACGACCAAAATCTCACCTCCCCATAACTCTTCCACCTCTTCATCTCCTTTCTCCAATCTCTTCCACTCTTCCACTCTCGCACTATCATCTTTTCCTCTTCCCCATTAATCCCATTAAACACCCATGCCATTTCATCTTCCTCCTTACTATCCTTAAATTTCTTCATCCATACTTATTTCATCTCACTCTAATCATATCTTTTTCTCTATTCTTCTACTCTATTCACATTTAAACAGATTCCTCCTCTCAAAGCTAAATGGATTTAGCAGGTCCTTCAAGACGGACTCAAAAGGGACACAAACGCAAGCAAACACTGGCGTTGTCGAACCTACAAAACTCATCTCACTCAGACAAGGGATATCCAAGGAAAACTTTCCTTGGATGAAGAAATTGGATTCCGATGTCAAGAAATCACCACCTCATGTGGTCAAAGGTATCCACTTGTCTCTTTACACACATCTCCTCTTTCAAGAGTGGAGTAGCAACAACAGACCAATGGTGCCTCTTAAACTCATCTACATTTGTGACTTCTCCAAAACAGTTAACGCGAATCAAGTCATCACCCTCCTTGATCACCAAGGCTGGACCTCTCTTTGGTCCAGACGAGATATGCTGAAATTCTGCAGAGAACACACCATGCTGTCTTATGCCAATGTGCGGATCACTCCACAGTCTGAGTCCCATCAATTTCTACTGCACACTGTTATCTCTGGTACACCCCTCAGTTTTTCCATCCAAGAAATATGTGATATTTTAGGGGTTAGAAATGAGGGATTAAGTGATTTCTTTGTATTGGACTGAAGTAGCAAATACGAAGTTCGTGAGCCGGATGTAAAATTTGATTTGGGATATTTTCCCTCAAAGAAGATGCAGAATATGTTTCTGGTAAATCGCATACTGTTAGCTGTGGTCACTTAGTGTGTCAACGGTAAGTCCACTAGAAATCCAAGCAACATGGATTTCTATGTCAGTTACCGCATCACACATGAGACCCAGCTTAATTTTGCATGGATCATGGTTGAAGTCATGATGGACGCTCTCCGGAATGGGTCAAAGGACTTACCTTTTGCGAATATCATTACCCTTCTCCTGAAGTCCAAAGGTATCGTTATACCTGACGAAGACCTGACAAAGGTGGCCAAGAATGACTTCTATGATAACTTCAACATTGCTCAAGCCATTGATTCCCAGCGAAGGAAAGCCACTACCACTCCGGATGTTGCTGATGAAGTGGATGAAGGACCTCAATAAGGTGAAGGTGGTAGCAATGACCCAGAATTACTATCAAGGATCGCATCTCTTGAGCAAACTGTTCAACATCTGCAAATTAGAGATGCACAAAATGAATATCGATTTTGATCCCTCAAAGAAGCTATTCTCAGTCAATTCCCTTGGCTTACTTTCCTCCCGATTTTGATTATTTAGGGGGAGAAGGTGGTGGTGGTGGTGGTGGTCAAAGTGGTTGTGCTGGTGGCGGTGCTGAAGGATCCATGAGTGGTTTTGCTGATTTTGCAACCAGTGGAGGCTTCGGTTTCGGAGGATTTACACCTCTAGGTCGAGGTTGCGGCGCTAGCGGAGCTGGAAATGCATAATTCCTTAACTGATTTTTTCTTCTTCTCTCCTGTTTCGATGACATGTGTTTCAAATTGAAAGTAAAATTGATTCATCTTCTTGTCTCGCTTGTTAAAAGTTGGTAATTTTTTGTTGAACATTGCTTGCATAATTATATTTGAGTCATTCAGTTTTAAATTGAGAAATGCTTAGGCATAATGTGAGGGGGAGCATAGTTTAAGGGGAAGCTAACTTTAAAAGTTATGCATATTGTGAAATCTTCAAAAAGAGGGAGAATGTTGGAATGTGTTAGAGTTTTGATGATTTCAACAATTGACACTTCAAACGCCAGATTAGGCGCCTAATGTGAAGTGTCTGAAAGTCAGTACACTTCAAACGCCTACATAAGGCGACTCATGTGAAGTGTCTGAAAGCAAGTATACTTCGAACGCCTATATTAGGTGCATCATGTGAAGTGTCTGGATGCCCGCACACTTCGAACGCCTACATTAGGCGCTTCATGTGAAGTGTCTGGATGCCCGTACCCTTCGAACGCCTACATTAGGCGCTTCATGTGCTGATGTGTAAGCATCGTACACTTTGAACGCCTGATAAAGCACTACATGCGTACTACTAAGTGAAAAGTACTTTTACCCCCCCAAAATGCGCATGTACATCATGCAACTTTCTGATAAAAGTCAGAACCACTTCAAACAAGCATGAAGGCTGAGATTAGGCACTTCATGTGACTTCAAACACATTCAGCTGCCCACATAAGGCACTTTATGTGACATTGAACCCCTGTTCAATTTCATTTATAGTGCTCCATTTCACATTGAACGCTTGTTCATTAAACAGATCAGGCGCTTCATATGACCAATGTCACAAATGTCTTATGCCTTATTTTCTAATGCTTACTTGACATTTGCACCCTCTCTTTTAGTGCTATTTCCATAGGTTCTCTCTCATTCTTGAAATGATGATCTTTCTTCTTTAAGCTTTCAAGAAGAAGCTTCTCCAAGAAGCTTGCAACCATCGAAGAGAAGATCTCCAATGAAGAGGACATGTCATCACAAGAAGACAAAGCCCATTATTGGCTCTGCTGGGAGTTCAAACGGGCATAAAATTCAAAGGGAGATTAAACAAGGGTTTCATCTCTTTCTTCTCCAAATTTCTACCGTTCAATGTCTCAAGTTTCTCTCAGGGTTTCAAGCTCTCAAAATAGTTGTAATCTTATATATTTTACTTTATTGTTGAGAGTTGTGTTGTAAAGAAAAGAAGAGTGTTCTTCTTGTTGAGTGAAGACTGTGAGAGGCTGTGTAGATTGTTGGTCAAGAAGCTAGGGTGCTTCTTGTTTGAGAAATCTAGACCTTGGAGGGTTAGTTGATAGTGTTGTGGTGCACTATACTCCCTGCAAGAATTCTTTGAGGGCAAAGAAGTTCTTTGGAGGCTAGACTTCAAGGGGTTAGGTTTCTTGGTTTTGGTCTAGGCGTGTGGCCTAGTTTTTCCATTGTTGAGGATTTTGTTTTGATTGTTGTTTCCCCCCATAGAAATTACAATCCCCATTCAAAATCCTTCTTGTGAAAAATCAAGAAGGTAGAGGAGTAGAGTCATTTGACTTGAACCTCTATACATCCTTGTGTTTTCTTTACGCTTCCGCAAAGTTTTATTCTTTTCAAGAACACATCCAAGTATTGATTGCTCTCAAAAACAAAAATTATTCAAGAAAATATCCATACTTGGTGAACACACTATTCAACCCCCTCCCTTCTACTGTGTTCTAAGGGACCTAACATGTCTGATAAGAAATGAATGTCTTCTTCTCATATAGACACAAAATATTAATCATAGGAACCTTCATACTTTGGGGTTGCAAGCAAACAACATGACTCTAAATAATCTTCTAAAGCGAAGGAAACTCCAGAAAAAATTTGGTAATGGATACGGTCCTTTAACCCAAGTTAGTTCATGTAATTCTGCAGTTACATCGATATCTTTTCCCCGACGACCATCCTCAAACCAACAAACTGAAGAAATCTCTTATATCAAAAAATGGCATTCTTGGTGCACTAGACTCTCACATTTACGCACGATCTGGAGAAAGGCCGGATCGCTTTGTGATCTAATTTATGCAGCGTTATCAGGTACTTTTTGTGCAAGAGGGTGTTTTCTGTCAGGTCCCTTAGAACACATTAGAAGGGGAGGGATGAATAGTGTGTTCACCAAGTATGAAAATTTTTCGGATATTTTTCAATGATGAGATCAAACCAATACTTGGGTGTGTTGTTTAAAATGAATAAACTTGCAAGAATGTAAAGAACACCAAATTTATAGAGGTCCAAGTCTATGACTCTACTCCTCTACCTTCTTGCCTCTCATAAGAAGGATTTTTGAACAAGGAGATTGTTATTTCACTTAGGGGTAAACAAAAAAGAAAAGATAAAAATACAAATAAGTGAACTAGGTAACGCACCTAGACTTTGAAACAAGAAAATCCAACTCATTTCGAAAAGCAAAGGAAAAAGCTATTGAATTAACCGAACAAGCAGATACAAAAGGAATTCAAATTCAAATTGCAGGTCGGATTGATGGAAAAGAGATTGCACGCGTTGAATGGATACGAGAAGGCCTAAACTTGGAATGAATGGATATCTTTTCGTCGGATTCATTGGGTCACTCACTCCAGTTTAGCCTCAAAAAAACTTCCTTGCTCCTCAAAGAATTCTTGTTGGGAGTATGGTGCACCACTACACCATCAACTAACACTTGAAGGCTTGAATTTCTTCAAATAAGAAGCACCCTTGCTTCTTGACCAATAATCTACACCTTGCTCCACATAATGTGTTGAGAAATATGTTTGGATAATTTTCAAAGTCATGATTTTAAGTGGTAAATACTTAAAAATGTCATACATGGTGTTATATGTGTTTAAAAGTTGAAAAAGTTGACATCGATCTCTCAGGTTGTTGCACATCGATCGATCTATGTATATAAATCTCTCACATCGATCGATCCATGTAAGGCACTGAAAGTTCAAGACCTTAGACATCGATCTCCTAACCTGAGACACATCGATCGATCGATGTACATCGAACCCTCACTTCGATCGATCGATGTAGGTCAGAGGCAAACTCTGAAACTTACTGTGAGACATCGATCTCTGAAGCTGAGGCACTTCGATCGATCGATGTCTAGGGTTTTAGAAATATTTTTATAAAATGTGATAAATCAGTTGTTTTCATTTGTATATGATTTATACATGTTCCTTATGTGATTATTATGTGTTTTTGATGATTATAAATACATTGTGACTAATGTGTCGTGGAAGTTTCTACGACTTACCAAAAAAGACAAAATTGGTATTTTGAGTTCTGTAGGAACATGATATGGAAATACTTCAAGGACATATTCTTATCTTATTCATCATGACAAAGTTGATATTATGATTATTTCTGACTATCAGGGTCATTTCTGGAGTTTTCTCTCACCAGGGGTATTTTAATCATTTTTACCCCAAGGGTATTTTTGGTATTCTTATTCAAGGAATCTCTTGAATATATTTTTATCATTGTTCTGGAGTTGAGCTATTATTATCTTGAAGATTATTTGGTGATTTCTTATGTTATTGTCTCAACTAATGATGTTATTGACTATAGATGGATATGTGACGATTTGAGATGTCACATTCTATTTTTTCTTGAAGACCCTCTTATATATGTTATGGGAGCATATTTATCATCATTATACAAAGAAGTTTATGGTGTCAAAGGTGTGGAAATGTTCACGACATGCAAGATAAAATAGTTGGAATTTGGTGTTACACGTTGACATAATCTTGTCAACTATTATATATTGATTTCTTCTTCAAAAATCTGAGTTGCTACACATATATGTATGCTTAAAAACGTGTATCAACAGGTGCAGATGATATATTATTCATTTTATGAGTTGGTAACAAGTGGACCAACCAAAAAGGAGCTAGTTGGCAAAAATCGCCAACTAGGATATTTCAAATGTAGCCAACGCTACATGGCTATTTTCAGCAGCTTTTTTGAGTCAAAATGAAGACTTCACATTCTCTATTTTTGTGCTTGGAGTTGAGGGTATTTTGGTGGTATTATCCTTTCTTATTATCTTCATTTTACAAAGGATAATCAAAAGTATTCTTTCTTGGAAAATTCCAAAGTAGCCAACGGCTACTAAGGCCTTCTTGGAGATAATTTTTGCTTTGAAAATGTCAAAGTCTCATATGCCTATTATCTTGCCAAAGAGTTGAGAAGATGATGGAGTTGTTATGACCATATTATCTTCACATTTTCAAGATAATTCCAAGTCACTTTTGGAGCTAAAAATCGGCCAACAAAGTGATGCCAAGGTGGACTAATTATGTTGTCTTATTTTGCCAAGTGTACAAGGACAACCAATGATGTGAAGACACTTGGACATGATGATGAAGATGGTGACACATGTGCATTCTTATCTCCAAGGCTCAAATCACACTATAAATAGAGGCAATGGCGAAGAAGATAAAACACACTTGAAGCTCTCTTGAAAGTAATTGTTGATTTGTCTAGATATAATCTTCTTCTTGTTGTTCTTGTTTCATTCTTTGTATTAAAGGTGTTCTTATTGTATTTGTTGCACAAGCCTCTTGAGCTTCTTTTTGTAATATTGATTAGCTAACTTTATAAGGCTACATCAATAGGTGGTAGAGGTGTTGCAACTGAGCGTTGAATATAAGGTGTTCATCCAAGTCTTGAGTAGGGTTGGTGTATAACCCAAGGATCAAGCTTGGATCTTGTTGTAAGGTGATTCATTTCATAGTGAAATTCAAGGAAAGGTGTTCCTTGGGACTGGGGTAGGTCACATTGACCGAACCAGGATAAATTCTTGGTGTTCTTGTCTTGTTTCTTCATTTATGTTTTCTGCCCGTTTTTACTGCAGTTCTCACACAACTTCTCACGATTTGAAAAAATAGCGAAACACTTTCAAAATTTGTGAATTTTTGTAGAGTTATACTTCAGACTGTTAGCTTTCATTTGCTACAAAAATCACTTGATTTGAGCAAGAGAAAGTTAGTCTTTTATTCTTTGCAAGATAACTGACCAGTTTTGAGAAAACATAAATTCTGTATTTATCAAGAATTTTTTAAGGTCAGGGCCTTTTGGAAACATCATCTCCACATCCTTTGGAGTGTTTTGATATAAAGATCAATCTTTTTGGTTGAGTATTAAAAGAGAAATACATTTTCAAAATCAGCAACATTCTGTCAAATTCTGTCCAGATTGACCATCTGAATCTTTTTATTTGTTTGAAGGGTCAAACAATATTATTTTTGTCTGACTTTTGGATAGAGTCTTGTTAACGCATTGAAGTTAAATTCTAGAAAGTTTCATAATTTTTGGAGTTATGTACACTTATTTTTGAATTTTTTAAAAAGCAGGTTTTGAATCTAAGGTGGTCTCAGATTCTGTTTCCAAAGGGGATTTTTTTAGAAAGGGTAGTAGTGTAATTTCCTCTAACCACTATTCACCCACCCTCTAGTTGTGTTTATTGCAGGTGCACAGTCCAACACAATGCTCACTCAAGAAGAAGACTCTTCTTCTTTTAAAAATCACACACTCTCACAAATAATGTAACAAACCAAAGATACATATATTTTGTGAGCAAAAGGCTTAAGAGAACTTGAAAGCTCGTAGGTTAGAAAGTTTGAAGATGAAAAATGATGAAGCTCCTTGTTTTATTCACCTTCTAGCCGTTTTCCATGCTGTAGGAGAAAATAATGAGTTTTGTCTCTTTTGATAACATGTCCCCTTCAATGAAGATCTTCTCTCTGATGAAGTCAAGCTTTTTGAAGAAGGTTCTTCTTGTAAGCTCAAAGAGGAAAAGTAGCAGTTTGCATAAAGGATATTGCCTATGATTTTCGCTTAGAGGGAAGCCACGAATGTCAAGTAATCATAAGAAAGTGTAATATAAAATATTTGCAACGTTCAGTCACTTGAAGCACCTGAAGTCACTAGTGAATTCTCGTTCAAAGTGACATGAAGCACCTAATATGATTAATGAACACCTGTTCAATGTAACATGAAGCGCCTAAAGTGGGCAACACACTCGTTTGATGTGAGATGAAGGACGTGTTCTGAGCCTTCACACTCGTTCGAAGTGATATTTTGTCATTCTGAGATTTGTCATAACTAGTTTGATATTCGTGCCCATTTTGGGTGGGAAACAATCACTTTATACTTTTGTCACATACATGAAGTGCCTATAAAGGCGTTCAAAGTGTTCTGCTTCACAAAATCATTACATGACACATTACGCGTCTTATCTAGGCGTTCAAGTGTTCTGTTTTACAGACACATCACATGAAGCACCTTTTGTAGGCGTTCGAAGTGTTTGTTTCACAGATAATTCATATGAAGCACCTTATCAGGCGTTCGAAGTGTTCTGTTTCATACACACTTCACATAAGGCGACTTATCAAGGTGTTCTAAGTGTCAATTGTTCAAATCATCAAAACTTAACATATTCTAATATTCTCCCCCTTTTTGATGATTTCACAATGTCCGTAACTTTTAACGTTAAGACTCCCCCTTAACTTATGCTCCCCCTCACATTATGCCAAAATTTTCCTACATAGATATGATGAATAAAATGTGATAATGCATATAACAATAACCAAAAGCATCATCATCATATATATATCATCATAGGGTAAAAAAACAGAGATAATCAAATTCTTCGTATAATCAAGTTCAACGTCATCACAAGACAAAAAATTTTTTTTATACATTCATTAATCCAATCACAGCTAAACAATCACAACTAAAACTAATCCATTGCCGCATCTCCAGCTCCTCAAGCCTCACCACTTCCAGATGGCAAATCCAAAGCCTCCAATTGTTGCAAAATTTGCGAATCCACCACCTTGATTTCCAAAGCAAGCTTGATCACCACCACCTTGATTTCCACTTCCATTAGCTCCAGTTTCTCCCCCTAAATCATCAAAACCAGGAGGGAATTACATCCATGGTACAACTGTAAAAAAGGTAGCCTTGAGAATTCCAAAGCGATATTGATTCCGTGCATGTCGAGCCTCTTGCTATGCATCATGGATATGCAATTGTTGAACGGTTTGTTCCAGAGTCTGAATCCTTGTCACCAATTCAGCATCATGGCTACTACCTTCACCATCCTGAGGCCCTTCATCCACCTCATCTGCGATGTCAGGAATAATATTGGCTTTCCTCCTCTGCGAGTCAACCGCTTACGCAATATTAAAATTGTCGTAGTAATCCGTCTTTGCCACCTGTGTCATCGATCCCTCAAGTATCCAATGCCCTTGGATTTGATCAACATTGTCACCACATTTGCAAATAGCAGAGCCTTTGATCCCTTCCTCATGGCAGCCATCATTACCTCCACCATAATCCATCCTACATTCAACTGCGTCTTATGCTTTATACAGTAAGTGACATAGAAATCCATGTTGCTCGGATTCCTATTTGCTTTCCCGTTTACACAGTAGGTTACCACAGCAAGCAGAATCCTATTCGCCAATGGCATGTTCTGAGTCTTTTTGGTTGGGAAATATTCAAGGTTGAATTTGACATCCTGCTCACTAACTCCGTATTTGTCGCTCCAGACATATACAGAAAAATTACTTAAGTCCTCATTTCTTACTCATAACGCATCACATATGTCTTGCATTGAGAAGCTGAAGGGTGTACCATTTATTACGATGTGCAGGGAAAATTCCTCAGACTCAGTTTGAGGGGTAATCCACATATTGGCATAGAACATACGGGTATAGCTTTTGGAGAAAGACCTCATATCTAAGCTTGACCAAAAGGGGGTCCAGCCCTGTCTATCAAGTAGAGCAATTACCTGATTCGTCTTTAGTGAAGTCACTCATTTGAATCAGTTTCAAAGGCACTACTGGCCTGTTGTTGCTCCTCTATTCTTCATACAACATGTGAGAGTGTAAGAAAGGAGGATACTTATTGCAGCATGTGTTGGGGATTTGGTGACATCCTTATCAAACTTCTTCTTCATCCATGGAAAATTTTCTTTGGTTAATCCTTTCCTGATTTCTTTCAGATCCTTCGTTTCACTAATCACAGAAGTTTGTTTGCTTCTTTTTCCTTTCTGAGTGGCACTAGATGGTCAAGCAATGCTTCTTCCTTGAGATGCCATTTTTGTTCAGAGAACAAAGCTAGGATTTTGTTAGGGAGAAATTTCAGAGAATCGTAGAAAACAATTTGCAGAGAGTTGAAGAGAATTTTAGAGATTTTCATAGGAAAGAGGGGGATGCAGCAAAGAAGAAGAAAATGAAAGGAAAAAAGTTTTGAATGCAGCGAATTCAAACTCTGACTGCAGTTAATTGTCCTGGAAGAAGGAGATTTGCAGCTCCAGGGGTCAAATGTTTTAGACGGCGCGAAAAAAGGAACGATTGTGTAATTTGACAAGGAGAAAAATGGGATTAGGTGCCTAATGTCACTTCGAACGACGGCTTTTGGAAGGATAAAGTACTTGAAGTGACATTAATCGGCTGTGTTGACAATATAAAGCGCCTGATGTCACTTCGAACAAGTAACTTAGTTCATATGAAGCACTTAATGAAACTTTGAACGCGTGAACCTTTTCAGTTAAAGCGCTTTATGTGAGCTGAGCCTGAAAATTTGAATATTTTCTTGCTACAAGGCCTACTGGGTTAATTTTAACCCATGTTAGGTAACCCTATTCTACTTCTTATCGAAGCAAATACATCACTTGGCAAAGGTTTTGTAAAGATTTCTGCCAACTGGTCATGTGTTGGAACAAATTCCACACTAACCAATTCTTTTTGTACACAATCATGAATGAAATGATATCTCGCTTTAATGTTCTTAGTCCGACTGTGGTGAACCGGATTTTGTGCAATATTAATGGTGGAAGTGTTATCACACAATATAGGCACTTTAGAGAAGTGAATATTATAATCATTCAATGTTTTTGTCATCCATATCAATTGTGTGCAACATGAGACGGCAGACACATATTCAGATTCCGCCGTGGAGAGAGCGACACTGTTTTGTTTCTTGTAGAACCAAGAAACGAGACAATCACCGAGAAATTTACAAGTTACAGATGTGTTCTTCCTATCAACAAGACTCCCTGCATAATCGGAGTCACAATAACCTCTCAAATCAAAACATGCGTTCTAAGGATAAAATAACCCAAATTTCAAATTACACCAAAGGTATATAAGGATACGTTTTACCGCAACTCGATGCAATTCCCTAGGATGACTTTGAAATCTAGCACATAAGCACATTGTATGCAATATATCGGGTCTACTAGCAGTCAAGTAAAGTAGACTCCCTATCATGCCACCATACAAGGTTACCTCAATGTGCTTTCCTTTCTCATCATTGTCAAGCTTCAAACTTGTGCTCATTGGGGTGTTCACTTGTCTTCCTTCACCAAAGTTGTACTTTTTGAGCATGTCTTTTGTGTATTTGGTTTGAGAAATGTACACACCTTCTTGATTTTGCTTGATTTGAAGTCCAAGAGAGTATGTAAGCTCGCCCATCATACTCAATTCGAATTCATCTTACAACAATCTAGCGAATTGCTCACAAAGACAATTGTTTGTAGCACCAAAAATAATATCATCCACATATAGTCATACAATCAATTGATTTTTTGCATTGTTCTTTAATGAACAAGGTGGTGTCACCTTACCCCTTGAAAATCCATTATTAAGAAGAAAAGTGTTTAACCTCTCATACAAAGCTCTAGGATCTTGTTTAAGGCCATACAGAGTCATTTTGAGTTTGAGTACATGATGAGGTAAATCATGACATTCAAATCCGGAAGGTTGTGCAACATACACTTCTTCTTGGATAACACCATTTAAGAAGGCGGATTTGACATCCATTTGGTAAAGTTTAAAATCTTTATAGCAAGCATATGCCAATAACATTCTGATGGCTTCAAGCCGTGCTACGGGTGCAAATGTCTCATCAAAATCGATACCTTTTTCTTAACGGTATCCTTGAGCAACTAGCCTAGCTTTATTCCTAGTGAGGTTTCCTTGATAATCTATTTTATTTCGAAATACCCATTTGGCACCTATAATGGGATGATCAAGGGGTTTGAGAACTAACTCCCAAACACCACTTCTTTCGAATTGGTTTAGTTTCTCTTGCATTGCCAACATCCAATTTTCATAAAGAAGTGCATCTTTAATATTCTTGGGCTCTATGAGCGATACAAATGCGTTCTCTCTATATTGTCTGTGTACTGATATCCCTATTTAAATCACCTATGACCAACTCGTGCGAGTGAGAGATTTTTTGCTTGAATGATCTAAGAAGATTGGAGATATCTCCTCCAACTTCTTCATGATCACTTTCCAGAAGAGACGAATCATCACGATTCAAATGAACATCATTTTGTGGAATAGGAGATGCATTGTCAATATTTTTTGTATCAATAAAAGGAATGTCAGAAGTATTTCTATTTGACTCACTTTGTTCATGGACATTTGGTGGAGGAGTGCCTTCAATATGCTCTACTCTTAAATCAATGAAGATGTTTCCTTTAGGAGACTTATCAACAAGTTCTTGTTGATGAGCAACCGTTGGAGTATCATCAAAAATTTCTTCTTGAGAAGCCCCAACTTCACTTTCTTCATTATCCTTATTAAGCTTAGGTTTGCCATTGAGTGACTCATTAAGCTTAACGTGGATCGATTCTTCCACCTTTTGACTTTATTTGTTGAAAACACTAAATGCTTTGCCATTTGAGACATAACCTGAAAAGATACCTTCATCTACTTTGAGGTCAAGTTTATCCAAAGTATCATTGGTGTTAAATATAAAAGACTTACACCCGAACACTTTGATGTATCCAATATTGGGAACCTTGCCATTCCAAAGCTGATAAGGTGTCACATTTAGGTAAGGTCTCAAATATACAGGATTGATCACATGACAATCGGCATTTATTTCTTTGGGTGAAAAATACTTGGGCAAACCGGACTCATTCAACATTGCCCTACACATTTCTTGTATGATTCTATTCTTTCATTCGGCTACACCATTGTTTTGTAGAGTTTTAGGAGCCAAAAAGTCATGAGTGTATCCTTCGGATACACAAAACCTTTCAAAATCTCCATCAAACTCACCACCACGATCACTTCGTATGGTTTCAATGGTGTCACCCATGTGATTTTCCAATCTTTTGCTCAACTTGATCAATTCACTACATGCATCATTTTTCTTTGCAAGAAACATAACTCATGTATAACGAGTATAGTCATCTAATACCACGAAGGTATAATGTTTACCACCTAAAGTTTTAGTGCCAACATCCCCGTACAAATCCATATGTTGTAATTGTAGGAGTTTGAAGGTGGAGATATTTGTTTTGGGCTTAAAGCTTGTTTTCACAAGCTTTGCCTTTTGACAATTGTCGCATAAGTCTTGGTTTACGAAACTCATTTTTGGAAGGCCTTGAACCTTTTTGTTTTCACAAATAAACTTAAAGGTTTTGAAACATATGTGTCCAAGACTTCTATGCCATCGTTGCGCCAAGTCATTCTCGGCCACTAGGCAAGATATATTTTGTGAAACCAAGTCATTGATGCTATGTTTATAAATGTTTTAGAACCTCAAAGCTTAAAACAAAATAATGTTGTCCTTTTTCACAATGCACTTTATCCTAAAAAACGTAACCTCGTAGCTAGTATCACACAATTGACTTACACTTATCAAATTGAATTTCAGCCCACTATTATATAGAACATCACTAAGAGAGAAGGAATCGTTATCCACAATACCATGACCTTTGATTTCGCCTTTGCTACCTTTAAAGTGGATAACTCCTCCATCTTGCATAGTGAGTCTATGAAACAATCTTTTGTCTTTCGTCGTATGGTTAGAACACCAACTGTCCACGACCTATTAAACCTCATGTCCTTGCTTTCTTCATTTAATGCTAGGGCCTACAAAAGAACCATATAACATTGGTACCCGTTTTTTGGGTCCTTGAGGGTTGGCTACCTTCACTACACTCTTTGGCACTCACACAAGATTTCTATAATTCTTAGCCCTACAAAACTCTTTCTGCATGCTCTTTCTTATAACAATAAAAGCATGTGGGAATGTGTTTGTGAGGTTAAGAGTGTTATCATGCTTATGCAAGGCCAATTTCGTGACTCTCGTTTAGGGATGACATTCGTTGAAATCAAGGAAGTAACATTTCTCACGGATTCAACGGAAGGTTTTGACACCTTAGTGGAATTTTCCTTTCTTTTAGGCATGTGCCTTTGTTTCTTCAAGAAGGTTTTTGACTTCTTGAAGGATGATGCGGGTTGTTTACTTGGGTTTTCCTTCTCATGCATGATGGTAGGTTTATTATGCGATTTCATGCTTAAAGTAGATGCATCTTTTCCTACTTCGTTTTTCTTAGCATTTTTCCTTTGAGAAACCTTCCTTTTCCAAAGGGTTTGATGAGGAACACTTACTTTGTCAGTGATACTTAAATGAATTTCTTGAGACTTTAGCAATTCATGCTTTTCCTCTAATGCTATCAAATGCATGGTCTAAAACATATAATGCTCTAGTTGCAATGCAATATGATTCTCAAGTGTGTCATTATATTCCTTTATGCATGCTTTAAAATCCTTTTTGACACGCTTATATTTAATCTCTAATAAATCATTTTCTTGCTCTAGATCATCCGTTTCATCTTGCAATTTATAATGAGAGGATTTAGTGCATAGCTTCATGTCATCTTCAATGGCCATTAGAGAATAGAACTCCTTATCAAGATCACCGTTGAAGATTCCCTTGAGAGCTAGATTCTCATTTTCATAATTGTTGCTCTTGGAACCGGATAAAAGACTCTCCCAATGAGATACTTCCGGTTGCGAAGTCTTCTTCTTTTGGTAGATGACGTTCTTATCTTTTGGGTGCGGAACCTTCACTCTGCAATCCTTCATGAAGTGACCATATCTTCCACATTTATACATTTATTATCTTGGTCCATCACTTTGTCTTTATCCTTAGAGAATTTTTCTTTGACGAACATGTTGGCTTCATCTTCATTCTTCCTTGCGAATCTTTTGAACCTCCGAACAAGAAGTCCAACTTCATCATCCGACTCCTCCAATTTGCACGCCAAGGCTTTCGATGAAATATCTTAGGACCATTCTTTTCTTGAGCCTCAAGGTGAATCTCTTAAGTGATAAGAATCCCATAAAGCTCATCTAGCGTGATAGTCTCGAAACCTTTTCACTCCTCAATGGCCGTCACCTTTGCATTCCACTCTCTTTCTAGGCTATATAGGAAGCAATGTTTGAAACTTCTTATTTGATCTTCTTCCCAACCGTCGTAAGTAGGTTGACAAGTTTGGTGAACTTTTGGACAGATTCTTCAATCTTTTCACCTTTGGGACATTGAAGTTGTAGAATTGTTTGATCAATTGCCTCCTCTTTGCCTTCCTTACTTGAGATGTTCCCTCATGAATCATTTTTAATTTTGTCCATGCTTCATAAGCGGATTGAACACCTTGCATTTGAGCTCTTTCATTTGGGGATAAAGAGCTATTCAACATAGCAAGTGCTTTTCTATTTATGGCGAATTGCAACTCCTCTTCCGGGCTCAAATCATCAACATCAAATGGTATAGTGGAACCTCTAGAAACCTCTCTCCAAATACGATATCCGCATGAACGGAGATACATTTCCATGTTGGATTTCCATAGAGGGTAGTTTAGAGGATCAAACATAGGCACTTTGACATGTACATTTGAGATAGATGGAATTAGTGACTCTTGTCTTCTTCTTCTAGAAGAGTCACCACTAGGTGAACCAGCATCTTCAAAGATAAAAGGATCCATGCCTGAAAATGATCAAATCTTGCTATTTGAACTCAAACACTCAAGATTTTACTCTGATACTAATTATTAGGTCCCTTAGAACACACTAGATGGGGGACTGAATAGTGTATTCACCAAATATGGAAATTTTTTGGATATTTTTCAATGATGAGATCAAACCAATATTTGGGTGTGTCTTTAAAATGAATAAACTTGCAAGAATGTAAAGGACACCAAATTTGTAGAGGTTCAAGTCTATGACTCTACTCCTCTACCTTCTTGCTCTTCACAAGATAGATTTTTGAACAAGAAGATTGTTATTTCACTTGGTAGGAAACAACAATCAAAGATAAAAATACAAATAGGTGAACTAAGTAACACACCTAGACTTTGAAACAAGAAAATCCAACTATCTTGAAGTTTATCCTCCAAAGAACTTCCTTGCACCTCAAAGAATTCTTGTTGGGAGTATGGTGCACCACTACACCATCAAGTAACACTTGAAGGCTTGGATTTCTTCAAACAAAAAGCACCCTTGCTTCATCACCAACAATATACATCTTGCTCCACACAATGCTCACTCAAGAAGAAGACTCTTCTTCTTTTACAAATCACACACTCTCAGAAATAATGTAATCAAAGCAAACATACAAGTGTTTTGAGAGCAAAAGGCTTGAGAGAACTTGAGAGCTTGTAGGTTAGAAAGTTGGAAGATGAAAAATGATAAAGATCCTTGTTTTATTCACCTTCTAGCCGTTTTCCATTCTATAGGAAAAATAATAGGTTTTGTCTCTTTTGATGACACGTCCTCTTCCATGAAGATCTTCTCTTGGATGAAGTCAAGCTTTTTGAAGAAGCTTCTTCTTGTAAGCTCAAAGATAAAAGATAGCAGTTTGCAGGAAGGATGTTGCCTGTGACTTCCACTTAGAGAGAAGCCACAAATGTCAAGTTATCATACGAAAGTCATCATCATCATGATCATCATCCACACCCAGTATATCAAAACGAAAGCAAAAGATGTCGCTGGGGTCTTGGGAGTGTAAGTGGCAGGCAAACAATACCTCTATCCAAGGGATAGAGAGTTTGCTTCCAGTGAGACCCCCGACTCTATATGTACCTGCATAAATGACATAATAATAGAGTTATGATGTGCTAGTGTGTTAGTGAGGAAATTCAGGAAATACAAAGAGGAGGATCTCGATATCAAAATACACATACCGTGTATATGTACATATGATGCAAAACAACGGTAAAACATAAACAAACAAGTGCAAAATCAACCTAAAAGCATAGATAGCGTCTACTCCTAACTACGTCCCTAAATATACTCTGTGATCCCTCTATGTATCACCTATACCTCGTTAACCTTAATCTTATGTCTCCATGAACTCCTATCCTGGACCATGTCCTCATAGAGATGCAAATCTAGTAGGTCGTGCCTAATCTGCTCATCCCAAGTCAGTTTGGGCCTGCCTTTTCTCCTGTTCCCGTCTACAATGAGGCTTTCAATTGCTCTGACCGACGCCGTTGTCTGTCTCCGCTTGACATACCCAAACCATTTTATTCTTCCCTCCCTTATCTTATCTCCTATACTACCCACCCATAACCTTTCTCAAAACACCTCGTTTCTTATCCGGTCTAGCCTTATATGCCAACACATCCACCTCAACATCCTGATCACTGCCACTTCCATCTTCTGCAATTGTGACCTCTTGATGGCCCGACAGTCTGTCCCATATAGCATTGCCAGACGCACTGCCACCCTATAAAATTTTCCCTTTAATTTAGTGAGGAAGTTCTTGTCACACATCACCCCTGAGGCCACCCTCCATCTACACCAGCCTGCTTGAACTCGGTGCGCTACATCATTATCTATGTCCCCATTCTGCTGCACAAATGATCCTAGGTACTTGAACTTACTTACCTGTGGTACCACTTGACCATTGATAGTGAGCTGGCTATTCTCACTGTCGGCTACACTGCGGAAGTTGCGGCGCAAATGCTCGGTCTTAGGACGACTAATCCTTAAGCCTTTTCTATCTAAAACACTTCTCCACTGCTCTAGTCTCATATTCAGGGTATGTGTACTCTCTGCGACTAGTACAATATCGTCAGCAAAAAGCATACACCACGTAAGTACCTCCTGTATCAGCCTTGACGACTCGTCAAGGACAATTGCAAAAAGAATGTTCTCAACGCAGACCCTTGACGAAGGCCTACCTCCACGGGGAAGAAGTCTGTATTCCCCACACGCATACGAACGGTTGTCTTTGTCGTAGCATACAAATCTTTAATTATGTCTATATGCTTCATAAGGATCCCTCTTGCATCCAGGCTATCCCAGATCAGGCTACATGGCACACTATCATACGCTTTTTCAAGATCGATGAAAACCATATGTAGATCGCACTTCTTCTCCCTATACTTCTCCATTAATCTCATGAGAATGTGCATTACTTCTGTAGTTGACTATCCTGGCTTAAAACCAAATTGGTTCACCGTAATCTGAGTTTCTCTCCTAATTCTAGTGTCGGTTACTCTCTCCCATAAATTCATGGTATAGCTTAGCAATTAATCCCCCTGTAGTGCCCACAACACTGTGCATCTCCTTTGTTCTTATATAGCGGGACCATGACACTCTTTGTCCACTCGTCTGGCATCTTTCATGTTTTGTAATAAGGTTGAACAGAGTAGTTAGCCATTGAACCTCTTTCTCTCCCAAATACTTCCACGCCTTAATGGGTATGTTATCAAGGCCAACGGCTTTAGCTCTTTCCATTCGTTTTAGTGCACTTATCACCTCTCCTTGTGTGATGCTTCGACAGCCGGAGTTATTATGTTGTCGGTGTTGGTTAGTGATGCTTTGCCATCTTCGAAGTGAGATGAAGCGCGTGTTCTGAGCCTTTACACTCGAAGTGATATTTTGTCATTTTAAGATTTGTCAAAACTAGTTTGATATTCATACCCATTTTGGGAGGAAAAAAGTCACTTTTGACTTTTGTCACACACATGAAGCATCTATAAAGGCGTTCAAAGTGTTTTGTTTCATAGAATCCTTATATGACACATTATGCGCTTTATCTAGGCTTTTGAGGTGTTCTGTTTTATAGAAACATCACATGAAGAGCCTTATGTAGGTGTTCGAAGTGTTCTGTTTCACAGATACTTCACATGAAGCGCTTTATCAGGCGTTCGAAGTGTTCTGTTCCACAGACACTTCCATAAGGCGCCTTATCTAGACGTTCTAAGAGTTAATTGTGGAAATCATCAAAACTTAATGTATTCTAACATTTTCACAACTTGAACCCATGAACTCAAGATCATAAAGTAACACGATACTAGCTGCTCTAAATCCCGCCCTCAAGAAATCTCTTATACACCAAAGGAAATTGTAGCACTCCGCTCCCGAGCCCTAACATCGGGAACAGTGCACCCGCCGTATCTCACTAAGGAGAATACAAAGCGTCGAATCAATATCTTACTTGTCAAAAACGACGTAGAAATTTTTCGCAGAAACGTAAATCATAACATATATTAAACTCCAATAATCGTCATTACATTGCTAAATAAAAATTCTTGGAATAAAAGTAGTAAAGTAGTATGTGGAAAATCCTCAAAGTATAAACAAGAACAAAACAGCTACAGAGTCCCCTCATATCCTTGCTGCAGCTCTCAACCAGCCCACTCCGCTATGTCCGTCCGTCCTCAACGAAGATGTGCCCATAGTCCTCATCCGGCTCACCAGGGAAGTAGGGGTGAGTGACAGAAAATCACCCAGTAGATGCCCGTCTCAAACCAATACAAAACGTGCATACCGAAATGATACAGCCACATAGCACATAGATATGATATAACCACATATCACATAAATATAAAATAAATTCACATAGCACATTATAAGATAAAACCAAATAGCACATAAATATAAGATAATATGCATAAGATAAAGTAAATCCGGTAAGTAAAGCACTCCACATAAAAATGCGCAAGTACGTGATGCATGCTCAATCAACGTGTCACACGCAACAAGAATCATGTCATGCAATATTCCCCTAGACCTATATGCAATGCATGATCCCGGGATTGACTGGATGCCTGTAGCCCGTACACTACAATCTACCCTTACGGATGCCCGTGGCCCGTACACCACGATCCAACCCAACCGATGCCCGTGGCCCGTACACCACGATCCACTATAAGCGATGCCCATGGACCATACACCATGATCCACCATAACCGATACTCAAGGCCCGTACACCATGAACCACCATAACCGAATACTCATGGCCCGTACACCATGGTCCACTCCACTCGAGCATTTGAGACCTGTACATCTCAATCCACTCCAAATGCAAATGCACGTGCCATGAATGCAACAACAAAAGTCGCCTGGGGCCCGTACGCCCATCCTCACCAACTTCGGCATTCAATATTTAGTCGCCTGGGGCCTGTACGCCCATCATCACCATCTCCGGCACTCAATATTCAGTTTCATAAATTTTACAAATATTGGAAAGTCGTTATTTAGCATCCCCCTTATTTTTCCTTAGAATTTATTAATTTTCTAGAATTTTCTACTAATTTTCCATTACTTAACTCCATTTATTATTAATTATTTTTATTTACTTACATTTACCAATAATTCAGAAATTAAGTGAAAAAAATTTAATTTTACCCTTTTATAATTTCTGGAATTTATTTAGAATCTTTTGATAATTAAATATATTTTTCTGGAATTTAAAATCATTTATTTACACTTTTTCCTAATTTCCAGAATTATTAAATTAATTAATTCATTTTTTTTATTTTTTATTTAAACCGGGCCAGCCCTAATACTTCTTCAGGCCCGGCCCGCGTCACCTCCTCGCCCGGCCCCTTTGTGGCTGGGTCCTTTCCCCCTTTTTTTATTATAATGGTTATTGGGCCTGCCAGTTGCAGTCTGGCCCGCTGGCCATCCGGGCCAGTCCGCCAGCCGGCCTGCCTATTTCGCTGATTAAGTTTTTTTTTTACAATTGGGCCTGGCCCTCAAGCCCAAAGCGCCGGCCAGTTAAGGGTCCGGTCCGCTGGTGCGCGCCGTAGGCCGACCCTAGTATAATATTTTTTTTAATTCTCAAAATTCAGCAAGGAAGGCATGTGCTGTGCCATGCGCACACGTGGGGCCACGCGCGGCCCTTTCAGCGGCGTGTGAAGCACACGCACGGCCTTCCCAACCTGTTTTTCGAAGCAGAACCGAATTTCTTCCTATTTCCAACCTATATGAACCTATACTAAGGCCAAAACACAATTATTTTATGACTTTTAGAATAAAAGTCCCACTTTTTCAGTCCTTTTAAGGGTATTCTTGATTCAATTCAAGGCCACCAGCAATTCCATACACATACATGCACTTAACAACCATAAATCGGCCAAAAACAATCATTTCAAGCTCTTTCTAATATAAAACGAATATAAACCAATATATTAAACATATACAAGCACCGAAACACATAATATACATCAAGGCATGCATGAATCATACTTGTTTGAAGGGAGAAAAGACACCTACCTCGATTGACGATAACACAAATAAATTCGACAGAGTAAAGCTTGGGTTCGGGCGTCGCCTTCCTTCTTCTTCTCTCTTTTTCTCTCTTCTCTCTTTTTTTCCTTTTCCTTTGGCCGTGCGTGTCTGTGGCGGTTGGGTGGGGATTTTTGTTCGTAGTATTATGCGTATATGTGTATATATGGTGGGGGTGTTAGGGTAGATTTTAGGTTTTCCCATTTGATTTTGGTTTAGGTTTCCTAATGTAACTCTAATCACTATTTAGTTCATACTTATCTTTATTATTATTATTATTACTTTTTATTTAGTACTATTAGTATATATATATACATTTTGTCGGCCATAACATCCTACCCACCTTACAAGATGTTTCGTCCTTGAAACTTGACGTACCTTATTCGAAAAGCTGTGGATATCTCTCTCGCATTTGCTCCTCAAGCTCCCAAGTTGCCTCATGCTCGGTGTGATTGGTCCACTGCGCTTTGACATACGGGATGACTCGGTGCCTCAACACTTGGTCCCTGCGATCCACTATCCTGATAGGAGTCTCCTCATATGTAATGTCTGGTCGGATCCTCAATAGTGGCGCATCTAGAATATGGCTCGGATCTAGCACATATCTCCTCAACTGAGAAACGTGAAATACGCTGTGTACCTGGGCCAAGGCAAGGGGTAACGCTAATTGGTAGACCAAGGTAACGACCTTCTCGGGTACCTCATATGGACCAGCGTAGCGAGGCCTCATCTTACCTTTCAAACCAAATCGTGTAACCCCCTTTATAGGCAACACCGTCAAGTAAACCTTCTCGCCCACAGCAAACTTTAGAGGACGTCTCTTTGAATCTGTCCAACTCTTGCTTCTGTCTTGAGCAACCTTGAGCCTATCACGTATCAACTTCACTTTTTCTCTAGTCTGTTCCACCAACTTAGGACCGGTAATAGTACGATCACCAACCTCGTCCCGATGAATAGCAAACCTGCACTTACATCCATAGAGCGCCTCAAAGGGTGCCATGCTGATGGCACTATGGTGACTATTGTTGTAGAAAAACTCAATTAACTTGATCATACCATCCCAGTTTCCCTTGAAGTACAACGCGCATAGTCTTTGCATGTCCTCTAAAGTCTGAATGGTCCTTTTAGACTGCCCATCTATCTGCGGATGAAAAGCGGTGCTCAACCGTAGCTCTGTCCTCAACCTTCTCTGTCAAGCTGACCAGAATCGGGATGTGAACCTCGGGTCACGGTCTGAGACGATACTAATAGGAACCTATACTATCATCAATGTACAGCGTCACCAATCACTCTAAGGTCACACCACTAGGCACAGGTAGAAAATGAGCAGACTTCGTCAATCGATTAACAATCACCCAGATCATGTCGTTGTCATTTCTTGTTTTAGGGAGCCCTACAAAAAAATCTATTTTCCCATGTTCCCATTTCCACTCCGATATCTCCAACGGCAACATCAAATCTCCCAGATATCATTAAGCATTAGATCCTCCTTCTGTGCCTCCTTAATTCCTCAATCCGAGATGATGTAATAATCAAGGCTGCCAGAGCATTAGCAGTGGAATCAACAATGTCAAGATCAAACTCTACCATCGCTTTCACTAGTGGCGTCTGTCTGGCGTGATTAGACTTTCTACTCAAGGCATCTACAGCTCGGTTTGCCTTCCTCCGGATGATAACTGATGGTCAGGTCATAGTCTTTCAGTAGCTCAAGCCATCTCCTCTGACGCATATTCGACTCTTTCTGTGTGAATAAATACTTCAAGCTCTTATGATCTGTGAAGACTTCGCACTTTACACCGTATAGATAATGGTGCCAAATCTTTAACGCAAACACCACCGCTGCTAGCTCCAGATCATGAGTAGAATAATTTTGTTCATATTGCTTCAACTGTCTCGAAGCGTATGCAATAATCCTATCTCCCTGCCTTAACACGCACCCTAGCCCATTCTTCAAGGCATCGATGTATATGACAAACCCTTCAGTTTCGGAGGGTTGGGCCAATACTGGTGTGGTTGTCAACCTTTGCTTTAACTCCGCGAAGGTTTTCTCACACTCAGAGGTCCATAGAAACTTGGTCTTTTTTTTCTAGAGTCAGTCGACTCAGAGGTGCTGCGATACTCAAAATTCCCTCCACAAACTTGTGATAATAACCAACAAGGCCAAGAAACCTGCGTACCTCAATGACATTAGTAGGTCGGGGCGATTCTGTAATCGCCTTCATCTTCTTCGGGTCAACAGAATGCCCTCATCAGAAATCATATGGCCCGTGAAAGTCACACTCTTCAACTAGAATTTGCACTTGCTGAACTTTGCATACAACTTCTTCTTTCTAAAAATCTCCAATGCTTCTCGTGACTGTTCGGCATGTGCCTCCTCATCAGGTGAATATACCAAGATGTCGTCGATGAACACTACTATGAAACGATCCAACTGCTCCTTGAACACTGTGTTCATCAAATCTATAAAGGCCGCAGGTGCATTCGTCAGTCCAAAGGGGCATTACAAGAAACTCGTAGTGCCCGTATCGAGTGCGGAACGCCGTCTTTGCTATATTTTCTACCTTAATCCTCAACTGATGGTAGCCTGATCGAAGGTCAATCTTCGAGAACACCCTGGCAGCCTTCAATTGATCAAATAGGTCGTGATCCTCGGTAGTGGGTATTTATCCTTTATCGTGATCATATTCAGCTCACGATAATCGATGCCTAGACTCATAGTACCGTCCTTCTACTTCACAAATAACACTGGTGTCTCCCAGGGTGGAACACTAGGCCTGATAAATGTCCTGTCCAGTAACTCCTGCAACTGCTCCTTAAGCTCTTTTAACTCTGCTGGTGCCATCATGTATGGTGCCTTCAAGATCGGCTCGGCTCTAGGTATAAGATTGATCTCGAACTCTACTTCCCTGCTCGTTGGTAAACCTGGTAGCTCATCTGGGAAGACATCCTTAAACTCTCGTACTACCAGAATTTCCTCAATCGATGTAGTCTCGGCACTAACATTTAAAACGTAAACAAGAAAACCCTCAGCTCCTTTCTTCAATGCCCGAGAAGCCTATGCAACAGTCATATAGATCTTCCTAGATGACTTATTCAATTTGACATCCCCCCGGGAAGATGGTTTCTTGCTTATCTGGTGTTTGCATACTGACCTGTCTCGGGCGACAGTCGATGGTAACATAATATCTCGCCAAGAGATCCATGCCCAGAATAATATCGAATCTTATATTTGAATCGGAATCAGGGCTGCCGAGAACTCTAGCTCATTAATCATTAATAGGCATTCCTAGTACTGATAATGATATACTAGTACCTGATCACCGGTGGCTTGAACGCGATAAGGGATCTCAAGCCATTCTGGTAGAATACTCAAGTTTTTGACGAATCTCTTGGCAACGAAAGAGTGGCTAGAACCATTAACGAACAGAACGTATGCTGGGACTTGGTTAACTAATATCTCACCTGTGACTACATCTCTGACCTCATGTAGCTCAGCGGCGTCTGTCATGACATGCACACAAGCGTTGGTCTTTCCTTTTTTCTTTTTGTTGCATCTGACTCAGTGGCAGAGGTGCTTGTGCCGGTGTAGGGCACTCTCTAGCCTAATGTCCCAGTTTGTCACAGTTGCAGCAAACCTTTTGAGCTCTCTAGCACTGACTTGTGTGCGAAAGCCCATACTGTGTACATACTAGGGGTGACGGTCCAACTGTCTTGAGTGGCTGTGCCGCCGTCGTTGCGGGACCCTCAATCCTAAATGGTCAAGACGCCGATCCATGTCCCTACTGTGGTGGTCTGAAAGATTGCCCGGTCAGATGGCGGCGCGGAATCTTCAGCCATCTCCACGATCTCCCAGGACAGAAGTCCTCTCGCGGTCTCTTAGCCTTGTCGACCGCTGCACCCCTTTCGAGATCACCTCGACCTCAAGAGACACCTCTAACAACTCTTCAAAAGTGGTAGGCTGGGTGCAGATAATCAATGACTGAATGCGAGAGCTCAAGACCGAACTCCAGCATCTTTGCTTTCTTGTTATCCATGATGACGGTTATGTATCTCGCAAGTGTATGGAACCTCTCAAAAAGTACTGGCTCTAGTCATGGACCCCTGTGTCAGAAGCTGAAACTCCATCATCCTCCTCTGACTGACACTTTCAGGAACATAGTGCTTCTGGTACTCCTCCCTGAACCGGGTCCACATCGGCGATGGAGTCAGTACTGCGTGCCACGCCCTGCCACCATTGCTTGGGATTACCCTCTAAGAATGGTACATCCATATCAACCTTTGGGCCATTCGGAAATTGCATCAACCTCAACTGCTCAAACACATTCTTGAGCCAGATCTCTGCTTCTCTAGTCGTGTGGTACTCCTGAACGTAGGTATCCAACAGTTTTGCATCTCCCGGTGGAAAAATAGAAGCCCCCTTGGGGTGGTGCTGGTGGTGGCTGCTGCTGCTATAGGTGAGCCATCTGTATCTGCTTCTGGGCCATCAATGTAGTCAGCGTGGCCAGGGTATCTGCGAGGACCTGAAGAATGGTCCCCTGACCCTGCTGATCATCGCCATCGTGTCTTCTGTTTCCAGCTGGCGGCTCGCGTCGTGGAGGCATTATTCGGAATTTGAGTTCATGAAATGAATACAGATTTGTCGGTAATAAGTTGAAAGTGGAACGTAGATAAATCGATAATTAGACAAGAAAAGCTCACCATCGGCACACACCTCCCATAACCCGATCATAACTTAGGTCTAAAATCATCTCTTAAGTCTACTTTGTTTATTAGGGGTAAAATCGTCATTTTACAAAAGATCGTAAATTACGTCTAGTGATCTAGTTAATCCTGCATTTTCGAGGCTGATCTGAAGCATCGGCTCTGATACAACCTGTAGCGCTCTGCTCCCGAGCCCTAACATCGGGAACAGTGCACCCACCGTATCTTACTAAGGAGAATACAAAGCGTCGAATCAATCTCTTACTTGTCAAAAATGACGTAGAAATTTTTCGCAGAAACGTAAACTATAACATATATTAAACTCCAATAATCGTCATTACATTGCTAAATAAAAATTCTTGGAATAAAAGTAGTAAAGTAGTATGTGGAAAATCCTCAAAGTATAAACAAGAACAAAACAGCTGCAGAGTCCCCTCATATCCTAGCGCAGCTCTCAACCATCCCACTCCGCCATATCCGTCACGTCCTCAACGAAGATGTGCTCATAGTCTTCATCCGGCTCACCTGGGAAGTAGGGGTGAGTGACAGAAAATCACCCAGTAGATGCCCGCCTCAAACCAATACAAAACGTGCATACCGAAATGATATAGCCACATAGCACATAGATATGATGTAACCACATAGCACATAAACATAAAATAAAATCACATAGCACATTATAAGATAAAACCAAATAGCACATAAATATAAGATAACATGAATAAGATAAAGTAAATGCGGTAAGTAAAGCACTCCACATAAGAATACGCAAGTACGTGATGCATGCTCAATCAACGTGTCACACGCAACGAGAATCATGTCATGCAATATGCCCCTAGACCTATATGCAATGCATGATCCCGGGATTGGCTGGATGCCTGTAGCCCGTACACTACAATCCACCCTTATGTATGCCCGTGGCTCGTACACCACGATCCACCCCAACCGATGCCTGTGGCCCGTACACCACGATCTCCCATAACCGATGCCCATTGCCCGTACACCATGATCCACCATAACCGATACTGATGGCCCGTACACCATGAACCACCATAACCGAATACTCATAGCCCGTACACCATGGTCCACTCCACTCGAGCGTCTGAGACCCGTACATCTCAATCCACTCCAAATGCAAATGCACGTGACATGAATGCAACAACAAAAGTCGTCTGGGGCCCGTACGCCCATCCTCACCAACTCCGGCACTCAATATTTAGTCGCCTGGGGCCCGTACGCCCATCCTCACCATCTTCGGCACTCAATATTCAGTTTCATAAATTTTACGAATGTTGGAAAGTAGTTATTTAGCATCCCCCTTATTTTTCCTTAGATTTTATTAATTTTCTAGAATTTTCTACTAATTTTCTCTTATTTAACTCCATTTATTACTAATTATTTTTAATTACTTACATTTATCAAAATTCATAAATTAAGTGAAAATAATTTGATTTTATCCTTTTATAAATTCTGGAATTTATTTAGAATTTTCTGATAATTAAATATATTTTTCTAGAATTTAAAATCATTTATATACCCTTTTACCTAATTTCTAGAATTATTAAATTAATTAATTCATTTTTTTATTTAAACCGGGCCAGTCCTAATCCTTCTTTTGGTCCGGCCCGCATCACCTATTCGACCGGCCCGTCTGCGGCTGGTTCCTTCCCCTTTTTTTATTATAATGGTTATTGGGCCGGCCTGCTGCAGTCTAGCCCACTGGTCATCCGGCCCAGTCCGTCAGCCGGGCCTGCCCGTTTCGCTGATTAAGTTTTTTTCCCTTTTACAATTGGGTCTGGCCCTGCAGCCTCCAGCGCCGGCCCGTTAAGGGTCCGTTCCGCTGGCGTGTGGCGCAGGCCGGCCCTAGTATAATATATATTTTTTTTAAATTCTCAAATTTCAGCCAGGAAGGCGCATGCTGCGCCACGCGCGGCCCTTTCGGCGGCCTTCCCGACCCGTTTTTCAAAGCAGAACCGAATTTCGTCCTATTTCCAACCTATATGAACCTATACAAAGGTCAAAACACAATTATTTTTATAACTTCCAGAATAAAAGTCCCAATTGTTCAATCCTTTTAAGGGTATTCTTGATTCAATTCAGTGCCACCACCAATTACATAAACATACATGCACTTAACAACCATAAATAGGACAAAAACAATCATTTCATGCTTTTTCCAATATAAAACGAATATAAACCAATATATTAAACACATACAAGCACCGAAACACATAATATACATCAAGGCATGCATGAATCATACTCGTTTGAAGGGAGAAAAGGCACCTACCTCAATTGACGATAACACAAATAAATTCGACGGAGTAAAACTTGGGTTCGTGCCTCGCCTTCCTTCTTCTTCTCTCTTTTCTCTCTTCTCTCTTTTTTTCCTTTTCCCTTGGTCGTGCGTGTGTGTGGCGGATGGGTGGGGATTTTTGTTCGTAGTATTATGCGTGTATGTGTATATATGGTGGGGGAGTTAGGGTAGATTTTAGGTTTTTCCCATTTGATTTTGGTTTAGGTTTCCTAATGTAACTCTAATCACTATCTAGTTTATACTTATCTTTATTATTATTATTATTATTATTATTATTATTATTATTATTATTATTATTATTATTATTATTACTTTTTATTTAGTATTATTAGTATATATATATACATTTTGTCGGCCATAACAGAAATTGACTATAAAACCTCGTCTTTTGGAAAAATGACTACAGGGAATCCTTCTGCTAAAGTTGAAAGTATATCACAGCTGGAGATCATAGTTTAAATTTCTTTTAATAAAATAAATTAAGGACTAACACGTAACGCAGTGGAGGAACATGGAAAACAAATTTTTCTTTATCATATTCTCTGTCATTTTATCTATCTTATATAGTAAAACTATGTCAATTGTCACGCATATTAGTCGGATAAAACTTTCATACGTACGACACAATCTCACCGGAACAGAGATGTCCAGCACTGCCAGTTGTCTGATTTACAATTTTAATTAGAACAATAGTCTTTTAGAAACGTATTCACTTAGTCAACCAGATTATCTCCGTCCTATCTTATAACACATCCTTCGAACTATCTTTCGTGTCTGAGTATTTCAAATCTTAATGAGTGGCTATACTATAATGTTGGACTGCTAAACCTAATATAATGCTCACGTAATTACGACTTCTTCATATTTAAAATCCTTTTACGTTACTCTAAAATTTCCACTTAAGATGCTCAAGCCTTTGCATTTACTCTTTTAATAATTTTTTCTTAGAGAAGAAATTGTACCTTCAACAGCTGATTCATCATTGATAAAAAAAATTGGAATTCATAATTTTTTTTTAAATTTTTTAAACAAGCATTACAGTGTTTCGCCGCATGGCATAGCAAAGATTTTTGTCCAACAGCCGGCAAAACAAAAGAAAAAGTAAGACTTTTAAAAAAAGGAAAAAAAACATGAGACCATAATTATATATTGTATTCGACACTTGGTGGAAAGAGCATCCAAGCGGAATATCTTATGCATAATTTGTTTTATTACGTCGAATTTTTAGATTGCCAAGTCTTTAAAAATGGTGCCTTCTTAATGTTGTCATACGCACATTAAGAATGCACAAGTCGAGATGAGGCTATAAGGTGTGTATATAAACATAAATAAATATATAGATTCATCTATACATATAGCTATATTCACATATGTATTTAAGTATATGTGTGTATGCGTGTGCGCACATAAATATATGTATTCATGTGTTTGAAATATAAATATATATATGTAGCGCCTCGCCCAGAACTAAGGCTGGGCACGGTGCACCCACCGTACTCTGCTACGAGAAGTACAAGGCATCGATAACATCTGTATATATGTCGACACAAAAATGTATCGAAATCGCAGAAACATCATAAAATATACAAAGCGTAATAGACATGCATCATATATAATAACTAAATCCGAATACATCTGAAATGTCATCATTACAAAGGTCATGATACAAATCTGAAATAACATAGCTGAAAATTACATAATCTGGGCCAGTAGCTGCTCACTGGTGACCTACCCTCGAGTCATCCTTCTCAGTATTTGAAACCAGCTCTCGAGTCTCTGCAATATGGTAAAAAGAGGAATGAGCGACAACGAATCGCTCAGCAAGTATTTCTCCCTAGGTTCGTCATGTGGATCGTGCATCGGAGACAGGTAAATAAAAACACGTGCAGTGAAATAATAAGAACATAATGTATCTCCGTTTCACAAATATAGTGACAAATAAGACAAGTAGCAACAATATTATGTAGACATGTAAAAGTGCGGAAAATAAAGTCAACGAGTAAATTATTTTATTTTCGTATTTACTTCCTTCTTACGTAGATACTTAAACTTTCATCTTATGTCTTCTATTAAATTCATTTTGGCTATGTCTATGTTACAACTCCTACCCTGCCCAGTCAGCATATGTCCGCTGATGGTCGAAGCATATGCCTAGTGGGGTAACTCGGGTAACATGCATATGCTAATATGAAGAAATATCATGCATCATTTTTCAAAAAACTTTTCAAATCGTAATCCTTTTTGTATTGATCGTATCAAATCTATCTCAGCTATGTACATAGCATATCTCATGTGAACAGTACACAAGTCACACCGACTGAATTCCACATATAGTGCTATGTACTAACCATGAATCCCAATGGTCCAATCATGATGTTACATCATGTGTACAAAGATATAACGGTGATGTGTATTGGCAGAGATCTCAGGCCCTAGACACGGTGTTACACTCAGGCCAAAACGTAAGGGTAGATGTCATCTGGAAATCGGAGATCCCTTGTCCCAGACAATGTGTTACACTCAGGCCCACAGACGAACATATCTATGCCAAGTGACACTAACATCTCACCTAGGTTCCAGTGTCAAGAGGCACACAAAATATCTGCCCTGACATCCTGACTACTACTCCTGACATCAGGCGGCCTCCAATCATAAAATGTAAGCTGTCGGAACAGCATAACATATCGTAAACTATCTCGTATGGAATCAGTCTATGCAAGGTACGGTTTGTTAAAATCCTTGTAAAACTTTGTAAAACTTTTCACGTGATAAAATCATCTCTGTCAACATGACTTGTAAAATTGTTTTAAAACATCTTGTGATATAAAACATTTCGTAAAATCGTGTCATATGATAAAACATATCATTTCAAAACTTGCTTTTTCGTATACATGTAAGAATGCTCGGTATCGTGCTGATTTTATGCCTCTAATAATATTCAGCACTTAGGTATAATGTTGGACTCATCCATATCGTGCTCGTAGGTGAAATCCCCATTTTGCCCCTTTAGGATGCTGTCGGTTTAACCCCCAAATATCAGCCCCCTTTTGGCTTTAATTGCTAAACTCTTGTCCTAAATGGTCCTTTTCATATTTCATTTTGTGGTCCTTATTAAAACAGCCTACTTTCATATCTTTTAAAATGTAGAAATTGTCTTGTTTACGTCCTCAGTTTATATGGCTAAAACAGCCCCGCTTTTTAGTTTGTTACTTATTTAATTTACTAGTTTGTACATTCACTAGTTTGTCATAAAAATATGGTGTGATGTACCAAGTATTTACATGGATATATATATATATATATATATATATATATATATATATATATATATATATGTAATTAATTAACTAGTCAAAATATCATCAAAGTTCATCAAGATGGCCACTTGGCCGAAAGTTTATGTACTCACACACATATGCACATTTGAACTTGTTGATTACATTATTACGTGCATATGGATCAATCTATATATTGTAAGACACACATAATTCTCCATACACACATGTATCCCATTTTACATGAAACAACCTTGTTGATACCTAAAATCTTGAATAGGCCGAGGTGTGTGTGGGTGTGTATACAACAGTTAATACATTATGTAAACATATTCTATGTACATATATCAATGCAATCAAACAAACATTATGATGAGTACCTCTATTCCACCCTTGGCAGAATTCCCTATGCACACACACATGGTGTTTACCACTTTAGAGCACATGCAAGATGGTTACATACATGATCATACACACATTGTGCAGTCTAACACCTTCAAGGTCATGCATGTTGTTACCTAAAACAAAGATGTAGATGAAGACTATGATTGTGATGATGATCATGATGGATACACATAAAAAAATATGGGGAGCATGCAAGACACTTTTCCCTTCATCATAATCATAAATGTGCATATCCAAGCAAGAATCATATGCCAACCTTCACATATAAGGCATGCAAGCACAGTTTTGTATGTTCATACGGGAGAAATGGTTTGAATATATGTGCATGCATGATCCAACCTTTAATAGAAACATAAAAGACTCTGTTATAAACAGGCATGAAGAAGCTAAGTAGAATACTTGCCTTGTTCCTTGCATCTTAGCCTAAGATGAAAAAACATTCCTCCTTTCCCCCTTTTTGTGAGGTTCACGGCTTGAGGGCTCAAAATAGGGATGAATGAGTTAATTTAGGAAAATGAATTCTTGGAATGCTATCATCAACATTAAAGAAGGTCTCACCTTTGGAAATCTTTGGAGTTTTCTCACTTTTTAATTTAAGGAGGCTCTTTTTCTTTCCCCTTGTAGACTCACGGTCTGATGAAAAAAATGAGGCAAAGGATGAATTTTTTTTAATGGAAGATGAAAAGATTTTTAAAAGAGTGGCTTTTTGGTGCTTACCTTGGAAATTCCTACACATGCAAGTGAGTTACTTCAATTGCAGTTGAAAATCTTCTTCTTCTTACCTTTGAAGATGGCCACGATTTCGGGCCCTAAAGAGTTGGAATGATTTTTGTTCTTGTTTTGATAAGAAGAGAGGAAATAGTTCTTGTCCTGGCTTGAGTTTAGAATGGAATAGGAGTAAGAAGAAGTGAGATTTTCTTCTTGTTCTCTTAAAGCTCTCGGGTCATGAAGAAGGAAGAGGAGAGTGGAGAGCTCTTGAGAGCTGGAAAAAGAGAAAGGAGTTGTTGGAGATGAAGAAGGTAGAGAGAAGTTAGAGGAAATGGATTGAAGTCTTCTTCCTTCTTCGTTTGGGGGACTCTCAGGTGGGATGAAGGGAATTGAAGGGAAAATGTTTTGGTTGAAGAGAGAGGGTAGAGTGGAGAGGGATTTTTAAGGAGAGGAAGTGATTAATTTGCTTGGAATGAAGAATATGATGGGAGAGGGTTGAAGAATGGATTTTATTTCTTGTTGGGAAGAAGCTTGGCCGAAAATATGTCAGTGGGAGGAGGAAATCTTGTCTTGTATTCTTGGTTGGGAATGGTGGATAAAGTGACTGGTGTCATAGTGCATGAAACATGATTGGTGGGAAAAGAAATCGTCATGGAAGAAAGAATAAAAGGAAGGTGGAAGAAAAGAAAGTGGAGAGGAGATTTATATGTTGAGGGTGGAAGCAAACGGGAGAAATGTGGTGGAAGCATTTGTCTTCTCCCTTTTCTTGTCCAATGGCCGAGATTATAAGGGTTAGTGGGGGAAAAGAAAATCTAATGATGGCTTGAATTGGGAAGATGAAAGAATAATGGGTTAGTAAGTTTTGCATGAAAAACAAGTGGTTGGAGAATGGCCTGATTTGAAGGATTGAGTAGAAAAGTGGAGTGAAATTTCCCCTTCTTCTTCCTTAGCCAGCCGAAACCTTAAGGGCTTGGGATAGTGGGAGTTATTTTATTTTATTGAAGAGTAGGATATTAGACATGAAGATGATAAAGGTTGCATGGTTTATGATTGGTCAAAAAAAAGGATGGGACATGTGAAGTGGAAGAAGAGAAATGATTAATTTGGAAAGTTGGATGGAAATGGCAATGTGGAATTTGTATATAATGTGAGTGGTGAATGTGGAAGATTGCAAGACATTATTTCACTTTTTCTTCCTTTATGTAGGGCGGCCATGTGGGGATTGAAAGGTGGGGTGATGTGTCTTGTAAGAAGTTTAACAAAATGAGAGCTTGTTGAAGAAAGTGGTGTATGATGTACATTTGTACTTTTCCTAGGGTGATGTAGGGAGAATAGTGTTAATAGGGAAAAAATATTCTTTTATTCACATCAACTAGGCAGGGGGCGGTCAAGGTTTATTTGGTGTATTGGATATAAAAGAAAGTTTGTGTACCATTTTTATTTCTAGTTAATTAATCTTCCTAAGTTCTTTTGTCACCTAGGCTTCTTAGTAAATTTCAGTTTGTGTTAAAAAATTTACATATACCGCTTATTGCGACACAACAATCACACCTTAGTGCCATCGTAATTTCCTTCATTCTTGTTTACTAACGGTGCAGGGTACGGGTTGTAACATTCCTCCTCCTTACAAAAAGTTTCGTCCTTGAAACTTATAGTTCAGTCGTAATCCACTGTTCAATACTATTCTACTGATTTTACTCTTACCACATGTCTCGAACATCACCCAATGTACTAATATGGCGTTCGAACATGCTTTTCTAGAATCATATACTATGTGGCTCTATTTGGAATTTGATTATGGGATTATCGGGCATTCATCTATTTTTGAGAGTCTAAGATTATTCATCTAGGGCATTCTAACTTTTGCGCTTATGCTGCGGTACTCGTATCAATCCCCATTTCTTGTTTGATTACTTCAAAGATACATCTGACTTAGTCAAAATTTCAAACTCTGACAATACTGGTCAGATTTAAATTATGTAACTCAACATACCTACTGTAGTATCTGGGCATCAGTAGTTTCTGTGTCAGACACATTCTTAAAGTTGGGTATCAGTCTGCGATGGCCTTTCTTGCTGTTGCGCTTCTCTTGGTGAGACTCTTCTCCTCATCGGGCAGCCCCTCATCATGTGCCCGATCTTGTCGCATCTAAAACATGCATTTGTACCCACGCGGCACTCACCAGTGTGCCATCTCTGACATCATCAACATACTGGAATAGCTACTACTGGTCTCCACTGCTACGTTGAAGCTGTGACTGAGGCCGGCTTTATGATTGCTGCTGAGGTAATCTGCCTGGTCTCTGTGGATACGGGTCCCATCTCCCAGTCTGCTCCTCGTTATCCGCTAAAATTCTTGTGTTTCTGGCCTCCCTGTCTTGTAGTGAAATAATGCGTTCCACTCGATAGCAGTCATCTAGTAACTCCTCAAAATCTCTTGAATATGCATTAACCAAACAGGTTCGGATCCAAGGATTTAGGTTGCGTATGAATTTAACCATCTTAAACCTTTCATCAATCATCATTGAAGGAGCATAGCAAGCCACTTTAGTGAATCGGTGGACATACTCAGAAACTGTGACTCTTGATTCCTGCTTCAGTGACTCGAACTCCCCGATCCTCTAGATTTGCAATGCCGTGGAAGATAAAACTTGCATAACTTCTCTAGGAACTTCGTCCATGCTATGGGTTGGGGTAGTGGCTGGATATAAATACTCCACTGATTAGCCCTACAAACCAAAAATGGCCGAATAATCTGTGGTTTTACCTCATCAGGCACTTGTACAAGCTGGAAGCTACTCTCGAATTCATCTTACCACCTTACTGCCTTATTTGTATCAGGTTCTCCGTCAAAACTCAGAACTCATGCTCTCACAAGATGTTTGTAAAAGAATCCACTGCTCTTCTGAGGCTGTGGCTGTGGTTGTGGGGGTGAAAGTGGTGGTGGGGTCTCTGTTGTCCCAGTTAGCACTGTCTCTTCTGTCTGACCCAGCCTGATCAGGGCCCCAAAAAATGACTGGAGTATTCCTCCTGGAAAGTGTGCCGGCGGAGGTGGGACATGTCATGGTGATGATGGTACCTATTCTGTGGCTGGTGATTACCCCTGTGGGGGAGAAGATGGAGTGCGTCTATCAGATCGTGCTGCCATCCTATTGAAAACCGTTACATTGACATAGTTAGTTAATATATAAATGTAATTAAAATTTTAGATTTTAGTGTGTTATGCATGTTCTGAAGGAAGTAGTCTAATCTTATGACTCTAAATTAATTTATCCGATACTAAGGAGGACAGGGTCATTCCGGTTATTTTCCTATTCCATTCTAAGGGATCTATTCTAAGGCTATCGCGCTCAGTATAAAATCATGTACTTAGACTCTACGATCATAACTTAAGTTCTACGTCATAGCCTAATACATGTCGTTGCTTACTTTATGTTGCCCGCTATGGATCTCGAGCCTTGCCTCTGATACCACCTGTAGCACCCTGCCTGGGACTAGGGTCTCGGTACGGTGCACCCACCGTACTATGCTACAAGAAGTACAAGGCGTCGATAACATCTATATGCACGTCGACATAAACATGTATCGATTAAATCAGCCTACATTCATATCTTTTAAAAATGTAAAAATTACCATCTTGCCCTTTGTTTGTCCTTGGTTTAAATGGCTAAAACAGCCCCAATTTTTAGTTTGTTACTTCTTTAATTACTAGTTTGTACATTCACTAGTTTGTCATACAAATATTGTGTGTTGTACAAGTCTTTACATGGTTATATATATGTACTCAATTAACTAGTCAAAATATCATCAAAGTTCATCGAGATGGCCTCTTGGCAGAAAGTTTATGTACTCACACACATATGCACATCTCAACATGTTGATTGCATTATTACATGCAAGATGCATATATTTCAGGTATGGATCAATCTACATACTGTAAAATACACATAATTCTCTATACACATATATCCTATTTTACATGAAACAACCTTGTTGATACCTAAATTCTTGAATAGGCCGAGGTGTGTGTGGTCGTTTATACAACACTTAATACATTATGTAAACATATTACATGTACATACATCAATACAATCAAATAAACAGTATGATGAGTACCTCTATTCCATGCTTGGCCGAATTCCTTATGCACACACACACGCACATGATTTTTACCTCTTTCAAGCACATGCAAGATGGTTACATACATGATCATACACACATTTTTGCGTTCTAACACCTTCAAGGTGATGCATGTTGGTAACTAGTACAAAGATGAAGATGAAGGCTATGATCATGATGGCTACACATGCAAATATATATACGGGCCATATCTAACTTGAATATAGCATGCAAGACCCTTTTCATTTCATCATAATCATAAGTGTGCATATCCAAGCAAGAATCATATGCCAACCTTCCCATATAAATCATCTCGAAGGAAGACTATTGAATACATATTTGTTGGTTATTCAACTAACTCAAGAGCATATAGGTGTTATAATCCTGCATCTAGAAAAATAATTGAATCTATACATGTGAAATTCAATGAAAATGCATGCTTTGAAGTTAGTGCTAAAACTCAACATAAAACTGAGAATAATATTGGAAATATGTCTGATGATGATGTATTACTTGAGCCTGTAATTGATCATCTAGAACCAACTCCCCCTGAACAAGACATGCATGAACCCTTAGATGAAATAAATGAAGAGACTTTGCAACTAGAGGATAATACAACCAATCATCCAATTACATACGATAATGTTCATACAAATGAAACATTTGAACAAGATGAGGGTGAACCTAGTCAATTTAGGAGTTGGTGGCATCCTAGAGAATTGATCATTAGGGATCCAAGTGTTGGGGTTAGAACACGTAGAAATATAAGTCAACTTGAAGGACATAGCTTAATCTCACAATTAGAACCTAAGAATGTAAAGCAAGCCTTAGGTGATATATCTTGGATAGATGCTATGTATGAGGAATTAAATCAATTCACAAGGAACAATGTGTGGGACTTTGTACCTAAACCTGAAAATAAGTCTGTAATAGGAACTAAATGGGTTTTTAGGAATAAAATGGATGAACCAGGAAAAATTACAAGAAATAAGGCTAGAATGGTCGCACAGGGTTATAATCAACAAGAAGGAATAGATTATGAAGAAACCTTTGCACGCGTTGCACGACTAGAAACAATTAGATTGTTACTTGCGATTGCAAGTCTAAGCAATATTAAGCTCTTCCAAATGGATGTCAAGAGTGCATTCTTGAATGGATACATCCAAGAAGAGGTGTTTGTCAAACAACCCCCTGGATTCGAAGATCCAAAGAATCCTAACCATGTTTACAAGCTTAAGAAAGCTCTATATGGTTTGAAACAAGCTCCAAGAGCTTGGTATGATAGATTTGCAAACTTTCTTATTGTAAATAATTATCAAGGGGGACCATCGACAACACATTATTCCTAAGAAGAAAAGATAATGATTTGTTAATAGTTCAAATATGTAGACGATATTATCTTCGGTTCAACTAACTCTACCTTATTAAAAGTCTTCGAAGAATGTATGAAGTCAGAATTTAAAATGTCAATGGTAGGAGAGTTGAATTATTTCTTAGGACTTCAAATCAACAAACCCCTCAAGGAATTCACATTAGCCAACTTAAGTATGTCAATGATATGTTTAAGAAGTTTGCCTTTGAAGAATTGAAACCAACACCTACACCCATGAGTGTTAGCACCAAATTAGACAAGGATGAAAATGGTAAACCTTTTGATGACACACTTTACAGGTCTATAATTGGCTTATTGTTATACTTAACTGCATCAAGACCTGATATCATGTTTAGTGTGTGCATGTTTGCTAGGTTTCAATCCTTTCCTAAGGTATCACATTACAATGCAGTGAAAAAGATCTTTAGATATATTAAGCATACACCTCACTTAGGACTTTGTTATGTTAGAAATGCTAAGTTGGAATTGTACGCATATAGTGATGCTGATTATGGTGGTTGCAAGTTAGATAGAAAATCAAATAGCGATACATGTCAATTCGTAGGAACCAACTTGATCTCTTGGTTTTCTAAAAATCAAGCTAGTGTAGCTCTTTCTACCACTGAAGCCAAGTATATTGCTTTGAGTTTATGTACTACCCAAATACTTTGGCTTAAACAGCAACTTAGTGATTTTGGCATTAACATGAAAAAGATTCTAATTTTCTGTGATATCACAAGTGCGATCAATCTTTCACAAAATCCGGTGCTTCATTCTAAAGCCAAACACATTGAAGTGCGATACCACTTCCTTCGAGATCATGTTCAAAATGAGGATATAGTTATAAACCATATAAGAACTGATCACCAAATAGCTAATATCTTTACCAAACCCCTTAATCAAGACACTTTTGAAAACTTGCGAGCCAAGTTAGGTATGATGACTTATGATACCATTGCATAGTTCTATCTTTTGCATGATTTGCAAAATAAAGGGGGAAATAGAATAAAGAACATGATTTTAGTTGGTAAGTATGATTTTAGTTGGTAAGTCATATGCCAAGTTTTAATTAGAACGTATAAATTATTGGTATAAATTTTAAACTTTGGAGCATAGGTTAAGGGGGAGAGTATAAGTTGAGGGGGAGCGTACTATTTAAAAGTTTGTTAAAAACAAAGTTTGAAAACAATTGGTAATTGGTGAAGTTTCCAAAACAATTCAATTGGTAAAAACATTTGGTTTTCAAGACAATTCAATTGGTAAAAACAATTGATTATAAGTTGTGACATTAAAATCATGTTAGGTTATTTTGAAAATCATCCAAAAGGGGGAGAATGTTGAGAAATATGTTTGGATAATTTTCAAAGTCATGATTTTAAGTGGTGAATACTTAAAAATGTCACACATGGTGTTATATTTGATTAAAATTTGAAGAAGTTGAAAAAGTTGACATCGATCTCTCAGGTGGTTGCACGTCGATCGATCTATGTATGTTCAAGACCTTACTGTGAGACATCGATCTCTAAACCCGAGACACATCGATCGATCGATGTACATAGAACTCTCACTTCGATCGATCGATGTAGGTCAGAGACAAAACCTAAACCTTTCTATGAGACATCGATCTCTGAAGCTGAGGCACTTCGATAAATTGATGTCTAGAGTTTTTAGAATTATTTTTCTAAAATGTGATAACTTAGTTGTTTTCATTTATCCATGATTTATACATGTTCATTATGTGATTATTATGTGTTTTTGATGATTATAAATACGTTGTGACTAATGTGCCTTGGAAGTTTCTACAACTTACCAAAAAGGGCAAAATTGGTATTTTGAGTTTTGTAGGAACATGATATGGTAGAAATACTTCAAGGACATATTCTTATCTTATTCATCATGACAAAGATGATATTATGATTATTTCTGACCATCAGGGTCATTTTGGAGTTTTCTCACACCGGGGGTATTTTGGTCATTTCATCCCTAAGGGTATTTCTGGTATTTTCTCTCAAGGAATCTCTTGATCATATTATTATCTGCATTCTAGAGTTGAGTTATTATTATCTTTAAGATTATATGGTGATCTTATATCTTATTCTCTCATATGATGATGTTATTGACTATAGCTGGATATGTGACGATTTGAGATGTCACATTCTATTTTTTCTTGAAGACTCTGTTATATATGTTATAAGAGCACATTTATCATCATTGTTCAGAGATATTAAAGGTGTCAAAGGTGTGAAAATGTTCATGACATATAAGAAGAAATATTGGGAATTTCGGCGTTAAACGTTTACATAATCTTGTCAACTATTATCTATTAATTTCTTCTTCAAAAATTTCAGTTGCTAGACATATTTGTATGCTCAAAAACATTTATGAGCAGGTGGAGGTGATACATTATTCATTTTATGAGTTGTAGACAAGTGGGCCAACCAAAAATGAGCTAGTTGGCAATTAGAATTTTCTAAATATAGCCAACGTCTATATGGCTATTCTTGGCAGATTTTTTGTAGTCTAGTGGAGCTCTCACATGTCCTATTATTTTGTTTAAAGTTGGGGATATTTTGGTGGTATTATCCTTTCTTATTCTATTAAGGAAAATGAAAATGAATTTTTTGGAAAAATGGAAGTAACCAACGGCTACTATGATGGAATGTTGGAGCTGAATTTTTGTTTGAATTCTTCAAATCCCACATGCCTATTCTTGTGCCAAGAAGTTTAGGGGATAATAAAGTATTATCTCTTGCTATTATCTTCACATTTTCAAGATAATTCCAAGTCATTTTTGAGCTTAAACTTTCGGCCAAGTGTAATTCCAAGGTGGACCAATTGTGTTGTGTTATTTTGCCAAGTGTACAAGGCTAACCAATGATGTGAAGACACTTGGACTTGATGATGAAGATGTGACACATGTGCATTCTTATCTTCAAGGCTCAAATCACACTATAAATAGAGGCAATGGTGAAGAAGATGAAACACACTTGAAGCTCACTTGAACAGCATTGTTGATTTCTCTAGCTATCATCTTCTTGTTGTTGTTCTTGTTCCATTCTTTGTAGCAAAGGTGTTCTTGTTGTTGTTTTTGTGCTACAAGCCTCTTGAGCTTCATTTGTAATATTGATTAGCCATTTCTATAAGGCTATATCAATAGGTGGTAGAGGTGTTGCAACTAAGTGTTGCATAGAAAGTGATTATCCAAGTCTTGAATAGGGTTGGTGTATAACACAAGGATCAAGCTTGGCTCTTGTTGTAAGGTGATTCATTTCAAGTGAAATCCAAGGAAAGGTGTTCTTTGGGGCTGGAGTAGGTCACATTGACCGAACCAGGATAAATCCTCGGTGTTCTTGTCTTGTTTCTATCTTTTCTGTTTTCTGCCCGTTTTCATTGTAGTTTTCACACAACTTATCACGTTTTGAAAAATATTGTTAAACACTTTCAAAATTTGTGATTTTTTGTGGAGTTATACTTCAGACTTTTAGCTTTCATTTGCAACAAGAATCACTTGATTTGAGTAAAGGAAAGTTAGTCTTTCAGTCTTTGCAAGATAACTGCCCCAATCAGGCTTAAATCTGAACAGTTTTGAGAAAACTTAAATTCTGTATTTATCAAGAATTATTTATCAAGAATTCTGTATTTATCAAGAATTTTGTATTTATCAATCTTTTTGGTTGAGTATTCAAAGAGAAACACGTTTTGCAAAATCCACAACATTCTGTCCAAGTCCAGATTGACCATCTGAATCTTTTTATTTGTTTGAAGGGTCAAAAGATCTTATTTTTGGGACAGAGTCTTGATAACTCATTGAAGTTAAATTCTGGAAAGTTTCATAATTTTTGGAGTTGTGTACAATTAGCTTTGATTTTTTCAAAAACGGGTTCTGAATCTGAGGTGGTCTCAGATTCTGTTTTCAAAGGGGATTTTTACAAAGGGTAGTAGTGTAATTTTTGCTAACCACTCTTCACCCCTCCCCTCTAGTAGTGTTTATTGCAGGAGCATATTTCGTATACTTGGCTGCTGATGATATCTCTGAGAAATTAGGAGCATGATCATAAAACTAGTTTGTAAGTATATAAGAACTGATTTTGAAGACTTGGTTGTGGTAAGGAAGGGTAACTGTTACCATATTGGCATACACAAAGGATGTTAGTACGGTTAATTATCTAGGAGATGAATCATATATTATAAGTTTAAGAATCTGGTATTGTAGATTGCAATAATTTGAATGATACACGTCAAGCAGTATTAGTGGAAGTTTGTAAGCACTAATTATAGAGAATTAAGTAAGGATTGAACTCTATAAAGACTAGATCATCTTGTGAGATGCTAGTGATGACTAAATTAAATCGTACTAGAGTACAATGTATTCCGAGAAATACATACAGCTTCAGGGATGAGTCTGGTCAACAAGACGTTAAGTTAAAGATTGTATTACACCTAAGAACTGATGTTAGAGGGTTGCTCAGAATAGCAAATATATGTACGATATAGACCAACGATTAAGTTATAAAGCCAGTATAATGATGATACTCTTAAGGTTGATTCGAGAACTATAAAAAGAATAGGTTACAATCTATCAAGTGGAGGACAATGGATTTAAAGATTATATTGTATATATACACACCGAATGATTTAAGGACTTAGTCCTGTATCGATGAAGTGAAATGGGTAACATATCGGAATACACAAGGGATACTAAGTTCGGTCATGATCTAGGTAAATGAATTATGTGGGACTATACTAAGTTATTGATTTTGTAACACACAAGTTTTGAGGATGAAACTTTTCGTAAGGAGCGGAGAATGTTATATCTCATTTTTTGAAAAGAGGCAAAAGGGTCATTAATGATTAATTAATTATTAAACCTAATTTGATTAGAAATTTTCCCTAAACCCTAATCAAATTTCTATTTAATTAGGGTGAACTCCTCTCCATCCCTGACAAAGTGTCCAGCCGCCCTCAAGAAGATGAAAAAACGTTTCTTCTTCTTTCAAGAGCCTCAAGGCCGCCGGTTTCGGAAGAGCACCACCAACCTGATCAACACTTCAAACACGTAGGAATAGCATTCAATTGTCAGGCAGGTGCCCCCTTAACATCCTTTGTATGAAAATGGTACAATCCTTAATTTCTTTACAAAACCGAGATCGTGCATCAGTAATTGTGATTGTATAGATGACTGTTTATTAGTTTATTTGTGTATATGATGAATTGTATACCCGTATATATGTATGGTATTATTTTCGTTTGAATAGCATGGAAAAGATTGAACTTTTGATGTATTTATGAGTAATAGAATTGGTTTGGAGGCGTAGTTATGGCAGCGCGTGGTCGGTGGTGATGGGATATGGCCACGTGCTCCTGTGCTACTGGTGGTTGAGGAGAGGGCGAGGATGAGGGGGGGCTTGTCAGTGGGTGCGCCTGACTGGGGGGCTGAGGGGGGGCGTCGCTGGGGGATAGGCGGTGTGGCTGGGTAGTGGGGCTGAGAGAGGGGGCTGCTGGTGGGGGGCTGAGGGGGTTGGGGTGATGGAGAGGGACGAAAGTTGGATCGCAGGGGGAATGAAGTAAGGAAAGAAGAAGAAAGAAATTGCAGGGGGAGGTAATCTGACAGTGGAAAATGAAATAGAATAAAGAAAAGTAAAAGAAAGGAAAAAGAATTAAGAAAATAGAAAAGGATAAATAGAGGAGGAAAATAGGCAGGGAATGCAAGGAAGGAATAAGGGAAAAAAAGAAAAGGAAAAGAAAAGAAAAATGAAAGAAAGATTCCGTATGTGATTTCTGTGCATTCATGCATCATGACATTGCATTAGGGTATGCGAGACCTAAGTCGCATATCTGTTCTGTTCTGTTAAGATATGCGAGACCTAAGTCGCGTATATGTTCTATTAGGGTATGCGAGACCTAAGTCGCATATCTGTTATGTTATGTTAAGGTATGCGAGACCTAAGTCGCATATCTGTTCTGTTAAGGTATGCGAGACCTAAGACACATATCTGTTCTGTTCTGTTAGGATATGCGATACCTAAGTCGCATATCTGTTCCGTTCTGTTAGGTCCCGGGGTCATGCATTGCACGATAGTATGTATGTTTCCGAGAATGTTGACTTATCATGCATCATGTATGTGACATTGCATTTCACGCTCATTTCGCATGATTAAGTGTTTTTATTGTTTTAAGAAGTTATGACCGTTATATGTATTTGTGAAAATGTGGACAGTCTATTTTCGTATTACCGTACTTATATGTATTTCACTACTGCCCTAGCATGTATGATCTCACGGGGCCGATGCAGGCAGAGTACCTACTGAGTGACGTTTTTTTCGCTCACACCATTCGTTATGTTTTCTTGCAGACGAATTAGGGTACAATTATATATGGGTTGGAGAAGACTCTGAGTGGGTTCCCTAGGACTCGTAGAGACTGATTGATGATTGATGATCAAGAATTATAGAGAAGTTATATTTTACTTATTAAATCATTGGAGGACTTAGCTTAGAGATTTCATTTTATGAACTTTACGATGCCGTTTTGGGGATTTTGACTTGATGTTGACTATATATGATTTTGGGGATTTTACTTTCGATTTGACTTGATGTTGACTATATATGATTTTGGGGATTTTACTTTCGATTTAGGGTTTTTAGTTAATTTAATTCGCTTCTACAATCGAATACTCTGTCGTTTTGATAAGTACAGGAATTCGTACAAACGCCTTGTATATCCCTTAGCGGAATACGGCGGACGCACCGGTTCTGGCCCTAGGGTTCATTGGCGCAAATATACATGGGTTGCCTATGTCCTCAGATGGCATAGGCAACGTGTAGGCAACGTTGGTATGTTTTTGCTTTCTATCTCCCATCTGCTTTACTTATATTACATTGTCTATGTTGTATCTGGTAACGCTATTTCTTTCTATGAGTATTACGAGGCATCTAGGCATCTCCGGCTGGACGATCTCACTACACACTATATGCTCTTTATTGGGTTGGGGATCTGATTTGTTTGTTGTCCGCAGCCGTTTGGCTTCGGGCAACTTGGCTTTCCGAGGACCACATACATTGGACAATATATGGTTTGAGGTCTTCCACATGTGTCGGCAATTCCATCTTCATAGTTACTGTAGCGCCCCGCCCGAAACCAGGGTTCCGGCTCAGTGCACCCGCCGTACTCTACTCCATAGAGTACAAAGCGTCGATACTATACATGTATATGTCGACATGAATAATGAATCGATAAGCGGAAGCAACCTAACATAAACAAATCTTCATCGACATGCACTGTACTACATCAAAATCTGTACAATCATCATATACTGAATACTGAAATAATATATCATACATCATAATCCGAAACTTAATGCCTTCGAAATAATCTCTCCGTATGCTCTTTGTTATCAATGGTCTATCTAGCATGTCTTCAACGAGCCTGTATATTGATACCTGTTATCTGGAAAATTATAAATGAGGCAAGTATGAGCGATAGCCACCGACTTTTAATCGCTCAGCAAGTAGTCTTACCAGATACGACATGTGGATCATACATGGGAAGACGGGGTAATAAATCATAATACCATACATTTTGAGTATAATAAGCACGTCTCGTTTTTAATAAGTACAATATCATATCATATCAATAAACTGCTATAAACTGGAAGCAGGTAATAAAGAATATTTCAAAGCATACATAGCATAACAGCATCTCATTCTGCTTAATCCGTAACATCATACTACATCCATACTTAACCACTAATCCATACTTATACCATCTTTGCCTACCTTACATGCGCTACAATTTCACACTTATCACTACATTGTTCACTGTAGTGCTGTCATATACTTAAAGAATTCTTAATCATAATTCTAAGGTAACATGGTCATGACGTGATGCATAAAACATGACTTTTCATAAATGACTTTTGGTAAACATGACTTTTCATAATCATGACATGATTTTCATAACTTGCATAACATGACATATTCATAACTTGAATAACATGACTTTTTCATAACATGCAGACATAACATTTACATCATTGGCTATAGCACTTTTCATAAGAATAATAACGCACGACATACCGAATGATTCCCCATATAGTACATGTGCGACATAACATCATGAATCATATGCACATGTGCTAACGGTGACGCATTATGACTGAGATCCCGTATCCCAGACCCGGTGTTACACTCAGCCATAACGTAAACATGGGCCCCTGACACCTACCACTCCGGTCCCGATGTCAGGACAGATGTTGTACCCCGACAACCATGTACTTGAAACTATGATTAAGTGACGGATACCGCCGACTCGAATGTGATGAGTCACTAAGAATTAGTCATCCGGGTATAATTATTTAAATTCCATTTATGATATTTTATTATTATCCAATGGAATTACTTTAAGGTAAATATTATAGGAAATTTAATATTATTATATAAGTGTGTCACACATGACACAAATGAAATGGCCAAAATACTCTCCCAACCCCCCCCCCCATATTTCGGCCACCAAGAGAGGGTTCTAGAACCCTCTCTAAAATCCAAGGCTCCATCTATTCTTAGATTAAGAATAAAAGAAATAAGGTAATTCAAGGATTAAATAATGGAGAATTTAAGCATGGGGAACAAAATGTGGTCAAAACACAAGACCCCAAGATTCTCTCCTTTCTTTCATGTCTTGTGTTTCTCCCCTTGTCCATGAGATTGTCGCCCCTCCCCTCTTCCCCTACAAGAAGAAGTCTTCATCTTCTTCCTCTTGGATTAGAACTTCATCCAAATATGGAACTCCTTCAAGAATCTCTCAAGCAAGATAAGTAAAAGTTCCTTGAATACTTAAGCTATTCCATTCCATCATTAGCTTCCATACGTTTTTATTAAGGCTTAAGAGACTCAAAGAAGTCTTCATCTTCAAGCTCCAAGAACTCATCTAGGTAAGTGTATGTTGAATCTTCTAAGTGAGTTCTATATTTCAAAGAATGAAACTCACATTGATACTCCCTTTTCATGACCAAAAACGTGACCTCCAAAATGGTCACTAGATGAAGATTTGGCAAGCTACTAGGAGAAGCTAACATCTTGGTGGTTTGAATCCATTTCAAGCTCCATTCAAGCTTCATTTTGGTAAGATGTTCTAGCCTCAAATACATCCTATTTTCACTATTGAATGAAGACTAACCCTCTTCTTTCCTCTCCATCAAAACCGTGCAACCAAGAGTGAAGAAGGAAGTGGATTTCAACTCAATTCACTCCATAACCAAGCAAAGACAAGAACTTTAGCATGAAGAGGCAAGTATACAATGATCTCTCATGATTTACTTAAAGAGTTAGTGACTTGAATGGCTAGAGGTTCTTAAGATTTAATCTTTAGTTGAATATCCTAAGTTTGAGATTATATCTTATAGATTTCTTAAGAACAATGCATTGCATGTGACTTATTCTCTCAAAGATGGAATCTTTTATTACATGCATTTAGTTACAAGGCTGTTTTGAGAAGATTTAAGGTGTAAGTGGTAATCAATAATATATCTCATAAGAACAAGATGAATGGTGGACCTTTGATTTGAACCAATGACAAAATATCAAACTACTGGAGCTAGGCAGAATGGGATGGCATCTTCAACGGCCTAAAAAAACTGATCTTACTGACCTTCAATGAAGCTAATTTTTGGTACCAAGTTAGCCTTATGAGTGTAGCACAAGTGAGAGTTGGAATTTTGTTAAAATAAGTTACAGATTATTTTTAATAAAATATTTAGTAGAACTGCTCCAGTTGGAAATTCTGGAGCTGGGCAGAATGGAGCACTAATTTCAACGGCTTCAAACCGGACCTTTTAGACATTCAATAAATCTGGTTTTTGGCACAGAGCTAGACCCATGTGTATAGCAGATTTGAGAGTTGGAATTTTGGTAAAATACGTTATGGTTAATTTTCAATAAAATAATTGGTGAGACTGCTCAGGCTGTAAATTCTGGAACATGACAGAATGGAGCAGCGTTTTGAATGGCTTGAAAAGAGATCTTGTAGATGTTCAATAAAGCTGATTTTCGTTGCGTGGATATCCTTGTGTGTATAGAAAATGTGAAAGTTGGAATTTTGATAAAAGGAGTTGTGGAATATGTTTAATAAAATATTTGGTAAAGCTGCTCAGACTGAAAAGCCTGGAACTGAGCAGAACTTCATCTCTTTTTGATTGACTCGAAAAGGGACCTTGTAGTGGTTCAATAAAGCTGATTTTTGGCATGATTACAATACCAAGTGTGCAGTGAGTAATCCAGCTGGAATCATGGTAAAACAAGTTGTGGATTAATTTTAATGATTTAATTGGTAACACTGCTCAATGGGAAGTACTGGAACAGAGCAGAAATTAAGTAACGAGTTAATGGACTCAAAAATATATCTTAGGGACATGCAAATAGGCTAGTTTTTGGTAAGATGATAGTATTACATGTTTATGATATTTATGAGTTGGAATGTCGTTAAAATAGGCTAAGGATTATTTTTAAGAAATTACGCGGTAAAACTGCTCCAGTAGAAAATTCTGGCGCTGAGCAGAATTGACCACTGAATTCAACGAATTAAAAGAGGACCTTGTAGACCTTCAATAAATTTGATTTTTGGCACACACCTAGCCCCATGTGGGTAGTAGAAATGCCAGCTGGAATTTCGGTAAAATGAGCTATGGTTAATTTTTAATGAATTATTTGGTAAAACTGCCCAACTGAAATTACTGGAGCCAACCTGGAATTAGTAACGACTCTCCAGGCCTCAGAAAGAGGACTTAGAGATATGCAAATGGGCTAAATTACGGTAGGATACTAGTTCCACATGTTTATGACTTGGGCAAGTTGGAATTTCTGGAAAACGAATTACGGATTCGCTGCAATTAAATTTTTAGTAAAGTTGGTCAGATCAGTTTCAGCACTTAAATCGTTTCAGAAAAGTAATTAAATGAGCCCTTATGGTTATCAATCTAATCTGAAAATTTTATGACAAATCCCCAAGACACGTATGAATAAGTCACGAAAGTTAGTTAGGATAACCCTAACGTTTTGGAGGGTAATCACGGACGCAAAGTTGATATACTAAAGCTGAAATTTAGGCTGAACAAGGAAATACATTAAATAGGGTTAATTTGTCCGCTTATGAGTATGACATAGGAATTTAGGGTTTCCCTAAGTCCGAACCATGCATGTTAATATGTTATTCACACCATGACTTGCATTGCATATCACTGCATGTATCATACATGATCATGAAACCGATTTTATGAATTTTATGCAAGCAAGTCTTTTCAAGTGAAAAGTGTTTTCAGTTATGCATGAAAGGTTTTTACGGTCCCATGTTTTAAAGAAAGCTTCATGATTCCTTTGCCGGCCAAGCATGCGACTAACCCGACTCCAGACCCAGGGTTAATTGGTCTGATGACATGATATGTTCTGGACCCGCTCAGATCCGGGGTTAATTGATCTGATATCTGTTCTGGACCCGCTCAGATCCGGGGTTAATTGATCTGATATCTGTTCTGGACCCGCTCAGATCCGGGGTTAATTGATCTGACACTCTGTTTTTATGACACGTTATTGTATGGGACCAAAATGATGTTTTGACATGGCATGACATGACATCATGCATTGCATATTGCATAACTCACGATCATGAGGACATGTTGCATGTTACAGTTAATGTTTATAAGTTACTATTGGTATAGCATTACCTAAAAACATGCTTAAGCCAAACGTCAAGCAAGCTCAGGATTTAAGATCAGGTATGAATTACGATTATTTGAGGTTTTGGGGGAATACATTCATGTTATGACTCTTTATGTATTTCATGGTCGTTCGTTCGTTAAGCAAGCTCAGGATTTAAGATCAGGTATGAATTACGATTATTGAGGTTTTTGGGGTAATACATTCATGTTATGACTCTTTATGTATTTCATGGTCGTTTATTGTATTCTTGCTGGGTGATTTTTATCACTCACACTTTATTTTTCCCCCAGATAATGCCAAGATAAAATAGATCGAAGATGAGCCGAGGGTACCATATCCATAGGCGAGGAGATATGAAGAGGGCTAAGCTTAAGGACGTTTGTGCTGCCGAGATGGTTGTATTATGACTATGTTTGAACTCTTTGAAAATTTGACTATGATGTTTTGTGAGACTGCTACTTTGGGGACTTATTTATTTCGTGTTTAATTTGAAAAGTTTTAATTCTGCCTAAATTTTACTACCATATTGAATGTTGGCATGGGAGTCCACGACGTATGTTATGGATTTTCGTATGTTACGCATGACGCTTTGTACTCTCCTTAGTGAAGTACGGCGGGTGCACCGTATCCGGACGTGGCCCGGGTGCGGGGCGCTACAACAGCGCTTCAACATAACATAACATAATCATGATCATGACATAACATAACATATCGTGTCTCATCGGAATCATTCGTCTCGTGTTTATTATTCCTATGCATATGAACTTTTAAAAACATGAGATATGACAACATAACTTTGCAAATCTTGTTTTCATGCAACGTGAGACTCGGTCAAATACGGTTATCTTGTCATACTACCACTAGTAACATCACTCACTTAATTTCCTTCTACATATCACAACTTAAACAAAATATCATTTTCACCTACAAATAAGTACCATTCGGCCATCATACTAAAACCGCCCCCTTTTTCTATTATCATCACACAATAATTTGGTAGCATCTATTCCATACATACATATCATAATTCATAACTAAAATGCCTACATCATGAAATTTCTAATTACCTTAACATTTCATCTTAGATTTCATAACTTACATCTTATCATAACCTATTATGTTAGTATACATAACATGTAACATATCATATACATACACTATAAAAGTTAGTAATCTTATACTTATGCACACATAAATATGAACTATTTATGTTTCCTACTTTTCATAACATAATACATAAAATTACATACTTAGCCTACTTTCATAACTTAACATATTCATCATATATACATATATACTTATAAAAATATGGTGAAATCATCTTTGTCACTAAGGCCTAAAGGCCGAACATATATGTACATAGTATATACATATATAAGTCATTTTGTGATATATTATGTAATATCCAAAACTTATTCATTTTCATATCTTAACATATTCACCATATATATATATATATATATATATATATATATATATATATACACTTGTATAAAAATATAATGAATTTATTTTTTTGTCACTAAGGCCTATTGGCCGAATGTATATATAGACATGGTATATATATAAATCATTTTATGATATATTGTATAATATCCAAAACTTATTCATTTTCATATCTTAACATATTCATCATATATACATATATATACTTGTATAAAAATATAATGAAATCATTTTTGTCACTAAGGCCTAATGGCCGAATATATATGTACATAGTATATACATATATAAGTCATTTTGTGATATATTATGTAATATCCAAAACTTATTCATTTTCATATCTTAACATATATATTATACATATATGTATACATAAAATATGTAACAACATATTTTAACCTTAAATGGTCTTAAAGCCAAATTTTATATATTGTATATACATACATATAATTTCCGTATATACATCTTTATATATATAGGTATATCTAAAAACATTGAGATATATATATGTGTGTGTGTAAACCGTATATATATATCTATATATATATATATATATAACTATACATCTATACATACATCTATATCACAACCACATATTTATATATCTACTTTTATACAAAACAGTATATTTATTATATGCATCTACACCTCTATACCTACATATATATACATATATACGTAGATCTGTATATATATACATGTAGATCCATACACTTATACATATGTATATATATATATATCAACATACATATCTTATAATATGTATATGTTTGCGTGTATATATATAACGTATATATACATGTATATGTCATACGTGTGTATGTATATAGTGTATATAGGTATATACTTATTTCTCAACATAGATCTATACTTTCTTAAGAAGAAATCTTGAACATACTACATGATGATCCAACTTTGATATGAACATAAATACTTAATATTTGTAAAACCATGTAGGATCTAGGAAGAATACTTGCCTTGATTTACTTTCTTACTCTTAGATGGTGATTCATTCACTTGGATTTGAAGAACACACCTCTCCTCCTTCTCCTTGGTGTATACGGTTTTGATGCCCAAAAAGGAAAGGTTAGTGTATAACTTATGAAACTAATTATATAGAAGAATCAAACTTAAACTTCATGAAATTCTTACCTTACTTGCTTTTGATTCCAGTCCTACACCCTTCTTGAATCCTTCTTGAAAGAATACGAGTTGTTTAACACTTGGTGTAAAAGTTGTTATGTGTTTTGAGATGAAGAAGAAATCTTCTTCTTGATCTTGTAGGTATAGCCGAAAATGTAGAGTAAGGAGGTTGAATGTTTGAGTTTTCTTGATGGAGAGAGGAGAGAGCCTATTAGATGAAGAAGATGAAGCTTCAAATGTGCAAGATACACACTTTCGGTTGAGAGGCATAAAAAGAGTGAAGAAACAATAATTTGTGTAGTGAATATTTTATTAGAAAGTATGGTGTAGGAGAATGTGTAAAAATAAAAAAAAGAAGGCTTTTGACTAAATGAAAAGGGAAGAGGGACCGTGTGAGTGCAAGTGAGGAGGGGAGGGGAATAATGTGTGATATTTTATTGTAAGGATTAGGTGTGATGTAGTGGGAGTGGAAGAAAGGTGGTAAAAGAAGAAAAAGAAAAGATGTTGGCATGTGGGTTGTGGGGGAGGGGGGCCGGCCATGTTAAAAAATGGTAGTGAAGGGTTTTATTTTATTTGACATATAGGGTAAAGTGGGAGAAAATGTGATAATAGTGTGTATTGTAGTTATCGTATCGGGTATTTTTATTCGTTTTGATTTATCTCTATCTACTTATGTTGCTACCGAGTAATTTATTTAAATACCTTGTATGTCCTATACGGTCATTGTCTAGTCCCAACCAGTCTCGTTATATTCGTTAACTTACCTTAAGGTTATTTTTATGTGTGTTTCTAACCCCGATATTTAATGTCGATGTCTTTATTAATTCTAAATAGAAATTTAATTCCACTGAAATGTCATCAACATCGCATTTGCGTTCTATTTTCGTCATTTCCACTAGCCCAGAATCTCGGTCGTAACAGTTACCTTGGTCATCTAGCGACCAAGGTAACGGTAGTACATTTTAAAACCTCTTTTCCTTTCCACCCGCCTATTCCACTGATCATTAACTGTATTCTGAAATTTCATGTCACTATTTGTGACGAGTGCGCCTGTTTGACACACCAAGGAGCTTCTGCTGACTACGCCAATCGCCTTATGCTGATTCACACGACACAGAGATGCATTTTTCTATTTTTTTATGCTATATTTGTTATTTTGTTCATGTTCCTTTCTCAAAATTGTAACCATTTATATGCTTTAATTCGGGAAAGTCTCCCAAGCACATAGGATTCTCATGTAATCACGGTATTCCTCCGCCAAAATGAGGGCCATTAATAAATAAAACACTAGACAGTAACGTCCGTCCTTATAAATATATATATATATATAGCGAAAAACCTTTAGGTCTAGCGGTTGACTAGCATTTATCCCATCCCCGGGTCCCGAGTTCGATTCCCCTCCCCAATTTGTTTTTTAAAATATATATATATATATGGCAACAAAACATATTTCATTAGTAGTCCTCATTTATGGCAGAGGAAAACCATATTACAGCAGAGTTGATACATCAGTGATACAAAGCTATGATGGGGCCGACTACGGAATATGGTCCCAAAGGAAAAAAGTCAAAGCCTAGTTGTTGTAGCCTAAAGGAGTGGGAGACATGCAACCATATATGATATGCCGCATCAAAACCTTGACCAAAAAAACCACCTTTGTGAATAAAAACCTGGACGAAGAAAAAAGAAATATCGGAAATACAAATCAGGCAAATGAAATAAAATAATATGTCTTGAGCAGACTAAGCATATTGTAATCCAGGTAAACGCAGCTTCCAGCAGATAGTCCCATCGGTAGTATTGTAGCAGGCAGCACATCAATACACTCGCAAGAGATCCCCAACAAGCAAACATGCAGCAAATAGCAGAATAAAAGATTAGTATGAACAGTATGTATAAGTTATAGTGTAAAACTTTGTCGTGAAAAGGCAGCAGAGGTGTACCCATGTTTCCTGTATTATCTGATACATGCAACGAGTAAAGTGAAATGCCATGACGTCGTATTATGCTCCAGCTAGTAAACATGGATGTAATATAAATAACAGTAATGTATAGGAAATCAATAATGACAAAGTTTAGCATAAAGACAGAAAGTACCGGTGTTTCCTGTGCCAATGGATGACACAGGCAACCTTAGCCAAGACGAAGGCCGAATGGGTGCATCTTCCAATCATGTCCGTTTGTAACGCGTAGATGCATCAGTAAGCAAGCAACCTTTAACCATGTGTGGTAGTTCTGCATGCCTGTGGTACTTCTTAAATGAATGATGTAATTGGCCATATTGTGCAAGAGTATGGGCCAAAACATTAGCTTGACAGGGTACATAAGTAATAGTATGATCTCCCAATGACAGGAAAGTGTGAATGATAGATGTAGTTCCAGAGTGAGTGACAAAGTGAGCCACCTCAGATGAGTCGGTTTCAACATCAATAAGGTCATACCGCTGTATAAAATATATGAATGAGATAGTAGGTGCCTGTAGCTCAGCTTGGAATGGCGTAGACAAGGATAGAGGGAATAGAATGGCACCACAAAAACGACCACTGGAATCACGTAGGATAACTCCACCAGAAGCAGTAAAAGAGCCATGGGCTGCATCAACATTCAACTTAAATCGCCCAGATTGTGGCAATTTCCATCGAATAACCAGGAGTTGCCAAATATGAAGTTTTGGTGATATAAAAAGTGAGGGTAATAATGGATCGTTTACCGCATGTTTTAGATGGAAAGGCTGCAATACTCCAGAAGCTGCTAAAGCTTTCAACCCTCTGCTAAAACCCTCAGAAGAAAGAATGAATAGCAAAGGAGATAAAGGGTCTCCTTGCTTTACCCCTCTATGAGGCCGAAAGGAAGCAGAAGGTTGGCCATTAATCAAGACTGCTAATGTGGTGGCGCGTAAGTGATTGAGGATAATGCAAATGAAGAAGTCAGAGAAACCAAAGATGCGCAGTAACATTTCCAGATATTCCCAGCTGACTCTATCAAATGCTTTCATCATATCTAGTTTCAAGTATAGTTGAGAACCACCCTTATCCATCATATGTATCATCTCCTGAGCCATTAAAACTTTTGTGGAAATATCAGAGCCTGGCAGGAAGACTGTTTGTTCTGGAGATATTATTTTGGGAAGCAATGTATTCATGCGACTTGCAATGATTATTGTACAGACTTTGCTAAAAAGGTTAGTGAGACATATTGGGCGAAAATCACTGAAGGTTGCTGGGGATGACTTTATGGGAATCAAAGTGATTAATGCACTAGCCATCACAGAAGGCTGAGGAATACCAAGGAAAAATTTCTGCACTGCTTTAACCACATCAGCATGAATGATTGACCAGCAAGAACAATAAAACTTACCATTGAAACCATCGGGTCCTGCTGCACTTTGAGGGTCTAGGTGCAAAACCGCCGCTTTAACCTCCTCCTCCATAGGTAGTTGTGTAAGTGTAGAGTTGTCATCCACAGAGATCAAATGTGGGATGTGACAAAGTATATCATCATAACTGTGAGTAGCCTCTCGAGCAAATAAGGACGTGTAGAATGTCACGGCTTCGTCTATAATAGCTGCGGGTGTAGTGCATGGTGCGCCCGCAACCATGTGTATTTGTTGTATACGTAGTTGCAACCGTCGCCCTTTGACAATAGTGTGAAAGTAGTGTGTGTTTGCATCTCCTTCATTCAACCATAGGACACGAGCTTTTTGTTTCCAAAAATGTAGCTCATATGAGGAGGCCCGGAGATATTCAGCTTTAGCTCTATGGTACTCCTCACGATTCGTGTCTGTTGGGTCAGCGTCCTAGATGCTCTCAGCGCGAGAAAGATTAGATTTTGCTTGTTTGACGTTGGAGACTATGTTACCAAAAATTTCCTTATTCCACCTCTGTACGTCTTTCTTCAGTCGGAATAACTTAGAGTAAAAACCATACATGCCTCCAGTTGTGGGATAAGATCTCCAAGCATTCTTCACATAAGCATGGAAGTCCGGATGAAGCAACCAAGAATCCAAAAAACAGAAAGATCGACGGACCTCAGATGGGCATAACCGGCATATAAATAACAAGGGTGTGTGATCAGAAGAAACGCGTGGAAGATGTGTAAGCTGTAAATCATCCAAGGCTTACAGCCAATCCAAAAGTAGAGTTGATAAATAACCAATCCAACCTCCGACGGACTCGTCCAAGGCCCCTGCCATCAGTCCAAGTAAATCTTGTCCCGTGAAACTGTGGTGTCATCAAGAAGCATGATTCAATGCAGTCATTAAAATCTTGTAATGCAGAGAGAGAGGGTTGTGATCGGCCTTCATGATCAGCCAGAGAGCGAAAAGAATTGAAGTCTCCTACCATCAATGGTAAAGGAGATGTTTCCGAGAAAGCACATAAAGAATGCCATAATGTGCGGCGGAGAAATGGCGTGTGCTTGCTGTAGACTACAGATAAAACGAATGTGAACCGCAAAGGCCGAAATAGCAGAGTAAAATGTACCACTTGGCCTTGATCCTACGTTGACACCAAAGGAAAATCTGAATCACACCAGAAAAACCAAATGCGTTCCGAGTGAGAAGAATAATGGTTCGAAAAGCCAAGTTCTAATGCAAAACAACCAATACTTGAGGATGAGTGTTTAGGTTCTATCAGAGCAAGTAAATTTAAATGATGTTCACGTATCAAATGATGCAACCTAGGCAGAGAGGCACGCATGCTTCTTATATTCCATATCAAGACATTCATTGAGAAAGAGTAGTGTCACTTCCCTGGATGGCGTGAGAAGTACTGCGTGTGAGGATAGTGGAGGGCGGTAATGGTGGAAGATCTTTTCTTGCCCGATGCTTTCTACGAGGAACGACAGGTATAAATTCTACAGCATCTGTTGATTCCTGCAAGTGCGATATCAAAATATCCATGTCCGGTGATGGAGGGATTAACTGCATGCGGCAAACCACTTCTTCCGGGACGGTTGGCATGTCCGAGTGATGATCCTCCGTGGGCAGATCATTATCTGAAGAATGTCCCAGATCACAAGTATCTCAAATGTATTGTAACGGGGGTTCGGTTGCCCCACAAAATAAGTCTGCATTCAAATCACCGACATGGGCATGTGGAGGAACTACTGTGGGAGCATCTGTCGGGGGAATTTCATTTGGCAGCTCAGGAGTATCCTTGGGATGATCAACCGAGGATGGGTCAGATGGAGGCTTTGTAACCGTTTTCTTTTTAACCGGTGTCCATCTCTGCGCCGGCGGGTGAGGTGGTGGAGGAGGCGGCGGAGGCAGCACTGTTGTTGTTATTTTCTGGGGGCAGGAGGTCGATGCATGACCTAACCGTCTACATGAGGTGCAAAATAGAGGCAGATCTTCATAGACTACAGACTGCAGGATAAATATGTTCTTAGCCTGCAAATATATTTTTTTGCGGCAATTCCTGGGAAACATCAACTTCAACGCACACTCGAGCAACTGAAGGCCGTAGTCCATCTGCTGTGGCTACGTCAAGTTTGAGTGGGGATCCAATCGGACGAACGATTTCAAACAATGCCTCCCTGCGATGAAGCTGAATAGGGAGATCGGGGAAAGCGATCCAAACTGGGACGATAGGAACATCAGCGGTAGGATCAAAGTCTACAGTCCATTTCGTTATATGCATATGACAACCTGAGATGTGCCATGAACGAAGATAGAAACATCGCAAGTAATCAGCCTCATTTTGAAAATTCAACAAAATATGCGTTGCATCAATTAGTGTGATACATAGATCATGATGAAAGCCTATTTTTCGAATACCTCATGTATGACTTTCAATGGAGGATGACCATACCAGAATGTACCCACCAAAGAGTATTTGAATGGCGCATCAAGGGCATCAATTTCGGAATCCAAGAAGGAGATCAAGGGGATACCTTTAAAGAGAGAAACGGTCTTTGGCGAAATGGTGATTTTCTGTGATGATGACTCGCCAGAAACCACTGCCGCAAATGATGGCGGCGGCGCAGAATCCATTGATGACGTGATGAGATTAGCGGCACTGTCATGGAAGAGGATAAAAATTAACCAGAAATCGAGAATGGAGATAAGCAACAATGCGATGGTGGTGTGAAAATTCAGCGGCGGCAGCAATCGCCGCGTGATCGCCGGTGATCGCCAGAGAAGCATGTGTAAGTGTGTGTAATGCAAAGGTTTTTATATCATATACATATAGATATATACATACATATATATTTTTTTTTGAAGAAACGATTTTATTAAATCAAAGCCTCTCTTATGGTGGAGGAAAACCTTATTACAGTGAAAAATATACTTTAGAAACCAGCGAAACAAAAAGTGTGATGATTGTCACCCTCCGATTCATATATGATATGCCACATTAAAACCTTGCCAAGTAAAACCACCTTTGTGGATAAAACCTTGGTGAAGGAAAAAGCATACATATTTATATGATTGGAGAGGTGATAGGCGTTGTAGTACATTGTGATAGAAAATACAATCCAAATTGACACTGAAGAGAGCCGTAACGAGACCGCCCCTGAAATAGCAAACATATATATACATACATACATATATATACATACATACATATATATATATATACATATACATATATATATATATATAAATATATATGTATATATACATATACATATACATCAGTGGGACGTTCTACAGTAGGAGGCGGGGCTATTCTTAGAGATGCAGAGGGTGGATTAGTACACGTATTGTCCATACCACTTCGACACGATTATCCTCTATGTGTAGAGGCCCAAGCGGCATTGTTATCAATCCTTTATTGTGTGCCTCAATTTGGACGAGTCATAGTGGAGGTTGATTGCTTGGAGTTAGTCCAACTAGTAGATACTTCGGGTCCACTAGCTCCGGACCTGCATCGTCTGCGCTCGTTGCTTCATCAGCTGTCTATGTCGCTCACATATGCTCCAAGGGAGGTCAATCAAGCTGCACACTTTCTTTCTCAACAAGCAATGTCAGATTCCACAGCGAGCTACTACACAACGCTCCACTCATTGCCAACCCATATTAGTGGTAATATCTGCACGGATGCCACTTTGCCACATTTTCGCCATCCTAGCTCAGACGACCAACATGGGACATATACATCTTAGCAGCGTATTGACTATGTTGTTTTACATGTTTTCATCTGATGTATTCACATATTATGTTACATGCTATTCTTCCAATGATGCAAATATGTACGCTTTTTCCTTCGCTAAGGTTTTATCCACAAGGGTGGTTTTACTTGGCAAGGTTTTAATGCGGCATATCATGCATGATTGGAGAATAGCCATCCTTGCATCTTTACACTATCTTTTTTCTTACAATGATACAGACATATTGTAATAAGGTATTCCTCCACCATAAGTGAGGCTTTCTCATAATAAATATCAATTCTGATTAAAAAAAAGTATATATGTATATGTATATATGTATATATGTATATGTATATATGTATATGTATTTTTTTATCAAGATTTTATTGACTTTTAACCTCTCTTTTGGCGGAGGAAAACCTTATTACAGAGAAAAGTCTGCAGTAAAGCATAACGAAAGAAGAGATCTGATGCTTACCAACTTCCAGATTGTATATGTATATGTATATATGTATATATGTATATGTATATATGTGTATATATATATATGTATATGTATATATGTGTTTTTTTTTTAAAACAAAATTTTATTAGCATAAGCCCCCACTTTTGGCGGAGGAAAACCTTATTACAAAAAAAGAAAGATGGCAAGGATAACAGTATGCGATTATCAACATCCATATAATATATGATATGCCGCATTAAAACCTTGCCAAGTAAAACCACTCTTGTGGATAAAACCTTGGCGAAGGAAAAAACGTACATATTTATATATATGGAGTGTTGATATACACCAACGAATAAATGAAAAAACAAAATAATCCTGGAGGTTGCACCAATGCACTAGAATGAGGATCGTGCCATGTATCATTGCCCAAAAATGATCTGTTGTCAGAGCAACTCTCATGCAAACGGGTTGTAGATCACTGCCGAGCCAAGATCGCAGCCATGCATAAAAGAAACAAGTGACGGAGTAAAGCAGAGATATTTTATGGAATGTATTGCTTGAAATGAAGCAGACGAAGATCATACCATGCCTGCCTGCACAAACTAATGTGCCGGCAGCGATTGCAAGGTACGCCAAACCCTTCGGGAGAGTTGCAATGGGAGGTAATTGTATCGGCAGATAAGCCATGCCATTGGAAACGTAAAATATTGCGCGAACAATATTGTGAATGCTCCGGAGCCAGAAGAACCCATCATTCATACCAAGTCTGCCTGTACTCAATCGAGTACAGGTAGAGAGTACGTAAAACCGCCAGTCCTGATGGAAAGCTTGTGCAGAGTGATCATGGTGGCAGCAACCCAGGGGTGCAGTGTAATGAATCCGCCAAGCAAAACCTGTGTATGAAAAGAAAACAGTATAAGTGCTGAGAATGAAGAAAATGTAGCAGTATAGCATTGGAATATAAATCATACCGTGCCTGCCCGTAACCGTAATGATACGGGCAGAACAAACCGAGATACGCCAATCTATGAGAAAGACATGATTGTCAGCCTGCGCGCAAGTTAGCTGATGTGAGATCGAGAAGTAGTGAGGCGCGTACCAAGGCTGGGAGATTATGACTGCTGAAATATCCTGTCTCAGGGCAAAGCATTGTATGTTGAGCTAAATTGTGAGCCGCCATATTGGTCTCTCGATACGTGTGTGTTATCAACAATCTATGTGACTGAAGTAACGAATGTAAGAGGTGCAGATGATAATTGCCAAAAATTCTCTGCGAGTTACGTAGTCGCGACACCAGGTACTCACAATCAGATTCTATCATAAGTGATCGGAAGAATGGAAGAAAATATAGAAGACCAAATAAAGTTTCCTAAATTTCTGCCATCAACGGTGTGCACGGTGGCAGCCGGAAGGATATGGCTCGCACACAATCACCCTGATGATTGCGCAAGATTGCCCCCCCCCCCCGCAGCATATCGACCACCGACTGCTGCGTCAACATTCAACTTGAGTCTACCGGATGGCGGACATTTCCATCTAACAATCCTGAGGCGAGGTGGTCGAAGGTGTGGGATACAGGAAAGGGAAAGACTTGGTCCTGCTGAGAGCTTGGATCCCTGTATTTTCTGAATCCACATATTAATGTCAAAGTGTATAGAATTCCGCAGCATGGCGGCTGAAAAGGATGTTGAATCCCCATAGGTGAGCTGAGCATAGTGTTTCCAGATGTTAGAAACTGCTATAGCTGGTACAATAATTTTTAAAACTCCAGATATTGATGATGATGTGGAACGATACGACCATGATAATAAGTATTGTCGCAGGGTGAATACTGCCGGTAGCAAACCCTGAAGTTCCGAAGCAAAAAAGGCCCAAATCGGAAGGATGCGATCACAGCGGAGGAAGACGTGAGCAACTGAGGCTGAATGTTGCTTGCAAAAAGGACACTGCATAGGGCGCACCACAGAGTAACGGCCAATGTAGTCCTCAAATGGCAGAGCATAATTGAATATACGCCATAACAAAAGTTTCGTGGATGGAGAGTGATGTTTAAACTAAATAAATTTTGCTGACAGCTGTGTAGAGATGGATGTCCGACAAACATCGCATGCTGATTTAAGGGTAAACTCGCCTGTAGAAGACGGTGTCCACGAAAGGAAAGTATCCGAACCAGTCGTCTTGGACGTACACGTAGGATGTATGCGACAGATTAACTTCCATATCGCAGAGTCTGGAAGCATCGGCCTATAATCACCTCGTCCGCCATACTTCATATGCATATGGTTACTCCACAAAGTGTCATTTTTTGGTATGTCCACCATATTCTGCAATGATATGCTTGTTGTAACTGGGTAAGATCTCGGAGGCCCAATCCACCTTCTTCTATAGGATGTGTAATTTTGGACCATGATACCCAATGATGACGGTTGCCCCAAAAGAAAGAAGCCATCTTTCTATTGATAATTCGGATGACAGATTTTGGTAAGCCACCTGCTGCTAAAATGTGTAATAGAGGTGCAATACACTGCTCTATTAATACCTTTGTGTAGATAGGAACCCAGATATCGAAAAGGAAGAGAAGCAAGTCGTATACCAAGAATATACTTGAAGATGCGTCTCTGATGTGAGGCAACATTTGCCGAAGGGATGAAATTACTTTTGTGATAATTAACCTTTTGTCCGGATGCTGCTTCATACTGAGTTAAGAATGCACGAAAATGACTAAGGTTACGCTGTGTGCCTAGAAGAAAAATAAGTAGATCATCAGCATATGCCAAGTGGGTGATAGCAAAGGGAATACGTCCCAACCGAAAAGATTGGATATGACCTGCCGCAGCAAGTGACTTTAAGCCCCTGCTAAAGCCTTCAGATGACAATATAAATAACAGCGAAGACAGCGGGTCACCCTGCTTTACCCCTCGAAATGGTCGAAACGGTGATGACGGCTGTCTATTAATTAAAACTGACAACCGCGTGGCACTAAGATGATTAATAACCACGCGTATGAAAAAATCCAAAAATCCAAATTTACGCAATAATAGCTCCAGGTATTCCCAGCTTACCCTGTCAAACGCCTTCATCATATCTAATTTCAAGCATAACTGAGATCCCCCTTTATCCAGCATATGTATCATTTCCTGCGCCAATAATACTTGTGCCGAGAGATCATGTCCTGGTAAGAATCCTGTTTGCTCCGGTGAGATTAATCGCGGCAAGAGCATCCCTAGTCGTGTGGCGAGAATACGAGTACAGACTTTACTCAAGAAATTCGTAAGACAAATGGGGCGAAAGTCACTAAATGTTTGTGGAGCTTGTATCTTTGGAATCAATGTAATCAAAGCACTGGCCATGACTGCTGGTTGCGGAACTCCAAGAAAAAACTCCTGCACTGCTTTAAGTACATCCGAATGTATAATAGTCCAGCATGAGCGATAAAAATTACCATGAAAACCATCTAGTCCTGCGGCACTTTGAGGATCTAAACTCCACACAGCTGTCTTTACCTCTGACTCCGACGGAAGCTGAGTTAGCATGAGATTGTCATGCTCAGACAGTATACATGGAATGTGCGAAAGGATCTCCGAGTGGTTGTGTGTTGCATCCCGTGCAAATAAAGCAGTATAGAACTCGACTGCAGAAGCCATGATATCATCCGGGCTATTTAGTAGAATGCCCTCAGAGTTTCGTATTTGCTGTATACGAAGCTGGGTGCGTTTACCTTTGACAAGTGAATGAAAATATCTAGTATTAGCATCTCCTTCATTTAACAATTTAACTCTTGCCTTTTGCTTCAAGAAATACAATTCATAGTTCGATGCAAGCAAATAATCCGCCTTGGCCTTATAATAGGCATGCCGCGTATCCTCCGTGGGTGTTGCATCCCATCGATGTTCTGCATGAGTCAGCAAGTCTTCTGCATGCTTCAGATTGCTGAAAATGTTTCCAAAGACATCTTTATTCCACCTTTGTATATCTTTCTTTAATGCCAATAACTTTTGGTAGAAACCATGCATTCCACCCGTTGTTGGATATGATTACCAATCATTTTGCACGTAGGGTTGAAAGTCCGAATGATGGAGCCATGCATCCAAAAATCGAAAGGAGTGACGGGATGGCGGTGAACTCATTTTGCATAGCAAGAGGAGTGGAGTGTGATCAGAAGTCGCACGAGGCAAATGAGTTAACTGCAAATTTTCAAACCTATCTTGAAACGTGTAGTTGACAAAAATCCAGTCCAATCGTCGCCGAACTCGGCCAAGACCCCTGCCTTCCGCCCATGTAAACCTGGTGCCGTGATAGGGGGCCATAAGAGAACAGTCTTCGATACACTCATTAAAATCATGTAAGGCTGTCAGTGACGGAGTGGATCTGCCACTGTGATCATCCAGAGATCTAAAAGTATTGAAATCACCCCCCACAAGCCAGGGCAATTGCAATGTTGTATTGAATTCACACAAAGATTGCCAAAGTACATGACGCTGAGAGGGTGTATGTTTCGCATAGACCAACGAAAGTACAAAAGTATGTTGCAATGATAGCGACTGTAATGTAAGATGGACCACTTGATCCTTGTCCTGCATGGCAAGCAAACAGAACTCATTATCCCGCCAAAAAAACCAAATATGTTCTGACTGCGAAACATAAGACTGCGAGAAACCAAGACGTAAGCCATATCCAGTTATCTTTGATGGAACATGTTTAGGTTCAATCAAAGCAAGTAGATTCAATTTATGTTCTCGAATCAAATCGTGTAGCCGGGGCAGAGAGGCACGCATGCCTCGAATATTCCATATTAATATATTCATTGAGTAAGGGTTGAGGAACTTCCCTGAATAATATGAGATGCACTACGCGTCAAGATGGTTGATGGCGGCAAGGGAGGAAGATCCTTGCGGGATCGACGCTTACGGCGTGGAACCACTGGAATAAACGCAGCGTCCTCGGCAGGGTCCTGCAGATGCGAAATTAAGGCCTCGTCATCCGGCGATGGTTGCATGAGCTGCATGCGGCGGGCCACATCAGCAGGAACCATAGGAATATCCTCTGCGGGCGTGTCAACAGGCAAATCAGTGTCGGACACATGCCCAATCTCAAGCTGCGTGGTATCAGCAGGCACATGATAATCCGCCGCATCACAGAATTCATCCTGTAGTGTAGCATCGGGAGCATGATCAGAAGGAAACGGGACGGTATTGTCTGAGTCGTGGTCCGCGTCACCTAAATCATCTGGGATATGTGCTGGATCAACCGTAGGTAAAGAAGGTTGCTCACTTTGATCCATGGGGTCTTGTACATTAACGGTTTGATCCATGGGGTCTTCTACATTAACTGTTCCCTCATGCGCCGAATGATGCCCAGATGATTTGTGCTTGACTGTGGTCCAACGCGTCTTGGTCTGACGAGTGGGGGGAGGCGGAGGAGGTGGCGGTGGAATACTAGACTCTCCTTTGGATGAGCAATCAACGAGTGCATGCCCCAGTCTGCGGCAGTCAGTGCAGAACAAGGGCAAATCTTCATAAACAATTGTCTGCAAGATTAAACGGTCTTTTGCTTGTAGATATATCTTTTGCGGCAAGTCCTGAGATACATCAATCTCTACGCACACACAAGCTACCGACGGCCGCAGGCCTTTGGAGGTTGCGACATCCAATTTGATCGGTAAACCAATGGGGCGAACGATTTCAAATAAAGCCTCCTGCTGATGAAGATGTATAGGCAGCGCAGGGAGGGCAACCCATACCGGCACAATGGGGACATCGGACGAGGGATCAAAATCAACAGTCCACTTCGTAACCCTCATGTGACAACCAGAGATATGCCAAGATCGACGATAAAAGCATCGCAAATAATCGGCCTCATTGTTAAAATTCATCAAAATATGTGTTTGATCAATCAGAGTAATCCAAAGATCGTGATGAAACCCAATCTTCTCAAAAACTTCTCGTATAACCTTTAATAGGGGACGACCATACCAAAAAGTGCCAACTAAGGAATATCAGAATGGAGCAGCAAGAGCGTCAATTTCCAAATCAAGGAAAGAAACCATTGGAATACCTTTGTAACGAGTAGCCAGCTTCGGCGAGATGGAGATCGGTGGGACGGTGGATCCGGCAACGACTGCAGCAAATGTTGGTGCAGCCGCCATTGCGTGGGATTGTCGAAAAGGGAAAAAGAGATCGACTTTGGCTTTGTTTAGGTAGAAAGGGAGGGGATCGCTGGTCTTGGCATGAAGGCAATGGCCAAGTCAGGCAGTGGTGGCGGCTACTGCCGCCGACGGACGTTCTCGCCAGATCGCAGCATCTTCTATATGTATATATGTATATATGTATATGTATATGTATATATATATGTATATATTTACATTCACTTGGTCTGCTGCTTTTTCTTCTGTCTCATATTCATGATTGACGCACTCTCATGTTTCCTTTGTGCATGGATGGAATCACAACTTCGGCTTGCTTTTCTCGCCGACGCGGTTGCTTTTTGCTACGGAATCAGACTGCACCTTCACGCTCGGGATTTTCTGCGGCTTCTACATCATTCGTTCCCTATGTATCATATGTGGATTGTCATAATTATCATTTCACACTGTAACGTCTATCAACACTCCAAACATATAAATATGTACGCTTCTTCCTTCGCTAAGGTTTTATCAACAAGGGTGGTTTTACTTGGCAAGGTTTTAATGCGGCATATCATATATGGTTTAGATGTTGATAACCCTCATTTTCTTTGTGCGTTATAATGTCTTTCGATGTAATAAGGTTTTCCTCCGCCATAAGTGAGGCCTTATATTAATAAAATTACTATTTAAATAAAATGTATATGTATATGTATATATGTATTTTTTTTAAAGGAAAATTTTATTAATGTAATTGAGTCTCCGTTATGGTGGAGAATACCTTGGTACAGCAGTGGATATCATACGAAAACCAAAAATGTAACGCGGCTATAATGTGCAATCTCCAGTCAAATATGATATACCGCATTAAAATCTTGCCAAGTAAAACTACCCTTGTGGATAAAACTTTGGCGAAGGAAAAAGCGTACATATTTATTTGACTGGGGGGATAGCGTGATGGTACAAGCAGAGCAAAGTGTAACTTCCTTAAGTCTATGAGAAGTTGCTCGAAGGTGGTTCTCAACAGTCATGGTGGATGGTTGTTGTAGCCTTTGATGAAATCATTCTTGCTGGTCCGAAAGCGGAGGCTGTGAGGAAGGGGGCGTGCATGTGGCAGCAGGAAACCGTGCTTCAATGTAGATGTCCCTCGACAAAACAAAGTTAGTGCTGAATTAGTCATAGCACAAAATATAAAGGGCAGCAGCATAGTATAATTCCAGAATTGTACTGGTGTTGCCCGAAGTCCATAGACTACGGGCAACAGATAGAAACAAATGCCGCAGCTATATGAATTGAGGGATAGAAGGTATACCCGCGTTGCCTGCATACAAAGGATGCAGGCAACCAATCTTCGTCTCTAGCTGTGTATATTACGTTCTAAGCGCATGGATGTGTCCATCTGTGTGGTAAAAAACACATGCCGAATGTGGCAACTGGTCGGCAGAGGTAAACAAACAAGTGGCAGGCTGCAGCCGAGCATGTTGACATAGATGGTGTGCCACCATGTTAATCTCTCTAGGGATATGATGTAACGTGCTTCCCGTCAACTGTAAGAGTTGTAGAAGCCTATTGTATTGGAAGTGCGTTGATTGTAGTATCTGACTTCTGCGTTAGTTGCTGACAGTCCGTCTCAATGATGATATTACGATGTTGTAAGCAAAAGTATAGTAGACTGAAAACAGTTGCTTGTAGTTCTGCTCGAAGAGGGGACATGATAGGAAGTCGAAATGATATGCCTGCAACCATCTTGCCATTCGAGTCGCGAAGAATGGCTCCTACCGCAGCGTGTGAGTGGCCAGCCGAAGCATCTATATGTATATATGTACATATATATATGTGTATATATGTATATGTATATATGTATATGTGTATATGCCAAAGCTCATCTCGCCAGAACAAGCAGGCTTCATCAAAGGCAGAGACATCACTGAGCAAGTACTATTGGCACAAGAGATGGTACATGTTCTAGACAAACGCACAAGAGGGGGACAGGTCATTATCAAACTGGATATGGCCAAGGCATTCGATCGTGTTAGTTGGAGGTATCTCCAATTACTGTTGCAGCGCATGGGGATGGGTGAGCGACTAGTGCGCATTATTATCAACTATTTGAGCGAAACAAGATGCTCTATTCTTCTCAATGGTAGTCTAACGGAGTCATTTTCCATTGGTAGAGGAGTGAAGCAGGAAGACCCTTTATCTCCATTGTTATTTATCCTATCATTTGAAGGATTTACAAGAGGGCTTAATAATCACATAAGGGCGGGTACAATCACAGGCTTTAAGGCAGGTTGCGTGCCATGTGTCTCGCATCTGGGATTTGCAGATGACTTGTTAGTCTTTCTCAATGGTTCGGCACGCAACTTGGCAAAATTTCGAAAATATTTAGACACATATCAGCAGGCTTCAGGACAGCTGGTAAATTATAACAATAGTCAATTTGTGGCAGGCAAGGAGTTTCGATTACTAACTCTATGGCAGCTTTGAGCATGAGATCGACTTCATTGCCTATAAAGTATCTTGGGTCATATTTGCATAAGGGAATAAACAGAGCCAGGTATTGTTCAACTCTTCTCAATCATTTTGAAGCTAAATTGTCATCATGGTCGACTAATTTCTTATCCATGGCAGGAAGAATAATTCTCATCAAACACGTGCTCAACACGTCACCTATACATCTCATAGCCAGCTCCAGATTGCCAAAAGGCGTGATTAATACTTTAAATCGAAAAATGGCATCTTTTCTTTGGAAAGGACGACATCACTGGCAGTCCTGGCCCTCTGTGTGTAGTTCGGTTGAAGTTGGTGGTCTAGGCATTCGACATCTTTTGTATGTTCAAAAAGCATATGATTGTCTGTTGTTGTGGAAGTACTTTCACTCCAATACATTATGGGCAGAATTTTGTCGAGCCAAATATGGACATCGTTCTTCTATTTATTCTCATATCTATGACTCATCTACGTGGAAAAGAATATGCAGCATACATTACTACATGAAGATGCACACTTATAGAGCTCAGGGTATGCTTCATTGGGCACCAGATGAAAATGGACCGTTTTTTATACGCTCAGCTTATTCTTTAGTAGCTTCTCATGGCCATACCAAGGTTGAGACACGTTATATTTAGTGGAAAAATTCACATCTTAGGCAAAAGGTTTTTCTTTGACGGCTTTGGACACAATCTCTACCAATGGTAAATAATCTTCATTGCTGGATGATACCCTATCCATCGCAGTGTGCTTTTTGCCGTCAAAATCATGACCACCAAGATCATGTCTTTCTGCATTGCTCAACCATTCGGCCGCTTTGGGTAGACATGGCTATTATGTTCTCTGGACCAATGCCATTCTCTCACACAATTAAGGCTCACTTACTTCGCTGGTGGCAAACGTCCTCGCAGCAGACAATGTTAGGCCAGCTTAAAGTAATAGTCCCATCACTTGTAGCTTGGGAAATACGGAAAATGTATGCAGCTTGTAGATTTGGAGAGGAGCAATTCAACTATAATCGGTTGTATACAAAGATAAAGGGAGCAGTATATACATGGTGTTCCTCAATGAATGGGAAAAAATTTGCAAAAACAATACCTCATCTTATTGATCAACAATTCTCCCCGACATTATGTATGAAGAGGCTGACTATAGTTCGTTGGCAATTTCAACCATCGGGCAATCTGTAATTAAATGTTGACGCCACTGTAGGACTAAAAATGGCGGCAGGTGGCGCGGTACTTCGAACGGATCAAGGTCTTTTTCTTTCGGCTATCTACTTTCCACTGCCTTTGTTACAGCCACTGCAGGCGGAGATTCACTCAATGACAAAGGCGCTGCTGTACTATGCACAACAATATGACAACTTAGTAGTGGAGATGGATTGCCAATATATGATCACTTTGCTGGCTGAAAACAGACAATTATCAGGTTCCCTGGCGTCGATATCACACGTGCAACACAATTCCTCAGTCTTAATCATTCAACAATTCAATATTGCGCAAGAGAAGCGAATTCTGCAGCACATAGGCTGGCGAGATACGGCTACAGATCATCCGGAATGCAATTCTACAGTTCAATAAATGAAATTGCCATGTGAAGTTCGCGGAGCTTTGATCACGGACCTCCATCTGCCGGCCTTCAGAGTGTGATAAATGTCTGGCATTATATCAGCCAAAAATCAATGTCGTTGTCTGTGTTTTCGAACACAGGCAACATTGGTGTGTTTACTATTCATATACTCTTTCACTATGCACGTTAAAATTCGCACTAATCTTCCAAATGCATATCTTTGTTTGACGCTTGCGTTTGCGTTTGCTTTGCCATGGTGGACATCATTTACGGGGGAATGTATGAGGTTAACGATCATTATCAAGCGAGGCACAAGTATACTACCCAGTGGCAATCATCAGCTATCGTCGTCTTGGTTCATGTTGAGCCAAGGCGACTTCGGTATGGTCTCGGTCTCGTCAAATGCATTATATTATATTTTCACTATTTTTCTCATAACTGCATTCTTGAATTCTCACGAGGTACATGATACGCCGGAAACAACAAGAACAAGTCAAGGCACTTCAGCAACATCTGGCGCAAGGCATGATGCATGGCTCACTAGCTATATATATTCCCGCGAGCACTCATACGTGTATTCATTCACATACAGATTATGCATCATTACCAGCCGTATAAATATGTACGCTTTTTCCTTCGCCAAGATTTTATCCACAAGGGTGGTTTTACTTGGTAAGGTTTTAATGCAGCATATCATATACGACTGGAGACTCGCCATCATTAGAGCGTTGTTTCATTTATTTTCATACACTGATGTTTGTAATATGGTTTTCCTCCGCCATAAGTGAGGCTTTCAATAAAAATTTATCCTTATAAAAAAATGTGTATGTACATATATATATATATATATATGTATGTATGTATGTATGTATATATGTATATATGTATATATGTATATGTATTTTTTTTATGAAAAGATTTTATTAATAGAAAAGCCTTGCTGTTGGCGTAGGAAAGCCATAGTACATCAAAGAGTCAGTGTAAGTAAAAAGTGAGTACAATGAAGTAATGATTTGCATTCTCCAGTCATATATGATATGTCGCATTAAAACCTTACCAAGCAAAACCACCCTTGTGGATAAAACCTTGGCGAAGGAAAAAAGTGTGCATATTTATATAACTAGAGTGTGGAAATGAAATGCAATACATCTGAGAAGAATGAGCTAGACGACAAATGATAAAAAGACTCCATGCATTCTCCGCCAAAAGGGTTGCCAGTGCCGAGGACGGTTGATTGAGTCAGGGGAGATGGGTTGATTCTTTTGCAGCACTCGTAGAGACCACCATGATTGATCGTCCAAGCCATGCACATATAAGGGAAAAAACAACATTTAAAGAGAATACAGAGCATAGCGAAATCCATAAGAGCAAAAGGGAGCAAAGCGTACCGTATATGCCTGCACCTCGCAGGGTACAGGCGGAATTATGAGATGAAAGCCATTCCATATGGAAGACGTGAAAAACTTAAGGGCCGCGCACATGGGATGAGGAGAGATCTAAAGAGATGGAACCACACACTAATGGAGGAAGAGTGTGAGAGGCGTAGAATTGCGTTTGAGGGTTAAGCATTGCATGTTGAGCAAGATAGTGAGCAGCCATATTTGCCTCCCTGTAAATGTGCAGAAAGTCCAGTCAATGAAAATGTGTTAATGTATGCAGGAGCCGAAGATAATAATTCTCATGAACTATGTGTGGGCGCGATAGGCGGGAAATCTGCTGAGCGTAATCTGACTCCAGAATAATTGATCGATACAGTGGAAGAAAATATAATAAACCAAATACCGGAGCTTGTATCACAACGTTTAGAGGTGTACTTGGAGGGAGTCGGAAAGAGATTGCCCCCACACAGGAACCAACGTGATCTCGCAAAATAGCACCCCGTGCGCTATAATGTCTGTCTACTGTCGCATCTATATTTAACTTTAATCTACCTGAAGGTGGAGTACACCAACGTACCAAGTGAGGGTGCGACGGCTGAGGTGTGGAAAACCGAGCAAGTCGTCAGAAAGACCCAGCCGCTAGCTTTGATCCGGCAATTGCTTTGCTCCACATAGCAATGTCATAGTTGACAGAAGTCCGAAGGGATGTCACTGTGAAATTATGCTTGTCACCATAGATTAACGATGCATAAGCGCGCCATATATTGTACACAATAATCGCCGGAATACCAATTTTTAAGACCCCAAAAAGAGATAAGAAAGTAGAACGATACCACCATGATAAAAGATATTGGCGAAGATGCAGTGATGATGGGGGTGGACAATGCAACTCACAAGCAAAGTAATGCCGGAGGGGACGTACACACGAGCAGTATACAAATATGTGATCCACTGTGGCTGATGCAGCCTTACAGAATGGACATTGCGTTAGACGTGAAGCATTATACCTTCCAATATAGTCCTCGAATGGTAGAGCCGAATGAAAAATGAGCCACAAAAAAAGTTGAGTGACAGGTGAAAGATGTTTGTACCAGATAAATTTCGCTGAGAGCATCAAAGGACTAGATAATCGACAGACATCATATGCCGAAATCAAAGAGAATTCGCCAGTGGTCATGCGAATCCAGCGGAGATGGGCGCCTTGGCCTTCAGTCTGAGCAAGGCAGAGAGGATGAATTCTACAAATAATTTTCCAAACGAGCGAATCAGTCAGACGAGGAAAATAGTCACCACGGTTACCATACTTGACATGCATACATTTGCTCCAAAGGGTAGAATGCTGCTGATATGTCCACCATATGTGACAATGATAAGCTTGTTGTAGTTTACTGAGATCTCGAAGTCCCAAGTGTAGAAATATGAGGGTTTGAGTGATTTCAAAATAAAGAAATTGAATATAAATATATATATATAAACGTTGGATATATATATATACACAAGTGTACATGTATGCATGATAACTTGCCTTATTTAGCTTATATATTATGTTGCCGAACTAACAAGCCATGAAGCTTTAAAGCTTACATCATATGGCAAACATTTGTTGAGTTTATACTATTTTCAGGTGCCACAATTAATGAACTAAAGAAGTTCATTAAGTGAAGTACTTAGTTTAATAAACTAAGTAGTTCATTAAAGGAAGATGCATTTGGAAAAGACATGAAGGCAACATGGCTATGGAAGGAAAGTTCTCTCCTCCTCCCCACATCAATTTCACACGCCATTTATATATATAAACTATATATTTTCAGATTTTTTTTTAAAGGCACATACACATGTATTCCAACGTACTACTGACACGTTATATATCTTACGTACGTACGTTTACGTCACACCACTATACTTAACTCATATTTATGAGTATATTCAGATCTTATATCATATGATATAAGATATGGTGATGACAAATTAAATACGACACGATAAAAGGTTCTAAACCGAAATTTGTCGTATTGGGCGATACCGAAACTTCGCCAACGTGTCACGTACTTGCCATAAATAAATGGCCAGCCCATATACATCAAAATTTATTAAAAATTTCGTGCCATACACTGTATATTGAGACAAAAATACTTTCCATGTTGGCACACACAAATCATCCCACATTTAGGCCAAAATGTGAAGATTCCAATTTTATTTTTGTCACATGTTTATGGTACCACTTTAAATCAGCCAAGTGCTGAAAATTAAAGTATATATTATATATATTATGTATAACATAATATATATAGCATGTGCAAAAGTTGGAATTTAAATTAGAGAAAAATCGGGTAATCGATAAATATCAAAAATTCGGTTTTCTACACACTTGACATGGAACGTTTTTCTTGAACATGATGTGGCACGTATCTAGACACTTTTTACATATAATATACATCTTAAAGTGTTCTAGAAAATTAAATTAAGGGCTGATTGGAATATTATATGTGTGTAATATTAAATGTGCACTATTTTTCAAAGTTAGCAAAAATAAATTTCAGCACATGTATACACACTCTCAAAACGTCATTCCAGCTGAGATGGAGCACATGTGGAGCCTTGTTGGCATGTTGATTGGTCAAGAATCAATCATACAATGTTGATGAATCAAAGAGAGAAGCTACAAAAGGTAAGTTTTCAACATACACCTCTCTTATGTCACATGCTGAAAATTTCAGCATGTCACACACCTTGTGACCGTTTTCTTCATTGTTAAGGAAGATAAATCGTCAATTTTTTCATTAAGGAATAAATCAAAGGAGTTATGGAAAGTATTTGAATTGTATTAAGTGTGATATTCTTTATATCACACATGCTGAAATTTTTCAGCATGTGTGTGAAAATGTTGTGGCCGAATATGACACCCTTTTTGTGTCCAAGTTCATTCATCAATTGATAGCAAGACTTACCATGTATTATTGATTCATTTTAGTGAGAAAAATCAAAGTAAATTGGGGATTATCTTGAATAAACATGCATGATGCACATGCTGAAAATTTCAGCATGGCAAGGAGCATAATGGCCGAATTTTGGTGAGGAAGGAAGGAAGAATTTTTTGTCTCACAATTTATGTGAATATCTCTTAATTTATGGAATGTATTATGTGATGATTATTTGGCACATGTTTAAAGTGTTTATTTCAGATTTTCCATGTCATCAAATGATGACAACATTGAGCCAATCAAAAGGTGCCAAGTAAGCAATGACTAAATGATGGTCCAATGGAATGATGCCAAGCAAGCAAAACTTTGTCACCATGATGTCTCACACCCTCTCAAGCACTTAAAAGGAAACTTTCAAGAGGGGAGAAGCATGCATAGGGGACGGCTGGACCTATAAGGAAGGAAGAGAAGAACAAACAAATACAACACCAAGAATTGCATTCTAAAGTGATCAAAGTGCCAAGCCTCTTTTCTCCTACATCTTCTTTCTTTCTTCTCTTGTAAAAAGCCTATTGTACTTTATTTCTTTCATCCTTGAATAGGCTTCATAGAAACCACCATTCATTCATCATTGTACAAGATTGATCAAGGTGTGATCAATCTTCATTCTAGCAAGGTGGTGGTGTTCGTGCAAATTGTACTCACAATACAAAGTTTGTAAAGGGTTGGAGTTAAGGTGTAACTCTATCAACCCTGCGGTAAGGTGTACTGCGTGTGTGAAATTAGTGTGAACCAAGGAAGGTGTTCCTTGAAGACTGGAGTAGGTTGTTTATAACCGAACCAGTATAAAATTCTTGGTGCAATTTACTTTCTGCATTTACGTTTCCGTTTCTGCGCTGTTTACTCATATTGTTCACGTTCACAAAAATAGTAAACGTTTTCTAAAAATTATAAAAATTTCCAGAAACATACATAAACGTTCTAGGGTTAATTTGGCACAAGTTTCAACCCTTTTGGACAAGTATAGGTCAGTCAAACATCAAAAGTTCTGAGACTAGTGCAGTCTGATTTTCAGACTTGCAAAGGTTGAGACTTTGGTGGTATTTGACCTACTTCCCAAAAGAATTTTCAAAAACTGTTTCAACCCATTTCAATATAGTGTGTGAGGAGTTATTGGTCAAATTTTCAGATCATTTGGACATTCACACAAATAGGAATTAATTTTTCAAAACCATCTACCGTTTCTGGCAGATTTGCACAATCTGAGTGCCAACGGTTTTTGAAGGGGTTAAAGGTTGAATTTTGATTTGAAATTTTTAGGGGACCCTCATAACATCTGAGGCTAAGTTCTCTCAAAATTTCATAATTTTTGGAGACCTCTAACCTGGTTTTAAAAACGTTTTAAAACATGACCTGAAAACAGAATCTGTTTTCAGAACTTGAATTGTTCAAGGTTAAAGAAATTTTAAAAAGCACAATTTCCGCACCATCTATTCAACCCCCCCCCCCTTCTAGTGGTGCCTTGCAGATCCTACAAGTGGTATTAGAGAGAGGTTTACTCACGACAAGGAATCCAACGATTCAGTGAGATGGCATCCACAAATCTCAAAACCGAACAAGAAGGTATGTCGAGCCAAAGGCCTCCACTCTTTGACGGTGAGTCTTTTATTCAATGGAAACTTAGGATGAAACTTTTTCTTATGGCTATAGACATAGACCTTTGGTCAATAATTGAAGATGGTCCATATGTCCCATCTAAATTGTCCATTGTAGATGGAGTCACACTAGAAGTAATTAAAACGAGACAAGACTATACTAGTGAAGACAAAAAGAAACTGAGTATGAATGCTAAGGCCATGCAATTACTCTTAAATGGCTTAAGTAAGAGTGAGTCTAGTTATGTGTCCAATTGTTCGAGTGCACAAGAAATGTGGAGAATCTTAGAAATGAAACACGAAGGCACGAGTCAAGTCAAAGAGTCTAAAATCAATATGCTTATGTCTACTCTTGAGTCTTTCAAGTTGTTGCCTAATGAGTCAATTGTTGATATGGATCTTCGTTTGACTAACATCTATAACTCTCTTGAGTCTCTTGGTAAGGCTTTTACAACGCAGGAAAAAGTACAGAAAGTCCTACGGAGCCTACCTTCAGAATGGGATCCTAAAGTGACTGCCATAGAAGAAAGCAAGGAGACTAAGTCAATAAAAATGGAAGAACTCATTGGTTCACTAAAAGTGTATGAAAACAAACTCATTATTCGGAAATCGGAATCAACCAAACAAGGTAAGACAATTGCTTTTAAATCAAATGAATACGTCTCCCCTCCCTCCGATCACATAGATGATAGTGATTCCGAATCGGATAATGATGACTTAATTCTATTGGCAAAAGGACTAAGAAGATTCATGAGAAAATCATTTAGAAATAAAAACAAGGGCACTACATCTAAGAGAAATAAAAACAAGTCAAATGATAAGGACATTAAATGTTATGAATGCGGCAAACTCGGACACTTATCATATGACTGCCCAAACAAAGAAAAGCAAACTAATAAGTACCCTGACAAGGAGCGGAACAAAAATAGACCCGTCTCAGATCCTAAACAAAGGAAACGTGCACTAAAGGCCTCCACATGGAGTGACTCATCAGACTCTGAAACTGAGACCGAAGAGGAGACCGCTCAAGTTTGCTTCGCTTCAAAGGCGTCTAATGAGGGAGACCACTCATCAAAAGACACATCAATAAAGTGGTTCCTTGACAGTGGTTGCTCGAGGCACATGACAGGTGACCCGAGCCTCTTCTCCAAATTAAAAAAGGTCACAAAAGGCGGATCCGTGACCTTTGGAGACAACAATGAAGGCAAGATCATTGGTAAAGGTACGATTGGAAACCCGGATACACTTCAAATCTCAAACGTGTTTTTGGTAAGCAACTTATCTTACAATCTTCTTAGTATTTCGCAATTTGTTGACAATGGTTTTAATGTGTGTTTCACTCACCCTTATTGTAATATAATAGATAAAAATGGAGAAACCGTTTTAAAAGGAAAACGTGAAGGAAATATATTCACACTATCTATGGATGATGTAGTCGATGCCAAAGTTAAATGCTTTATGTCAAATGAACCCAATGTGAATTTGTGGCATAGACGTCTAGGACACATAGGTATTTCTACACTAGAAAAATTGCAACGAAAGAGCCTAGTACGGGGATTGCCTAAGCTTGATTTAGACAACTTTCAGTTGTGTGAATCTTGCATAAAAGGCAAACAAACACGTGAGTCACTTAAGCCTAAAAATGAGATAAGCACGACTAGAATACTAGAACTATTGCATATCGATTTGTTTGGTCCTAGTCGTACTACAAGCCTTGGTGGGCGTCACTATGCATGTGTACTTGTTGATGACTTTTCTCGTTATACTTGGACTTTATTTCTTGCACATAAGGATGATAGCGCCGTAGAAATCGCTAAATTAATTAAACAACTTGAAAATCAATACGGCGTAAATGTGAAAAGAATAAGAAGCGATAGAGGCGGTGAGTTTAAAAATAAAGAGATGATTTCATTCTGTGAAGAAAAAGGAATTAAACATGAGTTTTCGCCACCTAGAACTCCACAATTAAATGGAGTAGTAGAAAGAAAGAATCGCACACTACAAGAAATCGCTAGAACTATGCTTTGCGAAAATAAATTACCTAGATTTCTGTGGGCGGAAGCCGTAAATTGTGCATGCTATATTGTAAATCGCCTATCTATAAGAAAGAAAATAAACAAGACGCCTTACGAAATTTTGAATGATCGCATGCCTAAGATAGATTATTTTCGTGTGTTTGGATGCAAATGTTTTGTCTTGAATACAAAAGATAACTTAGATAAATTTGAATCCAAATCGATTGAGTGCATTTTTATTGGGTATTCCATAAATTCAAAAGCTTATAGATGTTATGATCCTCTCACTAGACAAATCATAGAATCTATTCATGTTAAATTCAATGAATTTGGAGAGATTGACAAAGAAAAGGAATATGATGATGACTTTGATTTGAAACCCGTTTTGGATGAAGAAAATGAGTCTTTTGATATGCATGAGATGAATGAAACACTAGAAATGCATGATCATATAGAAATGCATGATAACTTAGAAAATAATCAACCAAGATGGCATAGAGATCACCCACATGATCTCATCATAGGCGACATCACTCACGGTGTACGACCACGTAGAAGAATCACTTCGGATGAGATAAATGAATTTCATGCTATGATTTCTGAAATTGAGCCTAAAAATGTGCATGATGCTTTGAGTGATTCATCTTGGATTGATGCTATGCATGACGAACTTAATCAATTCGTTAGAAATGATGTATGGGACTTAGTGCCACGACCACAAGATAAGACAATAATAGGCACAAAGTGGGTGTTTAGGAACAAAATGAATGAGGAAGGAAAGGTCGTTAGAAATAAAGCAAGACTCGTAGCTCAAGGATATAATCAAGAAGAAGGAATAGACTACGATGAAACATTTGCACCCGTAGCACGTTTAGAAGCTATACGACTCTTACTTTCTATTGCTTGCTTGAAAGATTTTAAATTATATCAAATGGACGTCAAAAGTGCTTTTCTAAACGGATTTATACAAGAAGAAGTATACGTGAAGCAACCACCCGGTTTTGAAGATTTGAAACATCCAGATCACGTGTACAAACTAAAGAAGGCACTATATGGACTAAAGCAAGCGCCTAGAGCATGGTATGATCGTTTTGCTACTTTTCTTTTAGAAAATAATTTTAAACGTGGTACAATAGATAGTACACTATTTTTGAAACAAGAAAAATCAGATTTACTTATTATTCAAATTTACGTAGATGACATTATTTTTGGTTCTACCTCACATAGACTCGTTAAGGATTTTGAAAATTGTATGAAAGCTGAATTTGAAATGTCTATGGTTGGTGAACTTAATTATTTTCTTGGCTTGCAGATTAAGCAAACGAGTAAAGGAATTCATATAAGCCAAGCTAAGTACGTAAACGACATGATCAAGAAATTCAATTTTGAAAATTTGAAACCATCCCCCACGCCTATGAGTGTTACTACTAAATTAGACAAAGATGAACATGGTAAAGACGTTGATAATGGATTATATCGATCTATGATAGGCTCTTTACTATATTTAACTGCTAGTAGGCCTGACATCATGTTTAGCGTATGCATGTGTGCTCGTTTTCAAAGTCAACTCAAGGTGTCACACTTAAATACGGTAAAAAGAATATTCCGTTATATTAAGCACACGCCCACCTTAGGTATTTGGTACGATAAGGATTCTACATTCGACTTACATGCTTATACTGATGCAGATTATGGTGGCTGCAAAATAGATAGAAAAAGCACGAGCGGAACTTGCCAATTTATAGGAAATTCCCTTATTTCGTGGTTTTCCAAAAAGCAAGCAAGTGTTGCTTTGTCCACTACTGAGGCTGAGTATATGGCTCTTAGCCTTTGCTGCACACAGTTGTTGTGGATAAAACAACAACTTTCGGACTTTGGAATTACCGTAGATAAAATTCCTATATATTGTGATAGTATGAGTGCAATAAATTTGTCTAAGAACCCCGTATTACACTCTAAGGCTAAGCATATAGAAGTTCGCTATCATTTACTTCGTGATCACGTTAACAATGGTAATATTGTCATAGATCACGTACGCACAGAATCGCAAGTAGCAGACATATTTACAAAGGCCTTAAATCAAGCCACATTTGAATCTCTCCGTTCTAAATTAGGCATGCTTCCTGTTGATATGATTTAATGCGATATCATTGATGTACTTTCCTTTTTGACAGGAATCTTTTGATTAACTTTCCAAAATAAAGGGGGAGAGAGAAGCATGATTTAAGGGGGAGAGAGAGATTTAAGGGGAGAGAGATCACTGATTGATTCTAATTGCATAAATCAAGGGGGAGCCGGATTTGAAATTCGAAATTCAAATTTCAAATCTGTGCATAATTCAAGGGGGAGATAACACTTAAATCATGTACACTAGTTATTTTGAAAATCATCAAAAGGGGGAGATTGTAGAAATATGAGGGTTTGAGTGATTTCAAAATAAAGAAATTGAATATAAATATATATATATAAACGTTGGATATATATATATACACAAGTGTACATGTATGCATGATAACTTGCCCTATTTAGCTTATATATTATGTTGCCAAACTAACGAGCCATGAAGCTTTAAAGCTTACATCATATGACAAACATTTGTTGAGTTTATACTATTTTCAGGTGCCACAATTAATGAACTAAAGAAGTTCATTAAGTGAAGTACTTAGTTTAATAAACTAAGTAGTTCATTAAAGGAAGATGCATTTGGAAAAGACATGAAGGCAACATGGCTATGGAAGGAAAGTTCTCTCCTCCTCCCCACATCAATTTCACACGCCATTTATATATATAAACTATATATTTTCAGATTTTTTTTTAAAGGCACATACACATGTATTCCAACGTACTACTGACACGTTATATATCTTACGTACGTACGTTTACGTCACACCACTATACTTAACTCATATTTATGAGTATATTCAGATCTTATATCATATGATATAAGATATGGTGATGACAAATTAAATACGACACGATAAAAGGTTCTAAACCGAAATTTGTCGTATCGGGCGATACCGAAACTTCGCCAACGTGTCACGTACTTGCCATAAATAAATGGCCAGCCCATATACATCAAAATTTATTAAAAATTTCGTGCCATACACTGTATATTGAGACAAAAATACTTTCCATGTTGGCACACACAAACCATCCCACATTTAGGCCAAAATGTGAAGATTCCAATTTTATTTTTGTCACATGTTTATGGTACCACTTTAAATCAGCCAAGTGCTGAAAATTAAAGTATATATTATATATATTATGTATAACATAATATATATAGCATGTGCAAAAGTTGGAATTTAAATTAGAGAAAAATCGGGTAATCGATAAATATCGAAAATTCGGTTTTCTACACACTTGACATGGAACGTTTTTCTTGAACATGATGTGGCACGTATCTAGACACTTTTTACATATAATATACATCTTAAAGTGTTCTAGAAAATTAAATTAAGGGCTGATTGGAATATTATATGTGTGTAATATTAAATGTGCACTATTTTTCAAAGTTAGCAAAAATAAATTTCAGCACATGTATACACACTCTCAAAACGTCATTCCAGCTGAGATGGAGCACATGTGGAGCCTTGTTGGCATGTTGATTGGTCAAGAATCAATCATACAATGTTGATGAATCAAAGAGAGAAGCTACAAAAGGTAAGTTTTCAACATACACCTCTCTTATGTCACATGCTGAAAATTTCAGCATGTCACACACCTTGTGACCGTTTTCTTCATTGTTAAGGAAGATAAATTGTCAATTTTTTCATTAAGGAATAAATCAAAGGAGTTATGGAAAGTATTTGAATTGTATTAAGTGTGATATTCTTTATATCACACATGCTGAAATTTTTCAGCATGTGTGTGAAAATGTTGTGGCCGAATATGACACCCTTTTTGTGTCCAAGTTCATTCATCAATTGATAGCAAGACTTACCATGTATTATTGATTCATTTTAGTGAGAAAAATCAAAGTAAATTGGGGATTATCTTGAATAAACATGCATGATGCACATGCTGAAAATTTCAGCATGGCAAGGAGCATAATGGCCGAATTTTGGTGAGGAAGGAAGGAAGAATTTTTTGTCTCACAATTTATGTGAATATCTCTTAATTTATGGAATGTATTATGTGATGATTATTTGGCACATGTTTAAAGTGTTTATTTCAGATTTTCCATGTCATCAAATGATGACAACATTGAGCCAATCAAAAGGTGCCAAGTAAGCAATGACTAAATGATGGTCCAATGGAATGATGCCAAGCAAGCAAAACTTTGTCACCATGATGTCTCACACCCTCTCAAGCACTTAAAAGGAAACTTTCAAGAGGGGAGAAGCATGCATAGGGGACGGCTGGACCTATAAGGAAGGAAGAGAAGAACAAACAAATACAACACCAAGAATTGCATTCTAAAGTGATCAAAGTGCCAAGCCTCTTTTCTCCTACATCTTCTTTCTTTCTTCTCTTGTAAAAAGCCTATTGTACTTTATTTCTTTCATCCTTGAATAGGCTTCATAGAAACCACCATTCATTCATCATTGTACAAGATTGATCAAGGTGTGATCAATCTTCATTCTAGCAAGGTGGTGGTGTTCGTGCAAATTGTACTCACAATACAAAGTTTGTAAAGGGTTGGAGTTAAGGTGTAACTCTATCAACCCTGCGGTAAGGTGTACTGCGTGTGTGAAATTAGTGTGAACCAAGGAAGGTGTTCCTTGAAGACTGGAGTAGGTTGTTTATAACCGAACCAGTATAAAATTCTTGGTGCAATTTACTTTCTGCATTTACGTTTCCGTTTCTGCGCTGTTTACTCATATTGTTCACGTTCACAAAAATAGTAAACGTTTTCTAAAAATTATAAAAATTTCCAGAAACATACATAAACGTTCTAGGGTTAATTTGGCACAAGTTTCAACCCTTTTGGACAAGTATAGGTCAGTCAAACATCAAAAGTTCTGAGACTAGTGCAGTCTGATTTTCAGACTTGCAAAGGTTGAGACTTTGGTGGTATTTGACCTACTTCCCAAAAGAATTTTCAAAAACTGTTTCAACCCATTTCAATATAGTGTGTGAGGAGTTATTGGTCAAATTTTCAGATCATTTGGACATTCACACAAATAGGAATTAATTTTTCAAAACCATCTACCGTTTCTGGCAGATTTGCACAATCTGAGTGCCAACGGTTTTTGAAGGGGTTAAAGGTTGAATTTTGATTTGAAATTTTTAGGGGACCCTCATAACATCTGAGGCTAAGTTCTCTCAAAATTTCATAATTTTTGGAGACCTCTAACCTGGTTTTAAAAACGTTTTAAAACATGACCTGAAAACAGAATCTGTTTTCAGAACTTGAATTGTTCAAGGTTAAAGAAATTTTAAAAAGCACACTTTCCGCACCATCTATTCAACCCCCCCCCTTCTAGTGGTGCCTTGCAGATCCTACAAGTGGTATTAGAGAGAGGTTTACTCACGACAAGGAATCCAACGATTCAGTGAGATGGCATCCACAAATCTCAAAACCGAACAAGAAGGTATGTCGAGCCAAAGGCCTCCACTCTTTGACGGTGAGTCTTTTATTCAATGGAAACTTAGGATGAAACTTTTTCTTATGGCTATAGACATAGACCTTTGGTCAATAATTGAAGATGGTCCATATGTCCCATCTAAATTGTCCATTGTAGATGGAGTCACACTAGAAGTAATTAAAACGAGACAAGACTATACTAGTGAAGACAAAAAGAAACTGAGTATGAATGCTAAGGCCATGCAATTACTCTTAAATGGCTTAAGTAAGAGTGAGTCTAGTTATGTGTCCAATTGTTCGAGTGCACAAGAAATGTGGAGAATCTTAGAAATGAAACACGAAGGCACGAGTCAAGTCAAAGAGTCTAAAATCAATATGCTTATGTCTACTCTTGAGTCTTTCAAGTTGTTGCCTAATGAGTCAATTGTTGATATGGATCTTCGTTTGACTAACATCTATAACTCTCTTGAGTCTCTTGGTAAGGCTTTTACAACGCAGGAAAAAGTACAGAAAGTCCTACGGAGCCTACCTTCAGAATGGGATCCTAAAGTGACTGCCATAGAAGAAAGCAAGGAGACTAAGTCAATAAAAATGGAAGAACTCATTGGTTCACTAAAAGTGTATGAAAACAAACTCATTATTCGGAAATCGGAATCAACCAAACAAGGTAAGACAATTGCTTTTAAATCAAATGAATACGTCTCCCCTCCCTCCGATCACATAGATGATAGTGATTCCGAATCGGATAATGATGACTTAATTCTATTGGCAAAAGGACTAAGAAGATTCATGAGAAAATCATTTAGAAATAAAAACAAGGGCACTACATCTAAGAGAAATAAAAACAAGTCAAATGATAAGGACATTAAATGTTATGAATGCGGCAAACTCGGACACTTATCATATGACTGCCCAAACAAAGAAAAGCAAACTAATAAGTACCCTGACAAGGAGCGGAACAAAAATAGACCCGTCTCAGATCCTAAACAAAGGAAACGTGCACTAAAGGCCTCCACATGGAGTGACTCATCAGACTCTGAAACTGAGACCGAAGAGGAGACCGCTCAAGTTTGCTTCGCTTCAAAGGCGTCTAATGAGGGAGACCACTCATCAAAAGACACATCAATAAAGTGGTTCCTTGACAGTGGTTGCTCGAGGCACATGACAGGTGACCCGAGCCTCTTCTCCAAATTAAAAAAGGTCACAAAAGGCGGATCCGTGACCTTTGGAGACAACAATGAAGGCAAGATCATTGGTAAAGGTACGATTGGAAACCCGGATACACTTCAAATCTCAAACGTGTTTTTGGTAAGCAACTTATCTTACAATCTTCTTAGTATTTCGCAATTTGTTGACAATGGTTTTAATGTGTGTTTCACTCACCCTTATTGTAATATAATAGATAAAAATGGAGAAACCGTTTTAAAATGAAAACGTGAAGGAAATATATTCACACTATCTATGGATGATGTAGTCGATGCCAAAGTTAAATGCTTTATGTCAAATGAACCCAATGTGAATTTGTGGCATAGACGTCTAGGACACATAGGTATTTCTACACTAGAAAAATTGCAACGAAAGAGCCTAGTACGGGGATTGCCTAAGCTTGATTTAGACAACTTTCAGTTGTGTGAATCTTGCATAAAAGGCAAACAAACACGTGAGTCACTTAAGCCTAAAAATGAGATAAGCACGACTAGAATACTAGAACTATTGCATATCGATTTGTTTGGTCCTAGTCGTACTACAAGCCTTGGTGGGCGTCACTATGCATGTGTACTTGTTGATGACTTTTCTCGTTATACTTGGACTTTATTTCTTGCACATAAGGATGATAGCGCCGTAGAAATCGCTAAATTAATTAAACAACTTGAAAATCAATACGGCGTAAATGTGAAAAGAATAAGAAGCGATAGAGGCGGTGAGTTTAAAAATAAAGAGATGATTTCATTCTGTGAAGAAAAAGGAATTAAACATGAGTTTTCGCCACCTAGAACTCCACAATTAAATGGAGTAGTAGAAAGAAAGAATCGCACACTACAAGAAATCGCTAGAACTATGCTTTGCGAAAATAAATTACCTAGATTTCTGTGGGCGGAAGCCGTAAATTGTGCATGCTATATTGTAAATCGCCTATCTATAAGAAAGAAAATAAACAAGACGCCTTACGAAATTTTGAATGATCGCATGCCTAAGATAGATTATTTTCGTGTGTTTGGATGCAAATGTTTTGTCTTGAATACAAAAGATAACTTAGATAAATTTGAATCCAAATCGATTGAGTGCATTTTTATTGGGTATTCCATAAATTCAAAAGCTTATAGATGTTATGATCCTCTCACTAGACAAATCATAGAATCTATTCATGTTAAATTCAATGAATTTGGAGAGATTGACAAAGAAAAGGAATATGATGATGACTTTGATTTGAAACCCGTTTTGGATGAAGAAAATGAGTCTTTTGATATGCATGAGATGAATGAAACACTAGAAATGCATGATCATATAGAAATGCATGATAACTTAGAAAATAATCAACCAAGATGGCATAGAGATCACCCACATGATCTCATCATAGGCGACATCACTCACGGTGTACGACCACGTAGAAGAATCACTTCGGATGAGATAAATGAATTTCATGCTATGATTTCTGAAATTGAGCCTAAAAATGTGCATGATGCTTTGAGTGATTCATCTTGGATTGATGCTATGCATGACGAACTTAATCAATTCGTTAGAAATGATGTATGGGACTTAGTGCCACGACCACAAGATAAGACAATAATAGGCACAAAGTGGGTGTTTAGGAACAAAATGAATGAGGAAGGAAAGGTCGTTAGAAATAAAGCAAGACTCGTAGCTCAAGGATATAATCAAGAAGAAGGAATAGACTACGATGAAACATTTGCACCCGTAGCACGTTTAGAAGCTATACGACTCTTACTTTCTATTGCTTGCTTGAAAGATTTTAAATTATATCAAATGGACGTCAAAAGTGCTTTTCTAAACGGATTTATACAAGAAGAAGTATACGTGAAGCAACCACCCGGTTTTGAAGATTTGAAACATCCAGATCACGTGTACAAACTAAAGAAGGCACTATATGGACTAAAGCAAGCGCCTAGAGCATGGTATGATCGTTTTGCTACTTTTCTTTTAGAAAATAATTTTAAACGTGGTACAATAGATAGTACACTATTTTTGAAACAAGAAAAATCAGATTTACTTATTATTCAAATTTACGTAGATGACATTATTTTTGGTTCTACCTCACATAGACTCGTTAAGGATTTTGAAAATTGTATGAAAGCTGAATTTGAAATGTCTATGGTTGGTGAACTTAATTATTTTCTTGGCTTGCAGATTAAGCAAACGAGTAAAGGAATTCATATAAGCCAAGCTAAGTACGTAAACGACATGATCAAGAAATTCAATTTTGAAAATTTGAAACCATCCCCCACGCCTATGAGTGTTACTACTAAATTAGACAAAGATGAACATGGTAAAGACGTTGATAATGGATTATATCGATCTATGATAGGCTCTTTACTATATTTAACTGCTAGTAGGCCTGACATCATGTTTAGCGTATGCATGTGTGCTCGTTTTCAAAGTCAACTCAAGGTGTCACACTTAAATGCGGTAAAAAGAATATTCCGTTATATTAAGCACACGCCCACCTTAGGTATTTGGTACGATAAGGATTCTACATTCGACTTACATGCTTATACTGATGCAGATTATGGTGGCTGCAAAATAGATAGAAAAAGCACGAGCGGAACTTGCCAATTTATAGGAAATTCCCTTATTTCGTGGTTTTCCAAAAAGCAAGCAAGTGTTGCTTTGTCCACTACTGAGGCTGAGTATATGGCTCTTAGCCTTTGCTGCACACAGTTGTTGTGGATAAAACAACAACTTTCGGACTTTGGAATTACCGTAGATAAAATTCCTATATATTGTGATAGTATGAGTGCAATAAATTTGTCTAAGAACCCCGTATTACACTCTAAGGCTAAGCATATAGAAGTTCGCTATCATTTACTTCGTGATCACGTTAACAATGGTAATATTGTCATAGATCACGTACGCACAGAATCGCAAGTAGCAGACATATTTACAAAGGCCTTAAATCAAGCCACATTTGAATCTCTCCGTTCTAAATTAGGCATGCTTCCTGTTGATATGATTTAATGCGATATCATTGATGTACTTTCCTTTTTGACAGGAATCTTTTGATTAACTTTCCAAAATAAAGGGGGAGAGAGAAGCATGATTTAAGTGGGAGAGAGAGATTTAAGGGGAGAGAGATCACTGATTGATTCTAATTGCATAAATCAAGGGGGAGCCGGATTTGAAATTCGAAATTCAAATTTCAAATCTGTGCATAATTCAAGGGGGAGATAACACTTAAATCATGTACACTAGTTATTTTGAAAATCATCAAAAGGGGGAGATTGTAGAAATATGAGGGTTTGAGTGATTTCAAAATAAAGAAATTGAATATAAATATATATATATAAACGTTGGATATATATATATATACACAAGTGTACATGTATGCATGATAACTTGCCCTATTTAGCTTATATATTATGTTGCCAAACTAACGAGCCATGAAGCTTTAAAGCTTACATCATATGACAAACATTTGTTGAGTTTATACTATTTTCAGGTGCCACAATTAATGAACTAAAGAAGTTCATTAAGTGAAGTACTTAGTTTAATAAACTAAGTAGTTCATTAAAGGAAGATGCATTTGGAAAAGACATGAAGGCAACATGGCTATGGAAGGAAAGTTCTCTCCTCCTCCCCACATCAATTTCACACGCCATTTATATATATAAACTATATATTTTCAGATTTTTTTTTAAAGGCACATACACATGTATTCCAACGTACTACTGACACGTTATATATCTTACGTACGTACGTTTACGTCACACCACTATACTTAACTCATATTTATGAGTATATTCAGATCTTATATCATATGATATAAGATATGGTGATGACAAATTAAATACGACACGATAAAAGGTTCTAAACCGAAATTTGTCGTATCGGGCGATACCGAAACTTCGCCAACGTGTCACGTACTTGCCATAAATAAATGGCCAGCCCATATACATCAAAATTTATTAAAAATTTCGTGCCATACACTGTATATTGAGACAAAAATACTTTCCATGTTGGCACACACAAACCATCCCACATTTAGGCCAAAATGTGAAGATTCCAATTTTATTTTTGTCACATGTTTATGGTACCACTTTAAATCAGCCAAGTGCTGAAAATTAAAGTATATATTATATATATTATGTATAACATAATATATATAGCATGTGCAAAAGTTGGAATTTAAATTAGAGAAAAATCGGGTAATCGATAAATATCGAAAATTCGGTTTTCTACACACTTGACATGGAACGTTTTTCTTGAACATGATGTGGCACGTATCTAGACACTTTTTACATATAATATACATCTTAAAGTGTTCTAGAAAATTAAATTAAGGGCTGATTGGAATATTATATGTGTGTAATATTAAATGTGCACTATTTTTCAAAGTTAGCAAAAATAAATTTCAGCACATGTATACACACTCTCAAAACGTCATTCCAGCTGAGATGGAGCACATGTGGAGCCTTGTTGGCATGTTGATTGGTCAAGAATCAATCATACAATGTTGATGAATCAAAGAGAGAAGCTACAAAAGGTAAGTTTTCAACATACACCTCTCTTATGTCACATGCTAAAAATTTCAGCATGTCACACACCTTGTGACCGTTTTCTTCATTGTTAAGGAAGATAAATTGTCAATTTTTTCATTAAGGAATAAATCAAAGGAGTTATGGAAATGATTTGAATTGTATTAAGTGTGATATTCTTTATATCACACATGCTGAAATTTTTCAGCATGTGTGTGAAAATGTTGTGGCCGAATATGACACCCTTTTTGTGTCCAAGTTCATTCATCAATTGATAGCAAGACTTACCATGTATTATTGATTCATTTTAGTGAGAAAAATCAAAGTAAATTGAGGATTATCTTGAATAAACATGCATGATGCACATGCTGAAAATTTCAGCATGGCAAGGAGCATAATGGCCGAATTTTGGTGAGGAAGGAAGGAAGAATTTTTTGTCTCACAATTTATGTGAATATCTCTTAATTTATGGAATGTATTATGTGATGATTATTTGGCACATGTTTAAAGTGTTTATTTCAGATTTTCCATGTCATCAAATGATGACAACATTGAGCCAATCAAAAGGTGCCAAGTAAGCAATGACTAAATGATGGTCCAATAGAATGATGCCAAGCAAGCAAAACTTTGTCACCATGATGTCTCACACCCTCTCAAGCACTTAAAAGGAAACTTTCAAGAGGGGAGAAGCATGCATAGGGGACGGCTGGACCTATAAGGAAGGAAGAGAAGAACAAACAAATACAACACCAAGAATTGCATTCTAAAGTGATCAAAGTGCCAAGCCTCTTTTCTCCTACATCTTCTTTCTTTCTTCTCTTGTAAAAAGCCTATTGTACTTTATTTCTTTCATCCTTGAATAGGCTTCATAGAAACCACCATTCATTCATCATTGTACAAGATTGATCAAGGTGTGATCAATCTTCATTCTAGCAAGGTGGTGGTGTTCGTGCAAATTGTACTCACAATACAAGGTTTGTAAAGGGTTGGAGTTAAGGTGTAACTCTATCAACCCTGCGGTAAGGTGTACTGCGTGTGTGAAATTAGTGTGAACCAAGGAAGGTGTTCCTTGAAGACTGGAGTAGGTTGTTTATAACCGAACCAGTATAAAATTCTTGGTGTAATTTACTTTCTGCATTTACGTTTCAGTTTCTGCGCTGTTTACTCATATTGTTCACGTTCGCAAAAATAGTAAACGTTTTCTAAAAATTATAAAAATTTCCAGAAACATACATAAACGTTCTAGGGTTAATTTGGTACAAGTTTCAACCCTTTTGGACAAGTATAGGTCAGTCAAACATCAAAAGTTCTGAGACTAGTGCAGTCTGATTTTTAGACTTGCAAAGGTTGAGACTTTGGTGGTATTTGACCTACTTCCCAAAAGAATTTTCAAAAACTGTTTCTACCCATTTCAATGTAGTGTGTGAGGAGTTATTGGTCAAATTTTCAGATCATTTGGACATTCACACAAATAGGAATTAATTTTTCAAAACCATCTACCGTTTCTGGCAGATTTGCACAATCTGAGTGCCAACGGTTTTTGAAGGGGTTAAAGGTTGAATTTTGATTTGAAATATTTAGGGGACCCTCATAACATCTGAGGCTAAGTACTCTCAAAATTTCATAATTTTTGGAGACCTCTAACCTGGTTTTAAAAACGTTTTAAAACAGGTCCTGAAAACAGAATCTGTTTTCAGAACTTGAATTGTTCAAGGTTAAAGAAATTTTAAAAAGCACACTTTCCGCACCATCTATTCAACCCCCCCTTCTAGTGGTGCCTTGCAGATCCTACACCAAGCCTCCCTCTTCACGCGGTTTGGTGATATTAGGTCATGGAATCCAATGATGCCTGCGTCCCCAATAAAATGCAGCCATCTTCCTATGTATTGTTTTCATCACTGATTTAGGCAAAGCCCCATCTGCTAGAATGTGTAATGGTGGTGCCAAAATCACTGAACGAAGTAAGACAAGACGGCCTGCGGAAGAGAGTAATCGAGAATGCCAACCCTGAAGCCGGTCATCTATATGCTGTAATAATGGAGCGCAATATCTAGAGCAGTTAATACCCTTATGCAGATGAGAACCAAGATATCGAAAGGGTAAACCCGCACAGCGCATATGCAGTATGGTCTCAAAACCCCACCGTTGGTGGAGGCGGCGGCGGGGGAGGGGGCACATTTGTAGGTTCTTTCGGAGTGCAAGAAACCGCTGCATGACCTAACCTACGACATGAGGTGCAAAATAACGGCAGATCTTCATAGACAACTGACTGTAGAATAAATCTTTTTTGGCCTGTAGATATATTTTCTGTGGCAATTCTTGGGAAACATCAACCTCAACGCACACTCGAGCAACAGACGGCTGCAGTCCATCTGTCTTGGCTACATCGAGTTTGATTGGAGACCCAATCGGACGCACGATTTCAAACAATGCCTCCCTGCGATGAAAGTGAATCGGAAGACCGGGGAAGGCGATCAAGACTGGGACAATGGGAACATCAGCAGTGGGATCAAAGTCAACAGTCCATTTCGTTATACGCATATGACAACCCGAGATGTGCCAGGAATGACGATAGAAACATCGCAAATAATCAGCCTCATTTCGAAAATTCAACAAAATATGTGTTGGATTAATAAGTGTGATACGCAGATCATGGTGAAAGCCGATTTTTTCGAATACTTCATGTATGACTTTCAATAGAGGACGACCATACCAGAATGTACCTACCAAAGAGTATCTAAAGGGCGCGGCAAGGGCATCAATTTCGGAATCCAAGAAGGAGATCATTGGGATACCTTTATATCTCGAAACAGTCTTTGGTGAAATAGATATCTTCTCTGATGATGACTCACCGGAATCCACCGCCGCAAATGATGGAGAACAATCACCCAGGAGGAGGAACCTGTCAAATGTCCATCAAGCGCAGCAAGTCACTCAAGCTTCGGATGCTACAGACACACCAACATTATCTACTATGTTCACATGCGTTTATTCCAATCGTATAAATATGTACGCTTTTTCCTTCGCCAAGGTTTTATCCACAATGGTGGTTTTACTTGGCAAGGTTTTAATGCAGCATATCTATACGATTGGCGATTAGAAATTATTTGCTCATTATACTATCACTTCTCTTTCAATGATGAACTTTGTAATATGGTTTTCCTCCACCAAAAGTGAGGTTTAATAAAATATACCCTTCATTGCTGAAACAAAACATATACATAAATACATATATATATATATATATATATATATGAGTATGTATATCTATGTGTATGTATATATATGTGTATGTATATGTATATATATATATGTGTGTATGTATATATACGTGTATGTATATATATGTGTATGTATATATATATGTGTATATATATGTGTATATTGCGAAAAACCTTTAGGTCTAGCGGTTGAGTAGCATTTATCCCAACCTTGGGTCTCGAGTTCGATTCCCCTCCCCAATTTTTTTTTTAAAAAAAATATGTATATATATATGTACATATATATATATATATACACACACACATAACAATTACACAATTGCCCTTACTAACTAACTACCGCCTATTTACATTTAAGGGAAAAACAGTCATTTTACTCCTGTTTTAAACATTTTCCGCGTGCAACCTTCTTCCTCTCTGCATCTTCCTCGCCTGTCAACTGGAAAGAAATCCACCTTCTCGATCCATAAACTCCTGCTGCACCTACTCCACATCTGACTTGAGACAGTTCATGGCCTCAGCTTCATCTACCGACATCCATCAATCTCTAGCAGATCCAAGCCTTTGATCACATTGAACAACTACCTTTGGTCCTGCTACTTACTCTTGCTGGAATCCAGATTGTCACATATCTTGACAGATATGCGAGAGCAGTTTTGTAATCTATCGCAAAATATACTTGTTCTTCCACTGGAAATAATCACAAAATGTGTGACACTCTATGTAAAATAATTTAGGCTTATTTTTCCCAATCAAGCAGAAGTGTTTAATTAAATAGACGACGCACAATGTGCATATAATACCCGTAGTCATTTTTCTGAGACCCCTTTTGCTGGAATTCCGTCTCATAAATTTTATACTTTTTGTACGGAATCTGATCTATCAACCTAATATACATTGATTATTTTTTATTTCACAATTCCTTGTAATATAGGGAATAACCAAATATTAGTGAATTGGCTTTGTTTCAAGTTAGTCTAATTATATTTAATGGAAGGTTAAAGTAAAAAAGACTAAAATGCACGTTAAGAAGTTTCATGGGTAAAGTTGTACTATGTGTGCAACGATTTATATTCGTCTAATCGATTTCATGTTTGAGCCAATTTAGGCCCGGGGATACCAGTATGTATGAACATACTAAATGTCAATTGAATCAAGGCTGTGATCGTTGACGGATGGAAAAACATTAATATTTGTTAGCATTTAGTACTTGAGCCATACTTATATATTGCAACCCCATCTTCCTCATTTTCAATGTGAGACATTTTTAATCTTAACATCTCACTCTCTTTAATGGATTAGTGTACTCACTAGACCACAGAAAGGGATCATGATCCTGCTAATGTATTGGATTTGACCGTTTTATGTTAGCGACGCTAGTAGACTCTGATACCATAGTTGTAATGGCACAACTATAGCCAGCTAATTGCATCTATGGCGCCTGTTCAGATCCGACAACGTAATTATAGACAATTGTTATTGAATGAATGCCAATTGAGTCACGTTTCTTACCTTCTCTGATCCAGAAAAGATTAATCTTTTTTAATATTTAATATTTGAGCCTACTTTTATGTGACAACATTTCCTCTTTCAAATGTTTGATTGTGAGTTTTTATACTGTGATTTAACAGCTTTTCAAATTATGAGATCCCCCATGGAAACCAATCCACTTTTCTCTGAGAACAACCGGGTGCAGCTTTAACCACTTACCAACCGACCACAAATTCTTATTAACTATAATTAATTGTAACTCAAAATTTAATATTCGTTAGCTTACTTTATCCGGCGTTCCATCAGTCTAAAATGACTTCGGTTTTTTAGAAGTCAAAGAAATCTTGGTGTCTTTGTTACATTCATCTGTAAGATTCTTCTTGCCTAGAGCACATATAGAGTCGAATAATATATATCATTATCGGCTCATTTTTTTTTTCTTTTTTTTTTCTGGCTATTGGACAAAATCTCAAGTCCTGTTTGATTTAGTGAATTTTGGAGTCAAAGATTCGTGTGAGGAAAATTAAACCACTACTAGAAAATGACTTTCATTACGGATGAAAAAAATGTCGTTGTTAAGTCCTGATTTATTTTTGACAAATCAGCGAAAAATTCTTAAAAAAATTTACACCAACAGTATCCAATCTTTACTTGGAATAACTTTTTTCCTGGTTCATGACGTTGTGAGAAAAATTTGTGACTTCTAAAAGGGAACCTAAATGAAGGAACGGAAGCAGGATCACATGCTTAATTAGGTCATAATTCGATAATGATTGAAGTGAATAACTAAAAAAGTAAATGCAAAAGCCTAAGCATCTTAATTGGAAACTTTAGAATAACGTCAAAGGATTTTAAAATATGGACGAATTGCAATTACATGAGCATTAATTTAAGTTTAGCAGTCCAACTAAATAGTGTAACAAATGATTAAGATTTGAAATAAACCGAAACGGAAGATTGTCCGAAGGATTTGTAATATGGTAGGACGGCCATGATCAGGTTGATTAAGTGAATATATTTCTAAAAGACAAGTTTTCTAGTGAAGGTAGAGAACGAATGCAGACCCGGTAGAGTACATTTTAAGACTCGATTAGTTTAATTAAAATTGTAAATCAGACAGCTGGCAGTGCTGAACATATGACTTTGTCATTTTATAATTTTACTATAAAATTAATGTAGCATGTTTTCGTGTGATCATACAAGATCAAGATCAAGATCATATACACATAACAGAGGTTATACATCAATGGCTCGTTCATTGTTCGTTGTGGTGGCAGTCTTGGGCATGCTCATATCCATGTTTGTTTTCGTCAATGGTACGGAACAGTCGGATAATCCCAACAACGCCCATGTTGTTGATTCTCCCACTGGAACCTTCGTTAGTAAATCCCCCGATATTGAAGGTGTAAATTATTTTCAGATATTTTTTCATGATTATTTTGTTCTTTTAAAATTAATAGTCTAGCTTTTGCCAACTTCATCGTGTCTTTTTATCTTATGTATATGCAGCTTTTACTTGATGTTATTTGGATTAACAGAACTAATCATAACTGGTTTATTTTGTGGCATTAAGTACGGGCTTGCAGCAAACATGGAACAAGGTGCCTTCAATGTTCAAAAATAGGAAGCTGATGGATGATGTTAAATGTTCATCAAATTATTGCAATAACGAAGGCTATAACCTTTGCCAATTGTATAACCAATATTGTGAGTGCAATTTTAGTACTCAAAGCTGTTATATTAATGGTCCACAGAACCCGTGATGTGGTAAAGTCTCCTTAACTTTCTTTGACGTTTTCCTTTATATACCGACATACTCAAATGTTCATCAAATTATTGCAATAACGAAGGTTATCTTTTCCTTTTCTCTTTGGGAATCTCTCTTGTTCTAGGGTCTAAAATTATTATCCAGAAGACGGATGCCAGGCGAAGAAGTATACGACATATATTAAGCAGCAGTGTTTTCGTTTGTGGTTTGTAGAGACATCGTGAGATCCATTGACTAAGCCTCTCTCACGGGTCAAGCATGATCAGCACACTAGATCTATGGGTCTCAGATATTTGTAGGCCTAGTGCAAGTGGGAGATTGTTAGTGTATGTGCCATAGGGCATGATTTAGATATTTATGTTATGCATTTATTATCAATAAAAGAGGTTTTATTATCATTATTGTTGGTTAGTATGTTACACAATTTTGATATATGTCCCTGATTTATTACTGTTATGGAGATAAAATAATTTATAATCAGTATGAGTATTGATTTGATAATCATGAGATGATTATGTGTATGGTGATAGAGAACAGTGTATTGGATAGACCCATCATGAGATTGCTACATGGATTAGCGTCATAAGTAAATCTCATGATAGTCATGTTTTAATCCTTTGACTTGAGATTGTCATAGTTTCTAACATAAGGACTATTATATTTTGACATGATCAAACGTTATCCGTAACTGGATAATAATAAAGGTCATGATTGAATGTGATAGAAATTATGCAGAGGATATTGAACAATCAAGATAGAATTTGTCCCTCTCTTTTGAGAGAGATATCTTTGGGCCCCTCGATTAGTGAGACTGTGAAATGCATGGCCGTGCTCAAATGAATTGATAGTGTAATCAATATCATTTGTTTTATCAGTCTACTTAGAGATCGAGTAATCATATGTTTGAACTATATAAGTATGACGCTGACCATGACTTATGTTCAAACTAGATATCGTGTGACAAAGGTATTAATGCATGTACTATTATTAGGCTAGTTGGACTTTACTCGTATTAATTGGGTAGTTGTAATGCCTTGCTAGAGGCCAATTACGACTTGTTGGTTTAATAGAGATTTAATCAACTGCCAATTAATATGGGCCTATCGGGTCACACACAAGAATGCGTAAGGCTGAGATTAATAATATTAATAATATTAATATTGGATATTAATTATTATTATTATTATCGTTTTAATATTAATAATATTAATATTGGATATTAATTATTATTAATATTATTATTTTTGTTTTTGTGGTTATATGTATATAGATATATATATATATATGCTGTCAGATAATAATGAGAGAATCCATATCTGATATGGATTTTGAATATCCTGACAGAATCCATATCTGATATGGATTTTGAAGCAAACTCCATATCCTTTGAGATGCAAGTATTATCCGTCTCCCTCTCACCCTCTCTTAAATAGATTTTGCTGTCATTGAGATATACTTGATATGTGTTGTTGTTATATTTAACTTATGAGGAAGATCATTTAATTTCTCAATGAAATAATAATCACCAGGTTCTCAATCTCTATAAAAGACCATTTCCGACGTACTAGTTTCCCCCGTTTGTGCAAAATCACTAATGAACCACATCTAAGCCATTATTAAGATTAAAACTTCCACACTACGACTACTTATATGTGTTATATTTTATATTATTTTATTTTTGGCCTATATGTCCTTAGTGTTGGGTGATAATTTCACAAGCATTTAGGAGATTAGTGGGTCAACCTCATAAGTTGTGGTTCAAATATTTCCTCCGGAAATTTATTTACTGATATTTTGTTTCTTTTTTTTTTCTTTTTCCCATTAGATCATTTCACATTTCTTTTTTTTTATCACCAAACAAAAAAAGGAGTGCCTTCCGTGGGGTATCAAGGGCATCTCCAGGTTCAACTCTAACGAGTCGAATGATTGGTTATGTTTCTTGGTTCCACTTTATTACAATAAACTTATATTTAAAAATAAATACAAAAGCCACCATTGCAAACAAAACCATAAATTAATTAACTTGCATTAACATTTCAAACTCCAAACGAAAGTATCCTTCTTTCAGTGGAACCAGCCCTTGATTCTAACCATTTCTGGTCCCCTTATTCATATTTCATACGGCTTAACAGTTAGTATATATTACATGCCTAGTTCTCCTAATCACCAACTTCAACCTATACATTTCACATTCCGGGGCCTAAGGATTTAACATTCGGGATGACAATGAGGCGCCCCGCTCCCGAACCTTAGCATCGGGAACAGTGCACCCGCCGTATCTCACTAAGGAGAATACAAAGCGTCGATTCAATTGCCAACATGTCCGAAAAGATGTAGAAATTTTTTTCCGCGAAAACGTAATACTAAAACATTAATTCACATGAACAAAAGATAATCCTCCACGAAAACAATAAACATGTCACGACAATAAAGTCAACACGCTAGAATCTAGAGACTATCACACTAAACAAGGTAGTGACTGATGGAATCCCAAAAAAATAATGACAAATGACCGCACGGTCCCCTCATGTCCTAGATGCGGCCATCGTCCGCCCACTCCACAGTGTCAGCCCCGTCCTCAACAAAGACATAGTCGAAAGAGGCCTTTGTTGAGGACATAGTCGAAAGACATAGTCGACTATGTCTTTGTTGAGGACGGGGCTGACACTGTGGAGTGGGCGGACGATGGCCGCATCTAGGACATGAGGGGACCGTGCGGTCATTTGTCATTATTTTATTGGGATTCCATCAGTCACTACCTTGTTTAGTGTGATAGTCTCTACATTCTAGCGTGTTGACTTTATTGTCGTGACATGTTTATTGTTTTCATGGAGGATTTTCTTTTGTTCATGTGAATTAATGTTATGGTATTACGTTTTTGCGGAAAAAAATTTCTACATCTTTTCGGACATGTTGGAAATTGAATCGACGCTTTGTATTGTCCTTAGTGAGATACGGTGGGTGTACTGTTCCCGATGCTAAGGTTCGGGAGCGGAACACCTCAGACAACCTGTCAAAAATCAAGCAACAATTCTTCGAATATTGAGAGAGAGGAACAAGACGAGAACAAAATGCAATGGGAGAGAACAAACTGATCGCTGAAAATCTCAAAACTTATTCCACACGCTAACCGTCTACTGCATATATGCAGTTACAAGAAGAAGAAAGTGGTTAAAGCAAGAAAATTACAAGAATGTCCTTATTTACAAAATACTACTGCTTTAACTGCTGAGGGCATTTCAGTACTTTCACACTATTTAAATTGACGCGCCAACCGCCTTTTTCTTCAGTGGAACGCAACTGATCCTCTGCGTGTTGCTGCTTCAACCCACGCCTCTGTTCTCACCTCTCCACCACTTTCTGGCCAAAGCACTCTCACTCAGCCAATCAAATATTGATCTTCTCAACTGCTCCTTCACACAGGTTGCTCTTCTTGTTCTTCATTTATACACGTTCAGCCTCTTCCTTCTTCACAGTCTTTATCCAACACCATCGATGTTTTCCTTGAGCTAGAATCTTCAACACAACCCAACCCAGTGGGACAGTAACATGATTGCACGATGGCATTTCTGTGACTATATACCGGTTGATCACATTATTCTAACTGATAAAATTGACTCAAATGTTCAATAGCTCAAGAAACAATACACCAAATTCTACAATCAGAGGAAAGAAAAGAGTAAAAATGGAGGAAACTTTCATTCAATATTCTGACGGGTCAATTGAGCTAGCCGACCCTTTATACAAACGAATAAGGAGGGAAAAACAAAAAAAGTAATATGAAGTTACTAAACTACCTTTACTTGATAAATACTTCTATTATATCATTAAGGCATAAAAGACAATTTACATGTTTGAACTCCTTTGCCTCCTTCCGCCTTTCTTCTCAGGTTAGCCTCTGCTACTCCGACGTCAATAGCACCCGAAAAACACAGAGCCATCTGTGAGGCCTATGATAACTGCCCTTTACTAAACTGCTAGGTCATCCTTCAATCATCTTGGCCTTTGATTTTCATTTTGATGCAACAGATGCTGCCTAACTGGTGCTATTTTTTTGGATTGTGCTTATTATGTGTTTCTTGAATTGAAGGGATTTCATCATCATCCGCAACACTAACCTTTTCTTGACGATATGTGACTATATACCGTTGGATTTTTTTTTTTTCATTATAAGTTTTTTCCTTTTCATTTCTGAATAATTCCTTAGGAAATTTGTCGCTAATACTCTGCATGTCTATATATATATATATATATATATATATATATATATATATATATATATATATATATATATATATTTTGGAAACGAGATATTTGTTATGATAACCCTCACTTATGGCGGAGGAAAACCATATTACATCAAAATGAACAATGAAAAAATAGCTGTAAATGATTATCAACATCCAGTCTATATATGATATACCGCATTAAAACCTTGCCAATATATATGTATGTATGTATATATATATATATATATATATATATATATATATATATATATATATATTTTAATGGTAAATACATGTGTGTATATATATATATTTATACATGTGTATAATACATGTGTGTGTGTGTGTGTATATATATATATATATTTTAATGGTAAATACATGTGTGTATATATATATATAATATATATACATATATATATATATTAATGAAATACAGGCCGTATCGTATATGATTTTATTAATAAAAGCAGCTCTCACTTGTGGCGGAAGAATACCGTGGTTATAGTTGTTGTCCTATCTTTCCGGGAGACTCTCCCAAAAATAAATGCAATTAAATACATGAGTCTAGAAATGAACAATAGTTAGACCATGTGTGGTGTAAACGTCTTAGAGATGGCAGCATCTTAGATGTAGCACATACGACAGCATCCAAGTTTTAGCTCAGCTCCAGACGGGATAGAGTAGAAAAGTATAAAGCATGCAGCAGTTAGTGTAGCAGAAGTGGTAGAATAGATAAAGCATGAGAAGAAAATCCACGTACCCACGTTGCCTTGTCTTGTGGTGGACCAAGACAACTACCAAGAAGAAGTGCCAACCCAAGTGGGAGACATGAGTAGTATGTGATGCGGCTGTAGAGGTGTGTACCTCGTATACCATGAAAAGCAGATGACATAAGCACATATTTGTATGAGACAAAACGTAATGACGAAAGAGGAATATTGTGTACTCAGGTTGCCCGTAGTCATGAGGACTGCGGGGCAACAATTGTGGGAGATAGCCAACCCATTTGGGAGACATAGAAAGAGCAGCGTCAAAGGGGCCGTGCACCATGATAATGATCAGTATAAGCATGCTGAAATGTATGTAAGATGACGTCCATCAGAACTCTGGCTCGGATATATGATGGCAGATCAATGAAATTGTCATAGGCAGTGAAGTGCTGCATTGGGAGCGCCAACTGCGCGAGCAAATAAGATGGAACGTTTGTTTCACGATGAATGTGGACAATCGACAGGGAGAGTGATTGTGTAAGGGTACGCAAGCGCATCAAGTCTGGTGATAGTGATCCGGGTGAAGGCGAGAGGAAGATAGTAGATCAGCGCAGTCCGTCCTGATGGTAACACATCCATAGCGTGGTAGATAGTACATACAAGCAAGAAATAGGGATTGAGCTTCTACCCCCTTAATGGTATATCATGGCGAAGGATAAAAGAGATTGCATGCTGGAAGGTACCAGTGGAATTTCTGATAATTGCACCACCACTGGCCGCAGATCGTCCAATTGTAGTGTCTGTGTTTAGTTTGAACCGACCTACTGGAGGAGGCAACCATCTGAGTATCCGGGACCGAAGAAGACGCAATAGCGGAGAGAGGCCAACTAAGATAAGCTGTGGAATATTTACTGCATATTTAGAGACAGACGTAGATGCTGCCCATGTGAACATATCAAAACGGATGGATCAGATAATCGAACGAGGAGACCAGCTAGAGGTATCAAAAACAATGGAGGTGTACATTTTCCACACATTGCACAACAACACACTAGGATAGATTATTTGTATGGCGCCCACAAATTTTGGCGGTGTAGAACACCAAATGAAAATCTCCAAGATCCGTTATTGAAGGGTGGAATATCTAGCAGTGCCGCAAATTAATACCAAATAGTTTGTACCTCTTTGCAAGTGAAGAAAAGATGTAGTTGTTGCATTATCCTGTCGACAAAATAGGCAGTAAGACGGGAGGACCTACGTAAACCTGGCCAAGAAATCGGGTATAGGGAGTGCTGCATGATACTGACGCCAAAGAAAAAGCTAGATAGCTGGATATTGTGTATTATGCCAAATGAAACGATGTGATAGAATTGGTGGTTTGGCTAACCGCACCATAGAGTATGCTCCACTTAAAGTAAAAGCTCCCGAAGGAGTTGGCCAAATCGGAGTAGATGACTGCATTGTAGAACAATCAGAGCAAAGCGGGTGAACACCACAAATGCGCTTCCATCCTGCAGAGTCATGTACTTGAGGGCGAAAGTCTTGGCAATGCCCATAACGATTGCGCATATAACGGCCCCATAGTGAGTCACTGGTGTGATATAAGTGCCATACCTTGCAGTTAAATGTATCTTGTAAAGCCTTTAAATCATGCAGACCTAGTCCACCTTCAGGTGTAGGCAGGCAGATTTATGTTTAGAAATCCAACGATGCCGGCCTTGGCCATAAAGAAAACGTGCAAAACGGGACTCAAGAGATAGGATGAACCCCTAGGTAAACGCGTCCCAGCCATAATGTGAAGTTGAATAGAAGAGAGTACAGAGCGAATCATAGTGATGCGTCCTGCAGTTCTCAAAAACTTTTGTTGCCAGCTGCATAATCAATTGTCAACATGAGAGAGGAGCTCTGTACAATGTAATTCTCGTGTAATTCCTTTATGTAGGTATGAACCTGTTAGAAAGGATAAGATTAGATTTGTTTAAATTGATTTGTACAGATATGATTAGCTGTAATTAGTTAAGATTGGGATTCAATCCAAATCAAATCCCCCAAATCGTGTAACTTATCTTAGGTGGTTAGAGGACTTGTACTATTTATGTAGAGGTGCACCGAAGGGAAAGGCAATGAAGAAAAGAGTTTTTTCTCATTCCTATTTTATGTTTTATATCATGGTATCAGAGCCACAAAGGTCCTAAATTATTCGTGTGTTCTGAGCAATCTGGAAAAAACCCAGAAATCATCTTACAACAATTGTAATTCCAGAAACAAGAGCGAAATATTTTTTTCCGTGGACTCAGATTCGTTCATCACAGTCCAGTTTACCTTTCTTAGCCAATTTCGTACAATCAAGCACCTGTTCAAACCAGTATGACGGATGGAAATTCCACGCCAAGCCCAAGCCAGAATCTCCCAGATGACCTAACTACTCAACTGGCGAATATTCTGAAACTGAGTCTTGGGTCACAAACCAATCCGGAGAATCTGTCCATAGGAGTAAAATTGAACGGAGATAACTACTCACTATGGGCAACCTTAATCAGAAAGGCCATTGGCGGCCGTGGAAGGAGTGCTCACCTGACTGGGGTACCTCCTCCACCACCGCCTAATGACTCACGATATAGTAGCTGGGAACAGAGTGATGAGTGTGTGTTCACATGGCTCATCCAGAACATTGAACCACACCTAGTCACTAATGTCTCCCAGTATCCTACTGCAAAGGCTCTCTGGGATGGTCTCCTGATCAAATACGGATCAGGGACTGATTCCTTTCAAATATTTGATTTGCACAAACGTGCTAATTCTCTCCGACAAGGAACTCACACCTTGGAAGAGGTCTGGAATAAACTCCAGTCCATTTGGATGGCTATTGATGTGAAGGACCCGAACCCGATGAAAGATCCGGAAGATATCCGGATCTACAACAAGAAAATGCAGGAACAACGGTTGTTCTAGTTTTTGACAGCAGTAGATGAAAAGTTTGAACAAATAAAACAGGAGTTCCTCAAGCGGGAGCCACTTCCATCAGTGGAAGTGGCTTATGGACTTGTTTGCCGGCAAGAAGCAAGAATTCAGATTCTGAGGTTTGACCCCTCAGTGGAACCATCATTGGGGTCAGGTTTGGCTGCCCGTGGCGGAGGCAGCAGGGGACGAGGGACGCAGAAGCAGCAACAGCGCTCAGACAACCACTCTTCATTGCGCTCTGGTGATGACAAGAGTCACCTCAAATGCACCCACTGTGGGAAGAAGAAACACACAAAGGAATCTTGCTTCCTGTTAGTGGGTTTCCTAGACTGGTGGGGTGAGAGAGGCAGCAAGCCTGCAACCAGCGCTGGGCGGAGCGCCATTGCTGTGGGCAGCACAAGTGCCACCAGCAGCAGCAACATGGAAGCAGATGCTAGCCGAATGGAGCAGGCAGTGGGAGAAGAAAACTCAGGCGAAGGATCCAGAAGGGGGGAGAACAGCGAAGCATCCAGAAGGATGGAGAGAGGAGAAACATTGGCGGCAGGTATTAGGGTTGGGAGAAATCCCAACCCTCCTCACTTAAATAGTGGGGGTTTAACTGCAATTACCCCGAAACCCCACTATTTTTTGTTAAATGCACCCGCAGTTCCTGGTCTCCCGGATAACCCTCCTTCAGTCCAAAAGTCTGTCATAACATCCACAGGAGTCTGTAATTATTCACCCTTACCCCAATCGGCCCTGCAGGTTTCAAAAAGTACATCCCAGCCACGTTCCTTGTCCACCGCTTGGATTTTCGACTGTGGGGCCACCGATACAATGACTAATGATCCACATGATTTTACTTCTCTCTCGCGACCATCTAAGACCCATATCGAGACGGCCAATGGGGAGTTAATGCCTGTCCATGGGGGAGGGACCGTTCACGTTTCACCAAATATAAATCTCTCAAATTGTCTATATGTGCCATCCCTATCATCCAAATTGTTGTCGTTAAGCCATGTCACTAAAGAGCTTAATTGTGTCGCACTTATGTATCCGCATTTTTGTCTTTTGCAGGACATACTTACGAAGGAGATTATTGGGCGTGGCACTGAACGCAACGGTCTCTACTACGTTGATGAGGTTGCTCAAAAGGGTCAGTCCAAGCTTGCTCGCCGGACAGTTGACCGTCAGTTATGGCTATGGCACCGCCGTTTGGGTCATCCCTCGATAAGTTATTTGAAGTTTTTATTTCCTCAGTTATTTTCTGATAAACATGTATCTCTTCAGTGTGAAACATGTATCCAAGCTAAACATCACCGAGCTACTTTTTCCCCTAATAATACTCGGGTTGATACAATGTTTTCTTTGGTTCATTCTGATGTATGGGGTCCAGCACGTGTGTCTAATCACCATCAGTTTCAGTATTTTGTTTTATTTATTGATGATTTTTCCCGGATGACTTGGGTATACTTTCTCCGTCATAAATCTGAGGTAACTGAAAAATTTGTTCATTTTTACAATCTTGTCCAAACCCAATATACATCGACTATTAAAATCCTTCGAACAGATAATGGCACAGAATATCTTCCTCTTGTACCTTTCTTCCAGCAACATGGACTGATTCATCAGACGACGTGTCCACATACTCCACAACAAAATGGAGTGGCAGAACGAAAGAATCGCATCATCCTCGAAATGACCCGCGCAATGTTATTAGAGTCTCATGCTCCTAAATATCTCTGGCCTGATGCCGTTGGCACCGCGGTCTACTTATTAAACCGTCTTCCGACTAAAGCTCTAGATCATCAAACACCACTCCAGGTACTCTCTACCCAGGTGCATATTCCACCCGTACTTACCCTCCCTCCTCGGATTTTTGGGTGTTCCGTCTATGTCCATGTTCCCAAAACCGAACGGTCAAAACTAGACCCGTGTGCTGAAAAATGCGTGTTCATTGGGTATGCTAGTCATCAAAAAGGCTACAGATGTTATAACCCGTCTACTCGTAATTTATATATTACTATGGATTGCACATTTGTAGAGTCTGATTACTACTTTACACCTCGAGTCGGGTCTCAGGGGGAGTCTAGAGATGAGTCATCCTCCTTCGAGTGGTTACATAGTTTTGATTGTCGAGAAGTTGACCAACATGAGCAGGCAGGTGGCGCCACCGAGCTGACTTCACTCAATGGAGTAGAGGCCGAAGCAACAGTGCCCATTCCTAATACATCTGCTTCTGAGTGTGTTCCCCAAGAGGTAAGTGCTCCTGCCACTGAAAATATTCCCTCCGATCTATGTGAAAATACTAGTACTCTTAATGAAAGACAGGGACGGGTGCTGCCACCACGAACAAACAGGGGAGTTCCACCAGAGCGATACTCTCCGGAACAGAATCGTAGATTTTCCAGATACCCGGTGAATCAGGGTCAGGCCCTAGTAGCCTATTCAGAGCCCATTCCCCGGACGGTACAAGAGGCAAGAAAGAGCAGAGAGTGGCAGTCAGCTATGGAAGTTGAGATGGAAGCACTAATCAAAAATGAGACGTGGGAGAGATGCATGCTTCCAGATGGAAAAAGACCGGTGGGTTGCAAATGGGTGTTCACTATCAAGTATAAAGCAGATGGATCGATTGAGAGATATAAAGCAAGACTGGTGGCCAAGGGCTACACTCAGACGTATGGAATTGATTATGCCGAGACATTCTCACTAGTTGCAAAAATTGACACAATCCGGGTAATATTTTCCTTAGCTGCAAATAAATATTGGCCCTTGTATCAGTTTGACGTTAAAAATGCATTTCTTCATGGGGATTTAAAAGAAGAAGTGTATATGGAGGGTCCTCCTGGGTTCTCTGGTGACTTCAGAGAGGGGGAGGTGTGCAGGTTAAGGAAGGCGCTGTATGGTCTCAAACAAAGTCCACGAGCATGGTTCGAAAGGTTCACTGTGGCTATGAAAAAGAATGGTTATCAGCAGAGTAACGCGGATCATACACTCTTCTTAAAACGTCGAGAGGGAAAGGTAACTTGTCTTGTTATTTATGTTGATGATATGATTATCACTGGAGATGATGCAGAGGAAATAATGTGGCTACGAGAAAGGTTATTTGCAGAATTTGAGATGAAAGACTTAGGTAATCTCAAGTATTTCTTGGGAATTGAGGTTGTTCGATCAAGCCAAGGAATTCTGATATCACAACAAAAGTATATTATTGACATGCTAACTGAAACAGGAATGCTCGAGTGTAAACCTGCAACAACTCCAATGGCGGTGAACCAGAAGTTACATATCGAAAAAGGTGGTCCAGTAGTAAATCAAGAACAATATCAGCGCTTGGTGGGTAAGTTGATTTATTTGTCTCATACGCGTCCAGATATAGCTTATGCTGTGGGCGTTGTCAGTCAGTTTATGCATCATCCACAAGAAGAGCATATGGTAGCAGCAAAGAGAATTGTGAGATACTTAAAAGGGACAGCAGGACATGGGATCTTATTTAAAAATCATGGACATTTGGATGTAGAAGTCTTCACTGATGCGGACTGGGCAGGTGATCCTAATGATAGGCGTTCTACTTCCGGGTACTTTACGTTTGTGGGAGGAAACTTAGTGACTTGGAAGAGCAAGAAGCAGAAAGTAGTGGCATTGTCTAGTGCAGAGGCTGAGTGTAGCGCCCCGCTCCCAAACCCTAGCATCGGGAACAGTGCACCCGCCGTATCTCGCTGAGGAGAATACAAGGCGTCGAATCAATCTCTTACACGTCAGAAATAACGTAGAAATTTTTTTTTCTCGCGGAAACGTAATTCATAACTTAAATTAAACTCCATTAATCGTCATTACATTACTGAATAAAACTCTGATAATAAAAGTACTGAAGAAGTCTGTGAAAATCCCCAAAAGATAACTACGAAAAATCAGCTGCAGAGTTCCCCTCGTATCCTAGCTGCAGCTATCAACCAGCCCACTCAGCTATGTCTGTCCCGTCCTCAACAAAGATGTGCTCGTAGTCCTCATCCGGTTCACCTGGGAAGTAGGGGTGAGTGACAGAAATCACCCAGTAGATGCCCGCCTCAAACAAATACAAAACGTACATACCGAAATGATATAGCCACATAGCACATAAACATGATATAACATGTAGCACATACATATAAGATAACAGGCATAAGATAAAGTAAACGCGGTAAGTAAAGCACTCCACATAAAATGCGCAAGTACGTGATGCATGCTCAATCAACGTGTCACACGCAACAAAGTCATGTCACACAGAATGCCGATATCTATACCGTGCAATGCATGAACCCGGGTCCTACTGAGTGGCTGCAGGTCGTACACCCCACAGTCACCATACTGAGTGTGCGTGGCCGCGCCACTGCACACCATCCTGAGTGTCGTGGCCCCGCCACCGTACACCATCCTGAGCGCCCGTGACCCGTACGTCACGACCCGCCATCATGCAATGCACGTGCCATGAATGCAAAAACACAATCGCCTGAGGCCCCTGGCCCATCCTCACCATTCTCCGGCACTCAATATTTGGCTTTGTGAAATTTTTGACTATTGAAAAGTTGTTATTTATCACCACCTTTATTTTTCCTTAGCTTGTATTAATTTACTAAAATTTTCTACTAATTTTCTCTATGTTCCCTTTACTTAATTCTATTTATTACTATTAATTTTTAATTACTTAAATTTACCAAACTTCAGAAATTAAGTGAAATTATTTAATCTTAAGCTTTTATATTTTCTGGAATTTATTTGAATTCTTATTGGTATTAAATTATATTTTCCTGGCCTGATCCGCCAGACCCGATACATTATCTTTTTTAAGAGGTTAATGGGCCGCCTTCGGCCCGACCCGCTGGCCAGTCAACCCGGTCCGTTGGCCGGCCTGTTCTCTGCTTTAATTTAATTATTTATTTATTTATCTAATTTGATGTTCCACCAGTGGCAACGCGCACTGTGATTTATTTTTCGATCCTAACCCCCATTTCCTCCTATGTCCAGTCTATAGGAACCTATTCTAAGGTCAAAACACAACTTTTTAAAGACTCCTAATGTAAAAGTTCCCCTTCTTCCCCATTTTTTAAGGGTATTTTGTTTTCGATTCAATCATACCACCAATTTCACACACACATACACGCACATAGCAGACATAAATAATATATCTCATGCTTTCCAACATATACAAAATTTACAACTTAAACAAATAAAAACAACGAAACAACATTTACAACTTAAACAAGTAAAACAACGAAACACATTAATATACCATCAAAGCATGCATGAATCATATCCGTTTGAGGGGGAAGAGGCACCTACCTTTTTGTCGAATTAACTTCCTACTCGGAGTCTCTTCTTCCCAACCCCGCTGACCTCTATGCTTGGTGTTGGCAAATTCTTGGCCTCGGATGGTTGCTTTAGAAAAGGACAAAAACTTTAACTTCTACACTTACTCCAGGAAGTTGACAAGTACAACTTTAAACATCTTTTGATTTTATACATTGGAGAGTGACTGACTTGAAAATTAATATCATAAAGAGGTGACGTTTAACTATTCAAAACGTGAAAACGAAATGACATATTCATAACATATATATATATATATATATATATATATATATATATATATATATATATATATATTGGCAGGAATTTAGCCTACCATCCATCAACCTTCAATTTGCACTTTATATTAACAAACTTTATATCCTAAATTATGAACTCATGCACTATTTTCAATTCCTTTAAGTACAATAGCCACTTTAAAATTTTCAACAATACACAATACCATCAAAAATATCAAATTTAGCTATATATTCATATGTATATATATATTATCCTAAACATTTAACTAAAACAATCTAGTATATAAATATAACAAAAAAAAGGTGGCAGTTGAAAGACAATCAAAAAGAAATGAAGAACGTTCATTTTGAGAAATCTTTGCGTCGGTATAAGATTTTTATTCCTTTTTTTTAAAAAAAAAAACGGCCAGCCACAAATTTGGCATTCAAAATTTCACATTCTCACCAACTTGTGAATCCCACATCGGTTACAAGTGGTATTCACAATGAATATGCAATTCGTTTGATACGACAAGAATTTACAATTTCAAATACATATATTTATATACAACATAATATCATATAAATATAATATATATAAATTACCATCCTCACACCTTTCAGAGCCCTTTCTTTTCAATATTCAATTTCGAACTACCAAAATCCATTCTTTTTTTTTTGCCATTGAATGTATATCCCATTTGTATACATATGTGGGCGCACCCTCACATGTGCGTGTATATATATCTAAATATTTGGCCACATACAAACATGTATATACATGTATACAATCATCTATTCAAACGCAATTACGAATGTATGTTCCAAAGTTATTATTAACATAAACGTATAGATTTTCGCAAAACATAGCAAGTATAGGAAGATTACTTACCAAATTCGATGATACTATACCGTACGATTGAATCTAGGATAGATGGTTGCACATTATCCTCTCTTCCTTTCTTTGATGCTCTCGGCTGAAGGCAAAGGGGTAACTAACATTTTTTTTTTCCTTTTTTCTGCTCCTGGGGAATGGAACAAAAAGAGGGCACTATATATATATGTATGATGGATATTAGACAAATGGAGAGACTTTATTTCTCCATCTCTCTCTGAAGCTGCCGATACTTCTTGCATGGAGGCGGGAGGAGCAGCCAATGCATTGAGAGTAGCGGGAGGAAGAGTGGCCGGTTGAATTTAGGTAATGATTAGGGTTTAATTTTTTTTTTTGGTTGTGATATATCTATATATATAGATAGGTGGGGATATAATTTAGTAATTAATCCTATTAGGTTTAGATTTATATTAGTAAGGTAAATCCTACTTAAAATCCAACTCTATCACATGTTTCTTATACCCATCATATATCTTAAAATAATTATTACCTAGAATCTTATTTTTCTTATTATATTTATTTTCTTTCTATTTTCTTTACAACGCACGGGTTATGATATTCCTCTATCCTTACAATAAGTTTCGTCCTCGAAACTTGCATACGGCATAATCATTGACTTATTATGGTTCTACTTGATCCATTTGCCTAGATAATGTCAAGCCAAATATTTCTTGCGTGTTCCGATACATTAGCCTTTATACTTTCTCGACATAAGACTCAATCTTCAAAATCATTCATTGTATGCATCCAAGTAATTTCTAAATCCATTCATCTTCGCTTACTAAAATCATAACCTAATCTTTTAATACTATAAAATCAGCTTAAGGGTATTGTCACCATACTAAAGGCTCTGTAACCCAATCGTCGGTTTATAACGTACTTATATCTGCAGTCGTCAGCAGCCCTCTAAAATCAGTTCTTAGGTGTACTATAATCTTTAACTTAATTTTCTATCATTAAAACTTATAAACTTCTACTTACACTACTTGACATGTATCATTCAACTTATTGCAATCTGCAATTTCGTATTCTTAAACTCATTATGTATGATTCATCTCCTAGTTACATGATCGTCCAAAATATTCATCAAGTCCTTCAATACACTATGTATTGTTCTCCAAAGTCATTGAAATCAATTCTTATATCATCAGACTATTCCTATGATCATGCCCTACTTTTGCGAGATATCGTCAACCCTCTAGTATACGAAGTATGTGTATGAACACATTTTCTTTTAATTTAGAGAAAGTAACTTACGTAGCTAAAATTTGAAATATAGCTTCAACTATTTAAAATAATATACCTTTTATTTCTTTTTGTAAACACAATAGTCAAAATATCATTTATTTGCTTTCGCAACGCGGTGTCTCAAATGACCGTTTGTAAGATAATCATATAACTTGTTTGCAAAAGTATTACGGCTTAAAACCACTTGAAAATAATTGAGACACAACAATTGTAAAATATCATTTTACAAATGATTTGAACACAATGTCTTTTTCTTTCCCAACGAAGTATATATTTTGAAAGCTACGTTTTGTTTCGCAAAATCCAACAATTGAAAAGTCAGAGATTATAAAGTTTCATAAAACAATTTGAAAACTCGACAAATGTGAAGTTTCAAAAAAAACAATTTGAAAGAAGTATATTCATTTTAAAACTATTTCTGCTTCTCAAAATTAAATAAGTTCATCGCAAGAAGATAAATAATTCCAAAACATTTAGAGGGTAAAATGCTTGTAATATTGATAGTTGTCAAATAAAGTTATTTTAGCAAAGTAATTATAACTAAACAAGAGTTTGAGAAATATAAGGGATATACAAGTATATCGTTCTTCGAAAACATCAATATTTTAAAATATAACAGTTTTGTCAGAGGTGGTCAAAATTCCATTAAGGGGCTATACGAATTCGGAAAAGAACCACTACTTGTTCATACTTATTCTATTTCAATTTAAGCCTACCTGATACATCATTACTTAGGTGTTCCTAGGAATCAACACTTAACCCAAATTTGTAATAGTTTGTCATTCCACTGTACTCATTTTAGTAATGCTCGCTTATCACTATCAATCAATATCCCTAATGTCTAATATCTTCGGCTTATGTGATACTCTAAAATTCAACATCTTAATCATAACTATAGACCTCCTTTTACGGTGTTCTTTGCTAAACTTTACTGATCATAACGCTAATAAATATTTTCTTAGTATTTCGGTTTACTATAAACCATTTCTTAGGGACTACGATCCCAACTTAAACCTAGTCACACTCTGACACTACTATCAAAATTAGGGACATGAATCCTCTTCATTTATCATAATAATGACGTATTTGCAGTGGTCAGATCTAAGGAATTATACTAATGGTTATAATTAACACTTAGGTAAGGTAATTAATTCAGAGTTGTATAGGGTGCCCTAAGTATACTTGGGCATATCCCTTATCCGATCATCACTTAGGTCTAATATCAAGGCTTATTTCTAGAACCGATACTTGGTATCATCGTTTTTTTTTCTAAAATCATTACTTATTTCTAAGTTCAGTGCTTATAATATAATCACAACTTATGACTAAGATCAGTGCTTATGTTCAAATCATCACCCGATGTTCAGACCACCACTTAATTTCTAGAGCCAAGATTTTTTTTTATTTATCGTCATTCCTTAAGTCTACAATCGTAACTTATGGGCAATGTCATCACTTAGCTTCTAAAGTCATGTCTTATTTCCAATAATATGCTTAATACATAATCATTACTTACGACTAAAAACCGGTACTTGTGTCTAACATGGGACTTAGGGGCGAAATCGTAACTTAATTTCTAAGATCGGAGCCTAAATCTATGCTTCTGCCGTGGATCTAGAGCCATGCTCTGAAAGATCGCACTGTCGAACACGTATTACTTCTTAAACTCATTCTGAAATTAGATCCAAGTGATCGGCGATGTCAGTTGTGCTGTGCCATCACTCCTCTGCATCTACTTGTCGAAGAATCTCACGTCCGAGTGCGATGTTGGTAGAGGCAATGCATGCTAGTTCAACAGCCGGTGCTACTGTGCTAAGGTGTTGGTCATGTTGACCATGGCATCTTCAAGTGCTTGGGGATGATCCCCTTGTTCTGGTGGTTCTCATCCCCATTTCCAGCTGGCTCACGTCGTGGAGGCATTTCTGTAATTCAAGCTCATGAAAAAAAATCCGATTAGTCAATAGCGAGTTAAAAAGGTTGGACACGGGGTAAAATGGTAATTAGACAGAGAAAGCTCACCATCGTCACACACCTCCCATAACCCGATCATCACCTAGATCTAAGATCATATCTTAAGTCTACTTTGTTTATTAGGGGTAAAATCGTCATTTTACAAAGATCGTAGCTTATGTCTAAGTGAGCTAGTTAACCCTGCGTTTCCGAGGCGGATCTGAAGCCTCGTCTCTGATACCACCTGTAGCGCCCCGCTCCCAAACCCTAGCATCGGGAACAGTGCACCCGCCGTATCTCGCTGAGGAGAATACAAGGCGTCGAATCAATCTCTTACACGTCAGAAATAACGTAGAAATTATTTAATCTTAAGCTTTTATATTTTCTGGAATTTATTTGAATTCTTATTGGTATTAAATTATATTTTCCTGGCCTGATCCGCCAGACCCGATACATTATCTTTTTTAAGAGGTTAATGGGCCGCCTTCGGCCCGACCCGCTGGCCAGTCGACCCGGTCCGTTGGCCGGCCTGTTCTCTGCTTTAATTTAATTATTTATTTATTTATCTAATTTGATGTTCCACCAGTGGCAACGCGCACTGTGATTTATTTTTTGATCCCAACCCCCATTTCCTCCTATGTCCAGTCTATAGGAACCTATTCTAAGGTCAAAACACAACTTTTTAAAGACTCCTAATGTAAAAGTTCCCCTTCTTCCCCATTTTTTAAGGGTATTTTGTTTTCGATTCAATCATACCACCAATTTCACACACACATACACGCACATAGCAGACATAAATAATATATCTCATGCTTTCCAACATATACAAAATTTACAACTTAAACAAATAAAAACAACGAAACAACATTTACAACTTAAACAAGTAAAACGACGAAACACATTAATATACCATCAAAGCATGCATGAATCATATTCGTTTGAGGGGGAAGAGGCACCTACCTTTTTGTCGAATTAACTTCCTACTCGGAGTCTCTTCTTCCCAACCCCGCTGACCTCTATGCTTGGTGTTGGCAAATTCTTGGCCTCGGATGGTTGCTTTAGAAAAGGACAAAAACTTTAACTTCTACACTTACTCCAGGAAGTTGACAAGTACGACTTTAAACATCTTTTGATTTTATACATTGGAGAGTGACTGACTTGAAAATTAATATCATAAAGAGGTGACGTTTAACTATTCAAAACGTGAAAACGAAATGACATATTCATAACATATATATATATATATATATATATATATATATATATATATATATATATTGGCAGGAATTTAGCCTACCATCCATCAACCTTCAATTTGCACTTTATATTAACAAACTTTATATCCTAAATTATGAACTCATGCACTATTTTCAATTCCTTTAAGTACAATAGCCACTTTAAAATTTTCAACAATACACAATACCATCAAAAATATCAAATTTAGCTATATATTCATATGTATATATATATTATCCTAAACATTTAACTAAAACAATCTAGTATATAAATATAACAAAAAAAAGGTGGCAGTTGAAAGACAATCAAAAAGAAATGAAGAACGTTCATTTTGAGAAATCTTTGCGTCGGTATAAGATTTTTATTCCTTTTTTTTTTAAAAAAAAAAACGGCCAGCCACAAATTTGGCATTCAAAATTTCACATTCTCACCAACTTGTGAATCCCACATCGGTTACAAGTGGGATTCACAATGAATATGCAATTTGTTTGATACGACAAGAATTTACAATTTCAAATACATATATTTATATACAACATAATATCATATAAATATAATATATATAAATTACCATCCTCACACCTTTCAGAGCCCTTTCTTTTCAATATTCAATTTCGAACTACCAAAATCCATTCTTTTTTTTTTGCCATTGAATGTATATCCCATTTGTATACATATGTGGGCGCACCCTCACATGTGCGTGTATGTATATCTAAATATTTGGCCACATACAAACATGTATATACATGTATACAATCATCTATTCAAACGCAATTACGAATGTATGTTCCAAAGTTATTATTAACATAAACGTATAGATTTTCGCAAAACATAGCAAGTATAGGAAGATTACTTACCAAATTCGATGATACTATACCGTACGATTGAATCTAGGATAGATGGTTGCACATTATCCTCTCTTCCTTTCTTTGATGCTCTCGGCTGAAGGCAAAGGGGTAACTAACATTTTTTTTCCCTTTTTTCTGCTCCTGGGGAATGGAACAAAAAGAGGGCACTATATATATATGTATGATGGATATTAGACAAATGGAGAGACTTTATTTCTCCATCTCTCTCTGAAGCTGCCGATACTTCTTGCATGGAGGCGGGAGAAGCAGCCGATGCATTGAGAGTAGCGGGAGGAAGAGTGGCCGGTTGAATTTAGGTAATGATTAGGGTTTAATTTTTTTTTTTTGGTTGTGATATATCTATATATATAGATAGGTGGGGATATAATTTAGTAATTAATCCTATTAGGTTTAGATTTATATTAGTAAGGTAAATCCTACTTAAAATCCAACTCTATCACATGTTTCTTATACCCATCATATATCTTAAAATAATTATTACCTAGAATCTTATTTTTCTTATTATATTTATTTTCTTTCTATTTTCTTTACAACACACGGGTTATGATACTGAGTTCCGAGGAATTGCAAAGGGGGTCGTAGAAATCTTGTGGATAAGAAGGTTAATGGGCGAATTAGGTCTACCAGCGAAACAACCAGTGAGGTTGATGTGTGATAATAAAGCTGCAATTAGCATATCGGAGAATCCAGTCCAACACGATAGAACAAAACATATTGAGGTGGATAGACACTTTATAAAGGAGAAACTAGAAGAAGGGATTATCAAGCTACCGTTCGTTAGATCTGAGGATCAGCTCGCTGACATACTTACTAAGGCCATCACTGGAAGGTTTTTTGATTGTGTATTGGTCAAGTTGGGAATTAGGGACTCCAATGCCCAACTTGAGGGGGAGTGTTAGAAAGGATAAGATTAGATTTGTTTAAATTGATTTGTACAGATGTGATTAGCTGTAATTAGTTAAGATTGGGATTCAATCCAAATCAAATCCCCCAAATCGTGTAACTTATCTTAGGTGGTTAGAGGACTTGTACTATTTATGTAGAGGTGCACCGAAGGGAAAGGCAATGAAGAAAAGAGTTTTTTCTCATTCCTATTTTATGTTTTCTATCAGAACCCAAATACTTAAGTGGCAGCGATGATTTGCGCATGGTCAGAATATTAATGAGATCCCGTCGACGAGTGGAGGAGATGCCTGCTGAAAAGACAATGCTATTCTTGTGATAGTTAATTGTCTGGCTAGATATCTATTTGTACATATTTAGGAAATGCTTAACGTGTCGTAAATTACAACGATCAGTTGCAAGAAAGGGGAGTAGATTACTGCGCAGGCTAGGTGAGATATAATGATTAGTATCTGGCCGATGGGTAGTGGCCGTATGATACCATGGTCGATGCTTTGGTTGAGGGCTCTGGAGAATACTTCAGCAACGATAATAAAGAGCAAGGGTGAAAGAGGATCTCCTTGCTTCACTCCTCTATTAGGTTTGAAGAATCCACTAGATACACCATTGACTAGCACTGAAAAATAGGTACTACCAAGATGGTTGATCACTAATGTGATGAAAGCTGTGGAGAACCCGAATCGTTCCAACACTCGTCGCAAGAACTGCCAATTTACACGATCAAAGGCTTTTGCAAGGTCAAGCTTGATGATGCAGTTAGAAGATCTAGGGGTGTGATCCAACCAATGAACCATCTCAATCTCAAGAAGGACATGTTCAGCTATGCCTTTTTACCTTTTCGAAATCCTGCTTGTTCTGGAGAGATAATTTTGGGAAAGACGGCATTCAGACGAGTGGCAAGAATTCTAGTCTAAATTTTACTTAAAAAAGGTGCATAATGCAATAGGACGATAATCAGAAAATGATGTTTGTGTTGAGCCTTTAGGTAGGAGAACAATTAATGTACGAGCCACTGATTTTTGCAATGGAAAGCCTAGGAAAAACTCTTGAACAGCCTTATAAACATCAGCATGAATGATTTCCCAGTAGATTCTGTAAAAATGACCATTGTAACCATCATGTCCTGCCGCACTATGAGGGTCTAAATCCCAAATAGTATGGCGGACCTCATCTTCCGAAGGCATAACAGTCAAATAGTCGTTATCTGGCCAGTTAGCATAGTGGGAATGGCTTGGAGCAAGGTGGAAGATTCGAGTGCTGGTTGAGTGGTGAACATGTTGGTGTAGTAGTCGACAACAGCTTGTTGGATGGAAGCCTGGGTATCACAAACAGTGCTGCCAAGATGGGTTATCCGATGAATGTGTTAGCGTCGGTGGAGGTCCCTAATAATGGCATGAAAGTACTGAGTGTTAGCGCCACCTTCCTTTAACCATTTGACGCATACCTTTTGTTTCCAGAATTCAGTTTCCTGATACAAGCTAAACGAAATTCAGCCTGTGCAGTGTGGTAAGCAAGACGGGTAGTGTCTGAAGGAGCATTATCATAGGCAAGTTCTGATATCACTGTAATCAGAAAAGTGCACTGTGTGCATGTGAATAAACTATAACAAAAACGCAAGCAAAACCGAGGCGAGCGTAAGGACTCTGTCCTTAAGACGAATTGCTCCGGTATACTGTGCCCAACCGGATGGAACAAACGTCTCCCAGGATACAACGGTTTTCGTTCATACGAGTGGCACTACAGCGTAGGAACATCGACGAACCTGTTACAGGTGTTCTGATATCTCGATTATCGTGATGGATGCAGAATGTTGTTAGAATGCAGAATGATTGCAATACTGAAAACTCAGTACCTCAGAATGCATGCATGGCAACGAATTTATAGATGGAAGGTAGTTGAAGAAGGTTGAAGGAGGTTGAATTCGGTTTATGGTCAGAAAGAATCTGGACCATTGGATCAAAACCAGTTATGATCTTTACCGTTAGATCATAATCCTTGTCTGAACAAACGTAGACCATTGGATCAATAAACCGAAGATAGGATCAAATCTGGAGCGTTGGATCACCAACCGCGATGAACTGCAGATAAACCGTAGGATCAGACTTGATCTGCACCGTTGGATCACCGCAGATAATCGTAGACCGTAGGATCAAGTAATTATTTTTCTGGAAAAATTTAAAAGAAAATTTATCCAAAAAGATAAGAACCGGGCGGGCGAGCCACGAGCCACGAGCCCGAGCACGAGCCGAGCCGAGCCGAGCCGGCCGGACGGACGGGCAGGCGGGCGGCGGCAACGCGCGCGCGCGCGTGTGTGGTGAACCTTGCCTGAGCTGCGTCCTGACTCCGTCAGAAAACTTCTCATGCCCAAGGGCACATTTTAGAAAGCTCCAACTTGTAACTTATATGGTGGCCTTTCTCTCTCAAGTGGGCAATGTGGTATACAAGCAAATTGGTGATGTGTTCACTCCTCAAGAGGTCACATCACCAATTTTTCTAATTTCCACCAATTTTACTCCAACTTTGAGCATTAATTTCTCATTCACCCGGTATCGGAATCGAGTGATTCAAAAGCCAAAAATCATCTAATCGTTACGTAGATAATTTAGAAATTTTTAGTTTCCGTTTTTGATTAACGAACACTAATCATAATTAAGCTCAAAGTATGGTGGTTGTCAACTTTTGACAAACCCACTTGCAATCCAACCTTTTCCCATTTCATTTCTCCAACAATCCCCCACATGAATGAAAATTAATGCAAATGTGAATGCAGACTCTATCGAGAAATCAGACAAAGAAATGTTGCATCAGAAGAGGTAGCTTCTGGCCTTGAACCTTTCTTAGTGATGTATCATCGGATTCACTCAGCTGGTTAGTGACCTGATGTCTTGAACTATCAGCCTTTATTGTGAACCTAGACAATGATACTCACACAACATTTCCTTTGACACCCCTTATTGGTTCTCATGGTTGTGTTCATTTTGGCCATGAACAACCTGGTTTTAGAAAGTGTATTAAAGAATTCTTGCCTCTCAGAAATCTCATAGAAGCGGCCCCACTTCACACTTACATAGGTGATTCCTATCAAGAGTATTCTGCCATACCCCACTTGATTTATCAAGATATAGGACATCATTAAAACCATTAGCTTAACCTAACGGTTCTCTGCAGATAGCACTTTGTTTAACGAAATGAGTAAGTGCTAACTGAATCCTCATAACTTAGTTTTCCCATTGAACCAAGATTCTGGGATCTCCAGTCAACAAGGTTGGGTTACCGTTACAAAGATTCATGCTTTGTAGGCTTAAGTCCCATTCCGTTCGTCAACTTTGACATTTGATCTCTAGGCAAAGCTTTTGTAAGCGGATCCGCAAGATTCTCCTTTGATTTTATGTAATCAATGGAAATCACGCCATTCGAGATCAATTGCTTAATGGTATTATGTCTCCGACATATGTGTCGTGACTTACCATTATAGATGCTGCTTTGAGCTCGTCCTATAGCTGACTGACTGTCACAATGTATGCTGATAGGAGCGATTGGCTTAGGCCAGCATGGAATGTCTTCTAGGAAATTCCGAAGCCATTCAGCTTCTTCCCCAGCTTTATCGAGTGCTATAAACTCAGCTTCCATAGTTGACCGAGCTATGCATGTCTGCTTTGTAGACTTCCATGACACAGCACCACCACCTACAGTGAATAAGTATCCACTGGTGGATTTAGAATCCTTACAATCTGATATCCAGTTTGCGTCGCAATATCCTTCCAATACTGCTGGATATCTTGTGTACTGTAATCCAAGGTTCATTGTGTATTTCAGATATCTCATCACTCTATTTAGAGCTTTCCAATGTTCGTCACTTGGATTACTAGTGAACCTACTCAATTTGTTTACTGAACAAGCCAAGTCAGGTCTTGTACAGTTTGTTATGTACATCAGACTCCCAATGACTTGTGAATACTTTAATTGAGCTACAGGTTCACCCCGGTTCTTCCTCAAGTGTATACTTAAGTCCAGTGGGGTCTTTACTGGTTTTACATCAAGCATATTGAATCGTTTAAGAACAGACTCAATGTAGTGACTTTGAGACATGACCAATCCTTCAGCTACCCTAGAAATTTTAATTCCTAGAATAACATTGGCAACCCCCATGTCTTTCATGTCAAAATTTCTTGTTAACATCTTCTTGGTATTCAAGATGATGTCGTGTGTATTACCCATGATTAGCATATCATCTACATAGAGACATACTATCACATAGGCGTTTGGTGTGTTTTTGATGTAAACACACTTGTCACATTCATTGATCCTGAAACCGTTTGACATCATGGCTTGATCAAACTTCAAATGCCACTGTTTTGGTGCTTGTTTCAGTCCGTACAAAGACTTAACAAGTCTACAAACTTTCTTTTCTTGTCCTGGGATAGTAAACCCTTCAGGCTGTTCCATATAAATCTCTTCTTCCAGCTCGCCATTCAAGAAGGCAGTCTTTACATCCATTTGATGGATCTCTAGGTCGTAGACTGCAGCAATAGCAACTAGCATTCTTATGGAAGTAATCCTAGTTACTGGTGAATAGGTGTCAAAGAAGTCAAAACCTTCCTTTTGTCGATAGCCCTTAGCTACCAACCGGGCCTTGTACTTATCAATGGATCCATCCTCTTTGAGTTTTTTCTTAAAAATCCACTTGCATCCAAGTGGTTTACTCCCTTGAGGAAGATCTACCAGCTCCCACGTGTGATTTTGAAGAATTGATTCTATCTCACTGTTTACTGCCTCCTTCCAGAAGGGAGCTTCTGGAGTTGACATCGCCTCTGAAAACGTTCTTGGATCGTTTTCTACCAAGTATGTTAGAAAATCTGGTCCATAGGATGTAGGTATTCTAGTTCGTTTGCTTTGACGCAGTTCCTCACTTTCTTGAGGAGTCGTCTCACGCACTCGCTTACTAGTACTTGCTTCTTTGCTGTTTTCGTCTTTCTTTGGAAAGACATTTTCAAAGAACACTGCATTTCTTGATTCCATGACAACATTCTCATGTATGTCAGGAATGTCGGACTTGTGCACCAAGAATCGATATGCACTACTGTTAGTTGCATATCCTATGAATATGCAATCAATTGTTTTAGGCCCAATTCTAACTTGTCTTGGTTTGGGTATTGCAACCTTTGCCAGACACCCCCACACTTTCAAGTATTTGTAACTAGGTTTATGGCCTTTCCAAAGCTCGTATGGGGTCTCATCCATCTTCTTTGGTGGTATTCTATTTAAAATGACGTTGGCGGAGAGAATTGCTTCCCCCCACAAGTTCTGCGGTAAGCCCGAACTTATCAACATAGCATTCATCATCTCTTTCAGAGTACGGTTTTTGCGTTCAGCAATACCATTCGATTGAGATGAATATGGTGCAGTCGTTTGATGAATAATGCCATGTTCTGAACAGAATTCATTGAACGGTGCATCATATTCGCCACCTCTATCACTACGAATTGACTTAATTCGTTTGCTAAGTTGATTCTCAACTTCATTTTTATAATCTTTAAAAGCATCTAAGGCCTCATCTTTGCTACTTAGCAAATAAACGTAACAGTATCGAGTGCAATCGTCAATAAAAGTCACAAAGTACTTTTTACCGCTTCTTGTTTGCACAAACTTTAAATTACAAACATCTGTGTGAATTAAATCTAACACTTCAGTGTTTCTTTTGATTGAAGGAAATGGTAACTTAGCCATTTTTGCTTCAACACAAACTTGGCACTTTTCATTATTGAAACTTAGTTTGGGTAATAAGTCGAGATTAATCATTCTTTGTAATGACTTATAATTAACATGACCCAAACGTAAATGCCATAAACATGAAGACTCAAGCATGTAAGCGGAAGTAGAAGCAGTCTTATTAGCCTCATCGGGCGTAGTCTTCGTAGGTACAATAGTTATAACACTAAGTTTAAACATATTGTCCATCAGGTACCCCTTCCCTAGAAATACACCATTCTTAGTCAGAATACATTTGTTACAATCAAATACTAGCCTAAACCCATGCCTGACTAGTAAAGCACCAGAGACTAAGTTCTTGTGAATGTCGGGAACATGCAGCACATCCTGCAATGTCAATTCTTTCCCGGAGGTCATCTTCAGAATCACTTTGCCCGAACCTTCAATCTTCGAGCTATCTTTGTTTCCCATGTACAGCCTTTCATTGTCTTTCGCAGGAGCATATTCCTTGAACATTCCCCTGTTTGCACAAACGTGTCTAGTGGCGCCAGTGTCCACCCACCACTGGCTAGGATTACCTACAGCATTACATTCAGAAACAACAGCACACAAGTCCAAATCATCCATTGCACTTACAAGGTTGGCTTTGGCTTTCTCTTGCCTTTTCTTGGGCTTCCTGCAGTCAACACTACGATGCCCTTGAATTCCACAATTGTAACATTTTCCAGTGAACTTTTTGGCAATCTTCTTGCCCTTCGCGTTCACTCCGACAGAATTTCCTCTCTTCTTTTTCGACGCCTCTGCAACATGAGCTTTTGCATGGCCAGAACTGGAAGACGGCTTCTTGTCTGCCCTTCGATTGTCTTCCTCTATACGGAGTCGGACAATCAAGTCTTCCAAAGACATTTCCTTTCTCTTATGCTTGAGATAGCTTCGGAATTCCCTCCACGAAAGAGGAAGCTTCTCAATCACAGCAGCAACAACAAAAGATTCACTGAGGGTCATACCCTCCTCTTTTATCTCAGCAACAAGCATCTGAAGTTCCTCAATCTGAGAAACAACAGTCCTGGAATCTGTCATATGAAAATCAAGAAATTTTCCAATAATAAATTTCTTAGTACCGGCATCCTCAGTCCGGTACTTCTTGTCTAACGCCTGCCATAAGGATTTCGCAGTTTTATAAGTAGAATACAATCCATACAATGAATTATCCGAACAACTTAAAATGTGACTCAAACAAACATAATTGCTGTAACTCCACGCTTCAGCAATCAGATTGTTTTGCATGTTCACATTCTGGTCTTCCACCGGCACCACATCCGGAGGATCCTCAGTCAGCATCTTAGCCAAACCCAACGTGGTCAAGAAGAACAACATCTTCTGTTGCCAGCGTTTGAAGTAACTTCCTCCAAACTTCTCTGGCTTTTCAACCTGTCCAACAGCAGGAACAGGAGCAGTGACTGGAGCAGCGGGTGCAACAGGAACAGCATTGTTCTGTTCCTCAGAAATGCCCAGATGCACACCGTTGAACGAGTTGGAACTTTCGCCTTCCATATTTCAGTTTCTGTTACAGGCATACAGAAAACAGAAGCAGAAATCGATTAGTTTCGTACAAACAGACGCAGTAAACGCAACGAGAGAACCAAAACAGATTACAGTATATATCAAAATGCAAAATTCGTCTTAAGATTGATATCACTGTAATCAGAAAAGTGCACTGTGTGCATGTGAATAAACTATAACAAAAACGCAAGCAAAACCGAGGCGAGCATAAGGACTCTGTCCTTAAGACGAATTGCTCCGGTATACTGTGCCCAACCGGATGGAACAAACGTCTCCCAGGATACAACGGTTTTCGTTCATACGAGTGGCACTACAGCGTAGGAACATCGACGATGGATGCAGAATGTTGTTAGATGGAAGGTAGTTGAAGAAGGTTGAAGGAGGTTGAATTCGGTTTATGGTCAGAAAGAATCTGGACCATTGGATCAAAACCAGTTATGATCTTTACCGTTAGATCATAATCCTTGTCTGAACAAACGTAGACCATTGGATCAATAAACCGAAGATAGGATCAAATCTGGAGCGTTGGATCACCAACCGCGATGAACGTAGACCGTAGGATCAAGTAATTATTTTTCTGGAAAAATTTAAAAGAAAATTTATCCAAAAAGATAAGAACCGGGCGGACGAGCCACGAGCCCGAGCCTGAGACGAGCCGGCCGGCCGGACGGGCGGGCGGCGGCGGCGCGCGCGTGTTTGGTGAACCTTGCCTGAGCTGCGTCCTGACTCCGTCAGAAAACTTCTCATGCCCAAGGGCACATTTTAGAAAGCTCCAACTTGTAACTTATATGGTGGCCTTTCTCTCTCAAGTGGGCAATGTGGTATACAAGCAAATTGGTGATGTGTTCACTCCTCAAGAGGCCACATCACCAATTTTTCTAATTTCCACCAATTTTACTCCAACTTTGAGCATTAATTTCTCATTTACCCGGTATCGGAATCGAGTGATTCAAAAGCCAAAAATCATCTACTCGTTACGTAGATAATTTAGAAATTTTTAGTTTCCGTTTTTGATTAACGAACACTAATCATAATTAAGCTCAAAGTATGGTGGTTGTCAACTTTTGACAAACCCACTTGCAATCCAACCTTTTCCCATTTCATTTCTCCAACAAGTTCCACCCCTTGAACTTTTCATTCTACAAATTTTACCCAACGAAAGATGTTACCAAAAACATGTTTATGCCAGTTCGAGAGATCACGTTTTCATGAACGTAATTTGTTGCATAAGACCCACATATCCTTAGTGGTGGGGTAAGAAATCCATGCAAGCTGAACGGAGGTGAGAAAGTCAGGATGAGAAGTCCATACTGAAATGAAGCGAAATTGCCTAGGAACAGCCATTTCAGCCGAGCCACATTCAAGTAGGAGAGGACAATGATCAGAGGTGACTTGGCTTAAGTGTGTAAGTTTTAGATGTTGGAAGATATCATAAAATGCGGAATTTCGCAAAATGCCCAATCAGGACGATGCCAAACTCGCTCCAAGCCTCGACCACCCAGCCATGTAAAACGTGTACCAATGTGAGGAATAACGTACCATGCATAGTGATCAATTGTGGAGTTGAAATCCGCAAGAGATGAGAGAGCTGGCCGAGATACCCCTTTGTGATCTTGGAGTGATAGAAATGTGTTGAAGTCACCTAATATCACCCAAGGTGTTGTATTTGAGTCTCCAAACTCTTTGAGATCAGTCCATAAATAACGGCGCTCTAGAATGGTGTGCCGTCCATAGATGCAAGAGTGCTAGAAGATGCGATTTGAAGTAGAGATGCAGAACTGTAAATGAGAAACTTGTTCACCCATCTGATATTCCAATAAATTAAGAGTGTTCAAATGCCAGAAACGCCATATACGGCCTCACATAAAGACAGACTAGAGGAAAAGTCCAACTGTATTTCTGCATGTTGCAAGCAGTTGGCTTGTTGTTGTGGCTCAATAACAACGAGAAGCATAACAGAGTGCTGCTGGAGTAGTAAACGTTATCTAGATAGAGAGGTGCGTAGACCTCTTATATTCCATGTTGAGAAACTCATTAGGAAGATTGGGAAAGAGAGTGCGAGGTGCGGGCCGAGCTTCGGGTAATTACCTGTCGTGGGGGCAAGAAATTTGAGCCGCAGTGCGTCGGTATCGCTTTTCAACATATGTGACGAATCCTTGATCATCTGTTGGTGCAGAAGGGTGTAGAAGCTACTGAAGAAGCTCTTCATCAGTCATAGATTGATTGAAGTGGGACATGCAACGTTGAACATCGTCTGATACTGTCTTGCATGAATTACGTAGGTCTTCTATAGTAGAGGTAATTGAATGATTGGGATCATGTGCTTCAGAATCTAAGTGTCCGTGGGAGATATCTGAGGGAAGTAATTATGGTTGATGAGAGTCATCGTTAGCACGTCCAAGAAGGTGCATTTCTTGAGAGAATGAGGGGTCTGCAGTAGGAGGAATACATGCATCTGCTGCAGGCGAAGATACTGGGCCGGATGTATGTGATGGCAAAGGATCTGATACCTATGGATCCGATGAAGGAGCATCTTTTAAAGGTTGCTTTTCCTTCCAGATTTTCTAGGGGACGATATGTTGCTCCGTGGATGCAGGGGGCAAGTGCCGGATTTATGTCCAAGAACGCATCATTTGGAGCAAAACGACAGAACATCCTCGTATGTCAACGTTTGGAAGAATTCATGATCACGACTTTGGATGTGTAGTTTTTGTGGTAACTCTTTTGATACATCCACTTCTATACATACACGGGCCACAAATGGACGGAGCAATTTTTGTGTAGCAGTGTTGGATCGGATTGATGTACCGATCATGGCAGCAATGGCGAGGAGTGCTGGCTGGTGAGGCAGATAAACAGGAAGTCCCGGGAGAGAGATCCAAACTAGGACAATGGGAGCATCATAATGCAGATCAAAAGTAAACGTGTGTTTTGTAACATGCATTGGGTATCCTAGGATCGACCAAGTACCACGACAAAAGCAGCGACTATAATCCTTTTCCATGTCAAAACGTATGAGTATGTGAGATTTGTCCAGGAGGCCGATATGAACAGCACCTTGGAATCCTATTCGATCGAAGGCCTTTTTCAAAGCAGCCATAGCCGGCTGGCCATGCCAAAAAAGATCCGACAAGGGTGTATTGAAACGAAGTTAGAGGCACGCTACCTCTTCGTCGGAGAAGCGTATTGATGGGAAGCCTTTATATCGCGATTGTTGTTTCGGTGTGATTGCTGTCGGAGGAATACCATGGAGAATATCAGTGAAGGTCGGCCCGTCGGAGCTGCCATTAGCGAAGATCTTGATGATGCATCTGAAATCGCCGAAGCGTGGCGGCTGCAGGGTTATACATATACATATATATATGCATATATATATATACATATATATATATATACATATATATATATATGACAGACGTATATATTGGTGAAAGGAACCGCTGCGATGGTGGGATGCCATCACACGCGGCGGCTGTAACCGCCGCCGCTGCCTGTAGCCGTTGCCAGAGAAGTTCTTCTGCTCCTTTCTCTGTTTAGTCTTCATCTGAGACCTTTCTTCTACATTTTCTTTTATTGTGCGATCACAAGCTGGCTGTGTCCAATGGAGAACCCGACTCAGCCGCCGACATGTGCAGGAAAGGTGCCATCTTTCGCCTCCCTTTTCAAAACCTCATCCGATCATGCTATTGCTCCGAAGAAAATTCAGTGATATAAAGAAAGTCCAATGATATCCTTTTTGGATGACGAAATAGCGAGGTTTTCCTTGGTGGGTACGTTTTGGTATGGCCGCCTTCTGCTTGCAACAATTTGAGCCACCATCTATCGTATTGGATTTATAGGTAGTGTACGTATTGGCCTTCTTGATGCAAATCATGTTTTACTGCACTTTTCACAGGAGTAAGATTATTTGCGATGCTTTGCAAGGCAAAGTTAGACCATTGCTGGAAAGTATATGAGGGTCACCAAATGGACTCCTAATTATGACCCCAAGGTTGATGTGCCGATCGTCCCAGTTGGGATATCCTTCCTGGATCTTCTAGTTCATTTTCATCAAAAAGAGTTGCTATTCCAGATCGGTAGAATACTAGACACACCTATGAAACTGGACAATGCCACATCCGAGAATTTACGACCATCGGTGGCTCGTTTGTGCGTTCAACTTGTTGTTTTGCAGGAACTGCCTACACTCGTGTTTATACGAACATCAAATCGTTGCATATCATAAATGGTGGAATATGAGGATTTGCCAATGTACTGCTCGAATCGTTCTCTCCTTGGCCATAAATCTGATGCATGAGGAATGGGTGATCATGTTTTTGCCATGCTGACAGCTAATCCCCAAATAACTAAACCTCCACGCAGCCAAAAGATACAATCACAATGTTGGACCACAAAAAATCAACTGTTAATGATGATGTCCCTCAGCACAGTTTGGAACGCCACCAGGGGCGGAGGGAAGGGGGGGCCTGGGGCACGTGCCCCCCAACGTCGACGGAAAAACTTATACAGATAGGTAGGTGTAGCTGTATTTTTGGCCATTCAATTCAAAGTGTGCCCCTGCTTACAGAACACTAACTCTCTGTTACGTGGTCACATAGTGTTTAACATTCAGTAATTCTCTGCTAAGTGACTAAAATGTGTCTAAAACTTACTAAAATACGAGGATGGCTAGAAATCAGATATCCAAAATACTGCATCAGGTTTGATTGATAAGATGGACTCTTTTGAGTTTGTAATTGTTGGGAAATTTATGTTGAAAATTTTAGGAATGACAAGTACACTTTCTAAGATTCTATTCAAGTGAGAGATCAAAACATAGGGTGTGCTCTTGATATTATCAACGGGGTAAAAAAAAGCTTACAAGAATATAGAAAGGTTGGTTGGGATAATTTGTTGAAAGAAGTCTTTGAGTTTTGTAAAATACATGAAATTGATGTGCCTAATATGGAGGATATTGTCATTGGCAAATCTAGAAAAAAGCGTAAAGACGGTGAACCGATGACATACTTTCATCATTTTTGTGCAAAAATCTTCATATAGATACTTCATTTATCTTTATTGTGTTGATACATATGACATTGATGATTAATTTGTCTATATCACAATTAATTTTTATTCATATGAATTCTTAGGTGATTGACATTATTGCTATGGAAATGGATGACACTTCATAGAAGCAAACACAGATTTACTTAGATGTGTAATGTGTCTTGATCCTTCAAATTCTTTTGCGAACTTTGATCATGGTCAATTGTTGCATCTTGCTGAGTTATATCCAGATGACTTCACTACCTTGGAATGAATGGAGCTTGAACATCAACTTGACAATTACATTGTCGATATGAAATCAAATGAAATATTCTCTAATATAAATAATCTTGGAGATCTTGCAAAGAAGATGGTGGAGAAAAATTATCATAATTACTTTCCTTTAGTATATCGATATTCGAGTTAGCATTAATCTTACCCGTTGGAACGTCTAGTACTGAAAGAACTTTTTCTGCAATAAATATCGTCAAGACTGATCTACGCAACCGGTTGATGGATGACGTACTATCAGATTGTTTATTGTGTTACTTTGAGCATGAAACCTTTAGCACCATTGAAGATGAATATATTATGCAACGATTTCAATAAATATCATCTCGAATAACCTTTTTGCATCCCTTGGCAATTCCTTCTCGTCCTACAATAAACAAATAAAAGGTATGTATTGATGCAAATTACTATATTCATTTTATAATTATGATCCGCATATTGTTTGTTGTGCATTTTGTTTGTACATTGGTTGGTAAATGTGTTTTCTTTTACGTATTTTATGTTATAATACAAAAAATATGTCTACAAAATTTTGTCGGTTTTTCTGGTATGAAACGGCGGCCGATGGTATTTCTGTGGCGAAGCCTATCAGTGCCCCTCCAAGAAGGAACTTCTGGCTCCGCCACTGAACGCCACTATGATTCTCCAGAATTGGTGCCACATTTTTACATCTCAGAGGCACAGGATATCTCAAGGATAAAAGGAATTGATGATAGCATTTACAGGATTTGACTGACAATCCCGTTTCTTTTTCTATGTCTGGTACTGAGGTACCACCGGAAAGGGACTTAGCGACATATGTAGATAATTTGATACAAGCAGTCGTCATTGATGAAAACCACAAGGAAAGACAGGAGGCGTCCCAGGTCCTACCGCACACTCCATTGCATTCGGCTTCGGAGCCGCCATTTCAAGTACCACTAAGATTGCTGCGTCGACATGATCGAGACACCAAGCCTATGTCACCGCCATTCACGCGCTCTTGCACGGCTCTCTCTAACTCATTCGATATACTATCTAATCGATGAAGATGCTCACTTGGAACGTTTGAGGTAACTTACGTTGCTCTCTAGAATATTATCATTAAATCGTCGATATCAATTCCAGATTGTTGTTATTATTGAACCTAAAGCTAGTCCTACTGCATTAGTTTCGTATCGTCTCCAACTTGGTTTTCCGAATGCATTGTCAGTATGTGGTGATCGTATCTGCCGTTTCTGGAGCATTCATTTATGAGGTTGGAAGATCAGTGAGTAAGCATTCAAAATCACTCTTTTCGATTTTGTTGGTTGCCGAAAGGAGATTCATTTTGGTGCACCTTAGTTTATGGTCTTCATACAGTCATAGCGAGAAGACCATTGTGGCAGGATCTTATCTCATTCCATGCAGCATTATATTTACCATGGCTTATTGGAGGGGACTTCAATACTTTCTTGTCGCTTGATGAGCATCAGGGCCACTACACGCCTGCTTTGCACACACTGTAGGATTTTAATGATTGTGTTTCTGCTTGTTCATTACAGTCAATTAGTTATCAAGGCTCACATTATACTTGGTGCGATGGATAAGGACTGGTCGTGTACGTCGTCGATTGGATCGCTATCTTTGTTTTTCTGACTTCTTTGACTTATTTGAGAATGTTCAGTACCAGCATCTTAATCGTTCATCATCGGATCATTCTCCTATATTTTTGGATTGTTCTGCACCGTCATTGACTAGGCCTGCTTCTTTTAGATATTTGGATGCTTGGACAACTCATCTTGACTTTGACAGTTTTGTTACCCACCAATGGCACTCTTTTCCAAGTGTTGGAGGAATGTGGGGTTTTTATTCAAAGCTGCGTCAACTGAAGCACTGCCTTTATTATTGGAATAAAGAGCTCTTCGGGAATATATTTGTTATAGTGGCTACTGCTGAAGCAGAAGTCACAAGGTGTGAAAGACTATATGATTCTAGCCCTTCTGATAAGGCTGGAACCTCATATCATTTATCTATAGCAAAGCTCTGCTTGGCCCAGTCTCGAGCACTGTTTTTTGGAAACAAAAGGCCAACATAAAATAGATGTTAGAGGGTGATGCAAACACCCGGTTTTTTCATCAGACAGTGAAAGAGCGGCGGCGCAAACAATGCATTTGCAGAATATTAGGTGAAGATGGGGTAGAATATGGCACTCAACAGACAATTGAAACTGAAGCCATTCGCTACTATCAGACACTGTTCACGGGAGAACAAACTGAACATCATGACGACATTTTGCAGTATATTCCTACTTTAGTATCTGACGATGAAAATCGCCAACTTCTCGCTTTGCCTATATTGGAGGAAGTTAAGAAGGCTATGTGGGATTTGAGTCCAACAAGCACGGCAGGTCCTGATGGCTTTCCAGGGTCATTTTATCGACATTTTTGGCAGGTAATTTCCACGGATGTGCATAAAACATAGCAAAATTTTTTTTTGTTCGAACGCCAAGTCAAATCGTTGCAGCGCTTATTACGCTGATTCCTAAAGCTGCCAATCCATCGTCCTTTTTAGAGTTTCGTCCAATTTGTTTGACTAACTTTTTAGCCAAAATAATAACGCATTTATTAGCTACGTGGCTTTCTCCCTTACTAAACCATCTGATATCTCAAGAACAGGCAGGTTTTTTGAAAGGTCAAGATATTGTTGGCGCAGGAAATGAAGCATGTCTTGGATAAGCCAGTGAGGGGTGGTCATGTGATTATTAAATTGGACATGACGAAGGCTTTTGACAGGATGAGTTGGTCTTACTTGGCTGATCTTTTGTCAAAGATGGGTTTCCATCCCCGATTGGTGCGCATCCTCATCAACAAATTAGCAGCCACACGTTGCTCAATCTTAATTAATGGAAAACCAGCTGGTTTTTTCCTGGTGTCACAGGGATTTAAACAAGGTGACCCTCTTTTGCCTCTTTTATTTATATTGGCTTCTGAAGGATTCTTTAGATGGCTAAATCAACTCATGGAAGGGGGGATAATCCGACCCTTTCAGGTAGGAAGAGTTCCTAAAGTCTCACATCTGGGATTTGCAAATGATTTAGTCATCTTTTTGAATGGCTCTATAGCAAATTTGCATCACTTTCGTCGATTTTTGGATACTTATCAAGGAGCTTTGGGCCAGTTGGTGAATCTTCATAAAAGTCAGTTTGTCATTGGAGCAGGGGTCTCTGGCACTCGAGTTTCACATACTTTGGGTATGCGACATACTACATTACCGATTAAATATCTGGGTTCACACTTGTATAGAGGTATGAATCGCGCTGCTTACTGTACATCCTTGATTAATCATTTTGATGCCGTTCTCACATCTTGGTCTTCTAAACTTCTCTCCATGGTTGGTCGTGTTATACTTTTGAGGCATGTACTTTGTTCAATGCCACTGCATATTATTGCCAGCTCTAGATTACCCAAGGGTGTCATTGCTGTACTTAACAGGAAAATGCCTACTTTCTTATGGAATTATGGATATCACTGGCAGTCTTGGGATAACATATGCCGTCCTAAAGAATTTGGTCGTCTCAAAATTCGTTCCTTTTCTGTAGTGCAGCAGGCATATGATTGTCGTATGTGGTGGAATTATCATCACTCCTCGTCTTTTGGGCAGCTTTTTGTCAGGTTAAATATGGTCGGTGAACCATGATATATGCCAATATATATGATTCGTCCACTTGGAAACGCCTCTGCAGTATCAATGAGTATATGGTTCCATTATTGCAGAATACAAATGATGGACTGTATTGGACTGCTTAAAATACTGGACAGTTTTCATTAAGATCGGTGTACAAGCTATTATCGGCTGAATCGTCTCAGCTCCCATTTCATAGAAACATTTGGTGGCCAACTTTGTCGTTGGATGGACGGCTGTTTATATGGAAATGTGGATGCACTCGTTGCACATTGCTGACAATCTGCGGTCATGGCAGACTATATATCCTACACAATGTGTTTTTTGCAGGTTCAAGTCAGATATATTTGATAATACATTTGTTCAGTGTCCTTCAATCATGCCTCTATGGCAGGAAATGGCTATAATCTTTTCGGCCCCAATGCCTAATCATACAACAATTCGAATATATCTGATTCGTTGGTGGAGAACATCTTCGCCCAGCACCATGATAGGCCAATTGAGAGATGTAGTTACATTATTAGTAGCATGGGTTGTGTGGAAAGAGTCTGCAGGGGGAGTCGCCATTTTTTACTGCATGTGTATAGATGTGTGTGTGTGTGTATATGTATTATATATATGTATGTATGTATATAGACCCGCAGCCCTGGCGATTCTGTCTTCTTCGTCGCAGCCGCTGGGGTTGATAACCCCGGCACTTCCTACTTTCGCTTCTGTTCTGACCGAACAATTGCCACCACCACCATTCATTCATTCAAAGCCTCCTCAGCGGCATAAAGGATGTCCATCATTGGTTTTTGAAGAAGAGGAGGTTTCGTCCATGCTAATGTCGTTCTGCCATACATTGGTAGGATCCTTTTGGAACGGCCGCACAGGTATGATAGCACTGCAGAAAACCTTGGATAGTATTTGATTTCAAGGGCAGGTTAAGGCGGGTCTTCTCGACAAATGACACGTACTTCTGCGTTTTGAGAGGGAAGGGGACTATAATCGCTGTTTTAGCCACCGCACTTGGAGTGTATTGGGATATCCTATGAGAGTAACGAAATATACGTATGATTTTGATCCTAGATATGATGCTCCGATCGTACCGGTGTGGATCTCCTTACCTGGACTTCCGGTGTATATGAATAATCAATCCGCCCTGTTTGCCATCGCAGCCATGATTGGCACTCCTATCAGATTGGATACTGCTGTAGAGAAATATGTTTGGATAATTTTCAAAGTCATGATTTTAAGTGATGAATATTTAAAAATGTCACATGGTGTTATATGTGATTAAAAGTTAAATAAGTTGAACAAGTTGACATCGATCTCTCAGGTTGTTGCACATCGATCGATCTATGTACATAGATCTCTCACATCGATCGATCTATGTAAGGCAGAAAAGTTTAAGACCTTTCTGTGAGACATCGATCTCTAAACCTAAGACACATCGATCGATCAATGTACATCGAACTCTCACTTCGATCGATCGATGTAGGTCAGAGACAAAACCTGAACCTTTATGTGAGACATCGATCTATGAAGCTGAGGTACTTCGATCGATCGATGTCTAGAGTTTTTATAAATAATTTTTTAAAATGTGATAAAATGGTTGTTTTCATTTGTACATGATTTATATATGCTCATTATGTGCTTATTATGTGTTTTTGGTGATTATTATTGTCTTGTGACTAACGTGCCTTGGAAGTTTCTACAACTTACCAAAAAGGGCAAAATTGGTATTTTAAGTTTTGTAGGAACATCATATGGTGAAAAATATTTCAAGTGCATATTATTATCTTGGTTATCATGACAAAGGTGGTATTGTGATTATTTTTGACCATCGGGGGCATTTCTGGAGTTTTCTCACATCAGGGGTATTTTGGTCATTTTACCCCCAAGGGTATTTTTGGTATTTTCACTCAAGGAATCTCTTGAGCATATTATTATCTTCATTCTGGAGCTGTGTTATTATTATTTTGAAGATTATATGGTGATCTTATATCTTATTCTCTCAACCGATGATATTATTGACTATAGCTGGATATGTGACGATTTGAGATGTCACATTCTATTTTTTCTTGAAGACCCTCTTATATATGTTATAAGAGGATATTAATCATCATCTTTTAGAGATTACAAGGTGTCCTTGGTGCAAGATTCATCACAATATGTAAAGGAGAAGAAAGTATGAATTTTGGTGTTATATGTTGACATAATCTTGTCAACACTTATTCATTATTTTTTATTCACAAAATATGAGTTGGTATGCATACATACAACATCGAAAACGTCCATAAACAGGTGGAAAAGGTGGTATACTCATTTTATGACTTTTGGGCAAGTGGACAATTCAAAAACAAGGTAGTTGGCAAAAGTTGTCAACTTGAAATTTCAAATTTGAAGTTAATGGAGACAAGGTTGTTGGAGATGATTATGGAGGTGCTTTAATTCAAAATTCTCAGCCATCACATGGTCTAAAAGTTGGAGAGAATATGTCATCAATTCTCACTATAAATAGGAGGCAAGGTGAAGAAGAGAAGACACACACTTAAAAGCAAAAATTGAAGATTGTTGTCTTGCTATTCTCTTCTCATATTTTCGTTCATACTTTGTGTAGCTAAGGTGTTCCATTTCTAGTTGTTGTCCAGCTACACTATACACACCTTCTTGTGTCTTATTTGTAAGATTGATTAGCCAAATCTATAAGGCTATATCAATAGGTGATAGAGGTGTTGCAACCAAGAGTTGCATAAAGGTGTTCATCCAAGTCTTGAATAGGGTTGGTGTTTAACCCAAGGATCAAGCTTGGTTCTTGCTGTAACTTGGTTCATACCATAGTGAAATCCAAGGAAAGGTGTTCCTTGGGACTGGAGTAGGTCACATTGACCGAACCAGGATAAATTCTCGGTGTTCTTCTCTTGTTTCTTTATTTCTATTTTCTGCCCGTTTTTGACTGCAGTTTTCACACAACTTCTCACAATTTGAAAAAATATCTAAACACTTTCAAAATTCGTGATTTTTGGTGGAGTTATACTTCAGACTGTTAGCTTTCATTTTCAACAAGAATCACTTGATTTGAGCAACGGAAAGTTAGTCTTTCAGTCTTTGCAAGATAACTGCTCCAATCTGGATGCAATCTGACCAGTTTTGAGAAACCTTAAATTCTGTATTTTTCAAGAGTTTGCTAAGGTCAGATCCTTTTGGAAACTTCATCTACACATCCTAAGGAGTGTTTTGATATAAAGATCAACCTTTTTGGTTGAGTATTCAAAGAGAAACACGTTTTGCAAAATCAGCAACATTCTGTCCAATTCTGTCCAGATTGACCATCTGAATCTTTTTATTTATTTGAAGGGCTAAACAATCTTATTTTTGTCTGATTTTTGGATAGAGTCTTGTTAACTCATTGAAGTTAAATTCTGGAAATTTTCATAATTTGTGGAGTTGTGTACAATTATTTGTGAATTTTTTAAAAACGGGTTCTGAATCTGAGGTGGTTTCAGATTCTGTTTTCAAAGAGGATTTTAACAAAGGGGTTGTAGTGTAATTTCCGCTAACCACTATTCACCCCCCCTCTTGTGGTGTTTATTGCAGGTGCACGGTCCAACAACTGCTACGCACAAAATAGTACGGCCATCTTTAGCAAGGATATGTGCCCGAACTTGATGTCTCTAAAGCATTGCCAGAAAAACTACATCTCCAAATCCGTGATCACATCATTTCCAGACGGTTGTCTATGAAGATGTCCCCCCGTTTTGTGCGAAATATTGCATTTTGGGACATACGCGTGAAACCTGTGGCAAACAACAGTCACCATCTGATCCACCGTGGCTCCATCTTAGGCGAAGACATGGAGACCAAAAACACACTTAGAGAAGGAGGAAGCGACTGCTGTTGCGCCAACCGTTATACCTCCGCCGCATATAGTAAATTCACGGCCTGTTATTTCGGAGGATATACCATCGGCAGTCATTCCAGTGGAGGAAATTTCGACTCTTACTGCTGATCAGCCAGCTAGTACTCCGACGCCACCAATAAATTCGGAGGTACTAGGTTTTGTAACAGGTGATCTACAGCCCCCACCTGTTGTCATTGATAATCAACAAAATATTCATTCAGTGTCTGATTCGGATGCACATGATGCGATCAATCCATTTAGTAGTGTTTCGCTGCAGGATATGCAGCATGAGTTTCGTGAAGCTTCAGACATGTGGACCCGTCGTTTGTTATCCCGGCCAGATAATATTTCTGATGCAGAATTATTGCAGGGTATTAACCAGCCGCCTGAGGTATTAGACTCAGAGGGATTTGTACCTTTTATTCGTAAGCGTAACAGACGTCTGCAGAGGCAGATACCCAGACCAGAGCGTCATGTGATCACACGTAGTGTTGCTCGTTCCTCAAACTTACCACCAACCCTTTCTTAATGAATTTCATAACATGGAACGTAAGGGGTATTCACACATCTCTATCTCGTCTGCGTTTGTAACTTCAACAGCATACAGTTCATTTTCTATTGGTTATAGAGCCTCAGATTTCAGTAAATCAGATGGCATCCATTCGGTTGCAATTAGGATTCTCTTCTATGTTAAGTATTTGTGAGGATCGTGCATGGTGTTTTTGGCACGATAATTCTCTAGCCTTACTCCAATCATCATCAACACAGCAAGTTGTGCACCTTCGCTTCCGCTCTCATGCAAACAATGTTGTCTTTTGGCATTCATGCGTTTATGGATTGCATACAATTGCTGATCGTAGGACTTTATGGGCAGAATTACGTCGATTCTCTGATATCACATAGGAACCCTGGCTCATCTCTGGAGATTTTAATACGTTCCTTTCTTTACAGGATCATAAGGGGATATCACTGCCACACTTATCATCCTTGTTGGATTCTAACAAAATGGTGGATTTGGCTGCATGGCATATTTTTCCTCATATTGGCTCTCATTATACATGGACTGACGGACGAGGCTTAGGCCAGGTGTGGCACCGATTAGATTGGACTTTTTATAATGCAGATTTTTATGATGTGTTCCCAGAGGTAAAGTTAACACATCTCAGTCGAACAACCTCAGATCATAGCCCACTTATTATACAATATCATGATCAACAGTTACTGGACCTCGTCAGTTTAGATTGTTGACTGTGTGGACCAAACATGAAGATTTTCACACATTTATGTGTACATCTTGGTCTTCATATGCCACAATAGGCAGTATGCGTGGTTTGTATGATAAGTTACGAAGGTTTAAAAAGGATATCAGTAAATGGAACAAAGACATTTTTCGAAATATCTTTCAACAGCTTCAACATGCGGAGCGTCAAGTGCAACGTCTTGAGATGGTGTATGATAGTGATCCATCAATACAAAATCGCATAGCATATTCAGCATCACAAGCTGAATATAGCAATGTCGTCCATCAGAAAACGGAATTCTGGAGGCAAAAAGCAAGAGTAAAATTGCTACAGGAGGGCGATGCAAACACCCATTATTTTCATTCCTTGGTCAAGGAGCGACAAAGGCAGCAGACAATCTCTAGAACTGAAACCGATACTGGTACAATATGCGGCACAACAGAGTCTATTGGTGATACAACGGTTTCTCATTTTCAACATATTTTTACAAGTCAAGCAACACAACCTTGTCATGACTTCTACGTTGCATTCCATCTCTGGTCTCGGCTTTGGATAACACTCTTTTGACACAAATGCCGGCGCTTGAGGAGGTTAAGCAGGCGGTTTGGTCCTTGGATCCAGATATTTCCACAGGTCCACATGGATACAATGGTTGTTATTTAGGGAGTGTTGGGATGTTATCCATTTGGATGTCTACAAATCGGTACAGGAATTTTTCATGGGTTTCCTAGTACAAAAAGCTATGGAACATTCAATGTTGGTTCTCCTGCCAAAAGAGAATACTCAACGCACTGTCAATGATTATCGGCCCATTGCTCTATCCACCTTTGCATGTAAGATACAGACACACATACTAGCATCCCATTTGAATAGTATTCTACCGCATATCATTTCTCCGGAACAAGCGGGTTTTCAAAAAGGTCGTGGTATTTATGAAGAAGTCCTACTTGCATCAGAGATGATACATTGGATGAATAGAGGTTCACATGCAGTAATTAAACTTGATATGGCAAAGGCGTTTGATCGTGTAAGTTGGAAATTTTTGCGCCAGGTACTACTACGTTTTGGTTTTTCGCCATGCTTTATTACGCTTGTACTAAATCATCTTGAAGGTACATACATCTCGATTCTTATAAATGGCACACCCAAAGGCTTTTTTCGTCCAACAAGGAGAGTAAAGCAAGGGGATCCGTTATCGCCTCTCTTGTTTATTTTAGCGGCGGAGGCATTTAGTCGAGGCTTGAAATCATTAATCTCATCATCTTATATCCGACCATTTTCAATGGGACGCATGCCTCTTAATATTTCTCCTCGTCTGCATCCTTGCCTTCGCATATTCGTGGATATGTCAACAACGATTGGTTATTACCATACTTTCGTCGCACGGATGTCTAATCAGATGCACATCATATATGATTTGTATATCGTTTGTATTTCGGATTGTACTCTGTATTGGTGTAGGCCTGTTATATTTTCACAAACTGCAGTATAAATATGCACGCTTTTCCATTCGTCCAAGGTTTTTCCACAAGGGTGGTTTTACTTGGCAAGGTTTTAATGCGACATATCATATACTGTAGTTTGTTGTCCCTCCTTGCCTCTCATTTTTTACACGATTCGCTTACTTTTTCTCTTTTTTCGTTTTGTACACTGGTATTCCTCCGCCATAAGTGAGGGATTCTTATATCAATAATAAACATCTTTCTTGGCAAAAAAAAAAATGTATGTATATCTACATGTATATTAATCTATTTATAAATATATATATATACACGCAAATACTCTACCCAAAACTCTGAATGTGCGAGTGACAAGGTTTAAGTTAAAATTTTTTTTAAGACTTGGTCATCTAAATATTACATGTAATAAAACAAACGATGAAAAAGATGTTCGACATTGGTACCTTTTCCATCGCACAAGTGCATGAATATTCTAGATTAATTTCGTAAGCTAGTGCACGATAGACTTATTCTTCCAGTGTAAATAATTAAAGAATCTGTGTTAGAGCCAGTCTTATATAAGTGTGTGTGGGTGCATATATATATTTATTTGAGAATATAAACATATGCATATGCATATCTATGAACACATATATTTTTTTTGTGTGTGTGTGTCTGAATGTATAATATATATAGATACGTATATATAAATGTATATGTATATATACATATATATGATATATATATATATATATATATATATATATCTATTTGTATATATACATACATATATACACACACATACATACAGTATTCATGTGTGTGTTTATACATCAGTGTCTGAGTGTGTGTGTGTTTGGGTATATATGTATGTCTACCTTGGAAGCCTAATCTCATCGTGTACTCTAATGTATATGTGTAGAAACATGTGTGTGCATACGATACATGTGTTTTGGTGTGTGTGTTTGGACACACACACATATATATATATATGTATGTTTAACGTGGAAGCCTAGTCTCATCTCGTCTTGTACTCTGTACAACATTAAGAAAGAAAAATTCATGAAGACTTTTCCACCTAACTATTAGATGTAATAAAAAACGAACTATGCATAAGATATTCGATATTGATTCCTTTTTCATTGCACAAACCCATCATCAACTGGCTAAGTCAGTTATATATATAATTTCTCCATGTGATAATTAAGCTATAGAGGGAAACACACTATTTTATCTCTTAGAAGCTCTCTTGTTCTAGGACGAATGCAAGCAACCCCCTCCCCCCCAACTCATCACTCCTTTGTTATCAAACCTCTACTAGTATATGAGTATTTCACAGAAAGATGCAAGAAAGTTAATTAAGCCAAGATTGTTTGGAACTCGGCAATGACTTCAAAATACTCTTTCATACTGTGGCTTGCAGGGCTGAACAGGCTTCCCATCAATGAAAGGCTAGTTTACTTGGAAGACAAAGTATGCCACCTTTGCTCGGAGGAATAAGAGACGCTGCAGCACCTGCTTGGCTACCAGACAGGTTTGACAACCATCTCAGCATGGCTAGCTCTACCAAAGGGAATTAGATCCGTTAGCAGACTTCTGACTTAGAGTATGCACAGACTCAAAGGAAACACTCAGAGTGTCAAGGTGGCGAAAATTGCTTTGGCTGCCACGGTGTATCATATATGGTAAGCTCGGAGCAATACATTTTTGAAGGAGCATTACTTGTATCTAGTGATGTAACACATAGAATCTGCACTCACGTGTATAGGGTGATATGTAAGCTCTACCCACACATTTTAGACATTAGCGTTGCTTCTATTGTATAAAATTGCTTTATATTAGTGAACAATACATATAGGCCAGCATGTGATCTAGAAGTAGGGCTTTTGTGCAGGTTGCATCTTGATGCTTTGATTTCTCTAATTAATATATTAGTATTTTAATCAAAAAAACTCAGATATATATATAATATATATATATATATATATATATGTACATATATATATGTATGTATGTATGTATATGTATGCATATACCATAGCCTCAACTTGACTTGTACATTCTTAATGTGTGCATGACAATCTTAAGAATGCAGCATTTTTAAAGACTTGGTCATCTAAGATTCGACGTAATAAAATGAAGTATGCTGTTTCCATTACACAAGAGCAGGGATATGCCAGACCAATTTTGTAGTCTATCGCAAAATACACTTGTTCTTCCATTGGAAATAATCACTAAACGTGTGTCGTTCTATGTAAAATAATTTAAGTTTATTTTTCCTAATCAAGCAGAAGTGTTTTAGTAAATAGACGATGCACAATGTGCATATAATATCCCTAGTTATTTTTATGAGACCCCTTTTAGTGGAATGCCGTCTTCCAAATTTATATCTTTTGTACCGAAACTGATCTATCAACCTAATATACATTGATTATTTTTTTTATTACAAAAATCCTTGTAATTTAGGGAATAACCAAATATTAGTGAATTGGCTTTGTTTCAAGTTAGTCTAATTATATTTAATGGTAATTCAAAAAAAAAAAAGACTAAAATGCACGTTAAGAAGTTTCATGGGGTAAAATTATACTCGGTGTTGAACGATTTATATTTGTCTGAACGATTTCAGGTTTGAAGCCAATTTAGACTCGGGGATACCAGTATGCATAAACATACTAAATATCAATTGAATCAAGATTCTCATTATTCACGGAAGGAAAAACATTAATCTTTGTTGGCATTTAATATTTAAGCCATACTTATATATTACAACATGTTAAATCCGTAATAAACACTCTAGAGGAGAGGAGTGAGTAGAGTGTTGGATAATTTTGCTGAACTTTCTAATTTTTTGCTTTCTTCAACTAAAAAAGAATTCAAAATAAAAGCAAGAATGGGAGATGAGAGACAATGAATGAAGTACACCGGATTTAGAGTGGTTCAAATCGTAAATGATCCTCCTCCACTACCACTTTGTTGCCAAAGTGGATTTTCAACAACTACTCTTCTTAATAAAGCTAATAAGAACAATAATAGCAATACTTACGCTAACAACTTAGTGTAAGCAACCACAATAACAACTTCTTTCACAAAACACATTTGTGTAACTACAATAACTTCAGCTCTAAGCAAGAGCAACTTGTTGCTACCTCACAACTTCAACAAAGTTCTCTCAAGAACTTTCTCACAGTGGGTTAAAAGAAGTAGTGGGGATCACACTTTGTCAGTAGTCTAAACGAAAGCAAGAGATCAAATATTTTTGGTTCCTCTTGTGCTAGACTTACTATCTCTCAACAGACAACAATGAAGAACAAAGAAAGGCTTAACAAGCTTTAAGCAATTTTACACATATGAGAGAAATATAGAAAAATAAAGAATGAAGCTTGATGATGGTGAAAGTATGTATTTGCCTAATCTGAGCTTCTTCTATTTATAGGAGGTGTTACCATGTTATTGGAGCCTCCCCCATGTCTTCAAGTCAATCCTCAAGTCTTGACAATTTCAAAATAGCCTTTAGTCACTCTATGGATTGATTTGATCCTCCAAAGCCACCCTAGAGAATCTTAGACATGGATATAATAGTCAAGGAAGCATGTATTATGTTAGTGAAAAGTCCACAAAAAATTTAAGAAAGATTGGCAAGAGAAAACATCATGAATCTCCCTTGGATTTATTTCCAATGTTCAAAAAAAATTTTAATTCTTGGGGACATCGATCGATCCATGTGTCTGGGTTGAGAGATCGATGTCCTCTAGAGAGTTTGCTGTTTTGAACCAACAGCACATCGATCGATTGATGTCTCTTACTTGAGAGACTGATGTATACATCGATCGATCGATGTCCTATGGTTTAGAGATCGATGTCTCACAGTAAGTTTCCAGGTTTAAACTTACATACATTGATCAATCGATGTCTCTTCTTCAAAAGACTGATGTATACATCGATCGATCGATGTCTCATCGTTTAGAGATCGATGTCTCACAATAAGTTTCAACTTTGCACAAGCCTTACATAGATCGATCGATGTCTCTTCCTGAGAGACTAATGTATACATCGATCGATTCATGTGAGAGATCGATGTCCCACAGTGTAATTTTCTCATCTTGCTTCAAATTTCAAGTATAATTTCATTTTTATCTTTTTCAAAACAACTTTTAACTTCATCAAAACACTTCATATCCCACAATCTTCCCCTTTTTGATGATTTCAAAACTAAGACTTTTAAAAGGTGTTTTTGCTTCAATGTTTATATTTGAGCTAGCTAATAATTTCAAAAGTTAGAATTTTGAATCTCCCCCTTTGTCTATGCATTTTATACTCCCCCTAAAATCATGAAAAACTCCCCCTCAATAAGTGATTTTCCAAAACCAATGGATATGATAAAATTTTTCAAGAAACCAATCGTACATCAAAATCAAGTGTAGTGTATGCCATATTTTCCATTTTCCTAATTACTCAACATATGTGCCAAGCATGCCAAAATTTCTATTTATTTATTTTTTTTGAATAAAGGCGTGATTTTATTAAGAAATAAAACCCTCTCTTATGGTGGAGGTAACCATATTACAACATTGTATATCGTATGAAAAAAGGAAGTGTAAAGTAGCGAGAATGTGCAGTCTCCAATCATATATGATATGCCGCATTAAAATCTTGCCAAGTAAAACCACCCTTGTGGATAAAACATTGGCGAAGGAAAAAGCGTATATATTTATATCATTGGAGTGATGCTGCATGAGTACAATCGCTAGGTAAAGTAATGTGGAATATATCAAGTCTACGGTGGTATAGCTTATAGGCAGATGATCGTTGTGCAAGATGTTGAGAAGCCATCGAAGAGAGCTGTGTTTAGTTGGGTAGTTTGAAGCATCAGCAAGCATTGTCCGCCAGATTGTGGGTCATATAACCTTGTTCCGCCATTGTGAATTGAGTAGCAATGAGTATGATCCTCGCAAGAAAGTAACACATTATGCATTAGAGTCCACTGATATAATTTGGTGGGAGAAAATAATCTGATATGAATTCCGGCAACATACCGATGTTGCCCGTAGTCCAAAGACTGCGGGCAACAAATTAGAAAAATCGCTAATGCAAGACTCAAATAGTTGACAGTAGTGAAGATGAGTGACAAAACGTACCAGGGTTGCCTGTAGCATAAGAGTACAGGCAACAAGACAGATTATCAGACCGTTTATGTTCGCAGAGCATGTAGAACACCGTCATTAAAATAAAACCCACGCGCCGTGGGGGGCAGCTGACTTGCGGATGTAAAGATCTTTGTAGCCGGTGAAATACATGCAAATTGACTGAAGTAGTGTGCAACCATGTTGATCTCTCTAGGGATGAAAATAAGTTGACTGTCTGTGAGACTCAGAAGTAACTGCAATCGCGTGTATTCTGGCAGTGCTGCAAATTGAGTATTATGCTGCGTGACTTGCATGCAATCCATTTCAATTATTAGGTGGCGATGTAGTTGTCCAAAAAACATAAGACTATAAAGAATGGCTTGTATCTCCGCGCGAAATGGTGATAGATAAGGAAGTCTGAAGGAAAGAGCAGCAATCATATGTCCAAGCGAATCTCACAATATTGCTCCGGCCGAAGCATACGATTTGCCAGCCGATGCATCAACATTTAGTTTTAATTTTCCTAATGGTGGAAGCTCCCATTTGAGCGGCAATATTATTTTGGGGTGCAGTCTTGTAGTGAAACTGGCATCAATGAGAGAGGGCATATATTGAGCTAAGGACGTACCGTTGAGGGAGAAAGCCCAATCGTAGCATGATTGACGAGTAAGATTGTAAATATTTGTGACTGGTAGATCCGCATCTCCATATGTATGATTCGTATATACCCGCCAAATAGACCAACACAGCATAATAGGGCCAACAACATGGAAGTTGCCTTTGAGTGTGCTAGCGGATGATGATAGCCACCATTATAGTAGATAAGGCCGAAGGTTGATTAGTTTAATGGTCCATCTAGAATCAGTGATAATTTCAGCCATGCAAATTTGACAATAGGACATAGTAGGAACAAGTGACAGAGACTAGCAGAGGCTCTGCAGCAAAACGGACAAATAGTAGGACAGATGGATGAAAGGCGTCTCAGATTATCTTCAATAGTAAGTGCAGAGTGTAATAATCTCCAAGCAAAAATGCTTATTGTTTTTGATATTCCACGCCACCATATAAATTTGTGTGAGAATAAATATGCACGAGTTGGTCGAACATCATCATATGCCAGTCAAATGGAGAAAAGGCCAGATGTGCTCGAAAGCCAAACGGGATTTGGGATGCCGGACGATAACTGAAGGCATGGAGAATGTATAGAGCAGATTCTCTTCCATCCCGGGGAATCGTATATGCGTGGTACATAATCTACACGAAGACCATAGCGGTGATGCATGTAAGTCGTCTATAAGGATGTGGTGTTATGGTAAGACCACCATAGCTTAAATCGTAGGCGCGCTGAATCTGAAGCAAGTTATGCACTCCTAGGCCTCCTTCCATTTCAGGGTAACATACCTCCTCGAAGGATATCCAGTGATGTTTGTGACCCACAAAGAGGAGGCTATTTTCCGGTTAAGTGTGCGAATAACACTTTTGGGTAGACGAGACGCAGGTAAGATGTGCAATGGCATAGATGTCAATACTGATTTTAGTAAGACTAGGCGGCTACCTGGAGAAAGAAGACGGCTAGCCCATCCGGTGAGAGCTACGTCGAGATGTTGCATTAATGTAGTGCAGTAAGAAGCTCTGTTAATACCACGATAAAGATACGAACCCAAGTATTTTATCGGTAATGATGATGGTTGCATGGATAAGATTTGCGAAATATTATGCAGCTGCTGCGGTGGGGTGTAAGAGCTGACAACAAATTGACTTTTTGTGTAATTGACCAGCTGTCCAGATGCCAGCTGATACTCATGCAAGAAGGCTTAGAACCTGCACAGGTTCTATGAGGATGCGTTTAAAAAGAGCAACAAATCATCCGCATATGCTAAGTGTGAGACTGATGGAACCCGGCGCAACGAAAAACCTCGCAGTGATCCCGTAGCAAATAAATGATTGATACCGCGGCTGAAACCCACTGAACAAATGATAAATAGTAGAGGAGACAGTGGGTCTCCTTGCTTAACTCCACGCGTTGGTGAGAAAAAACCATAAGATGATCCATTAATGGCGATGGAGAGCTTTGATAAACTCATATTATTCATTATGATACGAATGAACCGAGGAGCGAAACAAAACTTAAGGAGCAGTGCTTCCAAATATGACCAACTGACTCTATCAAAGGCTTTCGCCATGTCCAGTTTGATCATAATATTGCCTCCATGAACTTTTCTATCTATTAAATGTATCATCTCATTTGCCATCAGTACATGTTCGCTGATATCATGAACTTTTAAGAAACCAATTTGTTCCGGAGAAATAATTTTCGACAACAATGTATTCATACGCGAAGCAATGATTCTGGTAGTCACCTTGCTGATGAAGTTTGAAAGACATATTGGGCAGAAATCTGCATATGTTGATGGATGGGATTTTTGGGTATTAAGTTATAAGTGAAGAAATCATTACCTGCGGTGGAGGGACACCCAAAAAGAATTCTTGAATGGCGAGTGTAACGTCCAAGTGTAATGTATCCCAGCAAGTTCTGAAAAAATGGCCATTATATCCATCTGGACCCGCGGCTCTGCTTGGACTGAGGTTCCAAACAACAGTTTTATTTCATTGTCATCAGGTATGGCAGTAAGCATGTGGTTGTCTTCTTGTGATAGCGATGTAGGTATATGCTGTAAAAAAATTTCTACCCCACTCACTGGCTCTTGCGCAAAAAGATGTTTGTAGAAAGAAACTGCTTCATCCCCTAAAGCATTATTATCTTGTAGCAGACATCTTGAAGTGCTTTGTAGGTCGCGGATGAGTTGGTGCCGATGCCTATCTTTAACAGTGGCATGAAAATAAGCTGTGTTGGCTTCCCCCTCAGTTACCCAATGAGTTCTAAATTTCTGTGCCCAATATGAAGTTTGTGCTTTGGTAGCTTGGAGAAGTTGAGCTTGAGCTAAGGACAGTGTTGTTCTGTTCACTGGCGTAGGGTTACCATCAAATTGGGATTCTATTCGTTTATAGTTAGCTTCTGCCATATCAACGTTGCTAAAGATGTTTCCGTCAATTTCACGGTTCTAAACACGGAGATCTTTCTTGAGACGATTAAGCTTGGAGTAAAGGCCGCGCATGCCCCCGGTCATTGGATATTGTTGCCACTTTTCTTTTACATATAACAAGAAATCCGAATGTAAGGCCCATGCATTTATATATCGGAAGGGGATATGAGGCCGTGCTTGTGACAATGTACATTTTCGGAAGAGTGGGGCATGATCAGAGGTTGCCCTTGATAGGTGATGAACCACAATGTCTGCAAATAAGTTTGAAAATGAGACTATACATAAATATCTATCCAATCTGCGCATAATTCTACCGTGCCCAGTCTCGCTTGCCCAAGTAAATAAAGAGCCCTTAAAAGGAAGATCTTGTAAACCGCAGATATCAACACATTCTTTAAAGTCCTCCAATATGCTAAGAGATGGTGTAGAGCGGCCTTTGTGTTCATCTAATGACAGAAAAGAATTAAAATCACCACCTATTATGCATGGCACTGATATGTTACGTGACACTTCAATAAGGGAAGCCCAAAAAGGCCGCCTATCAGAGATTGTATGTCGGCCATATATCACAGACCAGGAAAAAGATTGCTGAGTTGGTCGGTAGATAAAAGAGAATAGCGTAGTTTGGTAACCGTGACGTACATCAAGTAAATGTAAAGAGGATGAATTCCAGAAGAACCAAATATTATCTTAGCAAGTTGCAAGTGCGTTTGAGAAGCCCAGTTTTAATCGATAGGAAGTAAGCTTTGAAGTGCGTTGTTTAGGCTCAATAATTACCAAGATGTCCAGCTGTGCGTTATGTATCAGAGTTATCAAACGCTCTAGTGAGGTACGAATACCCCCAGTATTCCATGTAATGGCATTCATGATGAGGTTTGGGGTGGTGTTGATCCCAAACGAGTGGCACTTAGAGTCACTACAGTCGATGGTGGTCTTGGCAGCAATTCTTTCCGTAGCTGTCGTCTTCGTCTAGGTGCTGCTGGAAGAAATCCCTCAGAGTCAGTGTGTGTACTAGCCAAGCAATCATGCAGGATATCTTCGTCACTAATACTTGGCGAACGAGATGAGAGACGTTTGGTGAAGTTTTCAGCATCCTCAATCATCTGTTGCAGAAACTGAGAGCGCGTGGTTGTATATCATGTTTCTGGGATTGCCAAGTTTGTCAATGTCGGAATCAGAGACTTGACAAAAGTCAGGATCATCTGCAAGGGCTTGAGGTTGCAATAATTGATCGTCTGGTATACCATGCATTGACTGCGGTATATCTGCCTGATAAACCATTGTATCAACCTCCTCACCTGGTTGTTGCGAGGGCAAAACGGTTTCAGTGTCTTCATGAACAATGTGGGAATTTAAACCTTCGTCATCATTGGGATCTGTATGAACAAGTGTAGGTTGACTATCCTGTTCCGCATCATTTAGATCCACATGAACAGAGATGTTAGGCGGAACAACATCTACATTGGGTTCTGCTAATGAAGTCTTTCCGTGGTCCATGATCTCAGATGAAGGTGCCTTTTTTTGAGCAAAACCATATTGTCTGGATCAAAGGTTGAATCTTTTTGATGCTTCTTTGGAGTCCATCGTGTGGCATTCTTTTAAGGCTTGGATGGTTTGTCGACGGACACATCGCCACATGTAGCGGCCACATAACCTAAACGACGACAATCAGCGCAGAAGGATGGTAAATCTTCATAAACTATTTTTTGTTGAATAATTTTCTGTTTCCCTTGTAAAAATAGCTTCTTGGGGAGATCTTTTGATACGTCAGCCTCCACACAAACGCGTGCTACAGAAAGACGCAGACCATCGGCGGTGGCTACGTCTAGTTTAATGGGGTGACCTACAGTCGTGCAATCTCAAAAAGTGCTGCCTTTTGATGAAAATGCTGCGGCAAACCTGGAAAAGCTACCCAAATGGGAACGATCGGAGCATCTGCAGAAGGATCAAAGTCTATCGTCCATTTGGTTACGCGCATGGTACAGTCGGCGATCGTCAATGAACGCCGATAGAAACAACGTATGTAGTCTGGCTCATGACAAAATTCAGCAGCACGTGTGATTGATCCAAAAGCATGATCTTTACGTCGGATTTGAACCCTATTCGATCAAATACTTCGTGTATGATCTTTAATGGAGGCCGGCCAAACAAAAAAGTGCCAACCAGATATAGCCGGTAAGGAGCGGCCAATGCGTCTATTTCTTCATCAGGGAAGGCAATCAAAGGATGGCCTTTATGGTTGGAAATCGTCTCGGGTGATATGGATGTCGGCGCTGGAGTAGAGTCTGCAACGACGGCGGCGAAAGAACGCACGCCGACGGGAGCGAGGTTACCTGGGGAAGACGATGCCATTCTCCCAAAATTTCTATTTATATTTCAAGCAAGCATTGCATATCAAGCAAACAAATACCAACGTACTTCATTTGCATATCAAGCAATACCAATGTACTTTATTGCATATCAAGCAAGCAAGTACCAATGTACTTCATTTCCACGTGAAGCAATACCAATGTACTTCATTTAACAAATACCAATGTACTTCACTGCATATAAAGCAAGCAAATACCAATGTACTTCATTTGCATGTCAAGCCACACCAATGTACTTCATTTAACAAATACCAATATACTTCATTTGCATGTCAAGCAATACCAATGTACTTCATTTAACAAATATCAATGTACTTCATCTGCATATCAAGCAAACAGATACCAATGTACTTCTTCCCCTTTTTGAAATTATCAAAATAATTTTACAAGAGAAGCATAATATGTCATAGTTCACAAAACATAATAAACTTAAGCAAATAGCAAGATGATAGTTCACCTTAAGTTGGAATCAACACGAGAAACGTGGATGGAGGAAGACTAGTCCTAGTCATTGTCCGATGAGAAAGTTAGGCCTGGAATGCACGCATTCATTTTGGCTTTAAATCTTGCAAGTTTGTTCTTCAAAGTTCCCACTTCCTGCTCAAGTTCTACAACTTGTTGTTGTCTCAAATTTTGAGCATCTATCCACTCAATGATTGGACCTAACTCAATATTGGAAGTAATAAAATCTATTTGCAACAACTTTAATGGAACAGTGGGTCTCTCAGAATTTTCCCATTCCATAAATAATTCTTGAGCTCTAACCGAAATATATCCAAACTTACTTGTTCCAAAAGGTTCATCCAGGACACCATTGATATTTCTCTTGATCCAGGAAAAGTTTTGATAGGTGAGACCGCTGCGAATTCGGTCCAATGCATCCGCTTGACTAAAATCTGCTTGTCTTTGCCTACTTTCCCCTGTCCTAGGTTGAGTGGCATTTGAGACCTTGAAGAATGCCCTTGTTGGACATGGCTTGATCCTTCTTCCTAGCTAGAGAGGCTCTAGCCCTCTTAAAAGTGTGCTTGAACCCTGGCATTTTTGGATTTGGGTATCTAGGGTTGGGACAGAAGAAAATAATTTAAGGGGATAAAGAAAATGGAATGGAGTGGTCAAAGATGGAATATGTGGAGAAGAAATGGAAGATTTTCAGAAGAAAACAAGTGAGGAGGTCGTATTTAGGGAGAAAATCGCCAGAGAAGGTTTGTTGGAGTTGAAGGATCGATTTTGATGAAAATAGAAATGAAATTCGTCTTTTTAATCGACCACAGAGTTTCTGAAATTGTCGACATCGATCGATCGGAGTAGAGATCGATGTATAAGTTGATCTCTCAACTAGGTACATCGATCTGTTTTTCTGAAATTTTATTTCCTTACTCCTTAAACATTATTTATCATTCCTAGTCTTGTTCTAATTGATTCAAAGGTCTCGGTAGGAAGAGATTTGGTAAAGATATCCGCTAGTTTGTCATTGGTTGGAACAAAATCAACGCATACCAGTCTTTTTTAATGCAATCCCTTATAAAGTGATGCCTCACTTCAATATGCTTGGTTCTACTATGATGTACCGAGTTTTGTGCTATACTTATGGTTGAAGTGTTATCACATAAGATTGGAACTTTGTCAAACTTGACATTATAGTCATTTAAGGTATTTATCATCCAAAGTAGATGGACACAACATGAAGTGGCCGACACATATTCGGATTCTCCTGTTGAAATTGACACACTATTTTGTTTCTTAAAGAACCAAGAAACTATGCAATCTCCAAGGAATTAACATGTCCCAGATGTTCTTTTCCTATCGACTAAGTTTCTGGCGTAGTCGGAGTCACTATACCCTCTTAAGTCAAAACATCCATTTTTGGGATAAAATAACCCAAAGTTCAAAGTTCCTTTCAAATACCTAAAAATACGTTTAATGGCAACTAGATGTGATTCCTTAGGGATATTTTGAAATCTAGGACATAAACACACAGCATGCCAAATATCAGGTCTACTAGCGGTAAAATAAAGTAGACTACCAATCATGCCCCTATAATTGGTTGCCTCAACTGGCTTTCCTTTTTCATGTTTATCAAGCTTTGTACTTGTGCTCGTTGGTGTGTTTACACTCCTTCCATCCTTAAACTTGTATTTCTTGAGTAAATCCTTTGTGTACTTTGTTTGAGATATGTACACTTCATGTTGAGTTTGCTTAATTTGAAGTCCAAGGAAGTAATTTAGTTCATCCATCATGCTCATCTCAAATTCTCCGTCCATCAATTTAGCAAAATACTCACAAAGAGAATCGTTAGTGGCACCAAATGTAATATCATCCATAGAAATTTGAACAAGTAATTGATTGTTTCCTTGTTCTTTAATAAAAAGAGTAGTATCGACTTTTCCTCTTGAAAAATCATTTTCAAGTAGGAAGTTAATTAACCTTTCATACCATGACCTCGGAGCTTGTTTAAGTCCATAAAGGGCCTTTTTGAGTTAAAATACATGATTTGGATAATCAAGATTTTCAAACCCTGGTGGTTGAGCTACATACAATTCTTCTTCAATTATTTCATTCAAGAAGACGAATTCACATTCATTTGATATAATTTGAAATTCTTATAGCATGCATATGCTAATAGCCTCCTAATAGCTTCTAATCTGGCTACGAGGGCAAAAGTGTCATCATAGTCTATACTCTCTTCTTGTCTATATCCTTGAGCTACCGATCTATCTTTGTTTCTAGTGATGTTTTCTTTATCATCTATTTTATTTCTAGAGACCCATTTAGTTCCAATTATGGGGTGATAACTAGGTTTATCCACTAATCACAAACATCACTTCTTACAAATTGATTTAGTTCTTCTTCCATGGCTAATACCCAATCTTCATCATATATAGCCTCTTTTATATTTTAGGCTCAACTTGTGAAATGAAGGCATTTTCATTAAGTTTTCTCCAAGTCAATATGCCTTGACTTGTTTATCCTAATATCAACTCTCTTGGATGGTCTTTCTTATATTTATATGAATCTGGTAAATTTGAAGTGTCTCCTCTCACTTCTTCATCCTCAACCTTAGGTTTATTTCAAGTGGATCAATCTTAAGGTTAGTGACAATATTTCCTTTTGGATTCTCAAATTTTTCTATATGATTTACTTCAATTATTTCCTCATCATCATCATTATTTATGCATGATTCATCCTCAATGAGTTCACTAAACTTAACATGAATCGATTCTTCAAGTTTCATACTCCTTTTGTTATATACCTTAAGGCCTTGCTATATTGGGCATATCCCATAAAGATTCCTTCATCCGCTTTGAAATCGATTTTATCCAAGTTATCTTTGGTGTTAAGTATAAAACACTTACAACCAAATACCTTGAAATAACCAATATTGGGTACTCTACCTTTCCAAATCTCATAAGGAGTCTTTTTGAGAGATGGTCTCAAGTAAACTCTATTTATTACATGACAAGCGGTATTTACCACTTCAGCCCAAAAATACTTGGGTGGCTCAAATTCATTTAGCATGGCTCTACTCATTTCTTGAAGTGTTCTATTTTTCCTTTCCCCGACACTATTTTGTTGAGGAGTTATTGGAGCCGAAAAATTGTGTACATACCCTTTAGATACACAAACATATTGAAACCCACCATCAAACTCACCACCTTTATTACTTCTAATTTCCTTAATTGTGTCTTCTTTTTGATTTTCTAATCTCCTATAAAGTTTTATAAACTATTGACATGCATCATTCTTTTTGGCTAAGAACATGACCCAAGTGTACCTAGAGAAGTCATCTACTACTACAAAAGTATAATGTTTTCCACCTAGATTTTCCATACCAATATCTCCATACAAATCCATATGAAGCAATATAGAGGTTTGGTGATGGAAATTTCACTTTTGGGCTTAAAACTTGCTTTAACAAGCTTTGCTTTTTGACAAGGGTCACATAAGTCATGGTTTTCAAAAATCAATTTTGGAAGACCTTGGACCTTTTCATTTTTGAAAATCTCTTTGAAATTTTTGAAACTAATATGTCCATGTCGTCTATGTCATAGTTGAGTCAAATCATTTTTGGCAACTAGACATGAAACCTTTTGTGATATCAAACCATGTGTACTAAATTTATAAACACAATTTTCCTTATAGCCTCAAAAATGATTTTGTCATTCTTTTTCACAATGCATTTTTTTTCATAAATTCAACTTGTAAATTAGCATCATATCGTTGGCTAACACTTATCAAATTATACTTAAGCCTTTCCACATATAATACATTATTAATAGTGAAAGAAGAGTTACCAATTTTTCCATGTTTGAGGATTTTGGCTCTCCCATTCCCAAAATGCACCATTTCACCTTCTTGGAGCTTGAGCTTGGTGAACAAGGTTTTGTCTCTGGTTATGTGTATTAAACATCCGCTGTCCATGAGCTATTTTGTTCCTTCTTCTTTGGCTACTCTATTTATCTTGAGAGCCTACAAAACCAAGAGATTTATGCATTGGTACCCTTTAATGGTTGGGTCCTTTAGGGTTTGCTTGCTGACCCTTAGGCTTTCAGACATACATGCTATCAAATCTAGCTTTACATGCACTTTTCGCATGTCCTACTTTGTTACAATGAGAATAAGTGGGTACATGCCTTGATTTATAAGATGATGAGCTATATTGTATTTTTCTCTTATTTGCCTTTTTCTTTAATGACTTGGGCTTAATGGAAGAATGTGATGAATTAAATCCTAAACCGGCTTTATCATTTCCGATCCTTTGATTTCCAAGTAATTTGTCTATATTATTTTTACCATTGGTTAGTTTTTGTAAGTTTATTCTTAGTCTTTCACATTCTTTTCTAATTTCCAAATTTTCTAGTGCTACGGTTTTATGCATGGTGAGAATGATGTCGTGGTCTTGATAAATCAGAATATTCTTATCATGCAAGCTTTTGTTTCTAATATGCATTTTTTAAATTCTTTCTTCAAGTATTTATAATTTAAATTTAGTTTTCCAAACTCATCTTGCAAATCTCTTATTTAATCTTGTAAATTAGAAGAGTTAGAGTTTACCTCAAGGTCATTCCCAATTGCCATGAGACAAGTATGTTGTGCCTTTGGATTCTCAACTATTGCAATAAGTCCAACATCATTGTCTTCACTTTCTTCTCCTTCCAATTCAGAAAGAAGATCATCCTATGTGGTTACCTACGCATTTAGTGCTTTCTTCTTTTGAGGAAAGACCTTCTTGCTAGAATATGTTAAATTTTGATGATTTACACAACTGACACTTAGAACGCCTGGATAAGGCGCCTAATGTGAAGTGTTCGAAGATCAGTATACTTTAAACGCCTACATAAGGTGCCTAATGTGAAGTGTCTAGAGACCAGTATACTTTGAATGCCAACATAAGGTGCTTCACGTGAAGTGTCAGGAGTCTAGTACACTTTGAACGCCTACTTTAGGCGCTTTATGTGTCAAGTAGTGAAAAGTACACTTTGAACGCCACTACAGGCGCTTCGTCTGTATTATAAAAGTCAAATATGACTGATTTCTCCCCATAATAGGCACAGATATCAAGTCACTTTTGACAAAACTCAGATTCACTTCGAACAAACATGAAGGCTGAGATCAGGCGCTTTATGTGACTTCGAACGAGTTATGTTGCCCACATTAGGCGCTTCATGTGACATTGAATAAGCATTCCTTATCCACTTAAGGTGCTTCATACCATATTGAATGCCTGTTTAAAGACACATTAGGTGCTCCATGTCACATTGAATGCCATATTCATAAAACACATAAGGTGCTTCATGTGACTCAATGTTACAAATGTTTTATGTTGCACTTTATAATGATTACTTGACATTTGTACCTTCCCTCTTAGTGTAATATCACAGGTTCTTCTCTCACTTTGGAGAATGCTCTCTTTCCTCTTTGAGCTTTCAAGAAAAACCTCAAGAAGCTTGTATTCAACCAAGAGAAGATCTCCATGGAAGAAGACAAGTCATCACAAAGAGAATGCTCATTATTTTTCCTGGAACCTTGTCAACGGCCACAAGGAGATAAAACAAGGGTTTTCATCTCACTTTAATCTTCAACTTTCAACCAACAAGCTCTCTTGTTTCTCTAAAGCTTTTACTCTCAAAATACTTGTATTATTATTATTGATTTTACTTTATTTGTGAGAGTTGAGATTGTAAAGAAGAAGAGTCTTCTTCTTGAGTGAAGATTGTATAGAGCAAGGTGTAAATTGTTGGTCAAAAAGCAAGGCTGCTTCTTGTTTGAAAAAATCCAAACCTTGGAGGGTTAGTTGATGGTGTTGTGGTGCGCTATACTCCCAACAAGAATTTTTTGAGGAGCAAGAAAGTTCTTTGGTGGATAGACTTTAAGGGATTGGTATTTCTTAGTTGTGGTCTAGGCGTGTGGCCTAGTTATACATTATTTGGATTTTCATTTTTGATTTTTGTTTTCCCAAAACGAAATAACAATCCCCATTAAAAAATCCTTCTTGTGATAAATCAAGAAGGTAGAGGAATAGAGTCATTTGACTTGAACCTCTATATATCTTGTGTTCTTTATGCTTCTTCAAGCTTATTCATTTTGAAGAACACATCCAAGTATGAATTTGCACTCATCATTGAAAAACATCCGGAAAAATATCCATACTTGGTGAACACAATATTCAACCCCTCTTCTAGTCTGTTCTAAGGGACCTAACAATTGGTATCATAACTAAATCTTGAGTGTCTGAGTTCAGATAGCAAGATTTGATCTTTTGAAGTATGGATCCCTTTAGTTTTGAAGATGCAAGTTCTCCAAGTGATTGCGCTTCTAGAAGAAGAAGACAAGAGTCACTACTCCCTTCTATCTTAAGTATACATGTAAAGGTACCTATGTTTGACCCTCTAAAATATCGACTATGGAAATCAAATATGGAAACATACCTTTGTTCTTGTAGATATCGTATATGGAGAGAGGGGTCAAAAGGTTCTACCATTCATTCTGATGTTGATGATCCTACTCCGGAAGAAGAGTTGCAATTTGCCATAAATAGCAAAGCTCTTGCTATTTTAAATAGCTCTCTATCACAAAATGAGAGAGCTCAATTATAAGTTGTCCAATCCGCATATGAACCTTGGACAAAGGTGGAGATGATCCATGAGGGAAGATCTCAAGTACAGAAGGCAAAGAGGAGATAACTTATAAAACAATTCTATAATTTTAATGTCCCCAAAGGTGAAAAGATCGAAGAGTTTATTCAACAATTCACCAAGCTTGTCAACCTGCTCATAGCAGTTGGAAAGAAAATAGAAGAAGAGGATCTCAGCCATTGTTTCCTAAATAGTTTAGGAAGAGAATAGAATGCAAAGGTCACGGCTATTGATGAGTCGAAGGATCTTGAAACCATTACTTTGAATGGGCTTTACGGAAATCTTATCGCTTATGAGATTCACCTTGAAGATCAAGAGAAAAATGATCCAACACGAAGTTTGTCGAAGGCTCTTGCATGCGAATCTGAACAATTGAATGACGAAGTTTGACTTCTCGTTCGAAGATTTAGAAGATTCGCAAGGAAAAATGAAATGAAGCGAAAAGGTTCATCAAGGAGAAATTCTCCAAGGATAAAGACGAGGTGAAGGACCAAGAGAACAAACGTTATAAATGTGAAAAGTTTGGTCACTTCATGAAGGATTGTAGGATGAAGGATCCACACCCACAAGACAAGAAAGCCATCTACCAAAGGAAGAAGGTTTTACAAATGGAAGTAGCCCATTGGGAGAGTCTCCTATCCGGGTCCAAGAGCGACAACGATGACAATTATAATCTAGCTCTCACGGGAGTCTTCAACGACAATCTTGACAAGGAGTTTTATTCTCTTATGGCCATCGAGGACGAAATGGAGGTATGCACTAAATCCTCACAGTATAGATTACACGATGAAATGGAGGATTTAGTGCAAGAAAATAATCTATTAGACATGAAATATAAACGTGTAAAAAGGACTTTATAGCATGCATAAATGAATATAATGACACACTTGAGAATCACATTGCATTGCGACTTGAGCATGACATTTTACTAACCATGCATGTAATTGCACTAGAAAAAAAGCATGATTTGATAAAATCAAGCATTTCTAATAAAACCCTTGGGAAAAAGTAAAATTCCCCAAGGGAGAGTGCTAAAAAGGTTGAGATAATTAGAGATGCATCATCATTACACATGAAGTCTAAAACCAAACCTAGTATCATGTATGCATTTAAGAAGGAAAATCAATTGAGAATGCAGCATTTATCAAGGAGTCCAAAGCCTCCTTGAAGAAGCAAAGGCACATGCCTAAGGGTAAGGCAAAGTCAAGAAAGGTGTCAAGACCTTTTGTTGAATCCATAGAAAATAATTCTTCCTTAATTCCAAGGAATGTCATCCCAAAATGGGAGCCACGAAATGTGCCATTGCACAAGCATAACAAGCATTCTTACCCGCACAAACACATCTCTACATGCTTTTGTTGTAATAAAAAAGTTTTGTAGAAAGAGTGTGTAGAGCTAAACATAATACAACTCTTGTGTGGGTACCAAAGGGTGTAGTAAAGGTAACTAACCCTCAAGGACCCAAAATAAAAAGGGTACCAATATCAGATGGTCCTTTTGTATGCCCTAGCGTTAAATGGATAAAGCGAAGACAACAAGGTTAATTGGGTCGTGGACAGTGGGTGTTTCAACCATATGATGGGAGACAAAAGGCTATTCCATAGACTCACTATGCAAGATGGAGGAGTTGTCCACTTTGGAGGTAGCAAAGGCCAAATCAAAGGACATGGTATTGTGGGTAACAATTCCTTCTCTCTTAGTGACATTCTATATGTCGTTGGATTAAAGTTTAACTTTAGAAGTGTTAGTCAATTATGTGATGCTGATTATGAGGTTATGTTTTTGAAAACAAAGTGCATTATGAAAAAGGACAACGTTATTTTGTTTGAAGCTTTGAGATTCAAAAACATTTACAAACTTAGCATCAATGATTTGGTTTCACAAAATATATCTTGCCTAGTTGCCAAGAATGACTTGACACAACTATGGCAGAGACGTCAAAGACACATATGTTTCAAAATCTTTAAATTTATTAGTGAAAACAAAAAGGTCCGAGGCCTTCCAAAAATGATTTTCGAAAACCAAGACTTATGTGACACTTGTCAAAAGGCAAAGCTTGTAAAAACAATCTTTAAAGAAAAAACAAACATATCCACCTCCAAATCCCTACAATTACTATATATGGATTTGCATGGGGATGTTGGAACAAAAAGTTTGGGTGGTAAACATTATACCTTCATGGTAGTAGATGACTATACTCGTTATACATGGGTGATGTTTCTTGAAAAGAAAAATGATGCATGTAGCGAATTCATAAATTTGAGTAGATTATTGGAAAATAACATGGGTGACACCATTAAAACCATACGAAGTGATCGTGGTGGTGAGTTTGATGGAGAGTTGGAAAGGTTTTGTGAATCCGAAGGATACACTCATAACCTTTTGGCACCTAGAACTCCACAACAAAATGGTGTAGCCGAAAGAAGAATAGAACCCTAGTGCAATGTTAAATGAGTTCGGTTAGCCAAGTATTTTTAGGTTGAAGCTGTAAATGCCGCTTGTCATGTGATAAATTGTGTATATTTGAGACCTTACAAAAATGTGACGCCTTTTGAGGTTTGGAATGATAAAGTTCTCAATATTGGGTATTTCAAAGTGTTTGAGTGTAAGTGTTTCATACTTAACACTAATGACACATTGGACAAACTTGACATCAAAGCGGATGAAGGTATCTTTTTAGGCTGTGCCTCAAATAGTAAAGCATTTCGTGGTTTGAACAAAAAGAGTCAAAAGATGAAAGAATCAATCCATGTTAAGTTTAATGTGGATTGTGAAGAAAATGAAGTTGATGTTCTTCAAGAAGAAATTTTTGATGACATTCCGACGGTTGCGCATCAACAAGAAATTATTGATAAGTCTCCAAATGGAAATATCTTCATTGACTTAAGAGTAGAACGTATTGAAGGTACTCCTTCACCAAATGTTCATGAACTTAGTGAGTCAAATAGAAATATTTCTCATACTCATCTTGTTGATACACAAAATGTTGAAGATGAATCTCGTATTTTGGAAAATGATGATCACTTAAGTAGTGATGATTTGTGTAGCGAACCGCTCCCGCCCTAGCATCGGGAACAGTGCACCCGCCGTATCTCGCTAAGGAGAATACAAGGCGTCGATACAAATCAACTATACGTCATCATAATAACGTAAATCAATGTCAGCGGAAGTCATTACTAAAACCTTCGATAAAATAATCATCATCATTAATACAATGTCTAAGAATTACTAATAAATACAATAGTCAAATGTATGTAAACATTAACCTCAAAAATACATAAACCTCGAATATCGAAATAACTGTCTCACTTAACCCTCGAAAGTCTTTTCTAAATATCTTAGTCTCAAAATCTCCCGTCTCGATCTTCTACGGTATACCAACTCTTGTGCAAGCATGTCCTAACTTCTCATGCCTGCAAAACTGGTGAGTGGTGGTGTGAGCCAAAATCAACGGGCTCAGTAAGCAACCTACATATACTTGTTATAGAAATCATACATGCAGAAGCAAATACAAATAACCTTTATAGTTAACATACATGTCCTTAGTCCGCAAATGATTTCACTAAATTATCTTAACACTTAATGCTTCAAAAACACAAAATAAATAATTCATCAGCTCAATCTCAATTACCGTGATGCATGCTCTTCTCAAATATGACATATACAACAAACAATAATCACATAATAAAGAAGAGAACAATGCATACAGATGAAGTAGATAAACCGCAGAAAGTAAGTCACTCCACATAATAATGCGCAACTTCATGATGCATGCCCTTCCCTACGTGTCACGCGCAACAACATCATTATCCCATATAATATGTTTCTTTCTTTTCCATGATATGCTATGAATGACTCGGGTCCTACTCTTCGCTATGTAACGTGGAGTCAGCGGGCATTGCTCCGTAACGTGGAGTCAGCGGACAACGCTCCATAACGTGGAGTCAGCGGACAACGCTCTGTAACGTGGAGTCAGCGGACAATATTCCGTAACGTGGAGTCAGCGGACAACGCTCCGTAACATGGAGTCAGCGGACAACGCTCCGTAACGTGGAGTCAGCGCCCTGAAGGGATGCAATGCTAATGCACGTGCCATGAATGCTGCACACACATAATCCACGAGCCAGCGCATACATGCTCCTATATATACCCGCGCCCATACACGTGAATATATACTTACATGTATACCCCCATTTTATTACGGTGTATTCTTACTCATATATATACCCGCGCCCATACACGTGCATATATACTTGCATGTATACTCTCACACATCCATATACATATGCGATATGCATTGAAAAAATCGTACAACCATACATACGCCCAGTTTATAAGTACATACATCTCTCACATATACACACAACTCGCACATAGAGAAAATCCAATTACAGATATACAACAAACAACACATTGATGCATAATAAACATAAAAAGCACAAACAGACCACTTACCTCTGATGCATGACAGTATAACGAGCACAGATAGACCACTTACCTGACTACAAGCCCTGTATATCGCCTATATCGCCACGACTCAGCCACCTCGTGCCACAATGCAACCAGTCTCTGCCATGTTTGTTTGGAACCAAACCTACTATACAATATATTTCTTTTGTAAGAATGACTTTTCCAAAAACATGCAATTTTGTAACAATTTCCATTTACCGTTACACTTTTCCATTTATCACTTTAATTCCACTTTACCTTCTACGTATAAGTATCAAGTATCACTTTAATTCCATTTATCACCGACATGTCATGTACTTCACCGAAAGGATCAAGTGTTGAGGAAGCGAGTAATTCCTTATGTGAAAGTCCAGTGGAGCAACCACACGGAGTGTGTGGCCACTTGAGAACTCGAAGAACAAATGCGGGAGAAGTATCCTCAGCTCTTTGACTAAGGTACGTAAGTTTCGAGGACGAAAATTTTTATAAGGGGGGTGGAATGTCATACCCCGTGACTTTTAAGCACGACTTTTAATATTTAATGGTCAACCTTAAATGCAATTTAAGTAATGTTGTAGGATTGAGACTTAGTTACATAAAATATAGGAAAACAAGGAAAAGGGGTTAAAATTAGAATTAAAAGTAATTAAGAGAAATTACCAAAATAGTCCCTAATAAGAGATAGGGGAGTTATACAACACATAGTATAACTCCCCATCATCTTGGAGAAAGCTTTATGGCAACAAACTTGAGAATGAAAAGTCTTCTCTCTATTTATTCTACATGCCTTATATACATATAATATATATATTCATATTTTCTTTAAAAAGGCACAATACACATATATTCCGACGTACGCCCGACACGTCACATATATTATAAACGTACGTCGACGTCACACCATTATATACACCTCACATTTATGAGTATATTCAGGTCTTATATCATATGATATAATTCATGGTGATGTCAAAATTATAATGACATGTTAGAAGGTCATAAACCAAAATTTGTCGTATCGGGTGACTACCGAAAGTTCACCGACATGTCACGTACTTACCATATAAAGATGGCCAGCCCGTATAAATCAACAATAGCCAAAACTTTCGTGGCTCACATGTTAATATCAGCCACTAAATCATTCCATGTTGGCACACACAAATCACCCACAATTTATGCTAAATTTGTGGAGAATTCAAACTCAACTTCATTGCTACACATGGGTGTTTTTACCTCAGCCATTTGAGCTAGATATAAACTTTATTTTATGTATATTATCTATGACATAATATATATTACATGTAAAAGAACTTTGAATTTAATCGAAGAAAAATCGCGTAATCGATGAAAGTCGAAAATTCGGTTTTCTATGAACATACAACTTGGAACGTTTTTTAGGCATAGATGTAACATGTATTTAGATACTTTTTACACATTCAAGACATGTTAAAGTATTCAAAAAAAATTAAAAATAGGGCTGATTATTATTTACCATATATGCGTAAATATTGTGCATTATTTGACAAAGCTTGCTGAAATAAAATTTCAGCACATGTACAGCTCATACTACACGCCTATTTCACTTTGATTAGAGCCTAGGTTGAGCTTATTTGACATTTAAATTGGTAGAGAATATTCTACACAAAATTAGTGACATAAAAGAGGGCACCGCACAAGGAAACGATTCAAAAGAAAGACACATGCTGAAAAAGTTTCAGCACATGCTTAAGGTGGCAATTTTTTTGGTCTTAATGCACCTCAATTTGTCTCCCAAATTCAAGGGATTGAAATGTGATAGTATAGTAATGTTTTTAATACATTTGAGCACATGTTTTGAAAGTTTTTTGTGGAATTTACAGCTCATTAAGGGTGCCAAGGTGGACCAATCAACAAATGACAACTAAGCAAGGTCAAGTCATCCTTCCAATCATATTGCACCAAGTAAGCAAGATTGTGTCATCTCTTACACAAGGCAATCTTCCAAGGACATTAAAGACAATTCTCAAGAAGGAAGAAAGCCCTAAGGAGGGCGGCCAAGAAGAAATAAAAAGGAGAGATAGTGCAAGACAAGGCCAAGCTACAATTCACATTCTCTCAAGTGCGAGAAGCTACACTACTTTCTTCTTCTTCCTTCCTTTCTTCTTGTTTTTAGTCTCAAGCCTATTGTTCATATATTCGACATATTATATAGGCTTTCAATATACCACCCATACACGTTCATTGTTGTAAAATGTTGATCGAGGTGTGGTCAAACCTTCATTCGTTTGGTGGTGGTGTCCGTGATTCTTTTGCTCGATTGTATTGACTGTAAAAGGGTGGAGTTAGTGTTTAACTTCAGTCACCCTTGTGGTAAGGTGTTTATTGTGTTTAGTGATAACCGATGAAGGTGTCCTTGAAGACTGGAGCAGGTTGATTTAACCGAACTAGTATAAAATCCTTAGTGTTCTTATTTTACTGCATTTTACTTTTACTTTTCAGTTTTCTACATTGAGTGTGTTGCAACGGGAAAAATAGTAAACTCTTTTCACAAATTATAAAACTTTTCAGAAACATAGCCACATATCCTAGCTTTCATTTGGAGCAAGTTTCAACTCATTTGGATAAGTATAAGTCAGTCAAACGTGAATAGTTCGACTAGTGCAACCTGATTTTCAGATTTGCAAAGGTTGATAACATCAACGTGGTTGAGTACATTTTCACCTGATTTCATAATGTTTGGAGGTCTGCAACTAGGTCATAGCTAAGGCCTCCAAATCATAATTTGTATACTAACAAGGTAGTTTCTAAGTTCATTATTCTCTGTGTATTAAGATCAAAAACTATCTTCTTAAAATTCTAAGATCAAACTTAGGGGTATTGTCATCATACCGGGGTTTCATACTCCTATCGTCGGTTATAACTTACTTATGTCTACGGTCATCATCAGCCCTTTAAAATCGGTTCTTAGGTGTACTAAAATTTTTAACTTAATTCTTATAAACTTCTACTTACACCATTTGATGTGTATCATTCCACTTATGTACACGTACTCTACAATTTTGAATTCTTAACTCGTCATATACGACTCATCTCCTAGTTATATGACCATCCAAAATATTCATCAAGTCCTCCAATATGCTATCCATCACTCTCCTTTATCATCCAATTCTCAAAATCAATTCTTAATCCGACGATCTAGTTCAATAATCATGCACTTACTTTTCCGGAGATATCATCAACACCCTAGTATACGAAGTATGTGTATAGACATGTTTTTCTTCAATTTAAGTAGTTTACGTAACTATAGCTATAACTGTTTGAAATAATATACACTCTGATTTTTTTTTTATAAAACGATTTGAGCACGGTGTACTTTTTTCTTTGCAACGAGTTATATATTTTGAAAGCTATGTTTTGTTTTGCAAAATACAACCACTGAAAAGTCAAAAATTATAAAGTGTCATAAAAAAATTTGTATCAAGTACCTCTCTTTTTGAAAAATAGGTACATATATTTTGAAACTATTTCTGCTTCGCAAAATTAAACAAGTTCATCGCAAGCATATAAATATATTTAAAAGCATTTAATGGGTAAAATGCGTGCGATATTGATAGTTGACAAATAAATTTATTTTAGCAAAATTAATATAACTAAACAAAAGTTTGAGAAATAAACTTGTCGGTCTTCGAAAGCATCATTATCTTCAAAATACACCAGTTTTGTGAGGGGTAGTCAAAATTCTATTAAGTTGCTATACAAATTCTGAAAGAATTATAGCATTATAAAGTTACTAGACTAATCGAAATGTGGAAATAGTTGATATATTTAGAAACAAAAACCTTTGAAATACCATCGAATTATAGAATATGTCTTGGTGTATGCGCTTATAAGAAAACGTTTAACTACTTGAAGATTAATAGTCCAATACTTCGTATAATTTTCTAAGTCACCCCTTAGTGTCCATGAAAAACCCACCTATGTACCGTTTCTAATAAATCTTTAACTTAAGTTGTCCAATCCTACCATGTCATACTAAATGTTGATCGACTTAGGGCATTCTAATCCACCATGCTTTTGCGCGCCCCACTGATCCACCGTTCTTCTATACGTGGTTATTTCAACCGTTAATTTTCATTTAGTTGGATCTCACCTGAAAGTAATAACTACTTGTTCATAATTATTCTATTTTAATTCAAGCCTACTCGATACATCAGTACTTACGTGTTTCTAAGAATCAACACTTAACCCAAATTCGTAATACATCGTCATTCCACTCTACCTATTTTAGTAGTGTTCACTTATCACTATCAATCAATATCACTAATAGGACTAATATCTTCAGCTTATTGGATACTCTACAATTCAACATCTTAATCATAACTATAAATCCCTTGATACGATATTCTTTGCTAAACTCTACTGATCCTAACGCTAATACATCTTTTCTTAGTATTTCGTTTTACTATAAACCATTTTTTAGGGACTGTGGTCCCAATTTAGACCTAGTCACACTCTGACACTACTGTCAAAATTAGGGACATGAACCCGCTTCATTTATCATAATGGTACCGAGTTCGCAATGGTCGGATCTAAGCAATTAATCTAATGATTATAATCAACACTTAAGTAAGGCAAATAATTCAGAGTCGTATAGAGTCTCCTAAGTATACATGGGCATATCCCTTATCCGATCTTCACTTAGGTCTAATATCATGACTCATTTCTAGAATCGATACTTGATATCATCGTTTTTTTACGTCTAAAATCATTACTTATTTCTTAGTTCAATTCTTAGAATATAATCACAGCTTATGACTAAAATCAGTACTTACGTTCAAATCATCACCTCATGTTCAGATCACCACTTATGTCTAAGATCACTTCTTATTTTCAAATCATACTTAGTATACAATCAGCGTTTATGACTAAAATCTAAGCTTATGTCGAAGATCAACTCTTAACCAAGATCGTCACTTATGTCTAAAGTCGTGACTTACTAGTAGGATCATCTCTTAATTTCTAAGGTCACGTTTTATTTCCAATAACATGCTCAATATATATAATCATTGCTTACGACTAAAAATCAGTACTTATGTCTAAAATCGTGAATTAGGGCAAAATCGTAACTTAATTTCTAAGATCAAAGCCTAAATGTATGCTTCCGCCGTGGATCTGGAGCCATGCTCTGATACCACATGTAGCTACCCGTCCGGAGCCCTAATACTCGAAACGACTCACCCGCCGTATCTCGCTAAGGGGAATACAAGGCGTCGATACAATTCAATTACACATCATCACCATAATGTAAATTGATGTCAGCGGAAGTCATAAACTAAAAACCCTCGATAAAATAATCATCATCATTAATACAAATGTCTAGGAAATCTAAATCGATACACTGGTTAAATGTAGATAAACACTAATCTCCAAAATACATAAACCTCGAATATTAAAATAACTGCCTCAACTAAATCCTCGAAAGTCTCATCCGAATATCCTCAGTCTCGAAATCTCCAGTCCCGATCTTCCAAGATATACTAACACTTTACCTGTCTACCTGCAAAACTGATTGATAGGGGAGAGGGGGGGTGAGCGACATACATCGCCCAGCAAATAGCTCGACTATATTTACTACGGGATCATACACGGAGAAGCAAGTATGAATAAAGTAAATGAATAACGAAATATAATATAGCATGCTTCTCTTCACAAATAGAGTTTACCCCTTTTTACCTTTCTAACCAGTCAAGCAAGTAATAATACATCAACTTATAAATAACAGCAACCATAACTAACATCAATAACTGAATCGAAGGACAAACACACATTCATCCAATCAGATGCAATGTGCAACTTCATGATGCATGCCTTTTCACACTACCGTGTCACACACCCAATCGCATCAAATCACACGCCATGCTCCTTCTATCCGTGTATGCAATGCATGTCCTGGGGTCCTAACACACGCTCCGTAACATGGAGTCAACGAACACACGCTCCGTACATGGAGTCACTCGCCCCGAAGGGATGCACGTGCCATGAATGCTGCACACTTTCACACTTCTGCTTTTCTTATGTTGCATGCTCCGTTCTATGTTGCGTATTACCTATATTGCGTAGTTACCCTATATTGCGTGGGGTTCATTACTGTATTTTATCTTCTACCGTTATTTTATCTTTCTAGACTTTATTTTAGGTTTCTACGCTTTATTTTATCTTTCCTAGGCTTTCAAACACTTTATTATTTTATTTAATTATTTTTATCTTTCCTCGCTATTTTCATCTCTTGCTTTAATTTTCTTTTCTTCTCTCCCCTTTTCCTCTTTTTTTTTTCTTGTACTCATAAACTTGCAATTTTTATTTGCAAATATATATATTATCTTTGACATTTAACTAAAAACAATTTAAATACATCTTTCAAATAATTCGGCCAGTTCACCAAAAGAAGTCCAACGAAAATTACAAATTTCCCACCATTTACAATTTATGTACATTAAACGATGTGGTACACAGCAATATGTTAAAGGTAATTTCTTATACCCTATATTCATATAGAGTATACATATCACATGCAATATTAGAACGGTGGCTGCCCCCATATAATTCAACGGCTGCAATTCCATAACATATACATATATATCGTCGACACACACATGAATATATACATATACACACATATATATATGTGTGTGTATATATATATATATTCATATGAGCGAAAAACCTTTAGGTCTAGCGGTTGAGTAGCATTTATCCCAATCTCGGGTCTCGAGTTCGATTCCCCTCCCCAGTTTTTTAAAAAAAAAAGGAAAAAAAGAAAAAAAAATTCATATGCTTACCATTGAAGTAATACATACCTAAATAATTTATGAAGATTTTATGCTGACCGAATATTTAGTTATCATAAAATTTACAAAACATTCAGAGTATCAAATCATCAATTAATTATATGTTAAATTTTTATCTTAATATAATTACACTTATGATCACGCACAGCCAATATCAGGCGCACACACAGCACGAAATAACAAAAAGAACCCAATAAAGATTATGCACACATTATTCATTTGCATGTGCACAGCAAACCTAAAACCTTAACAACTTACATACATTCCTACATATATTTATCAATGATGGCTGCAAATAACCCACCTTAACCCACGGCTTAATCATGCCATAACATCAAGAATCATACAACTTTTATACATATATTCAAATAAACTATACTTATATACAACCATTACATACATATATACATCAATCTATGCAAATCACAATTACGAATGCATGATCCGATTTAATACGAAAATAGCATAATAACTTTATAAAAGCATAGCAAATATAGCAAGGATACTTGCCTTTAGCATTTATTAAACGACACGTACGAAGAATCGGGATGGGAACGGTCAAGAATTTGGCTCCAACTCCGTTGTTCTAGCTGCAGCAGAATGGGATTTCTTGGGGTTGAGGGCCACCGTTTGTTTAAAATATGAAGATTGAAGAATTGCATTTTTGGGAAAATAAGGGTGGCGGCATGATTTCTGAGAACAACAATTTGGAAAGCGAGAGAAGTAATTGGATTTGACGATTTGTTCTCAATCTTCTTAGCAGACTTTGATCAGGAACTTTCCTTTTTTTTTTTCTTCACTACTTGTCTTTATTTTGGCCTTTACCTTAGCACCATATGAGAAATCGCATACCACCACCTGCATTGCGATTCATAGTTCCCTATATAAAAGAGCTGAACAAATTTGGGAGAAAGGCTGACGGCTGGAGGCTGATGATTGTAGGGTTTGATTTGTGCATAGATATAGATGTACAATGGGTAAAGTCCTAATGTATTTAGGTTATCTTATTCTAGTTTTAATTTGTAATTTGATTGAAACTTTATCGTTTACTTCCTACACATATTCGGATTTGTATTTTATTCAATAAAATCTATCTTATTCACTTTCCTAGTCACCTTAGGTTTCTTAGGTTTTTTTTTTGCACCCTCAGTGCACGGGGCATAACAGTTCATCTCCTTCCCACGTTTCCACATTCACTCCATTTCCCCACATTTCCCACTTCCCCATCATTTCTCTCTATACTTTCTTCCTTCTCTTCCTCTTCACCTTCTTTCCTTCTTTCCACATTCAATCTCCACTCTCCCACTTTCTCCAAATTCCCAACCGCTCTCTTGCCCTTTCCTCTTATTCTCTTTTCATCTTCCTCCTCTTTTCTTTAAATTCCACCCTTTGTCCTCTTCTAACCTCCACAAAACTTGCTACATTTTATTTCAAATCACATAACTCCCTCTCTTTCTCTAAAATCAAAAATCTTTTATCTCCATCAACCTACAATTCACTCTCTATGCTCAAAAATGGCCTCACAAGGAAGTGGTGGTGTAAGCTCATCAAGACCTATCCCATGGCGACACAGACGAAAACAAACTACTGGCATTGTTGAACTAGAGAACATCACATCCATCCGCCACGGGCTCTCCAAGGATAATTTTCCTTGGATGAAAATGAAATTTTATTTTTCAGATGTCAAAAATCCACCACCTCATGTTAAAAAGAGTACCCATCTGTCACTCCATTCACACATGCTTTATGAAAAGTGGAGGAGCAGCAATAGGCCTGTAGTTCCCCTCAAACTGATTCGTGTCAGTGACTTCATTGAAGGTCACAACACGAATCAAGTCATTGCACTTTGAGATCGTGAGGGCTGGACCTTTCTATGGTCTAGACGTGACATGAAGTCTTTTTCAAAGAGCTACACAAGAATGTTTTATGCCAACATGAGGATCACTCCATAATCTGAGTCTCAAGAATTCTCCTTGCACAATGTTGTCGTTGGTACACCCCTCGATTTCTTAATACAGGAAATTTGGGATGCCCTAAGAGTAAGAAATGAGGGACTGAGTGACTTCTCCATATTTGACTAAAGTGACAAAATATGAAGTACGTGAGCAGGACGTTAAGTTTGATATGGAATATTTTTCAACAAAGAAAAAACAGAACATGGCTCTAGTAAATAGAATTCTGTTGGCTGTGGTGACTTACTTTGTCAATGGCAAGGCGACTAGAAATCCAAGAAATATGGACTTCTACGTTACTTATCTTCTCAAGTATGAGACACAGTTAAATTTAGGTTGAATAATGGTGGAAGTGATGATGGCCACTCTCCGAAAGGGCTCAAAGGCCTTTCCCTTTGCAAATGTTGTCACTATTTTGATGAAATCCAAAGGTATTGAGATACCTGATGGAGAAATGACAAAGGTGGCAAAGACAGATAACTATGATAATTTTAATATTGCCCAAACGGTCGATTCACAACGGAGGAAAGCCATCACAATTCCTGACATTGCGGATGAGGTCGACGAAGAACCTTAAGATGGCGAAGGTGGAAGCACTGATCCTAAACTGCTATCCAAGATTCAGCAAATTGAGAAAACTATTCAATGTTTAGAGCTTTGTGATAAGCACGAGGCTCGACACGCTTAAAATAAATACCGCATGGTAGTTACCAATACCGTGTTCATGCAAGCAGCCCATTGGTTTTAATTTCCCTTTGATTTTGGTGATTTAGGGGAAGATATTAGTGTGGTGCTGCTGGTGGTGCTGAAGGATCAATGGGTGGTTTTGCTGATTTTGCAACTGGTGGATTGGGATTTGGTAGTTTTTCATCCGGTGGTGGGATGCAAATTGGTGGTGCTGGCGCTGGTGGTGGTGCTGGTGGTGCTGAAGGATCGATGGGTGGTTTTGCCGATTTTGCAACTGCTGGATTTTGATTTGGTAGTTTTTCATCTGGTGGTGGAGATGCCGGTGCTAGCGGTGTAGGAGGCGCACTGTGATAATGAATTGTTTTGCCCTGTTTTTGAAATGACAAAATTTTTCTGTTAATGATGATCTTAGTTTTTGTGATGATGTGATTATGAATGCAGTTTGATTTCCATTATCTATTATGAAATGTGATGATGTGATTATGAATGCAGTTTGATTTCCATTATCTATTATGAAATTTGATGATGTTGATTCATTGTTATAATTATTTGAATTCATCATATTTATCTAGACAAACTTTTAGGCACAATGTGAAGGGGAACATAAGTTAAGGGGGAGCTAACTTGAGAAGTCATGCTAATTGTGAAATCATCAAAAAGAGGGAGAATGTTAGAATATGTTAAGTTTTGATGGTTTGCACAATTGACACTTAGAACGCCTAGATAAGGCGCCTAACGTGAAGTGTTTGAAGGTCAGTATACTTCAAATGCCGACATAAGGCGCCTAATGTAAAGTGTCTGGAGACCAGTATACTTTGAACAACTACGTAAGACGCTTCATGTGAAGTGTTTGGAGTCCAGTACACTTTGAACTCCTACTCTGGACTCCACTTCAAAGCCTACTTTAGGCGCTTTATGTATCAATCAGTGAAACGTACACTTTGAACGCCACTACAGGCGCTTCATGTGTATTATAAAAGTCAAATATGACTGATTTGCCCCTAAAATAGGCATAGATATCAAGTCACTTTTGACAAAACTAAGAATCTCTTCGAACAAATATGAAGGCTGAGATCAGGCGCTTCATGTGACTTGAAACGAGTTTTGTTGGCCATATTAGGCGCTTCTTATGACATCGAACAAGCGTCCGTTATCTACTTGAGGCACTTCATGCCACATTGAACACCTGTTTAAATACACATTAGACGCTCCATGTCACATTGAATGCCATGTTCATAAAACACATAAGGCGCTTCATGTGACTCAACGTTACAAATGTGTTATGCTGCACTTTCTAATGATTACTTGATATTTGTACCTTCCCTCTTAGGGTAATATCATAGGTTCTTCTCTCACTTTGGAGAATGCTCTTTTTCCTCTTCGAACTTTCAAGAAGAAGCTTCCTCAAGAAGTTTGTATTCAACCAACAGAAGATCTCCATAGAAGAAGACATGTCATCACAAAGAGACAATGCTCATTATTGTTTCCTGCAACCTTGTCAACGGCTACAAGGAGATAAAACAAGGGTTTTCATCTCACTTTAATCTTCAACTTTCTACCAATAAGATCTCAAGTTTCTCTCAAGCTTTTACTCTCAAAATAGTTGTATTATTGTGGATTTACTTTATTTTTGATAGTTGAGATTGTAAAGAAGAAGAGTCTCCTTGATTGAAGATTGTGCAGAGCAAGGTGTAGATTGTTGGTCAAGAAGCAAAGGTGCTTCTTGTTTGAAGAAATCCAGACCTTGGAGGGTTAGTTGAAGTTGTTATGATGCACCATGCTACCAACAAGAATTCTTTAAGGAGCAAGGAAGTTCTTTGGAGTCTAGACTTCAATGGGTTTGTATTTCTTGGTTGTGGTCTGGGCGTGTGACCTAGTCTTACATTATTTGGATTTTTGTTTTTGATTGTTGTTTTTCCAAAACGAAGTAACAATCCCCATTCAAAAATCCTTCTTGTCAAAAACCAAGAAGGTAGAGGAGTAGAGTCATTTGACTTGAACCTCAATATATCTCGTGTTCTTCACGCTTCTGCAAGTTTATCCATTTTGAAGAACACATCCAAGTATCGATTTGCCCTCATCATCGAAAAACATCCGCAAAAATATCCGTACTTGGTGAACACATTGTTCAACCCTCCTTATAGTGTGTTCTAAAGGACCTAACACTTCTTTTCTTGCTTTTGGGGCTCCTTGACGTGGCAATTGGCTATAAAGTGACCGGATCGACCACACTTATAGCAATTTTTGCTTGCTTCTTTATTCTTAGGTGGTCTCTTGAAAAACTTCCTTTCTTGGGCCTTGTTCATGTGGCCATTCTTCTAAATTTTCTGACTAGAAGAGCAACTTCCTCATTCGATTCATCGGACTCTACCACCAATCCTTTGTGTGATTCTTGTGTTGGCTTGATAAGATTCATCCTATTTTGTTCATCATAAGAATTTCATGAGTAAGAAGGTTACCGGATTGCTCATCAAGGTTAAGAGTCTTGAGATTCTTTGATTCGGTGATGGCGGTGACTTTGGGTGTCTATTCTCTTGGCAAAGAGTTGAGGAGTTTTGAGATAAGGTCTTCATTTGAGATTTTCTTGTCCACCATGGAAAGTTGATTCACTATTCGAGTGAATCGGTCAATTGTCTCCTCAATCTTTTCACCACTCTTCGTACCAAACATTTCATATTCCTTCATGAACATTAGTCTCTTGTCCATTATTACTTGCTCAGTCCGTTCGTGTATGATTTCAAGCCTTTTCCATGCTTCATGGACTGTTTCAAGACCTTGAAGTCTTATAAACTCGGTGGTGGTTAGTGCACTGGAAAGGATATCGAATGCTTTATTGTTAATGGCAAAGTTTTTCTTCTCTTTGTCAGTGTAGTCATCCTCATCTTTGAACATTAATTCTCCTTTTGAGTTGGGAGTGATATGAACTTCGATTCTTTTGACAACAGCTCTCCATATATAAAATCTACAGCCTTTGAAATGATTTATCATTCCAAATTTCAACAAAGAATAATTTTAAGCATCAAACATAGGTGCTTTAGTGTTTGATCCTGAGAATAGTGTAGTTGGCTTGGAAGTTTAGGTGTAGGATGAAGAGGTTGTCATTGCCATGATCTTTAACCTTGCTACTTGCAAAGATTGACCAAGCAATCAAGGTTAGACTCTGATACCAATTGTTAGGTCCGTAATAAAGATTTTAGAGGGGGGTGAATAGAGTGTTGGACAATTTTGCAGAATTTTATAATTTTTTGCTTTCATCAACACAAAAAGAATTCAAAATAAAAGCAAGAACGGGAGATGAGAGCCAATGAATGAGTACACCGAATTTAGATTAGCTCGAATTGTAAATGATTCTACTCCACTACTACTTTGTTGCCAAAGTGTATTTTCAACAAACTACTCTTCTTATTAAAGCTGATAAGAACAACAACGGCAATACTTACACCAACAATTTAGTCTAAGCAACTACAACAATAACTTCTTGCAAAAACACTTTTGTGCAACTACAACAACTTGAGCTCTAAGAAAGAACAACTTCATGCTACCTCACCCCTTCAACAAAGTTCTCTCAAGAACTTTCTCAAAGTAGGTTGAAGAAGTAGTGGGAATCACACTTTCTCACTCGTCTAAACACAAGAAAGAGATCAAATATTTATTGTTCCTCTTGTGCTAGACTTACTATCTCTCAACATACAACAATGAAGAACAAAGAAAGGCTTAACAAGCTTTAAGCAATTTTACACATATGAGAGAAATATAGAACAATAAAGAATGAAGTTTGATATGGTTAAAGTGTGTATTTGCCTACTCTGAGCTTCTTATATTTATAGGAGGTGTTCACCACGTTTTTGGAGCCTCCCGTATGTCTTCAAGTCAATCCCCAAGTCTTGAAAAATTGAAAATAGCCTTTAGCCACTCTGTGGATGATGATTTGATCCTGCAAAACCATTTTAGAGAATCTTAGACATGGATATAATAGTCAAGGAAGCATGTGTTATGTTAGAAAAAAGTCCACAAGAAATATGGACAAGATTTAAAATAGAAAACATCATGAATATCCCTTGGATTTTGTTCCAACATTCAAAAAAATTTTAATTCTGGGGGACATCGATCAATCTATGTATCCGGGTTGAGAGATCGATATCCTTAGAGAGTTTGCTGTTTCAAACCTGCAGCACATTGATCGATCGATGTCTTTTACTTGAGAGACTGATGTATACATCGACCGATCGATGTAATATAGTTTAGAGATCGATGTCTCACAGTAAGTTTCTAGGTTTGAACTTACATATATCGATCGATCGATGTCTCTTTCTCAAAAGACTGATGTGTGCATCGATCGTTGTCCCATGGTTTAGAGATCGATGTCTCACAATAAGTTCCAACTTTGCACAAGCCTTACATAGACTGATCGATGTCTCTTCCTGAGAGACTGATGTATACGTCGATCTATCCATGTGAGAGATCGATGTCCCACAGTGTGTTTTTCTCATTTTTTCTTCAAATTGCAAGTGCTAATTTCCTTTTTATCTTTTTCAAAATATCTTTTAACTTTATCAAAACAATTCTTATCCCAACACAACACCATCTTCCTCATGTTCAATGTGGGATATTTTTAATCTAACATCTCACTCTTCTTAATGGATTAGCGAATGCGCTAGCCTCACAAAAGGATCATGATCCTGCTAATGTCTCGGATTTGACCGTTTTATCTTGTCGACGCTTATAGCTTTGATATCATAGTTGTAATGACACAACTATACCTAGCTAATTGCATCTATGGCGCCTGTTCGAATTCGATAACGTTACTATAGACAATCTTTATTGAATGAATGGCAATTGAATCAGGTTTCTTACCTTCTTTGGCCGGAAAAAGATTATTATGTGACAATATTTCCTCTTTCAAATGATTGAATTTGAGTTTTTATAGTGTGGTTTAACAGCTTTTCAGATTATGATATCCTCCATGGAAACCAATCCACTTTTTCCTGAGAATAACCCGAGTGCTGCTTTTACCACTTACCAACCGACAACAAATTCTTATTAACTACTTAACTGTCACTCAAATTTTAATATTCGTTAGTTTACTTTGTCCGACGTTCCATCAGTCTAAACTGACTTCGGCTTTTTAGAAGTCAGAGAATTCTTGGTGTCTTCGGTACATTCATCTGTAAGATTCTTCTTGCCCAGAGCACATGTAGAGTCGAATAATATATATCATTATCGTCTCATTTCTGGCTATTGGACAAAATCTCAAGCCTTGTTTGATTTAGCGAACTTTCAAGTTAAAGATTCGTGTCGGGAAAATTAAAACACTATCGAAAATGACTTGCATTACTGATGAAAACAAAATGTCGTTGTTAAGTCCTGATTTATTTTTGACAAATCAGCGACAAATTCTTAAAAAAATTTACATCAACAGTATCCAATCCTTACTTGGAATAACATTTTTCCTTGTTCGTGACGTTGTGAGAAAAATTAGTGACTTCTAAAACGGAACCTAAAAAATTGAGATCTCGAATAACTGAAGAAATAGAAGCAGGATCACATGCTTAATTAGGTCATATTTCGATAATGATTGAAGTTAATAACAAGTAAAAAGGTAAATATGTTTCGAAAAGACAAGTTTTCTAGTGAAGGTAGAGTACACATGCAGACCCGGTAGAGTACATCGTAAACTACGATTAGTTTGATTAAAATTGTAAATAAAGACAACGGGCTATCTGGACATATGACACTGTCATTTTAGAATCTTACTATAAAATGTAACATGTTTTTGTGGGATCATAGAAGATCAAGACCAAGATCATATACACATGACAGAGGTTATACATCAATGACTCGTTCAATGTTCTTTGCTCGTGGCAGTGTTGGGCCTTCTCATATCTATGTTTGTTTTTGCCAAAGGTTCGGAACAGTCGAATCATCCCAACAACGCCATTGTGATTCTCCTACTTGTGAATTTTCAGAAACAACAAACGCAATAGCATCTACAATGCGCAGATCACAAGAAAACACAAACAAGACGAATGCGATCTTAAGAGGAATCAGAATAAGAAACAAAGGAGGGAAAGCATAGGTAGAGAGCAATTGCAGAGAAGTGGTCACTGCCACTATGATTTCTCATTAATCAAAATGGAATAGCGTCGAACACTTTATACAGAGGAAGGCTGCAATTCTGAAAATAACTACCTCTTGAAATTACAAGAATACCCCTATCAACTAACATTACAAAGCGTAACTAAAAGGGTAACCATGTAATTTCACTACTTATTTAAACCTCCCGCCAGCTGCATCTCCTTCTTCCTTGCGCTCATCGCACCTGTTGACTCTCCCGCGTGCAGTGTGTTGCTCACCATCACTAGCAACTGATCATCCTCCGTAACTACCCAATTCCGTATATTAAACGTCTCCTCTTTCTTGTAGAACCATCAATTTGATTGGTCTTCAACTCCAGCTTCCTCAACACTCTTCCAGCTCTTGTATGTCCATCTTGAGCAGGTTTGTAACACCCCCCTCAAGCTCTGCTTGCTATAAACATTGTAAGTTCCCAGTTTGCTTAAGAGTTCAATCATCCGTCTGCTGTCCAAAGCCTTAGTAAACAAATCGGCTAATTGAAATTGTGTTCTAACAGGCATTAACTTCACTATCTGCTTCTATACCTTCTCTCTCACTATATGGAAATCAATTTCAATGTGTTTAATACGCTCATGAAAAACTGGGTTTTCTGCAACGCAAAGAGCACTCTTACTGTCACAAAACATTTTCACTGGATGTTGATCTTTGAGCCCCAGATCCTCAGCTAAATACAGCAACCATTGGATCTCACACACAACTGAAGCCATTGCCTCTATATTCTGCTTCAGCAGATGACCTTGACATAGTATTTTGCTTTTTTGATTTCCAGGATATCAAAGCATCTCCCAAAAATACTCAGTATCCTGATACAGACCTTCTTGTTTCATGGCATCCAGGCCAGTCTGAATCCACAAATCCTTTTAACCTTAATTCTCCTGAACTGGGAAATAGAAGTCCTTGCCCAATAGATCCTTTCAAATACCTCAATATCCTATTAGCTGCTTTCAAATGATTCACCGTAGGGCAGTCTAAAAACTGGCTCAATTGTTGCACCCCAAAGGAAATGTCAGGACTAGTAATGGTCAGGTAAATTAGTTTACCTATAAGTCTTCTGTAAGATGCCACATCCTCAAACATTTCTGAATCATTATGCATAAACTTCAAGTGACTCTCCATTGGACTAACTATGGGCTTGCTTCCTAAGAATCCAGATTCTTCCAGAAGCTCTAATGTATACTTTCTTTGATTTATTAGTATGCCTTTGTGTGATCTTGCCACTTCAATGCCAAGGAAAAACTTCAGTTCACCCAAATTTTTGATCTTAAACTTTCTGTGCAATGCTCCTTTAATGTCTTCAATTGCATTCGGATTATCACATGCCAATATCAAATCATCTACGTGCACCAGTAATACCAAAAATGAATTTCCAAATCTCTTAGTAAACAGAGTGTAATCATTCATGGATTGGGAAAAGCCTTCTGAGATCAAAAAAAGCTGTCAACTTTGCGTTCCACTCCCTGCTCGCTTGTTTTAGTCCATATAGAGATTTCTGTAGTTTACACACTAATCCTTCTTGTGGTAACCTGACACCGGGAGAAGGAATCATGTATATATCCTCATGCATATTACCATGTAGAAAGGCATTGTTTATATCTAATTGGTGTATATGCCATCTCTGCCTAGCAGCCATTGCAAGAACCATCCTGACAGTGCTCATCTTAGCAACTGGAGAAAAGGTATCCTGATAATCTACTCCCAGTTGTTGAGTGTAGCCCTTTGCTACTAGTCTTGCTTTGTATCTCTCCAATGTGCTATCAGACTTGTGTTTTATCTTAAACACCCACTTACACCCAATGGGTTTCTTTCCCTCTGGCAGTTCAGTCAGTGTCCATGTATTGTTGCTCTCTAACGCTGATATCTCATCTTCCATAGCCTTCTCCCATTCAACAGATCTAGTTGCCTCTGCATAAGTTCTAGGTTCTGTACGTACACTAATATTTAATGCATATATTTTGAATTTTGGAGCTAACAGATCAAGAGTAAAGTATTTGTCTGGAATATGTGAAGTAGATAAGGCACTGAGTTGGTGTGGCTGTGAATTAAATTGAGTGCTGGATTTGGCTAGTTTTGCCACTTGATTACAATAGTATTGGCTCAGATAAGATGGTGGATGTTTTGCTCTACATGGCCTTTTTAAGGGTAGATCCACTCTAATAGACCTAATCGGAATGGGAAGCAAGGAATGAGCTGTTGGATTTATATAGACTGGAGTTGATGAATCATGATTGTCTGAAGTATGACTGAGAGGTTTTTTATCTGTACTTGGAGAAGATGTTTGAGAAGTAGATTGCTATTGAGAAGGAGGCTAAGAGGAGTGATCGTTTGAGACAGGAGGAGTGTGGTTGGAATTATTAAAAGTTAGAGATTGATATGTTGCTGACTGAGGCCCCCTAGATGTGGAAATGGGTCTGAGTTGAGCATCATTGTCACAGCTAGGTGAGTGGTTGTCAGGAGCATAAGAGACAGTGGAAGGGTTGGAGCTAGTAGGATAGGAAGAAGAAGATGGCATCGAGTCAGTAATAAAAGGGAAAAAGGATTCGACAAATGTCACATCTCTGGATATGAACACATCCTTTGTGCATAAATCTTGTAAAACGTAGCCTTTGGTGCAGTGAGATAGGCCCAGGAATATACTTCTCCTTGCTCTGGAACTGAACTTATCAACAGCAGCAAAACATAGACATCCAAATATTCTAAGGTTGGTATAGGAAGGGGAATGTTTATAGAGTAACTCATAAGGTGATTTATGATGAAGCAGGAGATATATTGATCAAATATACAGCGTGCTGCATGCAAAAACCCCAGTAGGAGGTTGGGACTTGGGACTGCAATTTAAGAGCTCTTGCTCCGTTAAATATGTGTTGTTTTTTTTTCAACTACACCATTTTGTTGAGAGGTGTATACACAACTAGTATGATGTATAATTCCTTTGGATGCAAAAAAGGAGGTCATCTAAAATTCAAGGCCATTATTTTATCACCTTTATGCATGTGCCAAACTGTGTCTGTACATAGTTCCAGAAACTTTCTATGATTTTCCTGGTTTCAGATTTTGTTTTCATCAAATATGACCAACAAAATCTAGTATGACATCCACAACAGTAAGAAAGTAGTGCTGCTGATACATGGTTGGGTGTTTATAAGGTCCCCAAATATCCATGTGAACAAGGAAAAAAAGTGAAGGGGATACAGAGTGAGATACAGGAAAGGACAAACGTTTTTGTCTAGCTAAAGGACATATAGTACAAGAATGAGAGTTAAAGTTGGAATCCAGTAACGGGTCTAACCTATTGATCTCTTGTAATCTAGATGAGGCTTGATGGCCAAGTGTGGCATGCCAAAGAAAGGAGTCTAAGGAAGAAGAGGAAGCTGCAAGTACTGGCCAAGAATCGGCTGAAGCAGCAGTATGCTGGAACTGACAAAACATATGATACAGCCCTTGAAAAATCTTAGCTGAACCAATCATCATCTTGCTCATATGGTCCTGAATATAGCACATATTGGAATGAAATGATACGTCAATATTCTCACTAAGGGTAAGATGACTGAGTGATATCAGATTAAAGGTGAATGATGAGACATACAGTACTTTATGAAGTTTAAGTGAGGGAGTGACACTCACTGTTTCCATATGTGTGACATTGGTGGAATGATTGTTGGGTTGCTTTACATATATGTTTGAGACAGAATGATAAGAGTCAAAGAGAGAGAGGGAACAACAGATGTGATCCGTAGCCCCTGAATCAAATATCCATATACAAGAACTTTTAAGTATTACATTACCTTGAGACTTACCAGAATTAGTGGTCTGTTGAGCTGACAGTACAGCATGGTGAGCCTTTGATGTCTCTGCAACATTTGTATTCATCAAGACTCCCTTATCCCTGTGTTCCTGCAACATGCTCAATAATTGTGTATATATTGATCCTGTGTCATGGATGGGATGACCTGTGCAGAAGCTAGGGTGACATTGTCATTTACTACTTCATTGATCTGATATGTCTCGCTTTCAGACTAATTATACACATTTGACTCACTTTCTATACAGTTAACTTGTCCCTTTTGCTTGTACCCAGGGGGAATTCCATGCTTTCTATACCATTTGTCAATGATGTGACCTATCGTACCGCAATATGTACACACAGGGGCTTTGGAATTACCACTACAATACCTCTGATTTTGAAATTCTTTCTTACCACCTCTACTAGCAGGTTTCTGCCAACTTAGATTTCCACCATTGAGATTCACTTGACTAGATCCAAAATTTCCATATCTTTGAATGCTGTTGGTGCTAAGTACGTGTGAGGGATTGTTGTTAAACTGATTTTGTCCTCCTGAACAGTGCAGTTTCTTTTCTAACTTTACTGTCATGGCAAACGCTGTTTTCAAATCTTGCAATGGAGTGGACAAAAGAACATGAGATTTCACAAGTTCATATTCATCATTAAGTCCTTTAATGAACCTAATCACATAATCATCTTCTATAAATTTGTTGATCTGGCTGGACACATTATATGTACACATATTACAAACACAGCTAGGAATTGCTCTAAGCACTATGAGTTCTTCCCAAAGAACCTTGAGTTTTGTATAATACTCGGTGACTGAACTGCTCTCATGCCTAGTAGCGTAAAATTGTTCTTGCAAATAAGATAGCCTAAACACATCAGCATTACCATATTTATGCTTAAGATCATTCCATATATCCAACGCATTGTTAAACCACATCACACTTTGTCCAATTGATGGAACAACTGAATTGACAATCCAAGCAGCGACCATATTATTTTCCTTGGTCCAGGCAGCATACTTACGATTAGTTTCCAGTGGTTTAGGAATGTTACCTGTGATAAATCCAACCTTATTCTTTGATTCAAGTGCTCTTCAAATCATCCTGCTCCATCCATGGTAATTATTTCCATCCAATAATGGTTGCACAAGTACAAGAGATTGAGTGTCTCTTGGGTGTATGTAAAGTGGATCCTCTGTTGGATCAATTAGAATAGAAGATGTATTCGCCAAAGAATGTTTTGACCTGCCAGTTGAATTTGGATTTGAAGCCATGAATGTCCCAAAGTTCATTGATCAATCATCAATGATTATGGAGAAACCGCTCTGATACCATGTGAATTTTCAGAAACAACAAACGCAATAGCATCTGCAATGTGCAGATTGTTGGACCATGCACCAACAATAAACACCACTAGAGGGGGGGTGAATAGTGGTTAGCGGAAATTACACTACAACCCTTTGTTAAAATCCCCTTTGAAAACAGAAACTGAGACCACCTCAGATTCATAACCTGTTTTTCAAAAATTCACAAATAATTGCACACAACTCCAAAAATTATGAAACTTTATAGAATTTAGGTTCAATGAGTTAACAAGACTTTTTCGAAAAATCAGACAAAAATAAGATTGTATGGCCCTTCAAACAAATAAAAAGATTCAGATGGTCAATCTGGAAAGAATTTGGCAGAATGTTGCCGATTTTGCAAAACGTATTTCTCTTTGAATACTCAACCAAAAAGGTTTATCTTTATATCAAAACACTCACTAGGATGTGTAGATGAAGTTTCCAAAAGGCCCTGACCTTAAAAAATTCTTGAAAAATACAGAATTTAAGTTTTATCAAAACTGGTCAGATTGCAGCCAGATTGGAGCAGTTGTCTTGCAAAGACTGAAAGACTAACTTTCCCTTGCTCAAATCAAGTGATTCTTGTTGCAAATGAAAGATAACAGTTTGAAGTATAACTCCACCAAAAATCACGAATTTTGAAAATGTTTAGTTATTTTTTCAAATTGTGTGAAGTTATATGAAAACTGCAGTCAAAAACGGGCAGAAAGCAGAAATAAAGAAACAAGAGAAGAACACCGAGGATTTATCCTGGTTCGGTCAATGTGACCTACTCCAGTCCCAAGGAGCACCTTTCTTTGGATTTCACTATGAAATGAACACCTTACAACAAGATCCAAGCTTGATCCTTGGGTTATACACCAACCCTACTCAAGACTTGGTTAATCACCTTCTAAGCAATACTTAGTTGCAACTCCTCTAACACCTATTGATGTAGCCTTATAAAGATGGCTAATCAATCTTACAAATGAAGCTCAAGAGGCTTGTAGCTCACCACAATACAACAAGAACACCTTTGCTATAATGAATAAAACAATAACAACAAGAAGATGAAGATGAAAGCTTAGACAATTCAACAAATGCTTGTGAGCTTCAAGTGTGTTTCATCTTCTTCTCCAATGCCTCTATTTATAGTGTGATTTGAGCCTTGAAGATAAGAATGCACATGTGTCACCATCTTCATCATCAATTCCAAATGTCTTCTCATCATTGGTTGGCCTTGTACACTTGGCAAAATAAAACACAATGATTGGACCACCTTGGATGTCACCTTGGCCGATTTTTGCACCTTGAAAAATGACTTGGAATTTGTCTTGAATTATCCTTAGCAAGAATTGATAATAAGAGAAGATAATTCCTCAACTTCTTGGCACAAGAATAGGCATGTGAGCTTTTACTTTTTCAAATCAAAAATTCAGCACCAATTTGAATGTAGTAGCCGTTGGTTACTACAAAATTTTCAAAAAATATTTCTTGATTTTCTTAAATAAAATAAGAAAGGATAATATCACCAAATTATCCTCAATTTCAAGCACTATAATAAGACATGTGAAGTCTTCATTTGACTTCGAAAAATCTGCTGAAAAACACCCCCAGAAGTAGCATATAGCCGTTGGCTATATTTAAAATTTCCAAGTTGGCAATTTTGCCAACTAGCTCCTTTTTGGTTGGTCCACTTGTCTCCAACTCATAAAATGAATACCACATCATGTCCACCTGATTAATCACGTTTTTCAACATATATATATATGTGTAGCAACTCAGATTTTTGAAGAAGAAATAAATAGATAACAGTTGACAAGATTATGTCAACGTGTAACACCGAAATTCCCCAATATTTCTTCTTATATGTTGAGATCATTTCCACACCTTTGACACCTTTAATATCTCTGAATAATGATGATAAATGTTCTCTTATAACATATATAAGATTCTTCAAGAAAAAATAGAATGTGACATCTCAAATCGTCACATATCCAGCTATAGTCAATAATATCATCGGTTGAGAGAATAAGACATAAGATCACCATATTATCTTCAAAATAATAATAAAACAGCTCCAGAATGAAGATAATAATATGCTCAAAAGATTCCTTGAGTGAAAATACCATAAATACCCTTGGGGGTAAAATGACCAAAATACCACTGGTGTGAGAAAACTCCCGAAATGACACGGATGGTCAGAAATAATCACAATTCCACCTTTTTCATGATAACCAAGATAATAATACACCCTTGGAATATTTTTCACCATATGATGTTCCTACAAAACTTAAAATACCAATTTTGCCCTTTTTGGTAAGTTGTAGAAACTTCCAAGGCATGTTAGTCACAAGATAATAATAATCACCAAAAACACATAATAAGCACATAATGAGCATGCATAAATCATGTACAAATGAAAACAACCAATTTATCACATTTTAGAAAAATATTCCTAAAAACCCTAGACATCGATCGATCGAAGTGCCTCAGCTTCAGAGATCGATGTCTCACAGAAAATTTCAGAGTTTGCCTCTGACCTACATCGATCGATCGAAGTGAGGGTTCGATGTACACCGATCGATCGATGTGTCTCAGGTTTAGAGATCGATGTCTCACAGAAAGGTCTTGAACTTTTCTTCCTTACATAGATCGAACGATGTGAGAGATCTATGTACATAGATCGATCAATGTGCAACAACCTGAGAGATCGATGTGAACTTTTTCAACTTTTTCAAATTTTAATCACATATAATACCATGTGTGACATTTTAAAGTATTCACCACTTAAAATCATGACTTTGAAAATTATCCAAATATATTTCTCAACATTCTCCCCCTTTTGGATGATTTTCAAAATAACCTAACATGATTTTAATGTCACAACTTATAACAAAAAATTTAACCAAATATTTTCAACCTTTAAATAGTATGCTGCTCTCCCTCAATTCATACTCTCCCCCTTAACTTATGCTCCAAAATTTATACCAATTAAAACTTAGCATATGATTCATCATGATCATGACTTACCACCTAAAATCTTGACTTACCACCTAAAATCATGTTCTTATTCTATCTCCCCATTTATTTTGCAAATCATGCAAAAGATAGAACTACGCAATGGTATCGTAAGTCATCATTCCTAATTTGGCTCGTAAGTTTTCAAAAGTGGCTTGATTAAGGGGTTTGGTGAAGATATCAGCGATTTGGTGATCAGTTCTTATATGGTTTATCACTATGTCCTCATTTTGAACATGATCGCGAAGAAAGTGGTATCGCACCTCAATGTGTTTGGCCTTAGAATGAAGCACCGGATTCTGTGAAAGATTGATTGCACTTGTGCTATCGCAGAAAATTAGAATCTTATTCATTTTAATGCCAAAATCACTAAGTTGCTGTTTGAGCCAAAGTATTTGGGTAGTACATAAACTCAAAGCGATATACTCGGCTTCAGTGGTAGAAAGAGCTACACTAGCTTGCTTTTTAGAAAAACAAGAAATCAAGTTGGTTCCTATGAATTGACATATACCGCTAGTGGATTTTCTATCTAACTTGCAACCACCATAATCAGCATCACTATATGCGTGTAATTCCAACTTAGCGTTTCTATCATACCACAGTCCTAAGTGAGGTGTATGCTTAAGATATCTAAAGATCTTTTTCACTGCATTGTAATTTGATACCTTAGGACAAGATTGAAACCTAGCACACATACACACACTAAACATGATATCAGGTCTTGATGTAGTTAAGTATAACAATGAGCCAATCATAGACCTATAGAGTGTGTCATCAAAAGGTTTACCATTTTCATCCTTATCAAGTTTGGTACTAACACTCATAGGGGTAGTTGTAGGTTTCAACTCTTCAAAACCAAATTTCTTAATCATATCATTGACATACTTAAGTTGGCTAATATGAATTCCTTAAGGGGTTTGTTTAATTTGAAGTCCTAAGAAATAATTCAACTCTCCTACCATTGACATTTCAAACTCTGACTTCATACATTCTTCGAAGTCTTTTACTAAAGTAGGGTTGGTTGAACCAAAGATTATATCATCTACGTATATTTAAACTATTAACAAATCATTACCTTTTATTCTTAGGAATAATATGTTGTCGATGGTCCCCCTTTTATAATTATTTGCAATAAGAAAGTTTGCAAATCTATCATACCAAGCTCTTGGAGCTTGTTTTAAACCATATAGAGCTTTCTTAAGCTTATAAACATGGTTCAGATTCTTCGGATCTTCGAATCCAGGAGGTTGTTTGACAAACACTTCTTCTTGGATGTATCCATTCAAGAACGCACTCTTGACATCCATTTGGAAGAGCTTAATTTTGCTTATACTTGCAATCGCAAGTAACAATCTAATTGCTTCTAGCCGTGCAACGGGTGCAAAGGTTTCTTCATAATCTATTCCTTCTTGTTGATTATAACCTTGTGCGACTAGTCTAGCCTTATTCCTTGTAATATTTCCTTGTTCATCCATTTTATTCCTAAAGACCCATTTAGTTCCTATGATAGACTTGTCTTCAGGTTTAGGTACTAAGTCCCACACGTTGCTCCTTGTGAATTGATTTAATTCCTCATGCATAGCATCTATCCATGATATGTCACCTAAGGCTTCCTTTACGTTCTTAGGTTCTAATTGTGAGATTAAGCTATGTCCTTCAAGTTGACTTATATTTCTACGTGTTCTAACCCCAACACTTGGATCCCCAATGATTAGTTCTCTAGGGTGCCACCAATTCCTAGATTGACTAGGTTCACCCTCATCTTGTTCAAATGTTTCATTAGTATGAACATTATCATATGTAATAGGATCATTAGTTATATCATCTTCCAATTGCAAAGTTTCTTCATTTATTTCATCTAAGGGTTCATGCATGTCTTGTTCAGGGGGTGTTGGTTCTAGATGATCAAGTACATGCTCAAGTAATATATCATCATTAAACATATTTTCAACATTTGTTTCTTGCTTATGTTGATGTTTATTACTAACTTCAAAGCATGCATTTTCATTGAATTTAACATGTATGGATTCAATTATCTTTCTAGATGCAGGATTATAACACCTATATGCTCTTGAGTTAGTAGAATAACCAACAAATATGCATTCAATAGACTTTTGTTCAAACTTATCTAGATTGTCCTTAGTGTTCAGTACAAAACACTTACATCCAAATGCTTTAAGATAATCTATCTTGGGTTGTCTATTGTTTAGCAATTCATAAGGTGTTTATTTAATTTATTTCTTATAGTAAGCCTATTTATAATGTAGCACGCACAACTAACAGCTTCAGCCCATAAATATTTAGGTAATTTATTTTCACACAGCATTGTCCTAGCAACTTCTTGAATCGTTCTATTTTTACGTTCAACAACTCCATTGAGTTGTGGTGTTCTAGGTGGTGAGAATTCATGTTTTATTCCATACAGTTCACAAAATTTGATTACATCTTTGTTTTTAAATTCTCCACTCCTATCACTTCTAATCCTTTTAACATTTTCTTCATAAATGTTTTCAAGTTGCTTAATAAGCGTTTCAATTGCTAATGGAGCATCGTCTTTGTGTGTTAAGAACAATGTCCATGTGTAGCGTGAGTAATCATCTACTATGACACACACATAGTAGTGTCCACCTAGACTTCTTGTCCTACTTGGACCAAATAAGTCTAAGTGAAACAATTCTAGTACATGACTAGTACTCACTTCATGTTTCGGTTTTAAAGTTTCTTTAATGTGTTTTCCCTTAATACATGTTTCACACATTTGAAAATTATCTAAGTCTAACTTAGGAATTCCTCTAATTAAATTCTTCTTAGACAATTTCCTAATGGTTGAAATTCCTATATGGCCTAATCTTCTATGCCATAAATTTACATCTAAGTCATGTGATATTAGACACTTAACCTTAGCATTTAACATGTTATCAAAGGTAAGGGTATAAATATTTCCATCTCTATTTCCTTTTAAAACCGTTTTTTCCTTTTTCATTTATTATATCACAAGAATTGGGAAGAAAGGAGACATTATAACCACAATCTATAAGTTGAGAAATACTAAGTAAATTATAAGATAGATTGCTTACTAATAACACATTTCGTATTTGAAATGTGTTAGGGTCTCAATTGTTCCTTTTCCAACAACTTGTCCTTTGTTGTCGTCACCGAATGTTACTTTTCCTCCATTCTTGATATGTTCCAATTCGATGAATAGTTTGGGGTTCCCCGTCATATGCCTCGAACATCCACTATCTAAAAAACCATTTGGTTTTTAGATT
>AP025045.1:31148894-31258819 GCA_036186865.1 Eustoma russellianum | reverse complement strand
GTATAAAGTTGGCTGTAACGTAAAACCGGGATGGAAATATAAGCCGGGGCGCGTTACAGGGTATAAAGTTATGTGATGTGATCGGACATTATGTCATGCATTGCACTGTTTTAAAAGAGAAAGTGTTCATGCATTTGAGAATGTGTAGTGTAGTGCATATTTTGACATGCATCACGAGGGTCAATGTGGTATGAATGTGGGTGGTATCTGATTGCCAACGAATTGTTAATTGTGTGCAAATTGCTGTACTTGCTTTATTACGTAATTCATTTATATATTTGGAAGCTTTCCAAGACATGTGCCCCACAATTCCCTTGAAGTATATGTATTACTCATGTCTTGCCATGTGTTGATCCCGTATGTCTTATAAGCGGGTTACTTGCTAGCGTTTTTGCTAAGGGTACTACCTTTGTGATTGCAGATGAGCCTAGCTACGACATGATATTCATAGAAGACGATGGCGAGTGGGCTGAATGGGATATATAGAGTCATGTTGGGAGCTAGATGACACAGTTGTTATTTATTTTAGTTCTTTCATACACTTGAGAATTAGTTCGTTATTACTGTGACTACCCTTAGAGATGTTATTATCATTTGATGTATTGAATTGATGGTGGAGATTTATTAGATACATGTTTCCGCACTTGTTTCTCTTACGTCATGGATGATGTGTATTCTAGAGATGAGATGTCTTGTAGTCTTCTCAGTAAGCTACGACGGGTGAACCGGTTCGGATTCCGCTGTCCGGGTCGGGGCGCTACAGGTGGTATCAGAGCCTAGGCTTCAGATCTACCTCGGAGACCTAGGTTATGACATGTAGAGTCTTAAGTTATGATTTTCACCTTAAGTTGATCTTTAGGTCTAAGTATGTGATCCTATATGTAAGTTTGATTTGGATGGGTGTGTGCGAGCGCGATAAAAGTTAATCAATAAACGTTACTCTACTTAGGGTACAAATCCTACCTTGTACAACGCATATGGGCTTTCAGTACTTATGTTTTTAGAATTGCTGAATGCTAATAAGCGTTGATTTTGCAGAAAAATGCCCCGAAGAGATAACCAAGGAAACGGTGGCAATGGGGACGAGAACCCTCCACCACCACCAGTGTCAGTACCCCAGGCACTAATAGATGCTATCACAGTGATAGCGCAAAGTGTTGCTCAGCAGCAGCAGCAACCCCTCCTCTACCACCGCCTCGGCGTGACATAAGGTATTACACTAGGGAGATGCGAAGCGTGCATGTCCCAACCTTTGAGGGAACCACTTTGAGGATACGGCCTCATCGCACGCCGTGTTTCTCCAGGTCCTGATATTAGAAAATAACTTACGATTTTGCTCATAAGACACAATCTTAGACCTAAGTGATGATTTGAACTTAAGGCGATGATCATGAACATAGGCACTGACCTCAGTTATAAGCAATGATTCTGAACATAAGTCACGATCTTAGACATAAGTAACGATCTTGATTACGAGTTTAGGCATAAGTACGGAATTAGTAATAAGTGTTGATTTTGTACAAATTATGATTTGGAAATAAGACGCGATCTTAGAAGTAAGAATGATGATGCCAAGAACGATCCTAGAGATAAGTTATGATCCTAAATTATAGGGGGCCAACGGTTTTGGAGACACATATATCTAAGATACCCCATGCACTTTTCCCTTATGTAAGGTTGATCACAACTCTTTAAGCCGTGATCTTAGCAACCCTAGTTGGACAATATACAATTGATTTGAATGAATTATGATGTTAATCAGAACATTCTAGTACAAACCTTAGATCAATATTACCGGGTCAGGCAGTAACTCGGGCTACCTTACTTTAATTGCAACATAGTACTTGACGCCACTATGGTAAATTAGAGAAGGTCCATTTCCATACCTGGACGGTAATATCATAGTAGGCTTAGGACTAAGTTGGGACCATAGCCACTAAGAAATGAATAGTAATAGTGGAGTAAATACTAAGGGATGATTTATAGTAGCATGATAGAAATTAAACAACGATTTATAAGCATTATGATCAGTAGAGTTAGTGAAAGATACTGTCAACAGAGTTTATAGTTTACAGTTAAGATGCTAATTTTAGAATTACCAAAATAGGCCGATCATATTAGTCTTATTAGCGATATTGATTTGCAGTGACATACGAAAATCTACTATAGGATACACATTGGAACGATAAAGTGTCACAAAATCTTTAGCTAAGTGATGAACCCCTAGAAACATAGAGTTACTTGGCTTGAGTCGAGTAGTCTTGAAGTTGCAAGGAAGCAAGCTTGAACAAGTAATAATTACTGTTCAGGTGAGACTAACTGAATTAGAATTAGCGGTTAAAATAATCCAGCAAGAAGTGCGATGGATTAGTGTGGCGCACGGAAGTACGGTAAATGAGAATAATTTAAGACGAATAATATTGAGTTTCCATGGTCTCAGCTAAAGATGTTATCATGAGTAGACGAACATTAGACCTATAAGATACGGTACTTAGAAAGATTTATTCCTGACCATAAGAGTGGATTATAGAAATTATACGAAGTATGGATAAATATGTTCCAAGCGGTTAAATATTTATACATGAGCACGTACACCAAGATATACCCTATATTTCAAAGATTTTTCAATTTTTCTAAGTATTTTAACTAGCTTGCTTATTTATAGTCTGCTACCTTAACCATGTTATATCTTCTTCCGTATTCGTACTCCAACCTGATGGAATTTCAACTACTATTGACAAGCTCTGAAAAATAGACACATTTTAAAATGTTGAGGATTTGAAAAACAATATGTCTATATATTTTTGATATTACTTTACAAATTTTCGTTTAACTATGTTTATTTTGTTAAAATAATGTGAGTTGTTGATTATCGATATCGCAAGCATTTATTCTTGGAATTATCACCTGCTTGCTACGAAGTTACCTAATATTTTGTGAGACAAAAAGTAGTTGCAAAACGTACATTCTTTTTGAAAGAGATATACCACTTCCAAATTATTTTATAAACCTTTATGTCGTTGAGTTTCAAATGGTTTTTAGGAGGTCCTACCTGAAACACTCTTGAGAGTAGGATATACTCATATATATTCCTTTCTTCCTTGTTTGAGACATTCTTGCGAGCAAGTTAGTCTTTCTTTTTATAAGAGGTCATGTGAATCAACATCTGCGAAGACAATTTTATAATACTTTAGCTCGCATGTTTACAAAAAAAAAATTAGAGATACTGTATAACTAATTGAAGCTATATTTTGAATTATAGCCACTTATAACTGCATTTTTATAAAAAAAAGAAGCATGTCCATACATATAGTTCGTATATTAGGCTTATGACGGTATCTCTGAGAGAATTAAGAGCATGATCATAGAGCTAGTTGGTAAGTATATAAGAATTACTTTTGAAGACTTAGTTGCTTTAAGGAGGGGTAACGGTTACCGTATTGGCATACACAAAGGAGGTTAGTATGGTTGAGTATTTAACTGATAAATCATATGGGATAAGTTTATGAATCGGGGATCGTAGATTGCGATAAGCTGGGTGATACACGTCAAGTGGGTAAGTAGAAGATTGTAAGCACTCATTAGCAAGGACTAAGGATTGAATCGCATAAGGGCTAGAGCACCTTGAGAGACGTAGTATCGACTAAATTAAATCGTACTAGAGTACATCGTATTTCGGAAAAAGAAGGATATATACATATGGCTTCAGGGATGAATCTTGTGAGCAGGGCGTAAGTTAAAGATTGGGCTACACTTAAGAACTGACTTTAGAGGGTTGTTCATGATAACCAATATAGGTTCGATATAGACCGACGATTAAGTCATGAAGCGTGTATATTGACGTTACCCTTAAGGTTGATTCGAGGACTATACAAGAATAGGTTACGATCTATCAGGCGATGGACAATAGATTTAAAGAGTACATGGTGTGCTTACACACTGAATGTTTTGAGAACTTAGTCCTGTACCGAGGAAGTGAAATGAGTACCATATCGGAATACGCAAGGAATACTAATTTCGGTCATGACCTTAGTAAATAATTTATGAAGGGCTATACTAAGTCATTAATTTCGTAACGCACAAGTTTCGAGGACGAAACTTTTTGTAAGTGGGGTGGAATGTTACGCCCCGCACCCTCCGTAGAATAATTAAGAGATAAAGAAGAATTAAATGAGATTAATGACGGTCAACCGTAATTAATTACGAATTAAATAATAAGATTAATGGGAATTAATTGTGGGTTTAAGTATTGAAATTAATGAGGATTTAGTTTTGAATTAAATTTTAGGATTTATCCTTTAAGATAAATAGGGAAATAGGATATAATTTAGAAACTCCAAACTTTTCCCTTTCCTTATAAAAACTGACATAGCATCAGTTTTCCCTTTTCTCAGAAGAGAGAACGACGCAAATCCTCTCCTCCTAGGCGGTTTTCATCTCCCCTAAACCTTAGGCGAAGAACTGCGCTAGATCTTCATCCAATCTTCGTCCGTTCTTCGTTCCTTCTTCGAGTAATCAAAGGCAAGTAATCACTTATAAGTTCTACGATTTGCGAAAGAAAAGGCCTACTTTTGATATTAAATGGATCACCATGCAGTAGTTCTTTTCGTGATTATTTGTATATGATTTATGTGTTGGTGTTGAGATTTGGCCATTATATGTTGAAATCTTGTTGTTGTTCATGTTTATGTGTGATCATGTAAATCCCCATCCCTTGAATCCCACTTGTTGATGATGGCGTTGAAGGGAGGGAGAGTGAAAGGTTAGGTTTTTTTGGGGTTGATTTGATGAAAGATTCGAGTTTTAGATTGAATCGTTGACGTGCATGTGAAGGATCTGGTTTGAGAAGATAAGAATGGATTATAGGGAAGATTAGGCTTGGATGATGGGAAGAGTTGGAAAACGAAGGGGATATAGATCTGCAGATTCTGTAGAAATCGCAGGATGAAGATTCTGAAATTTATGACGTCGATCGATCGACGTATGGCGGGTGAGAGATCGACGTGCCTCAGATGCACGTCGATCGATCGACGTGGAAGGAGTGAGAGATCGACGTGCCTCAGATGCACGTCGATCGATCGACGTAGTTCAGGGTGAGGGTTAGGACGTGTAGTAAGAGGGTATATGAGTGTAGTAAGTGGGGTACGACGTGTAGTAAGTGAGGGTATGACGTGTAGTAAGTGAGGGTATGACGTGTAGTAAGTGATGGTACGACGTGTAGTAAGTGAGGGTATGACGTGTAGTAAGTGAGGGTATGACGTGTAGTAAGTGAGGGTATGATGTGAGGGTATGATGTGAGGGTATGACGTGAGGGTATGACGTAGGTTGAGTGAGAGATCGACGTGCCTCAGATGGAGTCGATCGATCGACGTCAGGGTATGACATACGTAGATCGATCGACGTCAGGGTATGACGTCAACCAGTTTTGTGGGAAAGTTAGGGAAGAAAGAGGGAATCTAGGGGTTCCTTTGGGTGATCTTAGGGACTTCTTAGGACCTGATTATGACTAGTCTAAGTCTTGGGAACATGACTTAAGATGGTGAATCAAGGTTGAAGAATTTGAAGGGTATTCGAATCGGAGTTCAACGTGGATGACCTAGGAGGGTTAAGAAATGAACGCACGAGGTTTTATAGGGTTCAATGAAAGAAGGTAGGGGTTCTCCCATTGGTTTGTAAACTTTAGAATCAAGGCTAAGTGTTGACGATCTAGTCTGAAGTATAAGCGTTGAGGTATAAGTGAGGGGATTCTTGTGTGGCTGTGCATTTATTGAAATTGAATAAGTGAATGTGAATTGCATCTATGTGAACGAGAATGTGAATGAGATGAGAAGTCCTGCATCATGGCACTTGCATTTGCATATTGATTTGAAGAGAGATGTGCTTCGGCACAAATTTGCGAAGGTGACCTGCAATGTTAACCGGGATGGAAATTTAAGCCGGGGTGCATTGCAGGGCACAAAAGACTGTAACGTAAACGGGATGGAAATATAAGCTGGGGCGCGTTACAGGGTATAAAGTTGTCTGTAATGCTAATCGGGATGGAAATATAAGCCGAGGTGCATTACAGGGTATAAAGTTGGCTGTAACGTAAACCGGGATGGAAATATAAGCCGGGGGGGGGCGCGTTACAGGGTATAAAGTTATGTGTGTGACCGGACATTATGTCATGCATTGCACTGTTTTAAAAGAGAAAGTGTTCATGCATATGAGAATGTGTAGTGTAGTGCATATTTTGACATGCATCACGAGGGTCAATGTGGTATGAATGTGGGTGGTATCTGATTGCCAACGAATTGTAATTGTGTGCAATTGCTGTATTGCTTTATTACGTAATTCATTTATATATTTGGAAGCTTTCCAAGACATGTGCCCCACAATTCCCTTGAAGTATATGTATTACTCATGTCTTGCCATGTTGATCCCGTATGTCTTATAAGCGGGTTACTTGCTAGCATTTTCGCTAAGGGTACTACCTTTGTGATTGCAGATGAGCCTAGCTACGACATGATATTCATAGAAGACGATGGCGAGTGGGCTGAATGGGATATATAGAGTCATGTTGGGAGCTAGATGACAAGTGTTATTTATTTTAGTTCTTTCATACACTTGAGAATTAGTTCGTTATTACTGTGACTACCCTTAGAGATGTTATTATCATTTGATGTATTGAATTGATGGTGGAGATTTATTAGATACATGTTCCGCACTTGTTTCTCTTACGTCATGGATGATGATGTGTATTCTAGAGATGAGACGTCTTGTAGTCTTCTCAGTAAGCTACGAGGTGTGAACCGGTTCGGATTCCGCTGTCGGGTCGGGGCGCTACAGGTTGTATGCCTTAACTTCAACTAGACAACCACATATGTGTAAATTTTTTAAACTTTTTTCAACCATTCCACAACTCAAATGGGGTTTAAGAAAGGTCTTAGATGGAACCCTATTTAAAACATATATAGCGGTTTTTAGAGCTTCAACCAAAAAGGATATAGGCCTTTTTGTTATGAATCATGCTACCAACCTTGTGCATAAGAGTCTGATTCCTTCTTTCAGCAACACCATTTGTTGTGGTTGTGCCAGGCATAGTGTATTGATCAACAATACCTTCCATTTGAAGATATTTGGCAAATGGACCAATCATTTGTTCTTTCTGTGTATTGTCGAATATTCACCACCTCTGTAGATTGGACATTTTTAATTGTCTTTCTTTTGTTTCTCTACTTCTGATTTGAAGATTTTGAACGTATCAAGTGCCTGAGATTTATCAAATACAAAATAGAGATTCCATTCAAGTACAGTATGTTAAACGGTCTACAGATATCCATGTTTATGATTTTCAGAGGCTGACAACTTCTTTTTGGCACCCTTAATGCTCTTGTTGGCTTTCTTGCATTTTATGCATCCCACAAGTACCTAAATCGGTGAAATCTAGAGTTTGCAAAACTCCTACATTCACCAACCTTTTCATTCTATAGATTGAGATATGTCCCAATTTTGTCCCAAAGTCTTAATGAGTCTACTACATACACAACGCTTTATACCATTTTCTGTTAAAGAGTATGCTCATAATGAGATCTAACTCAAGTTGAAGCACAACCAGTCAGTTTGGCAAAGCCAATGATTTTATATATTTCAATAGATTCATAGCAAAAAGATGAGAATGAAGTCATATCCAATGAGCGGAAGTCTTGAAAAAGAAACTAAATTTCTTGAAAATGATAGAATATAAAAATTGTTTTCCAAATATAGTTGAAACCAGCCTTCATGATGAGCCTGTAAGATCACATCGTTCAACAGTAGAGCGCATCTGATTTAAAGAATAGATGCATTGCTCACTTTTGGCTCTCTCAGATTTAGCAAGCCTGCAGTGTTTTTGCAAAGTGAATTGTAGAACCACAATCCATCTACCATGTATTAACCAAAACCTTAGTAAAATTAGATTCATGACACACAAAAGAAAAATTAACTTTCTTCTCCAGTCATCCCTTATATTTCATGCAATATTTCTTCCACTGTCTATTTTTCTTGCAAAATGGGCATTTATCTTATTGCCAGTTTTCTTCATTGGAAACCTTTGCCTCTTTTCGCATTTCTTTTAAAATGACTAGCAAGATGCACAATTTCTCTTGTCTCATTCTTCAACCTCTGCTCCTCTTGAACACACATGGTCAAAAGTTCATTAATTGACCAGTTTTCTTTATGTGCGTGTACAACATCTTGAATGGAATATACTCCGAAAGAAGAGAGTTGAGTATGAAATACAACAGGAATGGCTCTGATTTCAACCTTAAGGGAGCTTAGTTTAGCAGCAACATCATAAGGGCGCTGGCCATAGCTTTGTGAGAGCTTACAAATTTCTCTTCAATGGCATTAATGTAAGCTTTAATATTATCAAAACTAGGGATAGAACCCCTAATGCTTAGACTGATGCTACTGCTTAGACTTATGTGGGACTTGATGAGCATTATGCTTAGGTGATTAGATTGCTCCTGACGCTTGTAATTAGACCTCTTAAATGCATATTGATTCAGTGGGATTTGGTGTTTTCTCGTCACAGAATGCTGGGCCTAATTTCATGCACCCTAATGTCAAAAGGATGATATCCTTCCATTCATCATCATCATCATCATCCGGACCCAGTATATCCTTCCATTCAGCGTAATCGTAACCATCCAGCATTTGGAAAACTACACCTAGACCCCATGTGATTTGACCTAATTCCATAAACCTCTCATTTCGCTTGGAATTATACATTTATCTCCCCTATGGTTTGGGTTAAAAAGGAACGGCTAAGTTCCGGCGAGGGAGTTACCTTTTTAACGCAAACCATAGGGGAGGTAAATGTATATAATTTCAAACCATAAGGGAGATTTTGATAATTAATTCAAACCACGGTGGATGTAAGTGTAATTTTCTCTTTAGTGAATGAAAATAAGTGTAATTTTCTCCCAAAATTATTCTTACACACACACACATATTTAATCAAACGTATTTTTTTATCTTTAACAATATTGATTATGATCATAAAATTCATACATGTATATGACAAGCATATTACCATGGTCGGTCGGTGTAATTACTCTTAACTCCTTTATCAAATATTAAGTAGTTTGATTTTTCAAAATATAACATAACTTATATTATAAAGAAAAGTCAAATGATTTTTATTTTAAAACGAGTGTTATATATTTTTTCATGTTTTCTCATATTATTAAAATTTTGAAATGTCTATTAGTATACGAAGACTGAATAATATTTTTGTTGACTGATATGGTTAAGGAATATCATTTAAAAACAACTTATAAACATTTTTATTCTTCAATTAGATTACAAAAAGACAGTTAAAGAAAGCATTTGAGGTCTAAGATGTTATGTAATAAGTGCACGTATAACATAGATGTTGTATATAGATGGTAGTTATGTTATTTTTAAATGTTAAACAGTTTATATAAGAATAATATATTTTTATAACTTATATGCCAAATCAAAATTTAACTTAATAAACACTTACGTGTTAACGTCTTTAATATAAAAAAGACAAATTTTATGTTTCATTCAATTCTATTAAATTTTATATGCATATATATATATACATACATACATACATACATATATATATATATATATATATATATATATTTATAGACACACACACATATATATAATATTTATTTTCTATTCAGTTCTATTCACTTAATAAAACATATACGTGTTAACGTCTTTAATATAAAAGGACAAAATTTATTTTTCAGCCACTTAGATTCAGTTAATATGCATATATGTATATACACACATATAATAAGCATTCATGCATTAAATATCGGTATTATCTCTAAATATAATTAGGCAACGGAAAAATTACACTTACACCTCATGTGGTTTGGCTTGATTCCAAAACCTCACTTCTCGTTTGGAATTATACATTTACCTCTCCTATGGTTTGGGTAAAAAGGCACCGGACCATTTCCAGCAAAATCACAGGGGGTAAAACATGCCGGAAATTAGCCGGTGCCTTTTTAACCTAAACCTTAGGAGAGGTAAATGTATAATTCCAAATGAAAGAGGAGGTTTTTTGAATTAAGCCAAGCCACAGAGGGTCTAAGCGTAATTTTTCCTTCAACATTGGAGACAACCATAATAAAAAAGGAATTGTGAAAATAACTGCATAACCAAAGAAATTTAGATCATGATATATCAATCAATCAATCATACCCAGTATATCCCAGCGATTGCAAGCTATCGTTGGGGTCTAGGGAGGGTGAGAGGCGTGTAAACAATACCCCATAACAAAGGATAGAGAGTTTGTTTCCAGTGAGACCCACGGCTCTATAAAATTTAGATCATGATATGAACATATATAATCAGAATGAATTAATGAAGTCGATTCACGAGTATATTCTAAACCTTCCGTAAGTAGAAGTGCACTCATGCATAGAATATACTTAGAATGAGTGAAAATTAAACAATAGAAAATATTCTCGTACATATGCGCATAGGAATGTTCATGTATAATTTTCTTGATCAATAAAACAACCATTTCCTTGTAGGGTAGAGTGATTATCCTATAATCAAAACCATATGTTCGATGATATTTTTTTTTTATACCATACAATTTTAATATGTTGTGACTAATCTTAAATTAAGAAAATAATTCTTATATATAATCAATAAAAATATTTAATAGAAAAATCATATTGACCAAAAATACATACAAAATAAAAAGAGGAAAAAAATTTTTTGGTCAACGATCAATGTTTGACTGGGTCTGACAGTTGGGTTGAATACGGGTTGATCCAAATTGGATTAGGCAGTGGGCTCAATCCTTAAATTCGAGTAAGATATTTCCTTTTTAATAATGGCCCATGTGTTGCATGCTCCCACCTTTGATAGCTTGTCTATCTGAATGCTTGATTACTTAGATTAATGAAATATCACATGCTCTATTTATAAGCTAAGCTAGGGATCCCTTTCCATGTTTAACCGATAATTAATTCCTTCAATCAAGAAAAAAGCACGTGAAGAATTAGTAGTCAAGAGTTGTGTAGCGCCCCGACTCGGACAGCGGATTCGACCCGGTGCACCTGTCGTAGCTTACTGAGAAGACTACAAGACGTCACATTTCTCGAGTACACATCGTCACTGACGTAGAGAAATAAGTGCGGAAACATGTATCTAATGAATCTCCACCATCAATTCCATACATCAAATGGTAATAAAATCTCAAATGGTAGTCACGAAAATAGTGAACTGATCCTCAAGTGTATAAAAGAACGGAAATGAGAAATGACTATTTCAACTAGCTCCCAACATGTCTCTATGTATCCCATTCAGCCCACTCGCCATCGTCTTCTATGAATATCATGTCGTAGCTAGGCTCATCTGCAATCACAAAGGTAGTACCCTTAGCGAAAAACGCTAGCAAGTAACCCGCTTATAAGACATACGGGATCAACACATGGCAAGACATGAGTAGTAAATAATTCGAGGGAAATGGGGCACATGTCCTGTATACTTTCAAAATTTATATATAACAGTATAAGAACGTAAAACAGAAACTCTTAACAATTAACATTTAGCATCACTCAAGACATAGCAATCATCTCAACTGACTCACGTGATGCATGACAAAATATGCACTACACTACACAATCACGAATGCATGAGCCCTTTCTTTTCAAAACAGTGCAATGCATGTCACAATGTCCGGTCTCGTAACTCGTAACCCTGTAACGCACCCCGGCTTATATTTCCATCCCGGTTAACGTTACAGGCTCGTTATGCTCTGTGATGCACCTCGGCTTATATTTCCATCCCGATTAACATCACAGATCTCGTAAAACTCTACAATGCACCTCGGCTTAAATTTCCATCCCGATTAACATTGTAGAGGACTTTATACCCTGTAACGCACCCCGGCTTTATTTCCATCCCGGTTAACGTTACAGTCTTTTGTGCCCTGCAATGCACCCCGGCTTAAATTTCCATCCCGGTTAACATTGCAGGTCACCTTCGCAAATCTGTGCCGAAGCACATCTCTTTTCAAATCAATATGCAAATGCAAGTGCCATGATGCAAGACTCCTCGTTTCATTCTCGTATCTCGTTCACATAAGTAGTTCATGTGCACATGCGCAAGTATAAGTAACACACAAGCTTTCACTAACTTACACATCATAACTTTAGGCTTCAACCCTCTCGTCAACCCTTATCTTGATTCTAGGGTTTACAACCTAAGGCAAGTATCCCTAACCATCCATCATTGAACTCTCAATCACCTCGTACGTTCATCTCCTAACCCTTCTAAGTCATCCACGTTGAACTCCGATTCGAATACCCTTCAAATTCTCCAAACTTGATTCACCATCTTAAGTCATGTTCCCAAGACTTAGACTAGTCATAATCAGGTCCTAAGAAGTCCCTAAGGTCAAAAGGATCCCCTAGCTTCCCTTTTCTTCCCTTGCTTTCCCACAAAACTGGTTGACGTCATACCCTGACGTCGATCGATCGACGTACGTCATACCCTGACGTCGATCGATCGACGTCCATCTGAGGCACGTCGATCTCTCACTCAATCTACGTCGATCGATCGACGTTCATCTGAGGCACGTCGAACTCTCACTCATCCTACGTCGATCGATCTACGTCCTTCTGAGGCACGTCATACCCTCACTTGCTATACGTCGATCGATCGACGTACGTCATAACCCTGACGTCGATCAATCGACGTCCCCATTCCAGAACACCATTCTGCAATTTTCTGCAGAAACTGTAGAAATAACCCCCAATTCGACCCCAACTTCCTTCAAAACCATTCCAAGCCTATTTCCCACTATCAATCCATCCTAAATCACCCAAGACAACATCTTTAGCATACGATTCACGGATTCAAGCCTAGCACTCAAAGTACTTATCAAATCACCCAAAGATCAAATCTTTTCACTCTCCCCTCCCTTCAACCACCATTATCAACAAAGTAGGGTCAAGGGATTGGGATTTACATGATCTCATATAAACAACAATCAACGAACAAGATTTCAACATATAATGGCCAAATCTCAAACCAAAACACATAGATCTCACAAGTAGATTCACATAGAGAAATTACTGCATGGTGATCCAAATTGATATCAAAATAGGCCCTTTCTCTTTCGCAAATCGTTAAAAACTTATAAGTAGATTACTTGCCTTTGATACTCGAATGAGAATTGAAGAACGGACGAAGATCGGATGACAGATTTTGAAGAAATCCTTGCCTAGGGTTCCAAGAGGGTGAAGCCGCCTATGGAATGGAGAGGGGAAAGTCGGTTGCTGTGAGGAAATTGGAGAAACTGACGTTCAGTCAGTTTTTTTTGTATGGAAAGGGAAAAGTTTGGTGTTTCTAAATTATATCTATTATCTATTTATCTTAAAGGATAAATACTAATATTATTTCTAAAAATTAAATGCAATTAAATTCCTAATATTTAACCCTTCATTTAATTCTCATTAATCCTATTATTTAAACTCGTAATTAGTACGGTTGACCGTCATTAATTTCCGTGAAGTCCTTCTTTGTCATTTAATTACCCTACGGAGGGTGCGAGGCATAACATTCCACCCCCCCTTACAAAAAGTTTCGTCCTCGAAACTGGCGTACCTGATTAAAAGAGGTGTGGATACAGCTCCTTCATTGATCCTCAAGCTCCCACGTGGCTTCCCGCTCCGTGTGGTTACTCCACTGAACTTTGACATACGGAATGACGCGTCGGCGTAGGACTTGATCCTTTCTATCCACAATCTTAATAGGATGCTCTTCGTTAAGTGACATCTTCTTTCACATCCAATGGTTGAGCTTCAAGGATATGGCTTGGATCAGATACGTATTTCCTTAGTTGTGACACATGAAAACACGTTATGGACTTGGGACAAACTCGGAGGTAAGGCTAGGCGGTATGCTCCTTTGCCAACTTTGCTCAGTATTTCGTAAGGTCCAATATATCTTGGGCTTAACTTGCCCTTCATTCCGAATCTTGCAACCCCCTTTGGTGGGTGAGACCCGTAGATAGACCTTTTCACCTTCCTCGAACTCCAAAGGTCGCCTCTTTGTGTCAGCCCAACTCTTACTGCGATCTTGGGCCACTTTGAGCTTCTCTCTTATCACTTTGACCTTTCCAATAGTTTGCTCAACCAACTCGGGTGCAGTGATTGTCCTTTCTCCAACTTCATCCCAACAAACCGGGGATCTGCACTTACGTCTATATAGAGCTTCAAATGGCGCCATGCCAATTGCACTGTGATAGCTATTATTATATGAGAACTCATTAACTTCAGCATGCTATCCCAGTTCCCTTTAAAATCTAGGGCGCATGCTCTCAACATGTCTTCCAATGTTTGGATGGTTCTCTCGGATTGTCCATCCGTTTGTGGGTGGTATGCGGTACTCATCCTCAGCTCGGTACCCATCGCCTTCTGAAATGCCCTCCAGAATTTAGAGGTAAACTTGGGGTCACGGTCCGATACAATGCTGACTGGGACTCCGTGTAGGCTCACAATGTTATCCACATATATATTGGAAAGTTTCTCATACGACGTACCATGTGGCATAGCTATAAGTGAGCCGTCTTTGTCAATCGGTCTACGATTACCCAAATCATCTCGTTTCCATTTCTGGTCTTGGGTAGTCCCATTACGAAATCCATTGTCACGTGCTCCCACTTCCATTCTGGAATCTCTAGTGGCTTCATCAAACCACCAGGTCGTTGATATTCCGCTTTGACTTGTTGGCATATCAAACATCTCTCAACATATGCAGCTATTGACCTTTTCATCCCTATCCACCAATAGTTTCTTTTGAGGTCCTTATACATCTTAGTACTTCCGGGGTGGATAGACATCCTTGAGGTATGCGCTTCTTGAAGCAATTCGGTTCGAAGTTTGTCTTTACCGGGCACGCATAACCGATTCTGAAACCATAGACTTCCATCCCCTCGCAACTGAAAGTCTTTTACGGGTCCCGTGGATAATTTGTCGCGGATCTCTTTCAGTGCTGGATCCTCATACTGCACCTCTTTGATTCTGTCCACCAAGTCTGGGCTGATAGACAAGGCGGTAAGAACATTTGCCACTGAATCTACCAATTCAAGATCAAATTCTTCGATCTCCCTTTCCAACGGTGATTGTCTTGCGTGGCTAGACTTTCTGCTCAATGCGTCCGCCACTCTGTTGGCCTTACCTGGATGGTAGTTGATGGTCAAGTCATAGTCCTTGAGCAACTCTAACCATCTCCTTTGTCTCATATTCAACTCCTTCTGCGAGAATAGATACTTTAAGCTCTTATGATCTTTGAACACTGCACATTTCTCTCCATATAGGTAGTGTCTCCAGATCTTAAGAGCAAATACCACAGCTGCGAGTTCCAAGTCATGCGTCGGGTAGTTCTGCTCATATGGTTTCAATTGTCTTGACGCGTATGATATGACTCGTTCATTTTGCATCAAAACACAACCTATAAACAGAACGTTAGTTTAAGACTAGCATATGTATATACACTGCATTAATTGTAATGATGTACATACCTAGTCCTTTCTTAGACGCGTCGCTATAGATCACGAAACCGTCGGTGCCGGAAGGTTGTGCCAACACCGGGGCTGTGGTCAATCTCTTCTTGAGCTCGGTAAAGCTCTGCTCGCATTCCGCAGTCCATTCGAACTTAGTCTTCTTCTGCGTAAGTCGACTCAATGGAACTGCTATTGTTGAGAAACCCTCAACGAACTTCCTATAATAGCCTGCCAAGCCTAGGAAGCTTCTGACTTCGGTCACATTGGTGGGTCTTGGCCATTCAGTGATGGCTTCTATCTTTTTAGGATCCACAGAGATCCCATCTTCCGAAATCACGTGACCAAGAAAGGCTACACTCCTTAGCCAAAATTCACACTTGCTGAACTTGGCGTAGAGCTTTTGTTGTCTCAGGATTTGCAACACCACTCTTAAGTGTTCGGCGTGGGCTTGCTCATCGGGGGAGTAGACCAAGATGTCATCAATGAACACCACTACAGATTGATCCAACTGCTCTAGAAACACAGTGTTCATCAAGTCCATAAAGGCTGCTGGGGCATTAGTTAAACCAAAAGGCATCACCCAAAAATTCATAATGCCCGTATCGAGTCCGAAAAGCGGTCTTAGGGACGTCTTCCGCTTTCACAAGCAATTGATGGTAACCTTGACGGAGGTCAATCTTTGAAAACCAGCGAGCTCCCTTTAGCTGATCAAATAAATCTTCGATCCTTGGCAGAGGGTATTTGTTCTTGATGGTGATCTTGTTCAGTTCGCGGTAATCAATACACAACCGCATACTGCCATCTTTCTTCTTTACGAATAGAACTGGAGCTCCCCAAGGTGATACACTGGGGCGTATCAATTTCTTGTCCAACAATTCCTGAAGTGGCCCCCTTCAGCTCTTTAAGTTCCGCTGGAGCCATTCTATAAGGTGCCTTAGAAATAGGCTCGGCTCCCGGGATCAGGTTGATTTCGAACTCCACTTCTCTCGATGGCGGAACTCCCGGCAAATCATCCGAAAACACATCCTTGAACTCGTTGATCACCGGAATTTGATCCATAAGGGAACCTCCTGCTTCGCATCTAGAGCATATACCATAAATCCCTTTGCTCCCTTGTGCAAAGCCTTAAAGGCCTTAATCGCCGTCATATATATCTTCTTTGGAGCTTTGGTTATCTTGGTATTTCCTTGCACCAAGACGTCATTCATCTCAAGGTCCTTGAGGGTTACTCGCTTGAGTTTACAGTCGATATTGGCATGATTCCTGGTCAGCCAATCCATGCCCAATATCACGTCAAAATCCTTCATTGGGATTGGGACTAAGGTCACTGGGTAGAGTTTCCCCTCTAATTCCAAATCACAATTCTTGTACTGATGGTGAGAGATCAGTACTTGTTCTCCTGCTGCCTGTACCCTAAATGGGTTCTCAAGCCATTCGGGTAGACAGTCGAGTCCTTTGGCGAATCGCTTAGAAATGAAAGAGTGGCTAGCTCCACTATCGAATAACACGTTTGCAGGCACGTTGTTAACTAAGATCACACCTATTCACAGGAGGGTAGCACATAAAAGTTTCACATAAATCACATATTCAATTATCAACTTAGAAAACTAAATTCCAACTTAAACCACTATTATTTAGCTTAGGTCGTACCTGTTACCACGTTTGTATCCTCCTGGACTTCAGCGTCCGTCATAGCGTGGACTCTCGCATTGGGCTTGCCTCTCTGCTGCTGAGCCGGCCCTGCTCCTGTTTGTGGCTTAGGGTCCCATTCAGGGCAGTCCTTGATCCTATGGCCTGCCTTTCCGCATTTGAAGCACGCACCAGTTATCTTCCAACATTCTCCCACGTGTCTCCTTTGGCAGTGTGGGCACTCTGCTGGTGCTTGGCGGTTGGGTGGGTTTGGTTGCGGTGCCCTTTGAATTGGCCCCGCTTGTCCTTTTCTGGGGATCTTGACCCAACGTCCGGGTCTATTACCACTTTGCTCAACCCTCGGACTCTTGCTCGATTCTTCACGAGCCTCTCTGTTCTGTGATCGTCGCATGTCACTCTCTATTCGGTAACATGCGTCCAACATTTCCTCGAATGTTTTCAGACTTGACCCCGCGATTGCTGTCCGTATGCGGGGGTTCAGACCCTCTTCAAACTTCAACATTTTCATCCTATTGTTCTCCAATACCAAAGGTGTGAACTTGCCCAAGGCATGGAATCTATCCGCATAGTCTGAAACAGTCATCCTTCCTTGTTCAAATTTATCGAACTGCCTCATCTTCTCCAAAATGGCAGTCTCAGACACATAATAGTCCTTGTAGGCCTTCACAAATTGCCTCCACTGGATGGGAGGTGTCATCTTGGGTAGAATGCCGTTCCACCAGGCATTCGCTCTGCCAGTCAGGAAAGGTGTGGCTACATCCACCTTGTGTTCTTCCGGCACTTGTACAAGCCTGAAGCATTTCTCTATCTCATCAAGCCAAAACCCAGCCACCTCTGGGTCAGTTGTCCCTTCGAAGTTTGGGGCGTGCATCTTGCGCATCTCCCCAATATAGTACCTTATGCCGTGCTGCGGTGGTGCTGGCGTAGGGGGTTGTTGTTGTTGTTGCGCCACTCCTTGCGCTATCACTGTGATAGCATCGATTAGCGCCTGAGGTACTAAAACTGGGGGTGGTGGTGGTGGAGGGTTATCGTTGTTCCCATTGCCACCGTTTCCTTGATTGTCTCTTCTGGGAGGCATTTCCTGTAAGATCACGCTCATTAGTGTCGAGTAGTTCCAAAAATAAAACTTGAAATCCATAAGGGGGTACAAGGCGTAGTTCGTAAGGTACAATGATTACATCTATTTGATTACTCTAATCGCGCTCGTACACACACCCATCCCAAATCAAACTTATATCTGAAATTGCATACTTAGACTTAAAGATCAACTTAAGGTGAAAATCATAGCTTAAAACTCTACATGTCATAACCTAGGTCTCCGAGGTAGATCTGAAGCCTAGGCTCTGATACCACCTGTAGCACCCCGACCCGGACAGCGGAATCCGACCCGGTGCACCCGTCGTAGCTTACTGAGAAGACTACAAGATGTCACATTTCTCGAGTACACATCGTCACTGACGTAGGAGAAATAAGTGCAGAAACATGTATCTAATGAATCTCCACCATCAATTCCATACATCAAATGGTAATAAAATCTCAAATGGTAGTCACGAAAATAGTGAACTGATCCTCAAGTGTATAAAAGAACGGAAATGAGAAATGACTATTTCAACTAGCTCCCAACATGTCTCTATGTATCCCATTCAGCCCACTCGCCATCGTCTTCTATGAATATCATGTCGTAGCTAGGCTCATCTGCAATCACAAAGGTAGTACCCTTAGCGAAAAACGCTAGCAAGTAACCCGCTTATAAGACATACGGGATCAACACATGGCAAGACATGAGTAGTAAATAATTCGAGGGAAATGGGGCACATGTCCTGTATACTTTCAAAATTTATATATAACAGTATAAGAACATAAAACAGAAACTCTTAACAATTAACATTTAGCATCACTCAAGACACGTAGCAATCATCTCAACTGACTCACGTGATGCATGACAAAATATGCACTACACTACACAATCACGAATGCATGAGCCCTTTCTTTTCAAAACAGTGCAATGCATGTCACAATGTCCGGTCTCGTAACTCGTAACCCTGTAACGCACCCCGATTATATTTCCATCCCGGTTAACGTTACAGGCTCGTTATGCTCTGTGATGCACCTCGGCTTATATTTCCATCCCGATTAACATCACAGATCTCGTAAAACTCTACAATGCGCCTCGGCTTAAATTTCCATCCCGATTAACATTGTAGAGGACTTTATACCCTGTAACGCACCCCGGCTTATATTTCCATCCCGGTTACGTTATAGTCTTTTGTGCCCTGCAATGCATCCCGGCTTAAATTTCCATCTCGGTTAACATTGCAGGTCACCTTCGCAAATCTATGCCAAAGCACATCTCTTTTCAAATCAATATGCAAATGCAAGTTCCATGATGCAAGACTCCTCGTTTCATTCTCGTATCTCGTTCACATAAGTAGTTCATGTGCACATGCGCAAGTATAAGTAACACACAAGCTTTCACTAACTTACACATCATAACTTTAGGCTTCAACCCTCTCGTCAACCCTTAATCTTGATTCTAGGGTTTACAACCTAAGGCAAGTATCCCTAGCCATCCATCATTGAACTCTCAATCACCTCGTACGTTCATCTCCTAACCCTTCTAAGTCATCCACGTTGAACTCCGATTCGAATACCCTTCAAATTCTCCAAACTTGATTCACCATCTTAAGTCATGTTCCCAAGACTTAGACTAGTCATAATCAGGTCTTAAGAAGTCCCTAAGATCATCCAAAAGATCTCCTAGCTTCCCTCTTTCTTCCCTTGTTTTCCCACAAAACTTGTTGACGTCATACCCTGACGTCGATCGATCGACGTACGTCATACCCTGACGTCGATCGATCGACGTCCATCTGAGGCACGTCGATCTCTCACTCAATCTACGTCGATCGATCGACGTTCATCTGAGGCACGTCGAACTCTCACTCATCCTACGTCGATCGATCTACGTCCTTCTGAGGCACGTCATACCCTCACTTGCTATACGTCGATCGATCGACGTACGTCATACCCTGACGTCGATCAATCGACGTCCCCATTCCAGAACACCATTCTGCAATTTTCTGCAGAAACTGCAGAAATAACCCCCAATTCGACCCCAACTTCCTTCAAAACCATTCCAAGCCTATTTCCCACTATCAATCCATCCTAAAATCACCCAAGACAACATCTTTAGCATACGATTCACGGATTCAAGCCTAGCACTCAAAGTACTTATCAAATCAACCCAAAGATCAAATCTTTTCACTCTCCCCTCCCTTCAACCACCATTATCAACAAAGTAAGGTTCAAGGGATTGGGATTTACATGATCTCATATAAACAACAATCAACGAACAAGATTTCAACATATAATGGCCAAATCTCAAACCAAAACACATAGATCTCACAAGTAGATTCACATAGAGAAATTACTGCATGGTGATCCAAATTGATATCAAAATAGGCCCTTTCTCTTTCGCAAATCGTAAAAACTTATAAGTAGATTACTTGCCTTTGATTACTCAAATGAGAATTGAAGAACGGACGAAGATCGGATGACAGATTTTGAAGAAATCCTTGCCTAGGGTTCCAAGAGGGTGAAGCCACCTATGGAATGGAGAGGGGAACGTCGGTTGCTGTGAGGAAATTGGAGAAACTGACGTTCAGTCAGTTTTTTTTTTGTATGGAAAGGGAAAAGTTTTGTGTTTCTAAATTATATCTATTATCTATTTATCTTAAAGGATAAATACTAATATTTATTTCTAAAAATTAAATGCAATTAAATTCCTAATATTTAACCCTTCATTTAATTCTCATTAATCCTATTATTTAACTCGTAATTAGTACGGTTGACCGTCATTAATTTCCGTGAAGTCCTTCTTTGTCATTTAATTACCCTACGGAGGGTGCGGGGCATAACAAGTTGTAGTCAAGATTTGCAGAAGTTCTTGAAAGAGCACGCCTAGGATTTTGATTCAGTTGGTGATCAAGTTCTGAAGGCTCTTCAATTGTCAAAGGAACCAGCAAAGGTGGTTCTAGTTGCAATTGAAGGAATTTACGCTACAGATGTTAGGAAGGGGAAGGAAGTGATTAGGGAGAGTACTGTGAGGAGTTGTATCTTTTTACTAGAGCAGCTAACTAAAATTCCCCTGGAAAACCCATCTTCTGTGCAAGAACAAGCCCTGAAGCTTGCAACTACATGGAAAACCATCATGTCTACATTATCACATATTTTTATCAACAAATGATATGTGCTCGTGCTTTCCCCTGGGTAGCAAGGGCAACTCCAGGTTCAACTCTAACTAGTCGAATAGGTGGTTGTGTTTCTTGGTTCCAAACGAAAACCATAAATTAATTAACTTGCAATAAAATTTAAAACTCCAAATGAAAGCACCCTTCTCCCAGTGGATATGTCGTACGGTTTAACAGTTAGCATAAATTATATGCCTAGTTCTGCGAATCACCAACTTCATCCTTTACATTTCACATCACGGAAGACAACCCAACCAAGTGGTATAGTAACATGATTGCAGGATGTTATTCCAATCGCCGCACTGATGAATATTACTGGTGACTTCTGTCACACCAGCTCTTGACGGTTTTGATAATAAACTAAGAACACACAAAAGAATTAATCAAACGACGAACCAATGAACGTAATAAAAAAAACACGAGATTTTATAATTAAAAAAGCCCTCATCCGGCCGATTCAAAAAACACACACACATGGCCTGCCTCTTATGCTTGTATTTATAGGAAAAGTTCACAATGCAACCATAAAGAATTTAAACATTAAGTACAACTAGGAAACTATAAAAAGGGAGATAAGGATAGAGTCATATGTGATATCAAATACTTAATTCCTATTGCAAAACCTCTGTTGAGAAAAAGCGTTTGAGTGATTTAGAAATACATGATTTAAATACTATGTGTTTACGAAATGCATGACAAATTTATTACTTGACATGTTTTTGTGATATACATGCCTCATATACTTATATATTGTTGTAGTACTAACAAGCCATGAAGCATTAAAGCTTGCATCATATGGCAAACATTTGTTGTCTTTGAACTATTTTCAGGTGCCACATTTAATGAACTAAGCTAGTTCATTAAGTGAAGTACTTAAGTTAATGAACTAACTAGTTCATTAAATGGAGATGCATTTGGACAAATCATAATGGCAACAAATTTGGAAAAGAAAAGTCTCCTCCCTATGTGGATATACACATCTACATATATATATATATATATATATAGTATATTATATTCAGATTTATTTTTAAAAAGCCACAATACACATATATTCCGACGTAATACCGACACGTTACTTATATTACAAACGTACGTCAATATCACACCACTATATACACTTCATATTTATGGGTATATTCAGGTCTTATATCATATGATATAAGTCAAAGTGATGACAAAATTATAACGACACATTACAAGGTTACAAACCGAAAATTGTCGTATTGGGTGACTACCGAAACTTTGCCAACGTGTCACGTACTTGCCATGTAAAGGTGGCCAGCCCATATATTCCAAAAATAGCCAAAATGTTTGTGGCTCACATGTTCAAATCAGCCATGAAATCATTCCATGTTGCCAAGCACAAATCACCCACAAATTAGACTAAAGTTGTGGAGATTTCAAATTCAATTTTTTAGCACATGGGACACCACTTACTTCAGCCTTATGTGCTGAATATCTACTTAATTTTATGATTATTATGTGCGATATAATATATATAACATGTGCAAAAAGTTTGAATTTAATCGGAGAAAAATCGTTTAATCGACGAAAGTCAAAAATTCAGTTTTCTACTAACACGGCACTTGGAACGTTTTTGACATGACATGTAACATGTATCTAGACACTTCTTTCACATTCAAGACATGATAAAGCGTTCTAGAAATTTCAAATTAGTGCTGATTGAAATTTACCATATATGTGTAATTATTGTGCATTATTTTACAAAGATTACCAAAGTGAAATTCAGCACATGTGCAAGACTTATTACACGCCATTCTCAGCCTTGATGAAGCCTATGTAGAGCTTAATTGGCATCTTAATTGGTGGAGAATATATCATACAAGGTTAGTGACATAAAAGAAGGAGCTACACAAGGCAACAATTCAAACATTTTGCAAATGTAACACATGATGAAATTTCATCATGTGCCACTAAGTGCTGGCCGATTTTATGGTCTTGATGGTGGCTAATTGGCATCCCAAAATTGAAGGGATTAAATGATGATTATTTGGAAACATTCTGAACTCTTTTTGGCACATGTTTTGCAATTTATCCTCAGATTTTACAGAACACTAAATGATGACAAGTTGGACCAAACATCAAGTGCCAAGTAAGCAAAGCCAAGTCATCCATCCAATCAAAATGTGCAAAGTGAGCAAGGTGGTGTCATATCTTACACAAGGAAATATACGAAGGGTATTAAAGAGAATTCTCAAGATGGTAGAAGACATAAAGGGGGCGGCCACATTAAGATAAAAGGAAGGGAAGTAGTGCAATGTGAAGACAAGACAACTCTCATTTTCTCTCAAGTGCAAAAGGATGTTCTACTCTCTTCTTCTACATTTCTTTCTTCTTCTTCTTTCCTCAAGCCTATTGTTCATATATTCAAAATATTGTATAGGTTTTTATTATAACACCCACACTCATACATTGTTGTAAAAGGTTGAGCAAGATGCGATCAAACCTTCATTCAATAGGTGGTGGTGTTCGTGATCTGATGTGCTTGATTGTATCGTTTGTAAAAGGGTGGAGTTGGTGTGTAACTCCATTAACCCTTGTTGTAAGGTGCTATATTATGTTTAGCGATAACCGAGGAAGGTGTCCTCAAAGACTGGAGTAGGTTGATTTAACCGAACCAGTATAAAATCTTTGGTGTCTTTACTTTCAGCACTTTACTTTCAGTTTTCAGTTTCTGTGTTGAATTCATTGCAATCGTAAAAATAGTAAACGACTTTTAAAAATTTCAAAATTTTTGAGAAACATAGCCACATATCCTAGCTTTCCTTTGGCACAAGTTTCAACTCATTTGGATAAGTTATAAGTCACTCAAACGTGATTAGTTCTGAGACTAGTGCAATCTGATTTTCAGATTTGCAAAGGTTGAGAACTCCAACGTGGTTGACATACTTCCCAAACAGATTTTCAAAAACTGTTTCAACCCATTAAAATAAATATGTTAAATGGTCTTTTATTAAATTTTCAGACCATTTGGAGTTACGAATTAGTCAGAATATTTTTTTTAAGTCGGAGTACGGTTTCCGGCAGATTCGTGTAATCTGACCAAAAAGAATATTCAAAGGGTTAAGAATGGAGTTTTATTCTGAAATTTTTATGAGATACTTATAACATCTGAGAGTTCATTCATATCGAATTTCATAATTTTTGAAGGTATCTGACTAGGTCGTTTAAATATTTCAAATCAGGATCTGAAAACAAGAACTGTTTTTAGAAGTGGGGTTTTTGGGCCAAACGTTTTTTTAAAAAAAAAGATTTTCCGCATACACCATTCTACCCACCCCCTTCTAATGGTGCTATACATGTCCTACAAGTGGTAACAGAACGCAAGCACACTCACGACAAGGACATAAAAAAACGTTTGGCCCAAAAACTGTGACAAGTATAGCACCATTAGAAGGGGGATACCTAAATGGTTGTTGCACATTGCAGGGAACACATACATCTAAAGGTACATCAATCAAGTGGTTCCTTGAAAGTGGTTGCTCGAGGCACATGACGGGTGACCCAAGCTTGTTCTCAAAATTGAAGAAGGTTACAAAAGGTGGATCGGTGACCTTTGGATACAACAATGAAGGAAGAATCATCAGAAAAGGTACAATTAAAAGCCCAAGTACTCTTCAAATCTCCAACCTTTTTTTGGTAAGTACTCTGTCCTATAATTTTCTTAGCATCTCACAGTTTCTCGACAATGGTTTTGCTGTGTGTTTCACTCACCCATATTGCAACATAGTAAACAAAAATGGAAAAAACGGTATTAAAAGAAAAATGAGAAGGAAATATTTTTAAAATTTCTATGGATGACATGTTAGACGCTAAAGTTAAATGTTTTATGTCAAATAAACCTTACGTAAATTTGTGGCATAGGCGATTAGGACATATTTGCATCTCAATGATTGAAAAACTTCAACGAAAGAATCTAGTACGAGGATTCCCTAAACTTGATTTAGACAACTTTCAGTTGTGTGAATCTTGTATTAAAGGCAAACAAACACGCGAGTCACTTAAACCTGAAAACAAATTTAGCACATCTAGAGTGTTAGAATTATTACACATTGACTTTTTTTTGTCCTAGTCATACTAGGAGTCTTGGTGGGCGACATTATGCATGTGTTATCGTTGATGATTTTTCTCACTATACATGGATTTTATTTCTTGCGAATAAAGATGATAGTTCCGTTGATATTGCTAAATTGATAAAACAACTTGAAAATGAATATGGCTTGAATGTGAAAAAGATTAGGAGGGATAGAGGCGGCAAATTTAAAAATAAGGACATGATTGCTTTTTGCGAAGAAAAAGGTATTAAACACGAGTTTTCGCCGCCTAGGACACCACAAATTAATGGAGTAGTAGAAAGAAAGAATAGGACACTACAAGAAATTGCTAGAGCCATGCTATGTGAAAATAAATTGCCGAGATCTTTGTGGGCGGAAGCCATAAATTGTGCATGCTACAAAGTCAATCGTTTGTCAATTATAAAGAAAATAAACAAAACTTCTTATGAAATAGTAAATGATCACATGCCTAAAATTGATTACTTTCGTGTGTTTGGTTGTAAATGCTTTGTCTTGAATACAAAAGATAATCTAGATAAATTTGAGTCTAAATCAATCGAATGCATCTTTGTTGGATATTCTGTGAATTCTAAGGCATATAGATGTTATGATCCTATCTCTAGACAAATTTCAGAATCTATTCATGTGAAGTTTAATGAATTTAGCGAGTTTGAAAAGGATAAAGAATATGATGATGATTTTGAACTAAAGCCCGTGTTAGATGATATAAAAGAGAATGTCGTACATGATGAGCCTAACACAGTAGAAATGCACGATCACTCAGAAATTCATGAAATTTAGAAAATAATCAACCTAGATGGCATAAGGATCACCTGCACGACCTTATTATAGGCGATATAACTCAAGATGTCCGACCACGTAGAAGAATAAATCCGGATGAAATAACTCAATTTCATGCTATGATATCCGAAATTGAACCTAAGAACGTTTTTGATGCTTTGAATGATCTTCTTGGATTGATGTTATGCATGATGAATTAAATCAATTCACAAGAAATGATGTATAGGATTTAGTGCCACGACCACAAGATAAAACGATAATAGGCACAAAGTGGGTCTTTAGAAATAGAATGAAGGAAGAAGGTAAAGTTGTTAGAAACAAGTGGAGACTTGTAGCACAAGGATATAATCAAGAATAAGAAATAGACTACGACGAAAGATTTGCACACGTAGCACGTTTAGAAACCATACGATTATAACTTGCTATTGCTTGCATGAAGGATATTTAAACTTTATCAAATGGATGTAAAAAGTGCATTTTTAAATGGCTTTATACAAGAAGAATATGTGAAACAACCACTCAGTTTTGAATATTAGAAATATCCTGATCAAGTGTACAAATTAAAGAAGGCATTATATGGTTTAAAACAAGTGCCTAGGGTTTGGTATGATCATATTGCTACTTTTCTTTTAGAAAATAGATTTAAAAGAGGCATCATAGACAACACCTTATTCTTGAAACAAGATAAATCGAATTTACTTATTATTCAAATTTATGTTGATGACATTATTTTTGGATCTATATCTCATAATCTTGTTGAAGAATTTGAAATTTGTATGAAATCTGAATTTAAAATGTCTATGGTTGGTGAATTGAATTATTTTCTTTGCTTGCAAATTAAACAAACTAGTAAAGGCATCCATATAAGTCAAGTCAAATATGTGAATGACAAGATTAAAAAGTTCAACTTTGAGAACTTGATGTTGGAATATAAAATGTTTTGATGATGTTAAAAGATGTTTTAAAAGGGCTAAAATGGAATTTCACACTTAAAGTTTGAAGCAAATTGAGAAAAACACACTGTGAGACGTCAATCTCTCACATGGATCGATTGACGCATACATCAGCCCTTCAGGAAAGCACATGGATAGATCCATGTGAACATTGTAAAAGTTTGAAGCTCTCAGATCTACGTCGATCTCTCAATTAGAGGGATGTTGATCGATCGACGTCACGTGAGTCTCTCAGCAAGAGACGTCGATCGATCGACGTAGGACAGAGTCAAACCTAGAATGTTTCTGGAAGACATCGATCTCTCAGCCAATGAGACATCGATCTAGAATGTTTCTGGAAGACATCGATCTCTCAGCCAATGAGACATCGATCAATCGATGTACATCTGTCTCTCAAAGGAGAGACATCGATCGATCGATGTGCTGCAGTTTCAAAAACTACAGACTCTCTGGAGGACGTCGATGTATCAGCACTGGCACGTGGATCGATCGATGTCCCCAGAATTCAAAATTTTTTGAACGTTGGAACAAAATCCAAGGGAGATTTATGATGTTTCCTCTCTCCAATCTTACTTAAATTTATTGTGGACTTTAACCCAACATATTACATGCTTCCCCACCACTCTTCATTCCGAACATCTCATACTCCATCATGAGCATGAGTCTTTTGGCCATTCTTACTTGTTCTGTCCCTTCATGTATCATTTCAAGCCTTTTCCATGTTTCATGGGCTGTTTCAAGACCTTGAAGTCTTATGAGTTCGGTGGTGGTAAGAGCACTTGAGAGAATATCAAATGCTTTGCCATTGATGGAAAATTTTATCTTTTCTTCGTCGGTGTAGTTATCCTCATCTTTGAACATTGATTCTCCTTTTGAGTTGGTAATCATAGGAACTTCAATTCCTTTGACAATGGCTCTCCATATATCAAATCCACAGTCTTTCAAATGATTGATCATTCGAAATTTCCACAGAGAATAATTTTGGGCATCAAACATAGGTGCTTTAGTGTTTGATCCTGAAAATAGTGCAGTAGGCTTGGAGATGAAGTGTGAGATGAAGAACTTGAGGTTGAGGTTGTCATTGCCATGATCTTTAACCTTGCTACTTGCAAAGATAGGCCAAGCAATCAAGGTTAGGCCATGATACAAATTGTTAGGTCCGAAATACACTCTAGAGGGGGGTGAATAGAGTGTTTAGCCCTTTTGAGGAATTTTTCTTGTGTGACTCAAATCAAAAAGAAATTCAAAATCAGAGTAAGAATAGGAGATGAGAAGAAATGAATGAGTACACCGGATATAGAGTTGTTCGAATCGTAAATGATTCTACTCCACTACCACTTTGTTGCCAAAGTGGATTTTCAACAACTACTCTTCTTATTAAAGACAATAAGAACAACCGCAGCAACACTTACACTAACACCTTAGTGTAAGAAACAACAGCAGCAACTTCTTGCACAAAATACACTTGTGCAACTACAGCAACTACAGCTCTTAGCAAGAACAACTTCTTGCTACCTCACAACTTCAACAAAGTTTCCTCAAAAAATTTCTCACAGTGGGTTGAAGAAATATAGTAAGGTTCACAATTTATCACTAGTCTAAGCACAAGCAAGAGATCAAATATTTATGGTTCCTCTTGTGCTTGACTCTCTATCTCTCAATATACAACAATGAAGAGCAAAGAAAAACTTAACAAGCTTCAAGCAAATTTACAAATATGAGACAACTATAACAATGAATGATGAAGCTAGATGATGGTGAAAGTGTGTGTTTGCTTCATCCAAGCCTCTTCCTTTTATAGATGAAGTTGTCCATGTTTTTGAAGCTCCACCAAGTCTTCACAAGGTATCCAAATGTCAAGATAATGTTCAAATAGTCTTGAGCCACCCTATGTAGTGATTTGATCCTCAATAGCCAACCTAGGATTGCTTAGACATGGATACGATTGAGGAGATTGACCGATTCACATGAATAGTGAATCAACTTTCCATGGTGGACAAGAAAATCTCAAATGAAGACATTGTCTAAAACTCCTCAACTCTTTACCAAGAGAATGGACACCTAAAGTCACCGCTATCACCGAATCAAAAAATCTCAAGACTCTTACCCTTGATGAGCTATCTGGTAATCTTCTTACTCATGAAATTCTTATTGATGAACAAAATAGAATGAACCCTATCAAGCCCACACAAACATCACACAAAGGGTTGGTGGTAGAGTCCGATGAATCGGATGAGGAAGTTGCCCTTTTAGTAAGAAAATTTAGAAGAATGGCAACTAGAAACAAAGCTCAAGCAAGAAAGTTTTTCAAAAGACCACCCAAAGAAAAGGAAGCAAGTGAAAATTGCTATAGATGTGGTCGACCCTGTCACTTCACTGCCGATTGCCACGTCAAGGAGCCGTAAAAACAAGAAAAGAAGATCTTTCCTCAAAAGAAGAAAGCTCTTAATTCGGAGGTAACCACGTGGGATGATCTTCTTTCCGAATCAGAAGGCGAAGAGAGTGAAGATCAATGTGTTGGACTTGTTGCAATAGTTGACAATCCAAAGATTCAACATACTTGTCTCATGGCAATTAAAGATGATCTTGAGGTAAAATCTAATCCTTCAAATTTGCATAATGAAATAGGAGATTTGCAAGATGACTTTGAGAAATTGAATTTAAAATATAAGCATTTGAAGAAAGAGTTCAAGAAATGCATCTTAGAAAATAAGAGCTTGCATGACAAGAACATTTCGATATTTCAAGAGCATGACATAATACTCATCATGCATAAAACCGTAGCTCTTGAAAATGTAGAAATTAGAAAAGAATATGAGAAACTTAGGCTGGACTTGCAAAGACTAACAAATGATAAAAATAATTTAGACATACTACTTGGAAATCAAAGAATCGGAAATGATAAATCTGGTTTAGGATTTAATTCATCACATTCTTCTATCAAGCCTAAGTCATTAAAGAAAAAGGCAAACAAGAAAAAAGCACAACATAACTCATCACCTTCTAAACCAAGGCATGCACCCACTTGTTTTCATTGCAACAAAGTAAGACATGTGAAGTATGAATGTAGAGCTAGATTTGGAAGCATGTATGTTTGGAAGCCTAAGGGTCGGCAAAATAACCCTAAAGGACCCAACCATCAAAGGGTACTAATGCATAAATCTTTTGGTTTTGTAGGTTCTCAAGATAAATGGAGTAGCCAAAGAAGAAGGAACCAAATGGCTTATGGACAGTGGATGTTCAACTCACATGACCGGAGACAAAACGTGATTCACCAAGCTCAAGCTCCAAGATGGTGGAACGGTGCATTTTGGCAATGGGAGAGCCAAAATCATTGGACATGGAGAAATTGGTAACTCTTCTTTCACTATTAATAATGCACTATATGTAGAAGGGCTTAAGTATAATTTAATAAGTGTTAGCCAACTTTGTGATGCTAATTTTCAAGTTGAATTTGCGAAAAGAAAATGCATTGTGAAAAAGAACGATAAGATTGTTTTTGAGGCTATACGTAAAAATGATGTTTACAAATTTGGCACACATGATTTGATATCACAAAATGTTTCTTGCCTAGTTGCCAAAAATGATTTGACTCAACTATGGCATAGACGACTTAGACATATTAGTTTTAAAAACTTCAAAGAAATTTGCAAAAATGAAAAAGTCCAAGGTCTTCCAAAATTAAATTTCGAAAACCATGGCTTATGTGACACTTGTCAAAAGGCAAAGCTTGTTAAAACAAGCTTCAAGCCCAAAAGTGAAATCTCCACCACCAAACCCCTACAATTACTTCATATGGATTTGTATGGAGATATTGGTATGGCAAGTCTAAGTGGAAAACATTACACCTTTGTGGTGGTAGATGACTTCTCTAGGTACATCTGGGTAATGTTTTTAGCTAAAAAGAATGATGCATGCCAAGAATTTATAAAGCTTTGTAGGAGACTACAAAATCAAAGAGAAGACACAATTAAGGAAATTAGAAGTGATAGAGGTGGTGAGTTTGATGGAGAGTTTGAAGAATTTTGTGTATCCAAAGGGTATGAACACAACTTCTCGGCTCCAAGAACTCCTCAACAAAATGGTGTTACGGAAAGAGAAAATAGAACACTTCAAGAAATGAGTAGAGCCATGTTAAATGAATTTGAGCTACCCAAGTATTTTTGGGCTGAAGCGTAAACGTCGCTTGTCATGTGATCAATAGAGTTTATTTGAGACCATCTCTCAAAAAGACTCCTTATGAGCTTTGGAATGATAGAGTACCAAATATTGGTTATTTCAAGGTATTTGGTTGTAAATTTTTTATACTTAACACCAAAGATAACTTGTATAAACTCGATTTCAAAGCGGATGAAGGAATCTTTATGGGATATGCTCAAAATATCAAGGCATTTAGGGTATATAATAAAAGGATCATGAAAGTTGAAGAATCAATTCATGTCAAGTTTAGTGAACTCATTGAGGATGAACCAAATACTAATGATGATGGTGATGAAATAATTGAAGTTAGTCGTATAGAGAAATTTGAGAATCCAAAAGGTAATATTGTCATTGACCTTAGAATTGATCCTCTTGAACCTAAGGTTGAAAATGAAGAAGGAGGAGATACCTCAAATTTATCGGATTCATATAAGTATAGGAAAGATCACCCTAAAGAATTAATATTAGGTGAAACTAGTCAAGGCGTAATGACTAGGAGGAAATTCAATGAAAATGCCTTCATTTCACAAGTTGATCCTAAAAATATAAAGGAAGCAATAAATGATGAAGATTTGGTATTAACCATGCAAGAAGAACTAAATCAATTTGAAAGAAGTGATGTTTGGGAATTAGTTGCTAAACCTAGAGATCATCATGTAATTGGCACTAAATGGGTATTTAGAAATAAAATGGATGATAAAAGAAATATCACTAGAAACAAAGCTAGGTTAGTAGCTCAAGGATATAAGCAAGAGGAAGGCATAGACTATGATGAAACCTTTGCCCCCGTAGCTAGGCTAGAAGCTATTAGGACGCTATTAGCATATGCATGCTATAAGGATTTCAAACTATAACAAATGGATGTGAAATCTGCATTCTTGAATGGAATAATTCAAGAAGAGGTGTAAGGGTTTGAAAATCATCATTATCCAAATCATGTTTTTAAACTAAAAAAGGCCCTTTATGGACTTAAACAACCTCCTAGGGCTTGGTATGATAGGTTAAGTAACTTCCTACTTGAAAATGAGTTTTCAAGAGGAAAAGTCGACACTACTCTTTTTATTGAAGAACAAGGAAACCATCAATTGCTTGTTGAAATTTATGTGGATGATATTATATTTGGTGCTACTAATGATTCTCTTTGTGAGCATTTTGCTAAATTGATGGAAAGAGAATTTGAAATGAGCATGATGGGTAAACTCAACTACTTTCTTGGCCTTCAAATCAAGCAAACTTAAGATGGAGTGTACATATCTCAAAGAAAGTATACAAAGGATTTACTCAAGAAGTACAAGTTTGAGGATGGAAGAATTGTAAGCACACCAATGAGCACAAGCACAAAGCTTGACAAAGACGAAAAAGGAAAGCCGGTTGAGGTAACCAAATATAAGGGTATGATTGGTAGCTTGCTTTATTTAACCGCTAGTAGGCCGGATATTTTGCATGATGTGTGCTTATGTGCTAGATTTCAATGTATGCCTAAGGAATCGCATCTAGTTGCCATTAAACGTATCTTTAGGTATTTGAAAGGAACTTTGAACTTTAGATTGTTTTATCCCAAAAATGGATGTTTTGATTTAAGAGGGTATAGTGACTCCGACTATGCCGGAAATCTTGTTGATAGGAAAAGCACCTCCGGGACATGCCAATTCCTTGGAGATTGCTTAATTTCTTGGTTCTCCAAGAAACAAAATAGTGTGTCATTTTGAATGGTGGAATCCGAATATGTATCGGCCTCTTCGTGTTGTGCACAAATACTTTGGATGATCAACACCTTAAACGATTATAATGTTAAGTTTGATAAAGTTCCCATCATATGTGACAACACATCAGCCATAAGTATCGCACAAAACCCGGTACATCATAGTAGGTCCAAACATATTGAAGTGAGGCATCACTTCATAAGAGATTGCATTCATAAAGGATTGGTATGTATTGAATTTGTTCCAATCAATGACCAACTAGCGGATATATTCACCAAATCCTTTCCTACTGAGACATTTTAGTCCATTAGAACAAGATTAGGGATGATAAACAATGTTTACAGGGTTAAAATTGAAATTTTCAAAAATATGGATCGATCTATGTATCACAATGAGAGATTGATGTACGTCGATCGATCGACGTCATCGTTTTCTGCAACTTTAAAAACTTCCAAAAAAAACGAACCCCTCTTATTTCCAACTTCAACAATCGATTGAAACCCCTAAAAACTCAGCGCCTCCCTCTCCAAAAACCTACCCTCACTTCAATTTCATCTCTCAATCAAAATATCATCATTTCTACACTTGATTTTCATCTTCTACATTCAAATTATTCCACACTTCTCTAGAAGATCCCCAAATTTCGTGCCCTAATTTTTCAAAAATGTCTTCAAGAAGCAAGAACACAACCAAGAGGCCAAGATCTTCTAGGAGTGGAGGAGAAGGGTCAAGCAACCCTTCTCAAGGACAATCCTCTCAACCTAGAAGAAAACAATCAATGGATGAAAGCCAAAGCCTAGTTTTAGCCGAGATTCGAAGTGGGTTAAATCTCTCCAACTTTCCTTGGATCAAAACTAAAGAAGCCAATGATGCTTTGACGGAACCTCTACCACCCAGACATGTAAGGTATATCACTAGACATTCTCAAAAGTTATATGATAAATGGGAAGATGAGGAGAGAGCCACTATCCCACTCAAATTGCTTAGAATCAATGATATTCTAAGCAATAATGAATTAAGTCCTATCATCGAGTGGTTAGATGTTCAAGAATAGAGGAGTATTTGGGTTGAGAGAGAGATGGACAAAATCTCCACTAGTTACACTAGACTCTTTTATGCAAATTTATGGATTCAATACATAAATGGTATTCCTTTGGCTTTGCATTCTATTATTGATAGACGTCACATTAAATGGGATGTTGGAAAAATTTGTAGATTGATTGGTGTACCCAATGAGTGGTACTTTGAGTTTGATGTGTGGAAGTGGGATGCGGCTCGGTGGAGAGTCATTGAGGATAAAGTGAAGACATTCTTAGGCTATCATCCCACTAAGAATACCAATAATATGCTCTTTGTTTATCGTACTCTTCTTGCCATTGTTACCTTTTGTATCAATGGTAAATCCGCCAAAGGGCCAAGTAACCTAGACTTTTATATTGCATACCGAATAGCTAACCATGAGAAGGTGAACTTCGGGGAGCTTTTTATGACCACTGTTATTGAGGTCTTCACCAAACAAAACAAAGTCCTACCCTATAGTAACCTTATCTATAGGATGCCTGTAAAGTCGGGTATTGATGTGGACAACACGGATGTTGACATAATCACGCACAAAGATTTTTATGATAAAGTCAACATCCAACAAATACTCAAAGCTAGAAACGAAGCAATAAAAGGTAGAGAACAAGTGGATGAAGCGGAAGAAGACGAAGGTATTCCAGACGAGGCACCTATTCCTGAACCCGACACTTGAGAAGCAACTAGTCGGTTGAGCTCAAATGTTCCTAAACTTCAAGCTCAAGTCACTAGCCTTCAATAGGAGGTTGGTGAGCTTCGAGGCAAGGTGACCTTGCACGAGTCAAGGTTTTCCAAGCTGAAGGCTAAAATGAAGGCGTGCATTCCGGGCATTTCATTCTCTTCCGACGAAGACTAGAATTTCTTTTAGCTTGTGCTTTATCTATCCATGTTTATCATTCTAGGTTAGTATTTCTTGGCTTATGTACTTTGCTAAACTTGGTTAAGTTTTGATGATTAATGCAGTAGTATGTTTTTATATTGTCATTGTTTTTGATGCTTTCAAAAAGGGGGAGAAGTGATCTTATTGATTTAATGGTGGTTATTGCTTATGAGCTAAATTGCTTGATGCTACATATTAGTTTGATGGCTACTGAAAAGTAGTAAATTTGAAATTTGAGCATGCTTGTTTGAGGGAGAGAAATTGATGCATGTTATGTATTGAGCAATTGATGCATGTTGAGAAACTGTTGCATTTTTGAGTTAAGAAAGTTTAGAAATTGATGCATGTTTGGTTGAGGGGGAGCTTTTAGTGCATAACTATAAAAAGGGAAGTATTTTGATATATTCATTGGAGTTGCAAAATCATGTGAACATTGGTTGTTATAGAAAGTATGAAATGCATATACAAAGGGGGAGATCAAAATTTTCAAGTTTGCAACATCCAAATAGCTAAAATGAAGCAAAAACATCTTTTAAAATCTTGGTTTTGAAATCATCAAAAAGGGGAGATTTTTGGAATACAAAATATTTTGATGATGTTAAAAGTTGTTTTAAAAAGGCTAAAAGAGAATTTCACACTTTGAGTTTGAAGCAAATTGAGAAAAACACAATGTGAGACGTCAATCTGTCACATGGATCGATTGACGTATACATCAGCCCCTCAGGAAGGCACATGGATCGATCCATGTGAACATTGTAAAAGTTTGAAGCTCTCAGATCTACGTCGATCTCTCAATTAGAGGGATGTCGATTGATCGACGTCACGTGAGTCTCTCAGCAAGAGACGTCGATCGATCGACATAGGACAGAGTCAAAACCAGAATGTTTCTGGAAGACATCGATCTCTCAGCCAAGGAGACATCGATCGATCGATGTACATCAGTCTCTCAAAGGAGAGACATCGATCAATCGATGTGCTGTAGTTTCAAAAACTGTAGACTCTCTGGAGGACGTCGATCTCTCAGCACTGGCACGGGGATCGATCGACGTCCCCAGAATTCAAAATTTTTTGAATGTTGGAACAAAATCCAAGGGAGATTTATGATGTTTTCTCTCTCTAATCTTACTCAAATTTCTTGTGGACTTTAACCCAACATATTACATACTTCCTTGACTATTGTATCCATGTCTAAGCAATCCTAGATTGGCTATTGAGGATCAAATCACTACATAGGGTGGCTCAAGACTATTTGAACATTATCTTGACATTTGGATACCTTGTGAAGACTTGGTGGAGCTTCAAAAACATGGACAACTTCATCTATAAAAGGAAGAGGCTTGGATGAAGCAAACACACACTTTCACCATCATCTAGCTTCATCATTCATTGTTGTATAGTTCTCTCATATTTGTAAATTTGCTTAAAGCTTGTTAAGCTTTTCTTTGCTCTTCATTGTTGTATATTGAGAGATAGAGAGTCAAGCACAAGAGGAACCATAAATATTTGATCTCTTGCTTATGCTTAGACTAGTGAGAAAGTGTGAACCTTAGTATATTTCTTCAACCCACTGTGAGAAAGTTCTTGAGGGAACTTTGTTGAAGTTGTGAGGTAGCAAGAAGTTGTTCTTGCTAAGCGCTATAGTTGCTATAGTTGCACAAGTGTATTTTGTGCAAGAAGTTTCTGTTGTTGTTGCTTACACTAAGGTGATAGTGTAAGTGTTGCTGTGGTTGTTTTTATTGTCTTTAATAAGAAGAGTAATTGTTGAAAATCCACTTTGGCAACAAAGTGGTAGTGGAGTAGAATCATTTACGATTCGAACCACTCTATATCCGGTGTACTCATTCATTGCTTCCCATCTCCTATTCTTACTCTGAGTTTGAATTTCTTTTTGAGTTTAGTCACACAAGAAAAATTCCGCAAAAGGGTCAAACACTCTATTCACCTCCCCTCTAGAGTGTGTTTCGGACCTAACACTTGAAACCATCCCCCACCCCTATGAGTGTCACCACTAAACTATATAAAGATGAGAATGGAAAAGACTTTGATAATGGTTTGTATAGGTGTATGATTGTCTCTTTGCTTTATCTTACCTCAAGTAGACCCGATATCTTGCTTAGTGTTTGTATGTGTGCATGTTTTCAAGGCAAACATAAAGTGCCTCACTATAATGCTGTAAAAAGAATATTTCGATACATTAAGTACACTCCCACGTTAGGAATTTTTCATGATAAAAATTATGAATTTGACTTGCATGCATATACTGATGCAGGCGGATGCAAAATAGATAGAAAAAGCACAAGTGGCTCTTGTCAATTTATAAGAAATTCATTAATTTCTTTGTTTTCGAAAAAGAAACCAAGTCTGGCATTATCTACTACTGAAGGTGAATACATGACACTTAGTCTTTGTTCCACACAACTCTTATGGTTAAAACAACAACTATCTAATTTTGGAATCATGGTAAATCGCATCCCCATCTATTGTGATAGTATGAGTGCTATTAACTTGTCTAAGAACCCCGTATAATACTCTAAGGCAAAGCACATAGAAGTACGATATCACTTTCTTCGTGATCATGTAAACAATGGTGATATCGTTATAGAACATATACGTACTGAAGCACAAGTAGTCGACATATTTACTAAAGCACTAAATCAACCCACATACAAAAATCTACGCTCAAAATTAGGCTTGATTTCTGCTGATTTGCTATAGATTGATGTTTCTTTCCATATTTATGTGCATTTTTGATATTATTTCAAAGATAAAGGGGGAGAGATAGTGCATGATTTTAAGGGGAGAGAGAGTGATTTAAGGGAGAGAGAGCATGATTGCAAAATTCAAGGTGGATACAATTCTAAATTCAAAATTTGAATTTGTGCCCAATTGGAGGGGGAACGGTCATATTCAAATCATGAAGTAACGTTATTTTGTACATCATCAAAAGGGGGAGATTGTTGGGAAAAAGAGTTTGAGTGATTTACAAATACATGATTTAAATACTACGTGTTTACGAAATGCATGACAGATTTATTACTTGACATGTTTTTCGATATACATGCCTCATATGCTTTATATATTGTTGCCGTACTAACAAGCCATGAAGCATTAAATCTTACATCATATGTCAAACATTTGTTGTCTTTGAACTATTTTCGGGTGCTACCATTAATGAACTAAACTAGTTCATTAAGTGAAGTACTTAATTTAATGAACTAACTAGTTCATTAAATGGAGATATATTTGGACAAAGCATAATGGCAACAAATTGGAAAAGGAAAGTCTTCTCCCCATTTGGATTTGCACGCCCACATATATATAGTATATATATTCAGATTTTTCTTAAAAAGACACAATACACATATATTCCGACGCACTACCGACATGTAGTTATATTACAAACGTACGTCAACGTCACACCACTATATACACCTTATATTTATGAGTATATTCAGGTCGTATATTATATGATATAAGTCATCTTGATGACAAAATTATAATGGCACGTTACAATGTTACAAACCAAAAATTGTTGTATCGGGTGACTAATGAAACTTCGCCAACACGTCACATACTTGCCATATAAAGGTGGCCAGCCCATATACTGCAAAAATAGCCAAACTTTTGTGGCTCACATGTTCAAATAATCCATGAAATCATTCCATGTTGGCACACAAAAATCACCCACAAATTAGGTTAAATTCAATTTTTTTAGCACATGGGGCGCCACTGTAGCGCCCCCTCCCGAACCTAGGGTCAGAACTAGTACGCCCGTCGTATTCCTCTAAGGGATATACAAGGCATCTGTACGAATCCCTGCACTTATCAAAACGACAGAGTATTCAATTGCGGAAGCGAAATAAATCAATTTAAAATCCCTAAATTGAAAGTAAAATCCATAAACCATAAGTAGTCAACGTCAAGTCAAAATCTCCTAAACGACATCATAAGATGCGTAAAATGAAATCCCTAAGCTAAGTTCCCAAATGAAATAATAAATAAAATAAACCTTCCTCCTTTCTTGATCATTGCTTATCAACCAGTCTCTACGTTCCCAATGTGCCCATTCAGAGTCATCTCCAACCCATATGTAATCATACCCTGAATCGTCTGCAATAAAACAAAACGAACGGTGTGAGCGACAAAAACGTCACTCAGTAGGTACCCTGCCTGCATCGGCCCTGTGAGATCATACATGCTAGGACAGTAGTGAAATACATATAAGTACGGTAATACGAAAATAGACTATCCATGTTTTCACAAATATGTATAACGGTCATAACTTCTTAAACCAGTCAAAACACATAATCGTGCAAAATGAGCGTGAAATGCAATGCACATACGTGCTGCATGATAAACCTACCTTCTCAGAAACATTCATCTAATCGTGCAATGCATGATCCCGGGTCCTAACAGAACGGAACGACAGAACAGAATGGATCAGATATGCGACTTACGTCTCACATATCCTAACAGAACAGAACGGACCGGAACAGAACATATCATATATGCAATGTCGTGATGCATGAATGCACAGAAATCATACACGGAATCCTTCATTTACTTTCTTTTTCCTTTTCTTTTTTCCTTTTCCATTCCTTTTGCTTTCTCAGCTTCTCGTTCCTGCTTTCGTGCCTCACCCCTTTTCAATTTCTTTTTCTTTTAATTTTTCTTTTATTCTTCTTTTTCTTTATTCTTTTCCCTTGCTTTTTCCTTCAACTCTCAGATCCTCCCCCGTCAATCTTCGCTCCCCTTCACCATTCACTTTCTAACCCCAGCAAAACTCCCCTTGCGAACCAACTTCAATCCCTCTCCCTCACCACCACACGCCCCCCAGCCGCCCCACTCCCATCCCCTTGCCCCTATCCCTAACCCGCCTCTACCCCCTGGCTCACAACCCACCCACGGCACCACCCCCCCACCCAAACCGCTCCTCCCTGAATGCAACTCCCCCCAAGGACACTTCCCCTACAACCGCCCCCACAAACCAGCCCCCTTCCACCTTTATTCCTCTATCCGGCAGCACGTGGTCATAGCCCACCATCGGCCACGCGCTGCCGGCACAAACACTTCTTTCTACGATTCTGGTATTCACACGTACATCAAAAATCAAATCTTTTTCAAGTTTTCATACGAAAATAGCATCATACACATATATATACGATCATATATACGGACATACAATTCATCACATATACATATAATCTAATAATCAAACATATATACAATCACAAATACTAATGCACAATCTCGTTTTCATAGAAAAATTAAAGATTATCGTTTTTACATTCAACGGATGTTAAGGGGGAACCTACTTGGTAGTTGATACGCATTTGAAAGGCTTGATCGAGGCGGTGGTGCTTCTCCTACTCTCCCAAAACTGGCGGCCCTAGGTTAGAGCAAGAAAGAATCGCCTCCTTTCTCTGTGAATAGGGCGTAGGTGTAGTATGGGAAGGGAGGAGTATAAGCGTGGTTTAAATATAAATTTGATTAGGGTTTAGGGAAAATTTCCAAATCAAATTAGGTTTATTAATAAAAAAATGGGATATAACATTCTCCCCCCTTACAAAAAAGTTTGGTCCTCGAAACTTGCGTGTTACATAATCAATAACTTAGTATAGTCCTACATAATTCATTTACCTAGATAATGACCGAACTTAGTATCCCATCGTATTCTGTTATGTTACCCATTTTACTTCCTCGATCCACGACTAAGTCCTCAAATCATTCAGTGTGTATGTATACAATGTAATCTTTAAATCCATTGTCCTCCGTCTAATAGATCGTAACCTATTCTTTCTATAGTTCTCGACTCAACCTTAAGGGTATCGTCACTATACTGGCTTTCATGACTTATCGTCTGTCTATATCGTACTCATATTTGCTATCATGACCAACCCTCTAAAATCAGTTCTTAGGTGTATTACAATCTTTAACTTAACGCCTTGTCACAAGGCTCCTCCCTAAAACTGTATGTATTTTTCGGAATACGTTGTACTCTAGTACGATTTAATTTAGTCATCACTAACATCTTACAAGATGATCTAGTCCCTATAGGGTTCAATCCTTACTTAATTCTCTATAATTAGTGCTTACAAACTCCTATTTATACCACTTGACATGTATCATTCAACTTATTGCAATCTACAATATCGAATTCTTAAACTTATCACATATGATCCATCCCCTAGATAATTAACCATACTAACATCCTTTGTGCATGCCAATATGGACCGCTAATTACCCTAGTTAAATCGCACCTGAATAAGCAACCACTACTGGTTCATGCTTACTCTATTTCAATTCAAGCCTACTAGATTCAAACCAAATGTTCTGATGTCAACACTTAGCCCACATTTTGTAATGATATAGTATTTCAAGGCACATACTGTAGTCGATTCTCACAAGTCGCTATTGTTCAATTCCTCTAATAAGACTAATATCGCGACCTATTTTGATTACCCTCATTCAACATCTTAACCCTAGACTATACATTCCTTTTTACAATATCCTTAACTAAGCTCTACTGATTATAACGCTAATCGCTATTTAGTTTCTATCATTCTAACTATAAATCATCTATTCGTATTTATTATACTACTATAATTCATTTCTTATTAGCTATAGTCCCAACTTCGACCTAAGCCTGCTCTGATGTTACCATCCAAGTAGGGATATGGACCCACTTTACCTTACCCTAATGGTACCGTGTACCGTGTTGCAGTTATGATAAGGCAGCCGAGTTACCGCTTGACCCATTAATATGTCAACCAACGTTTGTAGTAAGGTATTCTGGTTAACATTGTAAATTCATTCAAATCAATTGTATAGTATTCAACTAGGGTTACTAAGATCACGGCTTAGAGAGTTATGATCAACCTTAGATAAGGGAGAATCGTATGAGATATCCTGCGTATACGTGTTTCAAAACTGATCGACTTCTTAAGTTTAAGATCATAACTTATTTCTAGGATCGTTCTTAACATCATCATTCTTAAGTCTAAGATCACGTCTTATTTCCAAATCATAATTAGTACATAATCAACACTTATTACTAAATCGATACTTATGTCTAAAGTTAACTCTTATTCGATATCGTTATTTATGTCTAAGATCGTGACTTATGTTCAGCGTCATCGCTTATAACTGAGATCAGTACCTATGTTCATGAACATCGCTTATATTCAAATCAGCACTTATGTCTAAGATTGTGACTTAGAGACAAAATCGTAACTTATTTTCTAATATCATGACCTAATTCTACATTTCCGCTGTGGATCTAGAGCCATGCTCTGAAGATTATACTGTCGGCACGTAATATGTCTTGAACTCATTCTGAAATTAGATCCAAGTAATCGGTGATGTCAGTTGTGCTACGCCGCCACTCCTCCGCATCCACTTATAGAAGAATCTCAAGTCCGAGTGCGGTGGTGGTGGAGCCTGTGGCTGCTGATGTTGTTGCGCCCAGCTTGGGCCATGACCCCTAGTGCGTAGGTCAGGGCCTGGGTAAGCACAACCTGCAGTGGGGCCCCATTCTCAGAGTGGTTCCCATTGTCGTTCCTACCATTCTCTTCTCGACGGCGTATTTGCTACGACAAGGAAATTTCAGTTTTTTTGTGAAGGGCTTTTAATAAATATATAAATTTAAGATACAGAAAACAGTCAAATACAGACCAATAAAAACAAAAATAAAAACCAATTGTGCCCCTAGTCCGATCATCACTCAGTCTAAATCAAACTTATTCTTAAAGCAAACTTAGTCTAAGATCAACTTACATCTACGATCGAAACTTATGTTTATAGTCATCTCTTACGTCTAAGATCATTTCTTAATTCTATGTTTTCCGTAGTAGATCTAGAGCCTCGGCACAGATACCACCTGTAGCGCCCCGTCTCGAACCTAGGGTCAGAACCGGTACGCCCACCGTATTCTGCTAAGGGATGTACAAGGCGTCTGTATGAATCCCTGCACTTATCAAAACGACAGAGTATTCGATTGCGGAAGCGAAATAAATCAATTCAAAATCCCTAAATCGAAAGTAAAATCCATAAACCATAAGTAGTCAACGTCAAGTCAAAATCTCCTAAACGACATCGTAAGGTGCGTAACATGAAATCCCTAAGATAAGTCCTCAAATCAAATAATAAATAAAATAAAGCTTCCTTCTTTCTTGATCATTGCTCATCAACCAGTCTCTACGTGTCCCAATTTGCCCATTCAGAGCCCTCTAAAACCCATATGTAATCATACCCTGAATCGTCTGCAATAAAACAAAACGAACGGTGTGAGCGACAAAAATGTCACCCAGTAGGTACCCTGCCTGCATCGGCCCTGTGAGATCATACATGCTAGGACGGTAATATGAAAATAGACTGTCCATGTTTTCACAAATACGTATAACAGTCATAACTTTTTAAAACAGTCAAAACACATAATCGTGCAAAATGAGTGTGAAATGCAATGTTGCATACGTGATGCATGATAAACTTACCTTCTCAGAAACATTCATCTAATCGTGCAATGCATGACCCCGGGTCCTAACAGAATGGAACGGATCAGATATGCGACTTATGTCTCGCATATCTTAACAGAACAGAATGGAACGGAACAGAACATATCATATCATATATGCAATGTCGTAATGCATGAATGCACAGAAATCATACACGGAATCCTTCATTTACTTTCTATTTCCTTTTCTTTTTCCTTTTCCTTTCCTTTTGCTTTCTCAGCTTCTCGTTCTTGCTTTCGTGCCTCACCCCTTTTCAATTTGTTTTTCTTTTACTTTTTCTTTTATTCTTCTTTTTCTTAATTATTTTCCCTTCCTTTTTCCATCAACTCTTAGATCCCCCCGTCAATCTTCGCTCCCCTTCACCATTCACTTTCTGACCCCAGCAAAACTCCCCTTGCGAACCAACTTCAGTCCCTCTCCCTCACCACCACACGCCCCCCAGCCGCCCCACTCTCATCCCCTTGCCCATCTCCCTCACGCGCCTCTACCCCTTGGCTCACACCCCCCATGGTACCACCCCCCACCCAAACCGCTCCTCCCTGAATGCAATCCCCCCAAGGCCATTTCCCCTACAACCGCCCCCCACAAACTAGCCCCCCCTTCCACCCTTATTCCTCCATCCGGCAGCACGTGGTCATAGCCCACCACCACCGGCCATGTGCCGTTGGCACAAACACTTCTTCTTACGATTTCGGTATTCACACGTACATCAAAAACCAAATCTTTTTTGAGTTTTCATACGAAAATAGCATCATACAAATATATATATACGATCATATATACGGACATACAATTCATCACATATACATATAATCTAATAATCAAGCATCTATACAATCACAAATACTATTGCACGATCTCGTTTTCATAGAAAAATTAAAGATTATCGTTTTTACATTCAACGGATGTTAAGGGGGCACCTACTTGGTAATTGATACGCGTTTGAAAGGCTTGATCGAGGCGGTGGTGCTTCTCCTACTATCCCAAAACTGGCTGCACTAGGTTAGAGCAAGAAAGAATCGCCTTCTTTCTCTGTGAATAGGGCGGCGTACGTGTAGTATGGGGAGGGAGTAGTATAAGCGTGGTTTAATATAAATTTTGATTAGGGTTTAGGGAAAATTTCCAAATCAAATTAGGTTTAGTAATTAATTTGCCAAATGACCTTTTTGCCCTTAATAAAAAAATGGGATATAACAGCCACTTACTTCAACCTCATGAGCTGAATATGTACTTTATTTTATGATTATTATGTGTGTCATAATATATATAACATGCATAAAAGTTTGAATTTAATCGTAGAAAAATTGCATAATCGATGAAACTCGAAAATTCGGTTTTCTACGAACACAACACGTGGAACATTTTTGGCATGACATGTAACATGTATCTGGACACTTTTTACACATTCAATACATGTTAAAGTGTTCTAGAAAATTCAAATTAGGGATTATTGAAATTTACCATATATGTGTAATTATTGTGCATTATTTTACGAAGATTACCAAAGTGAAATTCAGCACATGTGCAAGACTTAGTACACGCCATTCTCAGCCTTGATAGAGCCTATGTGGAGCTCAGTTGGCATCTTAATTGGTGGAGAATATGCCACACAAGGTTAGTGACATAAAAGAGGGAGCTACACAAAGTAACGATTCAAACATTTTGCAAATGTAACACATGCTGAAAATTCAGCATGTGCCACTAAGTGCTGGCTGATTTTATGGTCTTGATGGTGGTAAATTGGCATTCCAAAATTGAAGGGATTAAATGATGATTATTTGGAAACATTTTGAACTCTTTTTGGCACATGTTTTGTAATTTATTCTCAGATTTTACAGCACAATAAATGATGAGAAGTTGGACCAATCATCAAGTGTCAAGTAAGCAAAGCCAAGTATCCATCCAATCAAAATGTGCAAAGTGTGCAAGGTGGTGTCATATCTACACAAGGTAATCTACCAAGGGCATTAAAGAGAATTCTCAAGATTGTAGAAAACCTAAAGGGGGCGGCCACATTAAGATGAAAGGAAGGGAAGTAGTGCAAAGTGAAGACAAGACAACTCTCATTTTCTCTCAAGTGCAAAAAGATCTTCTACCATCTACTTCTACATTTCTTTCTTCTTCTTCTTCTTCCCTCAAGCCTATTGTTCATATATTCTAAATATTTTATAGGCTTTTAATATACAATCCACACTCATACATTGTTGTAAAAGGTTGATCAAGGTGTGATCAAACCTTCATTCAATAGGTGGTGGTGTTCGTGATCCAGTGTGCTTGATTGTATCGTTTGTAAAAGGGTGGAGTTGGTGTGTAACTCCAGCAACCCTTGTGGTAAGGTATAATATTGTGTTTAGTGATAACCGAGGAAGGTGCCCTCGAAGACAGGAGTAGGTTGATTTAACTGAACCAGTATAAAATCCTTGGTGTCTTTACTTTCAGCACTTTACTTTCAATTTTAAGTTTCTGTGTTGATTTTGTTGCAGTCGTAAAAATAGTAAACAACTTTAAAAAATTACAAAACTTTGCAGAAACATAGCCACATATCCTAGCTTTCATTTGGCGTAAGTTTCAACTCATTTGGATAAGTATATGTCAGTCAAAAATGATTAGTTCTGAGACTAGTGCAATCTGATTTTCAGATTTGCAACGGTTGAGAACTTCAACGCGGTTGACATACTTTCTAAAGAAATTTTAAAGAACTGTTTCAACCCATTAAAATAAATATCTTAAGGGGTTTGTCTTTAAATTTTCAGACTAATTGGAGTTATCAATTAGTCGGATAAATTTTTCAAGTCGGAGTACAGTTTCTGGCAGATTCGCAATCTGACCAAAAACAAATATTCAAAGGGTTAGGTGTGGAGTTTTATTCTGAAATTTTATGAGATACTTATAACATCTGAGAGTTCATTCATACCAAATTTCATAATTTTTGAAGGTATCTAACAAGGTTGTTTAATTATTTCAAATCGGCTCTTAAAACAGGGACTGTTTTCAGAAGTGGGGTTTTTAGGACAAATGTTTTTAAAAATAAGATTTTCCACACACACTATTTAACCTTCCCTTCTACTGGTGCTATGCAGGTCCTACAAGTGAATTTGAAATCTCCACAATTTGGCCTAATTTGTGGGTGATTTGTGTGTGCTAACATGCAATGATTTCATGGCTGATTTGAACATGTGAGCCACGAAATGTTTTGCTATTTTTGGAGTATATGGGCTGGCCACCATTATATGGCAAGTACATGACACGGTGGCGAAGTTTTGGTAGTCACTCAATACGATAATTTTTGGTTTGTAACCTTGTAACGTGTCGTTATACACCTCATATTTATGAGTATATTTAGGTCTTATATGATATGATATAAGTCACGGTGATGACCACTTGAAGACAAGTTTGCGACACTTGTCACTCAATAATCATCCTCCTTGTTGTGTTTTTCCACTCTAACCAACCAAGGCCCACGGAACTCGACTAACAACATCTTCGGCCAACCGAGGCTTTGCATAGCCTCAACTTCTCTGTAGTGACGAATTTCGTGAACATGTCCACGAGATTCATTACACTTGCAATCTTCTTCAATGATAAAGTTCTATTGTCCACTAACTCTCGTCTTTAGTGATACATTAGTTGAATATGCTTTGTTCTCAAGTGATATAGATGATTCTTCGCAAGACACAAAACAATTTTTCTATTAGTATAGAGCGGTTTGCTACTTTGATACCTTTTGATTTCTTCTAGAAAATTAACGGCGCCATCTCTTTTTGTCATCCTAGATTGCATCATACTTGGCTAACTTCATATAAAGTGGTACGCGTTTTTGCAATCTTGATTTCCAGCTTACTGGCATGGCACCATACGTAAAAACGTACATGGAAGCACTCTTACATCTGTCTGTGTCATCACCAAGGTCCGTGTCAAATAAGCCTTCAAGTCCCACACTATTTTTCTTGAAGTGCCCAATCGTGTAGCTATAATCCTCGTACAAACTTTACTCAGAAAGTTCGTAAGGCATATAGAGCGGAAATCACTGAAAGTCTGAGGAGACTGAGTCTTTGGTATCAAAGTAATCAATGCGCTAGCCATTACCGAGGGTTGCGGCACCCCAAGAAAAAACTCTTGCACTGCTTTAACAACGTCAGAATGAATAACTGGCCAACAAGTTCGGTAGAACTTACCATGAAATCCATCAGGCCCTACTGCACTCTGTGAGTCTAAATGCCATACTGCTTCCTTGACCTCTGTTGCCATCGGTAATTGCGTGAGCATAATGTTGTCATCTTCGGTTATCAGACATGGTATATGCGATAATATGGCTGAATGATTATATGTAGGCTCCCTTGCAAATAAGGTTGTGTAAAAAGAGACTGCTTCTGTCATAATTTCTGCTGGGGTCGTATGCAGTGCTCCAGATGAGGAGCGAATTTGTTGAATACGAAGAGTAGTGCGTCGTCCTTTGACAATTGAATGAAAATACAGGGTATTTGCATCACCCTCATTGATCCATTTGACCCTCGCCTTTTGTTTCAAAAAATGTAGCTCATAAGTAGATGTCTGCAAATACTCGACTTTGGCATGGTGATATGCCTCCCTAGTTGTGTCGGTGGGGTCGGCCTCCCAAATTGCCTCAGCATGATTAAGATGTGATTCCGCATACATAAGATTTTAGAAAATATTACCAAAGATATCTTTATTCCAACGTTGGATGTCTCTTTTCAGAGAAAATAACTTCGAATAAAAAACATACATACCTCCTGTAGTCGGATATGACAACCATGCATTCTGCATGTAATTATAAAAATCTGTATGAATCAGCCAGGAGTCCAAGAAACGGAACGTGCGACGTCCACTGGACGTATGGAGCCGACATTCAAATAGCAAAGGCGTGTGGTCCGAAGTTACCCGCGAAAGATGCGTTAACTGCATGTCTTCAAACACATCTTGGAAACAGGAGTTAATAAATAGCCAATCTAATGTGCGATGAACACGACCAAGTCCCCTACCACCTGCCCAAGTAAATCTTGGCCCTTGGTATGAAGGCGCCATAAGAGAACAACGTTCAATACAATCATTGAAGTCTTGTAAGATAATCAGTGGTAGATGTGATCGGCCCTGGTGATCTTCAAGGTCACGAAAAGTATTAAAATCACCGCGTGAGTGGAGGAATCAGCAAAGGCACATAATGAATTCCAAAGTGGACAACGTAATGATGCCGTGTGTTTGGCGTACACAACAGAGAAAACAAACTTGAACTGTAGCGGAAGAAACAGCAGAGTAAAATGGACAACTTGATCATGATCATATGTAACAAGCAAACGAAAATCCGAGTCACGCCAGAAAAATCAAATTTTTTCAGACTGAGAAGCATACCAATTGGTAAATCCAAGACGTAAACCAAACGCATCAATATTAGAAGGAGCATGCATTGGTTCAATTAGAGCAAGTAAATGCAAATGATGTTCAGTAATTAAATGTCGCAACCTAGGTAAAGAGGTGCGCATGCCTCTAATATTCCATATTAATGTATTCACTGAGAAAGAGTGGAGGCACTTCCCTGCAGAATATGTGACGCACTGCGCGTAAGAATCATGGATGGGGGCAATGGTGGTAAATCCTTCCGTGCACGTCGTTTTCGACGAGGGACTACTGGTATAAACTCAGCCTACTCCGGTGCTTCTTGGAGGCGTGATATCAGGACCTCGTCATCTGGAGATGGTGGAATTAAATGCATACGGTGAACTATCTCATCTGGCAAAGACATTAGTTCCACAGCTGTATCCTCAGGGGGTAATTCCGTGTCCGATGAATGGCCAAAATCAGAGTGTGGCGGATAAGTCTGAAGTGGTGGTTCTGAGGCATCACAGAATATCTCTGTTAGAGTGTCATCATCGTGTTCTCTTAACATTTCCGCCTCAGCAGTTGGGGCAGTCGGAAGGTCCTGCGCTGGTGCCGTAGGGGACGGACCAGCGACTGGAGGTTCTGCCACTTTTTTCTTCTTGGCATGTGTCCAACGTTGAGACTTTGGACGAGGTGGAGGAGGCGGTGGTGGCGGCGGAATAGTAGAGGTCGATATAGCACATGCCCCCAGTGCATGTCCCAAACGATGGCATGTAGTGCAAAACATAGGGAGATCTTCATAGACAATTGGCTGCGGTATATATCTATTCTTTTCCTACAAATAAATCTTCGGTGGAAGTTCTTGAGAAACATCCACCTCTACACAAATTCTAGCGACCGATGGTCGCAGTACGTCAGATGTAGCAACGTCCAACTTGATGGGTGTACCAATAGGACGAACAATCTCGAATAATGCTTCACCATGATGCAAATGAATGGGAAGGCCAGGAAATGCAACCCATATAGGGACAATGGGGACGTCAGCTGTAGGATCAAAATCAACCGTCCATTTGGTGATGTGCATATGGCATTCTGAAATATGCCATGAACGTCTATAAAAACAACGTAGGTAATCTGCCTCAATGCGGAAATTTAACAAAATATGCGTCGAGTCAATGAGGGTGATACGAAGTTCATGATGGAATCCTATTTTTTCAAATACATCCCTGATAACCTTCAATAGAGGTCGACCATACCAAAATGTACCCACCCAAGAGTATTTGAATGGTGCAGCAAGTTCTTCAATTTCCGAATCCAAGAATGAGATTAAGGGAATACCTTTGTAGCGAGAGACTGTTTTTGGCGTAATGTTAATCGTTTGAGATGATGATGCTCCGGATACTATCGCCGCAAACGATTACGGCGGTGCAGGCGGCATTGTGATAGGCAGAGAACAGAAAGACGGCGGCTGTGATCAGCGAGTGTTGGACTGTTCGATAATCAATTTGATATTTTGAAAACTGATTGATGAAAACAGTAGCGGATGGAAGAAACTACAATTGGAGAAGATGTAGTCTGCGATCGGAGAGAATGGTATCGGAATTGGGCTGTAGGAGTCGGCGGCGGCGGCTAATGCCACGGTGCTTCCGTGATCGCCGGAGCAGCCATTCGAAAACAATCCATTACAATTAAACACATTAAGGTAAAACTGTGCCACCAAACTGAACAACTCTGTTACTAATGTGAGACCTGCAAAGGATGGGAAGTGGAGCTTGAGTAGTTAATCCAAAGGTGGAGTCATCGCGAAATAAGGCAGGATCGTTGGATTACAAACTTAATCTAATGATACTCATTGGCTGGGAATGAATAAGGCACGTGAATGATATGGTGCTGCAACTGAGTTGAGGGGAATTGCGGTAGTGACGCGCAGGGTAAACGAGGAAGAAGAAACAGTGCCGCAAGAAAATTTAAAAAGGGTGTGAAATGACGTTTTTGTCTTTTTTGTTGTAATAGTTCAACTAGTAACTATAAGGGCAATTTTGTAATTTCAGGCTCGCCAGTTATTTTTCTTCTCTTCTTCCTTGTATATACAGCGGCTCGTTCGACATTTTTCAATTAAGCAAGATATTGAAATTTTCCTCTGCAACTTCTTTCTCCACTTCGATATTCTTCCTCTTTCATTCAATTATTGTGTTCTTGATTTCCTTTCCAATGTTTTGTAATTGAATTTTGTTCAATGTTTTTCGGTTGATGATGAACTGATTCACAGTAGATCAAATTTTCACATGGTATTAGAGCCTTGTGGTCCATAATTGTTTACAATTTTATGAATTTTGGTACATTCATGGCTGCAAATCAGAACTCTCCTTCCTCTTCTTCCAATAATACTTCGAATCTTACTCAAGTAGATGCTTCGGAGGATCCTCTATACATCCACCCGAGTGGTAGTCCGTCCTTGGTGCTAGCTAAGCCATTGTTAGATGGAAATAATTTACATAGCTGGAGCAGGGCATTTCATAGAGCATTGGAGTCTAAGAACAAGGTACACTTCATAACAGGTATGATTCCTAAGCGTGTAGAAACTAATCGTAGACTTGTAGCCTGGACCAAGGCAAACAATATGGTGGCTTCTTGGATAGTTAATTCAGTGGTTCCATCTATTGGGCAGGATTTTTTATGATTTGATAATACTTGAGATATATGGAATGACCTAAAACACAGATATGGATATGCAAATGTGTTTACGTTGTCAGATTTACAAGAACAATTTTATGCCACTAAACTGAAAAACAATTCAGCCACTGAATACTACACACGATTAAAGGTTATCTGGGAAGAACTTTTGGTATTAAGGTCCATACCCAACAGTTTGTGCAACCGCTGTACCTGTAATGTTTCTAGTCAGATAAACAAATTCATTGAGGATGACTACGTTGTTAGGTTCATAAAAGGATTGAATAATGAATTTGAACCTATAAACTCCCAAGTCTTATTGATGTGTCCACTCCTTGACCTGAGGACTACATTTGCTATGGCAGTCAAACTGGAAAGAAAACTGAACTACACACCTATGCAAGGTCAATTTACAAATAATCCATCTATTGTGTTGAGTACAAATAGTGGTAAAACAAAAACTGGTCCCTATAATGTCAGACCTATTGGCCAAGGGCCAAGTGGAAACTGGTTCAAATCAACAGGGAGGGGTTTTAGAAAGGACTCCTAGAGACCTATGTGCACATATTATAATATGCCGGACATACGATAGATAGATGCTATAAGAAGCATGGTTATCCTCCTGGTTTTAAACCTAAAGGACAGGTGAATTGTGTCGAAGGAAATTTATAAGCCAGTCAAGAGGGAGGAAGTTGTTGTCAGACTTATTATGAGCATTGTCAAAATACTGAGGAATATCAATTGAACAAACCATTACAGGTAGTTTCGCCATTCATAGAGACACAATATAATCAAATTATTAGTTTGTTGCAGGAGCACAAAAATAGAGGACATACGGAAGGAAATGTGCAGACAGAGGAGAATAAAGGACACCATGTTGTGATGTCAGCTCAACAGGCGAATGCATCTGCAAAGCAGCCAGGTAATGTATCACATGCTAATGTTCATTGCACATGGATTTTGAGTTCTGGTGTCACAGACCATATCTGCTATTCCTTGTCCTCATTTGAATCATGTCATTCAGTCTAATCTATGTTTGTCAAACTCCCTAACATTGTCCTAGCACCTGTCACACACATGGGCACAGTCTGTTTGAGCCCACTCTTAACTCTATACAATGTTCTGCATCTACCTTCTGTTGCCTTTAATCTACTATCCTTAAGTAAACTCACAGAAAGAGGTGACGTGGAGTTGATTTTTCACTCAAACTCATGTCTAATACATTACCATTTGAACAAGAAGATGATTGGTTTAGCTAAGGTGAACCAAGGATTGTATCATATTCTTGGCAATACATCTTCTTCAATCTTGTCTCTTCCCCACTATTCTCAAGCTCATGTTATAGAGTCTTCAGATCCTTTTCTTTGGCATTCAAGGCTTGGACATTTGTCATCAGCTAGAGTAGTAGTAATCAGCAAGACAAATCCATCAGTTGACGCATCCTTCCATTCCCCTTCTTGTTCCATATGCCGTTAGCTAAACAAAGGAGAAATCCTTTCCCTTCTTCTACTTCAGTTTCTATAACTCCCCTTTCACTTATACATATGGATATATGGGGTCCATATAAACACCCTACATTGTACAGACAACAATATTTCCTTACAATCGTTGATGACTATACAAGATATGTTTGGATTTACTTGATGAAATCAAAGTCAGAAACAAGAAGCATTGTTGAAAGTTTGTGTTCATATGTTCAAGTCTAGTTTAGTGTTGCCATCAAAACTATTAGAACTGATAATGGGGCTGAATTTAAAATGAATCAGTTTTATGCATCTAAAGGAATCTTGCATCAAACCAGTTGCGTTTACACCCTTCAACAAAACGGCTTAGTTAAGCGCAAGCATCAACATATCCTCAATGTAGCCAGAGCTTTAAAATTTCAAGCAAATATACCAATCATTTACTGGGGTTTTTGTATTCAACATACAGTGTACCTTATCAATATGACACCGTCACCTCTATTGAACCAAAGAACCCCATAAGAAATGTTGTATAAAAAGCCCCCAACATATAGCAATCTTAAGGTGTTTGGATGCCTTTGCTTTGCAGCCAACACCTCTTCTATGAAAAACAATTTCTCTGTCAGATCAAGGAGAAGCATTTTCGTTGGTCTATCCCATGTCACAAAAGGCTATATCCTTCAAGACCTGGCCATTAGAGATGTCTTTATCTCTAGGGACTGTCATATTTCATGAAGATGTATTTCCTTACCAATCCAACTTTAACTCCACACCTGCCTTACCCTCACCTGCTTCAGCATTCCTCTCTAATGACTCTTCAACTCCACCAGCCACTGTCTTCAATTCATATCCTGAGCCTTTTATTCCTCAAACACCTTCATCACCATCAAGATGTTATCCATCTGGGTCCACATCTAGGGGGGACGTGACCAATGTTCACCATCTGAGCCAGTTAATTCAGTCCCACCTCAGCCAAATAACTCAATCCTTGCAACTCCTTCTCAACTTTAACCTCAGCATCCATCACTTTCTCAACTTTCACCTCAGCATCCATCTCAGCATCCCACTAAAAACAGCATCAAAAATGCCCAAGAAGTTCCTATTAGCTCTATACACATTGAACTTCCTATATCAAGACCTCAAAGAAATAGACATATCTCATCATACCTTAAGCAATAGTACTGTAATCAGACACAATCAACCTCCACTTCTAATGTGACTCCTGCATCACAATCTTGCTCCTTCACTTACTCATCTCATGGCACATCTCTTGTAGTTAAAGCTAACACCACATCACATCCAATTCAAAATTACTTCTCCCATGAATCTTTGGCACCAAAATACAAAACATATTCTTTAAATATTAGTATGTATATAGAACCTAACTCTTATGCAGAGGCAGCTTGTTCTATGGAATGACAGAAGGCAATTGACAATAAAATTGCAGCCTTGAAAGCAAACAACACCTGGACAATGACTGAGTTGCCTCCAGGAAAACAACCCATAGGATGTAAATGGGTTTATAAAGTCAAACACAAGCCTGATGGATCTATGGAGAGATACAAGGCAAGGCTTGTGGCAAAAGGTTACACGCAGCAGTTAGGGGTGGATTATCAGGAGACCTTCTCTCCAGTTGCAAAAACGACCATAGTGAGGATGGTGTTGGCTTTGGCGTCTAGACTCAATTGGTATGTACATCAACTAGATGTAAACAATGCCTTTTTACATAGTGATTTGCATGAGGAAATATACATGGTTCCCCTTCCTGGAGTAGTGACAGAACATCCTAAGGTTGTTTGCAAACTACAAAAATCATTGTATGGCTTGAAGCAAGCTAGTAGAGAATGGAATGCCAAGTTGACAAGATTTTTGATTTCTCAAGGATTTTCTTAATCCAAGAATGACTATACGTTATTCACTATACTGTCAAACAATTCCCTGTTGATATTGCTTGTGTATGTGGAGATAACATTGTGGCATGTGAAGATATACAGGCTATTGAGAACATTAAGGATGAACTGAATCATGAAATCAAAATAAAGGATCTAGGTAACTTGAAATATTTCCTGTGAAGTGAGGTGGCTAGATCATCTAAGGGTATGGTGTTTAATCATAGAAAATATGCCTTGGAGTTGTTGGAGGAAATAGGATTTTTGGGGTCTAAACCTGTGACAAAACCTATGGAAATCCATGTCAAGTTGATGCATAATGATTCAAGCTTGCTAGACCATGTTAGTGAATACAGGAGGCTAATAGGGAAATCGATATACCTTACGATTACTAGACCTGACATTGCCTTCAGTGTGCAGCAATCGAGTCAGTTTTGGGATTGTCCTACTGTGAACGATTTTAAAGCAGCACATAGAGTCTTTAGGTTCTTAAAGGGTTCTGTTGGACAAGGAATATTACTTGCCCAACACTGGTGAGCTCAAATTAAAAGGATTTGTTGATTCAGATTGGGCATGGTGTCAAGAGACTAGGAGGTCTGTTACTGGATATTGTTTATTCCTTGGAGACAGCTTGATATCCTGGAAGGCAAAGAAGCAAACTATGTTGTCCAAGTCCTCAGTAGAGGAAGAATACAGAGCAATGACTTCAGCCGTTTGTGAATTGCAGTGGCTCCTTTACTTGGACAAAGATTTGATTCTTACTGAGATAGAACCAGTAGAGTTGTTCTGTGACAGCAAGAGTGCTTTGTACATTGCTGAAAATCCGGTATTTCATGAAAGGACAAAACATATAGAGATTGATTGCCACATAGTAAGAGACAAGGTACAACAACATGTCATTAAGTCGATGCCAGTTAGAACGTAGTTCTAGTTAGCAGATACGTTTACCAAAGCTTTGGATAGCAAGAGGTTGGGTGAAATGATTGGGAAATTAGGAGCATATAATATGTACAAGGCAAGCTGAGCTTGAGGGGGCTGTTACAAAGGTGAGACCTGCAAAGGATGGGAAGTGGAGCTGTAGTAGTTGATCCGAAGGTGGAGTCATCACGAAATAAGGCAGGATCATTGGATTAGAAACTTAATCTAACGATATGCATTGGCTGGGAAATGAATAAGGCACGTGAAGGAGTTGGTGCTGCAACTGAGTTGAGGGAAAGTGCAGCAATGATGCGCAAGGGAAACGAGGAAGAAGAAACAGTGCCGCGGAAAAGGTTAAAAAGGGTGTGAAAATGACATTTTTGTCCTTTTTGTTTAAATAGTTCAAGTAGTAACTGTAAGGGCAATTTTGTAATTTCAGGCTTGGTAGTTATTTTTTTTCTTCTTCCTTGTATATACAACGGCTCGTTCGACGTTTTTCAATTAAGCAAGATACAGAAATTTTCCCCTGCAACTTCTTTCTCCACTTCGATATTCTTCCTCTTTCATTCAACTATTGTGTTTTTGATTTCCATTCCAATGTTTTGTAATTGAATCTTCTTCAATGTTTTTCGGCTGATGATGAATCGATTCACGGTTTACAAACTCCTTTTAAAACATTGAAAAGAGATGAAATGGATAATGGTCCCAGAACAATCAAAGCCCACGGATGAAGTGGGGCATGACACCCCTCATCATATACTTCTGAATATTTAATTCCCCATGAGAGGAAAATAGAAGTTCAAGTTCGTCCAGCAGGGGGAGCACCGCCAACACGTGGAGCTTGACCTGGCTTTGGCAAATCATCCTTGGCCGTCTGAAACGTTGTGGGGCTCACGGTTTCTCCTATCTTCACAGGACCTGACCCTGACAACCTTGGAGTGAATAGCACATGAGACGCAATACTGCATCTTCACGTACAGCTTGAGAAGTAAGTAGGATTCAAAAGCACAAGCTTCTTGGACATCCCGAACTGCAGCTTGCTCAACAATATTCCTCACAAGAAACCTCTTGATGGCTTTGTCCTTAGGGCTGCATTTTCCACAGTTAGATCAGTGGATGAACTTGGTATGGCCACGCCCATTCTTGTTACGACGTCCATTTCTTCTCTTGAAAGTCATGACGCTGGTGGAATGCGGGAAGAGGCAGATCTCTGTTGGCGCAAAAGGACTGCTCGATTCCTTCTACTAGGTTATATATATATATATATATATATATATATATATATATATATATATCTGTGATCACCGTGGGCGACCACCGCTGTCACCGCGGCCTAGCCGCCGCTGATGCTTAGCGCCTCCCGATCTTCATCTTTGCTGCCATTTCTGCATGTTTCTTTCATCCGGTTACAAATTGTTTCAAAAGTTGTGATTTTTTCCATCAGCCGCAATGTACACTGCCACTCCGCCGTCTTTTGCCGCGGTGGTGACAGGTGAAGGTTCTTCTCAGCGCATCACTATCTCACCTAAAACTGTATCGCGATATAAGGGCATCCCCATGATTTCGTTTCTTGATTCCGAAATAGATGCCCTAGCTGCTCCATTCCGTCATTCTTTGGTTGGCACGTTCTGGGCCGGCCGGCCGCCACTCAAGGTAATCCGAGAAGTATTTGAAAAAATTGGATTCCAACAAGATTTGCGAATTACTCTTATTGATCAAATGCACATACTCTTGAACTTTCGTAATGAAGCGGATTATTTGAGATGTTTTTACCGTCGTTCATGGCATATTTACGGGTGTCATATGCGTATTACAAAATGGACTGTGGATTTCGATCCCGCAGCAGATGTTCCGATCGTCCCGGTATGGCTTGCTTTTCCTGGATTACCGATTCACCTGCATTATCGTGATGCACTTTTTGAAATAGCACGCACTATAGGAACGCCGCTAAAACTGGATGTGGCTACGGAGGATGGATTACGTCCGTTGGTTGCACGGGTATGTGTGGAAGTTGATGTCTCTCAAGATCTTCCTCAAAAGATATATTTACAGGCTAAAAATCGAATGATCCTGCAAACAGTGATTTATGAGGACTTGCCGCGCTTTTGTAACACCTGTCGACGACTTGGCCATGCAGCACATGATTGTCGTCCACACACCCAGGCCGTGGTGCCTTCTCCGCCACCGCCGCCCCCTCCACGCCCACCCGCCCAACGCTGGACCCCCGTCAAGCGCAAAGAAGGACACCTCCGTCCCATGACCGAGTCTGTGCCTAATCCTCCTGTGACTGCAAATCTGCCTTCTACCGCAGACCCTAACCCTAACGGTTGTACCACTGATTCACCAATATTCGAAGGCGATGCCGCGTTGCCTGTTGGGGACCCCACGACATCACAGAATTCCATCGATGATTGTGACATTGGCCATTTTTCTGACAATGAACTACCAGAAACTAATCTTCCTCCGGAGGTTTCGACTGTTCCAGATGACGTAGTTAGGCGCATGGAGTTAATTCCTACTTCGCCAGATGATGTTTTATTATCACGACTGCAGGATTCCACTGCAGAGGCTGAATTTATTCCTGTTGTTCCACGTCGTAAACGTCGTACAAAAAAAGAGCTACCGCCTTTGCCACCCTCCGTGATTCTAACCCGTAGTGCGTCTCATGCAATCTAGGGAAGTGGTTCTACTCTTGCTCAATGAATATTTTATTATGGAATGTACGAGGCATGCGTGCCTCATTGCCTCGCTTATATAATTTACTTCGTGAACGTCAGTTAGACATAGTTGCTATCTATGAACCGAAACATTCATCACATCATATTTCTCGTTTTGCTATGGATCTTGGTTTTTCACATCATTTCTCCTCTCAAACCGACCGTATTTGGTTGTTTTGGCGTGACACAGATATTCATCTGGTAGATTCACATGATCGGAGTCAGGTCGTGCATTTTACACTCACAATTCGTCGACTTCAGAAAAATTTTGTATTCTCTGTGGTTTACGGCAGTCATACGGTTTCCTTATGACGTGCCCTATGGCACTCATTGTCGACCTTTGCTGACTCGAATGATTTGCCATGGCTAGTTGGGGGAGATTTTAATACTTTTCGTTCTCTTGATGACCATATATATATATCTCTGTGTATATATATGTGTGTATATATATGTATATATGTATATATATATATATATATATATATATTTACATAAGAACAATTTTACTAATGGAAAAGCCTCACTTCTGGCCGAGGAAAGCCATAGTACATTATAAAGTCAGTGTAGGTAAAAAACGAATACAAAGAAATGATGATTTGCATTCTCCAGTTATATATGATATGCCGCATTAAAACCTTGCCAAGTAAAACCACCCTTGTGGATAAAACCTTGGCGAAAGAAAAAAGCGTACATATTTATATAACTGGAGTGTGGAAATGGAATGAATGTAATACATCTGAGAAGATGGAGCGAGGTGACAAGTCCAAAAAACAAAACTTATTCTCCGCCATAAAAGGAGCCAGTGCCGAAGCCGGTTGTAGAAGTCGCGGGTGCTGGGTTGCCTCAGCCGCAGCACACATAGAGTCCACCATGAGAAAGCGTCCAATCCATGCACATATGAAAGAAAAAACAACGTTACAATGGATTACAGAGCATATCAATAACTGTAAGACCAATGGAGTGCAAAGCATACCGAGTCTGCCTGCACCCCTCCGGATACAGGCAGAATGATGAAATGATGGCCAATCCATTCGGAAGACGAGATAAATTTTAAGGGACGCGCAAATGGACTGAGGAGTGATCCAATGAAATGGACCCACACACATTAATGGAGGAAGAGTGTGAGAAGTGTAAGCTTGCGTGCGAGGGTTCAACATTGCATGTTGAGCAAGGTAATGAGCAGTCATATTTGTCTCCCTATAAATATGCAGAAAGTCCAGTTGATGAAGATGTGTTAATGTGTGAAGCAATCGAAGATAATAATTCCCATAAACCAGGTGTGGTCACGAGAGGCGGGATATCAGCTGAGTACAATCTGTCTCCAGATTAATTGAGCAATACAGTGGAAGAAAGTATAATAATCCAAATACCGTTGATTGTATCTCAGCATTTAGAGGTGTACTTAGAGGAAGTCGGAAAGAGATTGCCCCTACACATGAACCAACGTGATCTCGCAAAATAGCACCCCCTGCACCATAATGTCTGCCTACCGCCGCATCTATATTTAACTTTAATCTACCTGAAGACGGAGTACGCTAACGCACCAATAGAGGGCGCGGCAGCTGAGGCGAGGGAAACCAAGCAAACTGTTGCAAAGGTCCAGCCGCTAGTTTTGATCCAGCAATTGTTTTGCTCCATATAGTAATGTCATAGTTGACAGAAGCCCAAAGGTATGGCACAGAGAAAGTGTGCTTTTCACCATATATTAACGATGCATAAGTGTGCCATATATTGTACACAATAATCGACGGAATGACAATTTTTAAAACCCCAGAGAGAGTTGAGAAAGTAGACAGGTACCACCATGATAGAAGATATTGGCGAAGATGCAGCGATGATGGGGGGGACAATGCAACTCACAAGCGAAGTAATGCCAAAGTGGACGTACACGCGAGCAGTATACAAATATATGATCAACCGTGGTCGATGCATCCTTACAGAATGGGCATTGCGTTGGGCGTGAAGCATTATACCTTCCAATGTAGTCCTCAAATGGTAGAGCCAAATGAAAAATGCGCCACAAAAAAATTTGAGTGACAGGTGAATGATGTTTGAACCAAATGAATTTCGCCAAGAGCAGTGTGGGTCTGGATACTCGGCAGACATCATACGCCAAACACAAAGAGAATTCTCTTGAGGCCATGGGAAGCTAGCTGAGATGGACGACCTGCCCCTCAGAAGATCGGGTGAATGCGACAAATAATCTTTCAAACGGGTGAGTCAGGCAAACGAGGAATATAGTCTCCACGGTTACCATATTTGACATGCATATACTTGCTCCAAAGTGTAGAATGCTGCTGATATGTCCACCATATGCGACAATGATAGGCTTGTTGGAGCGTGCTAAGATCACGGAGTCCCAGTCCTCCCTCTTTGCGCGGTTTGGTGATAGTTGTCCAGGCAACCCAATGAGGCCAGCGTCCCCAATAAAATGCTGCCATCTTCCTATCTATTATTTTGATCACTGACTTAGGCAAGGCCCCAGCTGCTAGAATGTGTAATTGTAGTGCCGAAATCACAGAACGAAGCAAGACAAGACAACCAGCGGAAGAGAGTAACCGGGAATGCCAGCCTTGAAGCCGGTCGTCTACATGCTGTAATAATGGAGCGCAATATCTAGAGCGGTTGATACCCTTATGCAGATGAGAACCAAGATATCAAAAGGGTAAACCAGAACATTGCATATTCAAGATAGTCTCAAACCTGCGCCGTTGATGAAGAGGTATGCCCGCAGATGGAATTAAACTGCTCTTTTCAAAGTTAACTTTCTAACCAGAGACGGCCTCATATTGTGTTAAGAAAGCATGGAAACAATGTAAATTCCTCTGCGTGCCCCTTAAAAATACCAAAAGATCATCCGCATAAGCCAAATGCGTAATAGTAAAAGGAACTCTGCCGAGGCGGAAGGGCTGTATTGCTCCAGAGGCAAATAAAGATTTCACACCTCTGCTGAAGCCCTCAGAAGATAGAATGAAGAGCAAGGGGGATAAAGGGTCACCTTGCTTGACCCCTCTATACGGCCGGAATGAGGCAGACGGTTGTCCATTAATCAAGACTGCTAATGTTATGGCACGTAAATGATTCAAAATAATTCAATGAAAAGTCAGAAAAGCTGAAGTTTTGCCGGAGTAGTTCCAGATATTCTCAGCTGACCCTATCAAATGCCTTCATCATATCTAGTTTCAAACACAGCTGAGAGCCGCCCTTATCTAGCATATGTATCATCTCCTTTGCCAATAACACCTGTGTGGGGATATCCAAGCCTGACAGGAAGCCCGTCTACTTTGGTGATATTAATTTGGGAAGCAGTGTATTCATGCGAGAGGCAATGATTCGTGTACATACTTTACTCAGAAAATTAGTCAGGCATATTGGGCGAAAATCACTGAACGTTGTGGGGGACGGCTTTTTGGGAATCAAGGTGATTAAGGCACTAGCCATCGCAGAAGGCTGGGGAATGCCGAGGAAGAATTCCTGCACCACTTTAAGTACATCAGCATGTATAATTGACCAGCATGAACGACAGAACTTACCATTGAAACCATCTGGCCCTGCTGCACTTTGAGGGTCTAAATGCCAAACCGCCTCTTTAACCTCGTCTTCCATAGGCAGTTGCGCTAGTATGGAATTATCATCTGCAGACACCAACCGTGGGATGTGGCATAGGACTGTGTCATAATTACGCGTTGCCTCGCGAGCAAATAGAGAAGTGTAGAATGTCACTGCTTCATCCATTGTGGTGCACTGCTCACCAATGGGTGTGTGGATTTGCTGGATGCGTAGTTTCATCCTCCGCCCTTTGACAATAGAGTGATAATAGCGCGTGTTTGCATCACCTTCTTTTAGCCATCTTACTAGCGCTTTTTGTTTCAAGAAATGTAGCTCATATGTGGAGGCCCGAAGATACTCAGCTTTAGCTCGGTGGTACTCCATTCGATACTCATCCGAAAGGTGGGTGTCCCAGATGCCCTCAGTGCGAGTGAGATTAGTTTCAGCTTGCATGATGTTTGTAAATATATTGCAAAAAATTTCTTTATTCCACTGCTGGATGTCCTTCCTTAGATGGAATAATTTTGTGTAAAAACCGTACATACCTCCTGTAGTAGGATAAGATGTCCATGCATTCTTCATATAAGTATGAAAATCTGGATGTAAAAGCCACGCATCCAGAAAGCGAAAAGGGCCGCGGCCCTCGTACAAATGCTGCCGACATATGAATAATAAGGGTGAGTGATCCGAGGAAACATGTGATAGATGTGCAAGCTGTATGTCGTTAAATATGTCTTGAAAAGAAGAGTTGACAAATAACCAATCCAACCTCCTGCGGACTTGTCCGAGCTCCCTACCATCAACCCAAGTAAATCGCAGACCGTGAAACTGCGGCGCCATCAGAAAGCAAGATTCAATGTAATCATTGAAATCTTGCAATGCTGTTAGAGAGGGGTGTGAGCGACCATCATGATCATCAAGAGTGCGAAAAGTATTGAAGTCACCTCCAACCATCTAAGGTAAAGTGAATGTTTCCGAAAATGTACATAATGAATGCCATAATGAGCGACGTAAGAACAGTGTGTGTTTGCCATATACCACCGACAGAACAAAAGTAAACTTTAGGGGCCGATAGAGTAGGGTGAAATGAACCAATTATTCTTGATTCTACGCTGCAACCAATTGAAAGTGTGAGTCACGCCAGAAAAACCAAATGCGTTCCGACTGAGAGGAATAATGCTGGGGAAAACCATGGTCCAAAGCAAAACGTACAATACTTGAAGATGAATGCTTATGTTCTATCAGAGCAAGTAAATTTAAATGATGATCACGTATCAAATGATGCAGTCTAGGCATAGAGGCACGCATGCCTCTTATATTCCATATTAAAACATTCATTGAGAAAGAGTAGTGTCACTTCCCTGGATGGCGTGAGAAGCACTACGTGTAAGGATAGTAGAAGGAGGTAAGGGCTGTAGATCTTTCCTTGTACGACGCTTACGACGAGGAACCACGGATAAATTCCAAAGTCTTTGTAAAATGTGATATCAAAATATCCACTTCTGGTGATGGAGGGATTAACTGCATACGCCGAATCACGTCATCAGGAACACTCGGCATATTTGAGTTTTGATCGTCTACAGGCAACTCATTATCTGAAGAAAGGCCCAAGTCACAATGATCTGAATTGTCCTGTAGTGGGGGTTCTGCAGCCCCACTAAATAAATCTGCATTCAAGTCACTGACTTGATCAAGGGGAGGTGCTAAAATGAAAGCTTCTGTCAGAGGAATATCACATGTCATGGTGGAAGCATCTATTGGAGGGATGTCATGTTGCGGCTCAGAAATATTCTGGGAAGGAACTATCAATGAAGGGTCAGATGGAGGTGCTGATACCGGTTTCTTTTTTACTGGTGTCCATCTCTGCGCAGGCGGGCGAGGTGGTGGAGGCGGCGGTGGGGGCGGCACAGTTGATGGAACTTTCGGAGGGCATGAACCCGTTGCATGGCCTAACCTTCGATAAGAGGTGCAAAATAGCGGCAAATCCTCATAGATAAACGACTGCAGAATGAATCTGTTCTTAGCCTGCATATATATTTTCTGCGGCAATTCCTGGGAAACATCTACTTCAACACATACTCAAGCGACAAATGGCCGCAGCCCATCTGCCATAGCAACATATAGTTTTATTGGAGACCTAATCGGACGCACGATTTCAAACAATGCTTCCCTGCGATGAAGGTGAATTGGAAGACTGGGGAAGGCGATAAATACAGGGACAATGGGGACATCAGCGGTGGGATCAAAGTCAACAGTCCACTTCGTTATACGCATATGACAACCTGATATTTGACATGAACGTCGATAAAAACATCGCAAGTAATCAGCCTTATTTCAAAAATTCAACAAAATATGTGTTTGATCAATGAGTGTGATACGCAGATCATGGTGAAAGCCTATTTTCTCAAAAACTTCACGTATGACTTTCAACGGAGGACGACCATACCAGAATGTACCTACCAAAGAGTATCTGAATGGCGCAACAAGGGCATCAATCTCGGAATCCAAGAAAGAGATCATTGGGATGCCTTTATATCTTGAAACGGTCTATGGTTAAATGGATATTTTTTGTGATGATGATTTGCCGGAAACCACCGCTGCGAATGACGGCGGCGGCGCAGCCGCCATTGAAATTGTGGTGCAAAAGAAATTGCGTACCGTGAAAAGAGGAGATAAAAACGAACAATCTGGCAGTCAAGAACGACAAAAACAAGAAGCAGACGGGTGAAAAACCAGCGGTGGTGTCTATCGCCGCAATGAAGCCTGCAATCGCCAGAGAGTTTTCATTATCTCCTATATATGTTGTACTTTTTTAAGCAATAGTACGTTTATTATTTTAAACCTATATATGATATATATATATATGTATGTATGTATGTATATATATATGTGTATATATATATATGTATATATATATATATAGGTATCTTCTTCTTCTCTCTGGCGATCTGGCGATATTGCAGTAACGGCGGTCCGGCTAATGCCGGCCGGCCGCTTCTCTGATTGATACGATCGTTGCACCCTCGTCCTTCTTGACTCTTCTCTATTTCATTCCTCACAGCCAGGTTTCATTTTTTTTCATTTTCATGCACGATGGCGGCTATGGAGCCGCAGCCAAACCCTACGACCATATCCTCAAAAAAGACCTACGCTTCCTTATTTCAGACGTCAACTGCTGCCTCCGTTGCTGATAAACATATACAAAAATACAAGGGCAGTCCGATGATATCATTTTCGGATGAGGAAATCGCATCATTAGCAGCGCCATTCAAATTCTCGTTGGTTGGAACTTTCTGGTATGGAAAACCGCCAATCGCCGTTATCCAATCAACCATTGATCGGATCGGATTTACAGGACCAGTGCAGGTGGGACTATTGGATACAACGCATGTGGTTCTGCACTTTAAAAATGAACAAGATTACCTGCGATGTTTTGCACGACAAAGTTGGATGATTGTAGGGAAATATATGCGCCCACATATGATCCCACAGTATATGTACCCATTGACCCGGTATGGGTATCATTTCCGGGTCTACCATTACATCTCCATCAAAAATCAGCCCTCATGCAGATTGGACGAATGTTAGGAACTCCAATGAAATTGGATGCTGCAACCGCGGAATCACTTCGGCCTTCGGTAGCTCGATTGTGTATAGAAATTGATGTATCGCAGGAGTTACCTTCAAGAGTATTTATTCACGCGTTAAACAAAGTGCTTGCACAACAGGTGATTTATGAAGATTTGCCTTCGTATTGTTCAAAATGTTGTAGATTGGGACATAAGGTCTCAGATTGTGGGTGTCCTTTAGTGCAACAGTCTGAAGTTCGTAAGGCTAAAGACACAGTAGAAACTCAGTCGCCTGAGTTGGGCCATTACACAAAACACAGGAGCAGCGATGGACCCCTAAAAAGCTTCCCCCGCAATCAGCACAACCTGTTTTAGCGGAACCTCCTCTACTATTATCACCAGATTTGACTGCAAGGGTGCCCCCTGCAGCCACGTATGATCATGACATCTCTCGTTTGCAGGGAATTGATGAAAGTTTTGTCTCTAATATACGACATCATCAACAGCCTATATCGCTGTCTGACAGTGAGGTTACACCGGATCAACCGGATGTGCCAGAGTCTACTGCGATTGATGTGGTCACAGAAATACTACAAAATATAATCCAGGCGGCAGTCTCTTCGGACTCATCCCATGCTGATCAAATCGCTTCAGATGATCAGTTTCAGCCTCCGCCACGTCTACTTCGTCGACCCCGTCGACACAGAGAGCCGGTATCACCACCTACCACAAGGTCCAGGTCCCTTGTCTCTAACTCCTTTGATTGCTTATTCCCTCAATGAAGATAATGATACGGAATGTTCGTGGAATTCGCACCTCGCTTCCACGTATTTTATCATTGTTACATCGCTATAATTTACATTTATTTGTTTTAATTGAACCTAAGTCAAGGTCTTCATCATTACTATTTTATCGCTCAAAATTTGGATTTACGCAAGCGGTCTCAGTGTGTCAGGACAAGATATGGATTTTTTGGAGTGCTGCTTTTTTACTGCTAGAGAAAGATCGGATAGGTGCTCAAAACCACTCCATGTATTTTCATTGGTTACAACTTGTACTTACACAATTAAATCCGCCTACTTATTGCATTATGCGACTCATCCTAGTCTGCAGTTTTCAAAGTATATATGGTGGGGGACATCTCCGATTGGTGCAAAGTTGTTTTTATGGCGTTTGTTCTCTGGCTCATTGCCTCTTACCAATAATCTTCGAATTTGGCAGACTATTTATCCGTCGCAGTGTGTCTTTTGCATGCATCATTCGGACACTAAGGATCATTTATTTCTGCACTGCCCGGAAATCAAACCATTATGGGTTGAGATGGCTATTTTATTTTCGGCTCCACTACCACGGCAGTCCACCATTCAAGCTCATCTGATTTGTTGGTGGCGCCAAGCTTCAACGTCAACTATGATGGGTCACTTAAAGGCAATTGTTCCAGCATTGGTTCTTTGGATGATTTGGAAAGAGTATACGTCCATTCGATTTGGAGACAACACATTCTCATACCGCCGCTTATTTGATCGAGTCCTTACACATATATATATATATGGTGTTCAACGATGCAAGGACATAAGTTTGCAGAACCAATTCCAAGTCTGGTTGCTTGCGGTTTCTCGCCCAATATAAAGGTTTGCAGGCGAAGATTGATTCGATGGCAATTGCCACCTTCTAGTCGGATGAAACTCAATGTGGATGCTACTGTTGGACATCGAGGAGCAGCAGCGGGTGCTGTGCTCCGTGATGCCACTGGCAGATTTATCTCGGCGATTTGCTTTGCCATTCCAAGTACTATGCCTATTAGAGCAGAGCTGATGGCCATGCTCTATTCAGTTATTTATTATGCCTTCAGATATGATGCTTTGCATGTTGAAACGGATTGCAGAATGCTTTTGACAATGCTTGTTAATCCCTCTCAATATACTGGCTCATGCTTCAGCGATGTTCAGCGGCTGATTGTACTCCTCAGACTCAATTCATCTACTCTCACTTATTGTCCCCGTGAAGCAAACACTGCTGCCCACTTATTAGCACGCTATTGTCTACGAGCATCCGGAATGCAAGCCTACATATCAGATGCTGCCTTGCCTAGCGAAGTACGTGGCGCTGTGATTTTGGATGCCACTCTTCCAACTTTTCGAATATGATATGCATGATGATAGAGCCATCACATTTGCAGGTTGCCTATGTTCAAATTTGGCATAGGCAGCCATGGTATGTTTCTTTTATTCCATTTTTAATATCTTACTTGCTGCATCCGCCTGGTAAATGTCTTGGATAACGACTCTTGCTTATGTGTGTTACTGGGTGCCGGGACTTGCCAAACTTGGGAGCAATTTTGGTTTGAAAGACAAGGCATGCATAGCTGGAGGTTGCCCGTGGTCATCAGGCTACGGGCAACGCGGGTATGGCTTTCTTCTCTTCGTCATGCTACTGCTAAGGATTATTTACTGCACTGTACTTACACATTCTTTTTGCGTCTTGCACGAGGTGTTGTACGCCAACAAAGCTGGATCATATTTGGACTACTTGGGCTGTACGACAACGACAAACATTCTTTCCCCCGCATCAAGATGCTACTGCTCTTATTCATATCTCTGCAATTGTACATTTTCTATTATCAACCATCCACTCATATAAATATGTACGCTTTTTCCTTCGTCAAGGTTTTATCTACAAGGGTGGTTTTACTTGACAATGTTTTAATGCGGCATATCATATATGACTGGAGGTTGCGTTTACTTGCTATGCTTCATAAGTTATTGTCTTATGATGACACTAGTTTTTTCAATTACTATGTAATATGGTTTCCCTCCGCCATAAGAGAGGATAATCAATAAACTTGCTTTATATAAAAAATATATATATATGTATATACATATATGTATACATATGTATATATGTATATGTAAATATGTATATGTATATATGTAAATTTTTTCTTGAAAGAAAATTTTATTGATAAGCCTCACTTATGGCGGAGGAAAACCATATTGCAAGGATCAGTGTATGAGAATAAGTGAAATAACGAGCTAATGATGGCATATCTCCAGTGGTATATGATATGCCACATTAAAACCTTGTCAAGTAAAACCACCCTTGTGGATAAAACCTTGGCGAAGGAAAAAACGTACATATTTATACGGATGTCATTGATATCAAAGCTATATAATAATGAATACAATGATGTGATTGATGTTGAAGAAAAAACACTACTGGTCCGAGTTGGCAGAGGATCACTTAACGCTTTTGAAGAGCCGCTGCTTGTTCTTGATGAATCCATTATGTTTATATATATATGTATATATATACACATATATGTGTGTATATATATATATTTATATATGTATGTATGTGTGTATGCATATATATATATACACTGTTTTCTCAGAATCACGCTCAGCTGCTTGCTCACGCATGCAAAGAATTTGTTGAAACAGGTGATCTCTAATCAGACGATAATAAAGATTGAAGAGAAGTCGAGCAGTAGTATATGAGTCCACATATGCGTACCTTTTTGACACCACCAACATAGTCTGCCAAAGATGATGAAGGTTAAGCTACTGTAGGTTCCAAGTAGAATGTGAAGACAAGGTGGATGTTGATTCCGGCTGTGTGTTGATGTTGTTGATTGAAGGGTTTAATTTTCTGTTGTATGAGAAATTGGAGCCTTGTGTATACAGGAGATGGGTGTAGTTGGAGTGATCGTTGCTACTGACGAAGTTGTGTATAGGCAAGGAGAGGAAGGCAATCTGTTGGCGGGAATGATTTTAATACGCGAGTTTACTGTTTTGCCCTTACTAAGTCTGTAGTGGTATTGATTAGATGAATGGTATAAATGTAATTTCAGTTGTTTTTTCTTCTTCTTCAGCGGGCTGGCTCCTATTTGCAACCGCTAGCCCTGCACTGTGCAAATCGAATAAGAATTCCAGAGAATTCCAGAGTTTGTCTCATGCCTCCCCGTGCTATTCTATTTCAATTCTTCATCTCAACTTCTTAATGTTCGTTCAGTAGTTTTGATTTGCAACTGTCTTGTTGGAATTTTTGTTGTTGGATAGTATTTTCACATGGTATAGAGCGATACTCATGAATTTTGGAACTTTCATGATGACTAACAATGGCATAAATAGTCCTTCCGCATTTTCACCTAATTTCACCAATGATCTTATGGATGATCCTTATATCATTCGTCCTAGTGATAATCCATCCATGGTGCTAGTGCAGCCGTTGCTTGATGGCAATAACTTCCACAGCTAGAGTAGATCTGTGCGAAGAGCTCTTGAGTCGAAAAACAAATTAGGTTTCGTTGATGGAACGATTAAGAAACCTACGGAGGTAGATCGAAGGAGAAATGCCTGGTTAAAAGCCAACAATATGGTTGCATGTGGTTGGTAAACTCCTTAACTCATAGTATAGGACAGAGTGTTGTTTGGTTAGATTCTACTGCTGATATGTGGAATGATTTAAAATTTAGATATGGAAATGCAGATTCGTTCAGATTGTCTGATTTATAGGAGGAATTTTATTCGATTATGCAAGAAACGAATAGAGTAACTGAATACTACACTAAGTTTAAAAGTGTCTGGGAAGAATTGCTTGTTTTTAGGTCTGTTCCTGTTTGCTACTTCCATAAGTGTACCTGTAATCTCACTGTAGAGATTAATAAATTTGTTGAGAATGATTGTGTGATTAAGTTTTTGAAAGGACTAAATGATGAATTTGAAGCAGTCAAATCACAAGTGCCGTTGTCTAGTCCTCTGCCGGATCTAAAAACCGCCTTTGGTATGGCTATGAAGTTAGAAAGGAAGTTGAACTATTGCAATAACCAGGTGCACCTTAGTAACAATCCTTCCGTTTTTATGAATGTTGGGAACATGCCTAGGGGCAATTCATATCCACAAAATTTTAATGACTCCAGTACAGCTAGTTCGTCTTGGCAGAGATCAATAGGAAATAACACCAAGAAAGGCATGGGAAAGTCATATCCAAATAATTCAAGGTCTGCTGTTTGCACATATTGTAACATGAGGGGACATACAGCAGAAAAATGTTAAAGGAAACATAGATTTCCTCCTGGATATAAACCAAAGGTCAGGTTAACAAGGTAACTGCTGAGAGCAATGTGATACAGTCTGGTGACATGTGCAATTAGGGAGGATCTGATAGAGCTCAAAGTTATGAAGGTACTGACCCAAGGACCTTACCATCATTAGCCCAGGACCAGTATGCTCAGTTGATTAGTTTGTTGCAAGAGCGTCAAGATAGTACCAGCCAGAAAAATGTTGCAGATGGCTTAGGTACACACCATACTGTTTTGACAGCACAGCAAGCTATAGTCACTGGTAAGATGCCAGGTAAGGTATTGCATGAAAATTCAAATATATGGATATTAGAGCTAGTGATCATGTATATTCTTCTATTAGTCTCTTTGATTCATATAAGCCTTTTGATTCCTTATCTGTTGGATTACCAAACAAGTCTCTTGCTATAGTCACACACATTGGAACAGTAAGAGTTAACCAAAGTTGAATCCTCACTCATGTCTTTCATGTACCCTCTTTTGCATTTAATCTCATCTCTCTCAGTAAGCTTACCCAATCCAACTTGTTTGAAGCTGTTTCAAAGTCAAATGTTTTCTTGATTCAGGACCTCAAACCAAGAAGATGATTGGTTTAGCTGAGGTAGATCAAGGTTAATACTACCTACATGGTACTGCTCAGTTTGAAGCTAATTCCATACCTTCCTTCCTGCCTTCTCCCTTAGTATATGTTGTTGCTTCTTCAGATACATTGTTGTGGCATTCAAGATTGAGCCACATGTCTTCTTCAAGAATTAAAGAATTCCAGAAATATGATCCTTCTGTTCAAGTTCTTGATTCCTTCTTTCAATGTAGTGTATGTCCTCATGCTAAACAAAAGAGGACACCATTCCCAGTTTCTTATTCCATTGCTTCTGCTCCATTTGCTCTTATACACATGGATATTTGGGGACATTACAAATATCCCACAGTGTATAAACAACATTATTTCCTTACTGTCATTGATGATTTTGGTAGATATTACTGGATTTATTTGATGAAATCCAAAGCTGAGGTCAAAAACATTATTGAAAGCTTCATAACTTTGCTTCTGTTCAATTTGATAGTAAAATTAAAATAATTAGGACAGATAATAGTCCAGAATTCTCCATGAATCACTTTTTTGCTTCTCATGGGGTCATCCGTAAGACCAGTTGTGTGAATTCACTGCAGAAAAATGGAACAGTTGAGAGAAAACATCAGCACATATTTACTGTAGCTAGATCACTCAGGTTTCCGTCATCTCTTCATTCCTCATGCTGGGGCTTTTTCGTTCAGCACTCAGTGTTTCTCATTAACATCACTCCTACTCCTATTCTACATCACAAAACTCCTTATGAACTCCTGTATAAAAAGCCTCCCACCTATAGTCATCTCAAGGTGTTTGGCTACCTAGCATATGAGGCCAACACTCAGAAGCATAAAGAAAAATTTGAAGCAAGAGCTAGAAAAAGTGTATTCTTAGGCTTGTCCCATACCACTAAAGGTTACATCCTCCAAGACCTCAGTACTAAGGATGTTTATATCTTAAGAGATGTTGTATTCCATGAAGCAAGTTTTCCTTTCAAAGCAGAAGCACCTACTTCATCTGATTCTCCAGACAATTTCATAAATTCATTCTCTTATCTTGAACCTGATTCTTATTACTCCCAGGTTCATGGTCAGACCATGGACTATCAGCCTATGAATATCACTCAGTCTCAACCCTCTGTTCCCTTATTCTCTGCTGTATACTCTCCTCAATCCTCTAAGACATCTCCTGTTACCTCACATTGTCTTCCTTTATCTGCCACTCCTGATCAGTCATGTAGTACTCAAATGCAGTCTCAGAACACAATATAGTTCCTTACCTTAGGGCCAAATAGTCATTGATCTGCCTCCTATTCTTAATCCTAATAGCAGACCCTCCAGAATCAAGAAGGCACCCATATATCTTCAAGACTACCACTGTAATGCCATGATCATGCCTTTTAAACACTCATCTCACACATCTCCTCATTCTCTTAAACAAAGTGTTTAGCTCTGATTAACTAGCTCCACAATACAAGTCTTATATTTTTAGTTTGAATGTACATGATGAGCCTAACACTTATGCAGAGCATGCTAGGTTGCCCATCTGGCAAGCAGCTATGGACACTAAATTAGTAGCACTGGAGGCTAACAAGACCTGGAGACTAGTACCTTTACCTTCAGTGAAGAAGGCAATAGGGTGTAGGTGGGTCTATAATGTTAAACTTAAAGCTGATGGAAGTATGGAGAGACACAAGGCTAGACTGGTAGCCAAGAGCTATACACAACCATATGGCATAGTCTACCAAGACACCTTTTCACCTGTTTCCAAGATGACTACCTTGAGAGTGATCTTGGCATTGGTAGATAGAGTTCAATGTTATAAACACCAACTTGATGTTAACAATGCCTTCTTGCATGGTGATCTTCATGAGGACATCTACATGACACTTCCACCTGGTATGTCAGTTCAAGGTTCTAACATAGTGTGTAAACTGCAAAAGTCTCTTTATGGGTTAAAACAAGCAAGCAGGGAGTGGAATTCCACCCTTACAAAGTTTCTGCTATGGGTTTTAGGAAATCCAAGTGTGATTACACATTGTTTATTAAAACTGAGGGCACCAGTTTTATGGTTCTGCTGGTTTATGTAGATGATATAATAGTAGCCCCCAGTGATGAGCATTCTATCACAGATGTTAAGCAGCCCTTGCGTCATGCTTTTAAAATAAAGGATTTGGGTCAATTGAGATTTTTTCTTGGCATAGAGGTGGCTCAGGCTAAAGGGGGGATACATATCAATCAGAGACGGTACACTCTAGACCTTCTGGACCAAACAGGTTTTTAGAATGCAAAACCAGCCAAAACTCCTATGGAAAGCCACATTAGCCTGACACACCATGATTCTCCAGCATTGAAGGATGTTACAGAGTACATGAAGCTAATTGGGAAACTCATATATCTAACAATCACCAGGCCTGACATTGCATTTCCAGTTCAGCAGCTGAGCCAGTTTTTGGACTGCCCTACGGAGAACCATCTGAAAGCTACACATACGCTTCTCAGGTACATCAAAGGAACAATAAGGCAGGGGCTATTGTTTCAAAGAGAAGGAGTTCTGAGGTTGAGAGTGTTTGTAGATGCTGACTAGGGTGGCTGCCATGAGACTAGGAGATCTGTAACAGGATATTGTGTTTTCTTTGGAAACTCTTTAATTTCATGGAAAGCTAAAAAGCAAACTACGGTTTCTAGGTCATCTGCTGAGGCAGAATACAGAGCCATGGCCATGGTAACTTGTGAAGTTCAATGGCTTCTATATCTACTAGATGATTTGGGGTTAAATGACTAGAAACCAGTGGAGATGTTTTGTGATTGCAAGAGTGCAATGTATATTGCAGAGAACCTAGTATTTCATGAAAGAATGAAGCATATAGAGATTGATTGTCATGTGGTAAGAGATAAAATGCAAGAAGAGATGATTAAATTGATGCCAATATGAACAGAGTTGCAGTTGGCTGATATTTTCACCAAGGCTCTAGATTCAAAACATTTCACATAGCACATTAGTTCACTTTGGGTTCATAATCTTTATGCCAAGCCAGGCTTGAGGAGCGGTGTCAAAGATGCTGAAGGTTAAGCTATTGCAGGTTCCAAGTAGAATGTGAAGACAAGGTGGATGTTGATTCCAGCTGTGTGTTGATGTTGTTGATTGAAGGGTTTAATTTTTTATTGTATAAGAAATTGGAGCCTTGTGTATACAAGAGATGGGTGTAGTTGGAGTGATCGTTGTTACTGACGAAGTTGTGTACGCAGGCAAGGAGAGGAAGGCAATCTGTTTGCGGGAATGGTTTAAATACACGAGTTTACTGTTTTGCCTTTACTAAGTCTGTAGTGGTATTGATTAGATAAAGGGTATAAATGTAATTTCAGTTGTTGTTCTTCTTCTTCAGCGGGCTGGCTCCTATTTGTAACCGCCAGCCCTGCACATTGAAAACAGAATAAGAATTTTAGAGAATTCCTTAGTTTCTCTTGTGCCTTCCGGTGCTATTCTCTTTCAGTTCTTTATCTCAACTGCTTAATGTTCGTTCAGTTGTTTTGATTTGCAACTGTCTTGTTGAATTCTTGTTGTTGGATAGTATTTTCACATAGTCCACGACTAATGTGGTAGGTGGGCCCATCACATACTTTATTATGGATAGCATTCGGGATTAAACATTTCACAGCATTGGTAACTGCCATTCCAAGAATAGGATCCCTAACCTTACATAGAAAATTGACGTACAAGAATGGGTAACTGTAATACCAAGAATTGGTTTAGCCTCTCCGTGTTTGTATACATGTATATTTATATATCTGTATACATATATACACACATATATGTATATAGACATGCTATGACAGTGAACATTGATTTTTTGACGATACGAGATGACAAACCTTTAAACCTCACCGAAGCAGACCTCAACTCCGGCTGGCCTTTTCAACAAGAATGTCAAAGATAGTGAAGAACATGCCAATAATGATCCGAGGTAGAGCATGAAGATAATGGAGATAATGATTCCAGTTGATTGTTGCAATCATTAATTGAAGTGTTTATTCTTTAGTTGAACAAGAAATAGGAGTGTAAAGTGTGCAAGATTCTGGTGCAATTGAAGAAAATGATGGAAGCATTGCAGTTGTGCCCAGGCGGTGAAGAAGAGAAGAGGCAGGAATCGTTTTAAATAGGAGAAATTACTATTTTACCCTTACTACGCATTTATTATTGATTAGTTAAAGGGCATAAATGTATTTTTATGCTTTTCTTCTTCCTTGCACTTCTTCGCACATATTTGTAACTGCCAGACATGTCCTGTGCAGCGTGAATTCAGTTTCTAGAAATTCAAATATTTCTCCCGTGCCATTCCTTGCTATTTCCTTCCAATTCTTCTTTTCACTTGCTTAAGTTTCTGTTGCATTGTTTCAATTCACAAGTTTCTTGTATGCTTTCTTTCTGTTAGACAAGATTTTCACATGGTATCAGATCAGTGCTCATGAATTTTGGAACGTTTATGATGGCAAACAACAACAATAACAGTCCTGCTTCCGCTTCTGCACTTAATCTCACCATGGATCTCATCGATGATCCTTACTTTATGCATCCTAGTGACAAGCCGTCCATGGTATTGGTTCAACAACTGTTGACGGAATAACTACCACAGTTAGAGCAGATCTACGAGAAGAGCTCTTGAGTCAAAGAATAAAGTAGGCTTTGTGGATAAAACGAATAAGAAACCTACAGAGGGAGATAGTAAGTACACTGCGTGGATAAAGGCTAACAACATAGTTGCCTCATGGTTTCTGAATTTCTTGACTCATAATATAGGACAAAGCGTAGTATGGTTGGATTCCGCTGTTGATATATGGAATGATTTGAAATTTAGTTATGAGAATGCAGATTCATTTTGATTATCTGACCTGCAAGAAGAATTTTATTCAATTGACAAGAAAATAGTAGCATAACTGAATACTATACTAAACTCAAAAGTGTTCGGGAGGAAATGCTTGTTATAAGGTCAGTCCCTGTCTGTTCTTGCCATAAATGTGCCTGTAATCTCAAGGTGGCGATTAACCAATTTGTTGAAAATGATTGTGTGATTAAATTCTTGAAAGGGTTAAATGATGAATTTGAAGCGGTTAAGTCACAATTGTTGCTGTCTAGTCCTTTACCAGACTTAAAGTCTGCATTTGCCATGGCAGTGAAGTTGGAAAGGAAGCTGAATTATTCTAGTAATCGGATGCATTTTAACAATAATACCTCAGTTTTCATGAATGTAAATAGTATGCCCAGGAGTAATTACTTTGTGCCAAGGTTCAGTAGTGCTGGAACCACTGGTGCATCTTGGAAGAAATTAAAAGGAAGAGGCTCCAAGAAAGGCATGGTAAAGTCCTATCTGAACTACTCTAGGTCTGATGTATGTAGTTATTGCAACATGACAGGACACACAGTAGACAAGTATTATAAGAAACATGGATTTCTGCCTGTATACAATCCCAAAAGTCAAGTGAATTTGGTGACTGATGAGAGCAACATGCAACAGCAGAGTGATATGCCTAGCCATGCAGGATATGAGAGAGTTCAGAACTATGAGAATGTTGATCCAAGGACCTCATTAGCATTGACTCAGAATCAGTATGCTCAATTGATCAGTTTGTTGCAAGAGCATCGAGATTGTACCCGCAAGAAAATTGTTGGAAATGGCTCACGTACACACATACTGTTATGACAGCACAGCAAGCTACAACCTCAGGTAAGTTGTCAGGTAAGGTATTACATCAAAATTCAAGCATATTGATATTGGATTCTGCAGCTAGTGATTATGTCTGTTCTTCCATTAGGCTTTTTGAGTATTATTCACCAGTTGATTCTATATCTGTTGAGTTGCCAAACAAGTCATTTGCTACAGTCACACACATTGGAACAGTAAGAGTCATCCCATGCTTGATTCCTACTGATGTGTTTCATGTACCCTCCTTTGCATTTAACTTTGTCTCATTAAGTAAACTCACCCAATCAAACTTGCTTGAAGCTGTTTTTAAGTCGAATATCTACTTGATTCAAGACCTCAGAACCAAGAGGATGATTGGTTCAGCTGAGGTAGATTAAGGCCTATACTACTCTCATGGCAATCCCCACCCTTCAGCCAAATCCACATCATCCTTCCATTCCACTCCTCTAGCATATGATGTCACTTCCTCAGACGCATGGTTGTGTCATTAAAGGCTGGGCTGTATGTCTACTTCAAGAATAAAAAAATCCAAAAGTTTGATTCCTTAGTCCAGGCCCCTGATTCCCTTTTTCAGTGCAATGTGTGCCCCCTTGCTAAACAAAAACGTGCACTATTCCCGGTTTGTTATTCTACTTCATTCAGTCCATTTACTCTTAGGCATATGGATATTTGGGGACCCTGCAAATATTCTACAATGTATAAACAACATTACTTCCTTACTGTCTTTGATGATTTTAGTTTTTACTGCTGGATTTATTTGATGAAGTCCAAGGCTGAGGCAAGGTCTATTATTGAAAGTTTCTATAATTTTTCTTCTGTTTAGTTTGATGCAAAAATAAAAATACTCAGAACTGATAGTGGACCAGAATTCAGTATGAATTACTTCTATGCATCCCATGACATTATCCATCAAACCAGTTGTGTGAACTCACCACAACAGAATGGGACTGTTGAAAGAAAACACCAGTAGAACATATCGTTTATAGCAAGGTCACTCAAGCTTCAATCATCTCTTTCTTCCACATATTAGGTTTTGTGTTCAACACTCAGCTTATCTCATTAATGTCACTCATACACCTATTCTTCATCACAAAACTCCTTATGAACATCTGTGTAAAAAATGTCCCACTTATAGTCATCTCAAGGTATTTGGCTGCTTAGCATTTGGGGCTAATAGTCAGAAGCATAAAGAAAAATTTGAAGCAAGAGCTAGAAGGAGTGTCTTCTTGGGGTTATCACATTCTGCCGAGGGTTTTTTTCTTTCAGGACCTTGATACTAAGGACATCTATATCTCAAGAGATGTCATATTCCATGAAACAACTTTTGCTTTCAAAATAGAAGTTCCCCATTCATCTAGTATTCTAGACAGTCCTGCAACCCCATACAACCCTCTTTCTTATCATGAGACTATCAATCAATTAATCAATCAATCATACACAGCATATCCCAACGACAGCAAAAACTATCGCTAGGGTCTGGGTTTCTTATCATGACACTGATCCTTACTATTCCTTGGGTCATAATCAGCCTTTAGCCTTTCAGCCTATGAGCCCAACACAATCTCCATCTGTACCTTTATCTACTTCTGTAGACAATTCTCAGTTTTCTAATACATCTCCATCTGCCTCAAAATCTCCTTCTGTATCTTGTTCTTCTGATCAGTCATGTAACCTTCCTAACACAATGTCAAATATACAACATACTGTTAGTGTATGTGCCATAGGCCATGATTTTGGATATTTATGTTATGCATTTATTATTAATAAAAGAGGTTTTATTATCATTTTTGTTGGTTAGTATGTTACACAATTTTGATATATGTCCCTGATTCATTATTGTTATGGAGATAAAATAATTTATAATCAGTATGAGTATTGATTTGATAATCATGAGATGATTATGTGTATGGTGATACGAATCAATCTCATAGGTACTTGTTAGAGAACAGTGTATTGGATAGACCCATCATGAGATTGCTACATGCATTAGCGTCATAAGTAAATCTCATGATAGTCATGTTTTAATCCTTTGACTTGAGATTGTCATAGTTTCCAACATAAGGACTATTATATTTTGACATGATCAAACATTATCCGTAACTGGATAATAATAAAGGTCATGATTGAATGTGATAGAAATTATGTAGAGGATATTGAACAATCAAGATAGAATTTGTCCCTCTCTTTTGAGAGAGATATCTTTGGGCCCCTCGATTAGTGAGACTATGAAATGCATGGCCGTGCTCAAATGAATTGATAGCGTGATCAATATCATTTGTTTTATCAGTCTACTTAGAGATCGAGTAATCATATGTTTGAACTATATAAGTATGACGCTAACCATGACTTATGTTCAAACTAGATATCGTGTGACAAAGGGATTAATGCATGTACTATTATTAGGCTAGTTGGACTTTACTCGTATTAATTGGGTAGTTGTAATGCCTTGCTAGAGGCCAATTACGACTTGTTGGTTTAATAGAGATTTAATCAACTGCCAATTAATATAGGCCTATCGGGTCACACACAAGAATGCGTATGGCTGAGATTAATAATATTAATAATATTAATATTGGATATTAATTATTATTATTGTTATTATCGTTTTTTAATATTAATAATATTAATATTGGATATTAATTATTATTATTATTAATTTCGTTTTTTTATGTATATATTCATATCATCGGTTAATAACAGAGAATCCATATTTGATATGGATTTTGATTGGTTTTATCTAATCCTAACAGAATCCGTATCTGGTACGGATTTTGATAGCGTTAACAAATCCGATCTGAAATCGGATTTTGATATCTATATATATGTATGGAGCTTGGACTATCACATACACCAAGCAATTAGAAAAACGAAAGAACAGAAAACGAAACCCTAGAATTTTTTTTGAGAAAAACGAGTTCTTCAGCCGCGCCGTTTGAAGAGCTAGCACTCCGGACGGAAGCGTTCGTGTGGATACCGACAGAGGGTGATCATATTCTCGCACCTGCTTCATCTGCGTAATTCGGATCTACAAAGGTAATTTTTCGAGTTTCTTTCATCGAATTAAACGAAGAACATGGATCCTTGGTAGGAAATCAGAGATCAAGTTTTTGTTTTCCGCTGCGCGTTTGGCAGTGATCTCGGTTGATTTCCTAACACATACACACTTTCCTGGAGGCAATATAGTCATTGACTTGCCTCCTATCTTAGATCCCAATACCACACCCCCCAGAACCAGATGGTTACCCACATACCTACAAGATTATCCTTGTAATGCCATAACCCTACCCATTACATGCTCAGGTCATACCTCTCCCCATTCACATGATAAGATACTGACTCATGTTTCACCAGCTCCACAATACACGTTTAAGTTTTGAATTTGAGTGTACATACTTGTTAGGTCCAAAATACACTCTAGAGGGGGGTGAATAGAGTGTTTGGCTCTTTTGCGGAATTTTCTCATTTGGCTCTACTCAAAAGATATTCAAAATCAGAGCAAGAATGGGAGATGAGAAATAGTGAATGAGTACACCGGATATAGAGTGGTTCGAATCGTAAATGATTCTACTCCACTACTACTTTGTTGCCAAAGTGGATTTTCAACAACTACTCTTCTTATTATGAACAATAAGAACAACCACAGCAATACTTACACTAACACCTTAGTGTAAGCAACAACAACAGCAACTTTTTGCACAAAAGACACTTGTCAACTACAGCAACTACAGCTCTTAGCAAGAGCACCTTCTTGCTTCCTCACAACTTCAGAAAAAGTTCTCTCAAGGACTTCTCACAGTGGGTTGAAGAAATATGGTAAGGTTCACACTTTCTCACAAGTCTAAGCACAAGCAAGAGATCAAATATTTATGGTTTCTCTTGTGCTTGACTCACTTTCTCTCAATATACAACAATGAAGAACAAAGAAAAGCTAAACAAGCTTTAAGCAAATTTACAAATATGAGAGAACTATACAACAATGGAAAGTGAAGCTAGATGATGTTCAAAAGTATCATTACTCCATCCAAGCCTCTTCTATTTATAGATAAAGTTGACCACGTTTTTTAGGCTCACCACCAAGTCTTCATCTAAAAAAATGTCAAGATAGTGCCCAAATAGTCCTTAGCCACCCTATGGAATGATTTGATCTTGAATAGCCACCCTAGAGAATCTTAGACATGGTTAAAATAGTCAAGGAAGCATGTAGTATGTTGGGTTAAAGTCCACAAGAAATTTGAGCAAGATTGGAGAGAGAAAATATCATAGATCTCCCTTGGATTTTTGTTCCAACGTTTGAAAATTTTTGAATCCTGGAGACGTCGATCGATCTACATGCCAAAGCTGAGAGATCGACGTCTCTCAAAATGACGTCGATCGATCGACGTCTTTAGGCTGAGAGATCGACGTCTCTCAGATGTATGTCGATCGATCGACGTACTCTTAGCTGAGAGATCAACATCTCTCAGATGTATGTCGATCGATCGACATACCTTAAGCTGAGAGATCGACGTTTCTCAGTTATACGTCGATCGATCCACGTCTCTTGGTTGAGAGTATGACGTGGATCTGAGAGCTCAAACATTTACCAAGCTTCACACGAAACGAACCATGTGCCTCCTGAGGGGCTGTGTATACTTCAACCGATCCATGAGAAATTTACGTCTCGCACATGTTTTTCTCAATTTGATTCAATCTTAAGATGTGAAATTCCATCTTAGTTCTTTTAAAAACATCTTTTTATATCATCAAAACATTTTATAATCTAACAATCTCCCCCTGTTTGATGATTTCAAAACCAAGATTCTAAAAGATGTTTTTGCTTCATTTTAACTATTTGAATGTTTCAAACTTGAAACATATCAATCTACCCCTAAGTGTATGCACTTTATACCTTCCGTAGTGGTCAATGTGAACAAGATTTTACAATTTCAACCAAAACACTTTTCTTTGAAATTTGCTCCCCCTCAACCAAACGTGTATCAACAACCCAACTTTTTCAAACATGCATTAATAACTCTTCATGCTCATTTTCATTTTACCAACAATTAACAAAGATCCAATTTCCAGTCTTACCTCATTTTGCCAGCTACCAAAGAATTATTTCCATCAAGCAGTCTCATCATGTAATAAACCAAGCAACCAAGCAACAAGTCATTTAATAAACTAAGCAAAAACCAAGCAAACCATTTTCTCCCCCTTTTTGAAAGCATCAAAATAAGCAACAATACTTCATACAGCCAAGTTTTACAATCAACACATACTAAGCTAGAACAAGAAGAAAGCTAAAGCAAATATCCTAGTCTTCATCTGAAGAAAACGTGATTCCAGGAATGCACGCTTTCATTTTTTCCTTGAGCTTGGCAAATCTTGATTCCTGCATGGACACTAGTTTACCCGTATGGCAGGCGGCTATGGCTAATGAATTAGAAGTGTTGGAGGCTAACAAAACTTGGAGGGTAGTGCCCTTACCTCCAGACAAGCAGGAATTAGAGTGTAAAAGGTTTTATAAAGTGAAATTCAAGGCAGATGGGACAGTAGAGAGGCACAAGGCAAGACTAGTAGCAAAAGACCATAGGCAACAATATAGCATAGACTATCAAGATACTTTTTCACCTAATGCTAAGATGACCATTGTTAGAATGATTTTGGCACTCGCAGCCAGATTTTAGTGGCATATTCATCAACTTGATGTGAACAATTCTTTCTTACATGGTGATCTCCATGAAGACATTTGTATGACACCTCCACTTGGCCTATCAATTTCAGGATCAAACATTGTATGTAGGTTGCAGAGGTATCTTTATGGCTTAATGCAGCAAGCAGGGAGTGGAATGCCATTCTTACTAAGTTTCTATTTGCAATGGGATTTAAACAGTCCAAGTGTGACTACACACTTTTTAATAAAACTGAGGGCACTAGTTTTATGGCTCTGTTAGTATACGTTGATGATATAATAATGGCTTCCAATGATGAGAGCTCAATATCTGATGTTAAGCAAGCCTTACATCACACTTTTCAGATCAAGGATTTGGGACAATTAAAATTCTTTCTTGGCATAGAGGTGGCTCAGGCTAAAGGGGAGATTCATATTAATTAGAGAACGTACACCTTAGACTTTCTGGATCAAGCTGGTTTTTTAGATGCCAAACCAGCTAGGACTCCTACAGAGAACCACATTAGCCTGACATATCAAGAGTCACCAGCATTGAAGGATGTGACACAATACAGAAAGTTAATAAGAAAACTTATATATCTCATGATCACTAGGCCTGATGTTACGTTTACAGTGCAGCAACTCAGGCAATTCCTTGACTGCCCTACAAAGAATCATCTAAAAGCTGCGCACAGGCTTCTCAGATACATCAAAGGAACAGTAGGACATGGACTGTTGTTTCCAGGGAAGAGAACTCTAAAGCTGAAAGCATTTGTTGATACTGATTGGGTTTGGTTGCCATGAAACCAGGAGGTCTGTGACTGGGTACTGTTTTTTCTTCGGGAAGGCTTTGATTTCATGGAAGGTTAAAAAGCAAACCACAGTCTCAAGGTCGTCTACTGAAGCAGAATATAGAGCTATGGCTATGGTGACATGTGAGATTCAATGGCTCCTATATCTATTGGAAGAATTAAGATTCAATGATCAGAAACCAATAGAAATGTTTTTTGACTTCAAGATGCCATTTACTTCGCAGAGAATCCAGTTTTCCATGAGAGGACGAAACACATGGAGATTGATTGCCATGTAGTGAGAGACAAGGTGCAAGAGGGTGTGATTAAGCTAATGCCGGTACGCACAGAGCTGCAATTAGCTGGCATATTCACCAAGGCTTTGGATTTTAAGGGGATGATGCAACTTATTAGCTCACTAGAAGTTCGTAATCTTAATGTCAATCTGAGCTTGAGGGGGGTGTCAAAGATAGTGAAGAACATGCCAATGATGATCCAATGTAGAGCACAAAGATAATGGAGATGATGATTCCAGTTGATTGTTGCAATCATTAATTGAAGTGTTTAATCTTCAGTTGAACAAGAAATAGGAGTGTAAAGTGTGCAAGATCCTGGTGCAATAGAAGAAAATAATGGAAGCATTGCAATTGTGCCAGGCGGTGAAGAAGAGAAGAAGGACGCAGGTGGGAATCGCTTAAATAGGAGAAATTACTATTTTACCCTTGCTACTACGCTTGTATTGTTGATTAGTTAAAGGACATAAATGTATTTTTACGCTTTTATTCTTCCTTGCACTTTTCCCACCTATTTGTAACTGCCAGCCATGTGCAGTGCAGCGTGAATTCAGTTAGCAGAAATTGCAAGATTTCTCTTGTGCCAGCTATTTCCTCTCAATTCTTCTTTCAATTGCTTAAGTTTCAATTGCACTGTTTCAATTCGCAAGTTTCAAAGATGATCGCTTCCTTTTTGCCACGCTGCCCTTCACGTCAGCAACTGCCACCGCCATATTAGCACCAGCATCAGCGCCCATCCTTTCCCAAAACCCAAGATTGCGTTTTTGTTTCATTCCCAAATGCAAAAGACGACTTCAATAGCGGTGTTCATGCCTATCCTTATGTTAAAGTATCTCCTCCTGGTGGCATTTTTGACCGAAAGATTCTAGGCTTCGGATAGTAAAGCCGCCACCTCAACACTCATCTCTATTTTCTACCAGATGACACCTTCATCACACCGCCCTACTCGAACAGTAAAAAGTTGTATTCAGAAAACGTCCAGAAGAATAATAACTTTTGGGATAAGAGAAACTCTTTTTGATAGATCAACATTGCTGATATTGGTCTATCATAGAAGGTTGTTGATCTGGGTGTGCAAAAGGGAAAAAATCACCCCAGAAAAATCAATAATTACAGGAAAAATTATTACTTCAAGTACTAAATAGTTTTCTTTTTTTCAAAAATTTGAAATTACGAATTTATACCTACGTAGGCGTGGATCAAGCATATCCGTGCGTCTTTGTCTAAAGAAATTCATTCTTAAGAAAGTATATAAAAATGAAAAACCTTTTTGACAGATTAGCTTCAACTAGTTCATCATCATACATAGATCTATGAAAATTACAATTTCTGAAAAATTAATAATCGGAAACTTTGAAAAAGCTATATATAATTGGGTCATTCCAAAAGTTAAGAAAAAAGAAATATATGAATCTTCCTTAATCTTTTTAAATCTGATTATATTACAAAAACTGAATAATGAGATATTCCATTACACCACAAAAAAAATTTTTGTTTTCCAACGAAAAACTCACCGACGTACCATGTTTCGTCGGTATTTCGTCGGTAATTTGCAACGACATAGCGATAAACGCAATTTCGTCGTTAATTGCGACGAAACTACGATGAAATACATTGTCGCTAACAAAAAAGTAGTCAGGTTAATCCTTTCGTTACAATTTCGTCGGTGTTTTGTCGGTGGTTCGTCGCTACTCTGTGTCTTTTGTTTGTCGTTATTTAGTTTGTAACGTTTCGTCGCTATATCGTCGGTAATGTGTCGCAAAAATTCTAGAAACATAAACACGGATAAACAAGGAAATAAATTCGTCGGTTAGTAGGTTCTCGGCATTGTGTATCGTCGGTTTTTTGTCAATGAAACCCGCGTGTCGCAAATGTTTTGTTTTACTTTTCGTTCGTATTCCGATTCGTCGCTGTGTCGTCGCAGATTCGTCGAGGATTAAACACGTGTATGAATTAAGAAAAAAGAAAGCGGTGATTGGGAAAAAAATTTATTCATTTAGTAATAAAAATTTACATTATGAAAACGAAAAATTAAAAAAGGAAATCTAAAAGAGAAGCGGAGAGGGGCCGTTCACACTTCGTCATCGGAAGAAAGAGTGGCCGCCACATTCTCCACGAACTCATTGAGGAGGCGCTTCAGATTGTAATATTTGACTTTCAATTTGCGCAGCCTTCTCTTCACGACGTGCAGTTGCCTCAACTGCTGCTGCATGTTTGCTATAATTGTATTGTAGTTGATCTGTTGTTCCGGCATTTCTGGGGTTGTGGCTGAGGAGGAGGCCGTTGTGGTTGAGGAGGAGTCCGTTGTGGAGGTGCACTGTTTGCCCCTCCACGCCTTGGGGTTGTTTTATAACGACGGGGCATACTTCGTATTTTGTTTATGAAATGTAAGGCTGTGGGGTCATATATATAGGTAAACAACGCGACGACATAGCGACGAATCAGCGACGAATTTTTTTTTCCGTTAACACCGGAAGATGTGCGGACGTGACACTTCGTTTGAATTAGCGATGACTTAGCGACGTAAACTCATCGTACGTTGCAACCATCGGGCACTGTGCGGACACTGTCGAATAGCGATGCCGTAGCGACGAAGGGCGTGACTCTTCGTTCGAATTAGCGACGACTTAGCGACGTACATTCATCGTACGTTGTAACCATCGGGCACTGTACGGACACTGCCAAATAGCGACGCCTTAGCGACGCCGTAGCGACGAAACGCGTCGAATGGTGTGAAGAGACGTCGTGCGTCGCTAGTTTGTCGGTAAAGCGTCGCTAAATTGAAACGCCATATTCGCCGGTTATTAGGTTCTCGTCGTTGTATTAAGTTTCGTCGGTATATAGTCACTGTTTAGTCGGTGAATTAGTCGTCCCAAATTTTTTCGAACCATATTTCGACTGTATTTTAGCATCGTCGAGATTCGTAAGGGATTAAACACGTGTTTAAATTAAGAAAACGAAGGCGATGATTGGGAAAAAAACATCATTAACATAGAATTATAAATTACAAAATACATAAGGAAAAAATGAAAAAAAAATCTAAAAGAATAGCAGAGAGGAGCCGTTCACTGTTCGTCATCCGAACAGAGAGTAGCAACACTCTCCGCGCACGCCTTCAGGAGGCGTCTCAGCTGCGCAGCTTTGGCTTTGATGCGCATCCGCCTTGTGTGCAGGTACTGGAGATGCTTATACTGGTCGTTAAGCACCTCCCTCATATTCTCCACTGTTTTCCACAGCTCCTGTATTTCTGCACGAAGATCGCCAATTTGGCGATCCTCTTGCCGCCTTGGCCCCAGCACAGTGTGTTTGGAGGAGTCAGCCGGCGGGGGTGCTTGTGGTTGTGGAGGAACCGGTGCAGGTGCCAGTGGTTGAAGACCCCGTCTTGGGTATGTACGACCACTACCACGTCGTGCCTGGGCCTTAGTACGAACCATATTTGTCTTTTTTATATGATTATAAAGGAGATTTTGTTTTTTATACAATGAGAGTCACGGCAGGCTGTTTATATAGGGGAATTCAGCGACGACATCGGGACGACTTAGCAACGTAAATGCATCGTAAGTTGTAACAATCGGGCACTGTACGGACACTGGATAGCAACGCCTTAGCGACGCAAATAGCGGCAAAATGCATCGTATGGTGTGAAGATACGTTGTGCTTCGCTATTTCGTCGGTAAAGCCTCGGTAAACAATGAATGCAGACATTAATACACGCACACCATACGATGAAATTCGTCGCTATTTGCGTCGGTAAGGAATCGGTATTTGTGTTTCTTGGTCGTCGCTATAGCGTCGCTAAGTCGTCGGTAATATTGCAGGCTGAGAACCATAAAACGCAGCTTTCTTCTTCCACTCTTCTCCCATTCTTCTCCCATTTCAAACACATAATTCATCACTTTTCAACGAAAATATAGAAGGAAGATATCTTATTGTGTGGGATTTTGAGGTTTTCCACACCGAGAAAAGATAGTTGCTGTTATTTTGAAGGTATAGCGAGAAAATGGATCCGAGGAGGAGCGATAGAAAGTGGATACACGAGAGAGTAAACAATGGGGAGTGGAGTTTTAGATTTGTTGAAGGTCTCGAAGAATTTGTGGATTTTGCGACGAGTAATGAAAGTGGAACGCAGATTAGATGTCCGTGTAAGAAATGCAAGAACCGTAAATATATGCATCCGGGTGACGTGAGGGTTCACTTATTGAAACAAGGTTTCGTGTACAATTACCATAGATGGTACTGCCACGGCGAATATGAGGGGGCGTCTACATCTGCAACTGTTCACGTCGAAGGGGGACCCGGTCAGGTTGATGTCGAAGAAATAGGCGAGGGATCTCACAACCCATACGTGCAGATGGTGCAAGACGCAGCTGCCGGTGCATTTACGGGAGAGCAGTACTTACAGTCTCATGTCGGGTACGAACGTGCACAGTATCCGGACGAACAGCCGCGTATATTCGTGGAGGAAGATCCAAACCCTCAGGTGAGACAGTTTTTGAGATGCTGAACGCCGCCAACACGCCGCTGTATCTCGGTTGCGGTAGTCACACACAGATGTCTATGATCGGTCGGACGACGAGCATGAAGACGGAGTACCGCATGACGGATAGATTGTACGATGAGATATGTCAGCTGATGAGGGAATCTCTTCCCGAAGGGAACACGATGGTCGACAGTTTTTATTCGACGAAAAAACAGTTGCAGGCCTTGGGACTGTCGGTTCAGAAGATCGATTGTTGTTTGGAGGGGTGCATCATATACTGGGGCATCAACGAGGATAAAGACAAGTGCAGGGTTTGTGGGACACGTAGGTGGAGAACGAACAAAAGAAACCGGAACGTGCCAAGAAAGCAATTATACTATTTTCCTCTCGCCCCTAGACTGCAGAGGCTCTACGCATCCGGTGCCACAGCTAGCCAGATGAGGTGGCACGCGGAGCACTACACGAAAGACGGTGAGATGTGCCATCCATCTGAAGACGAAGCTTGGAGGACGTTCGATGCGACACATCCGGGCTTTTCGTCAGAGACAAGGAACGTTAGGTTGGGGTTATGCACCGAAGGGTTCAACCCATTCGGACAGTTGGGAGAGCAGTATTCGTCATGGCCTGTCATCGTGACGCACCGGGGCCTAGGAATCTGAAACAGAAGGTCGACCTATACCTGCAGCCATTGATACAGGAGCTGAAGTGGTTGTGGGAGTTTGGCGTGGAGACGTTTGATGTATCCACCAAACAAAACTTCCAGCTCTGCGCTGATGTGGACGATCAGCGACTTTCCGGCTTATTCTATATTGTCGGGGTGGAGTACAGCAGGGAAATACACTTTCCCTTACTGCATGAAGCAAGTGAAGACGATATCCTTGAAACATGGACGTAAGATTTGCTAGTTTGACAGCCATAGGAAGTTCCTGCCCAAACGTCATTTGTACAGAAAGAACGTGACGGCGTTCATTCCTAGCATCGTTGAGAAGGACACGAAGCCTGAGCTTATCATGGGTGCGGAGGTGTTGGAGGAGATAGACAGTTGTGGATTCGTGGGGGTCGCTGATGATCCGGACGGCAGCCACAACACAGACCTGGCCCGTGACTGTATCGGGTGGAAGAAGAGAAGCATATTCTGGGAGCTTCCGTACTGGAATAGCAATATGATACGACACAACCTGGATGTCATGCACATTGAGAAGAACGTGTTTGACAACATCTTCAATACAGTGCTGAATGTGCCTGGAAAAACAAAAACAATTTGAAGGCACGACTTGATATGCGCGACTTCAAAATGCGACCGGAGCTGCAGCCCGTTGGCACATCCTACATGCCGTTGTCCTCGTACACGCTGACTGCGGAGCAGGTCAGTGCGTTGCTATCGTGGCTGGGGACAGCTAGATTTCCTGACGGTCATGTTTCGAACCTGTCGAAGAACATCGACGTGAATAAACGCAGTTTGCACGGGATAAAGAGCCACGACTGCCACGTGTTCATGCAACGGTTGATGCCCATTGCATTCCGCGAGCTGCTTCCAACCAATGTATGGGAAGCACTTACTGAGATGAGTCTGTTCTTCAGATGTCTTACATCCACGAGACTCAGGGCGGATGATATGTCATGTGATACGCATTTATTGCCCCGCTGGTGTATACTTACTTGTCGTTTTACAGGCGAGCAAAGGTCATCTGGCTGACGAAAAGTACGGTTATATTCTGACACCAGTAGCCGAGGGTCCATTGAGCAGAGTCACGCGCTACGACATGTGTTTTGTGAACGGTTATAGATTCCACACAGTCTCCCATGCCAGCCGAAAATCGTCGGAGAACAGCGGAGTGTGTGTCAAGCGGTATGACAATAGCCCGGATGAGGATGACTTCTACGGCTACCTTACAGACATCATAGAGCTCGAATATCCCGCATTGCCTATAAAGCGGGTGGTGCTATTCAAATGCGAATGGTACGATCCAACTCGGGAAGGTTATCGCGCTGGCGCAAAGGTTCACGACCGATATAAGTTGGTAGACATACACCAAGGGCGACGGTACAGAAAGTACGATCCATTCGTTTTGGCTAGTCAAGCGTCCCAGGTGTACTATCTATCGTATCCGACGACGAGGATGAATGCAAGCTCAAAAGACTGGCGAGCCGTGTGCAAAGTAAAATCGAGCAGGTTTTATGTCAGTATCCAGCCAGGTTCAGATGGCATGGATGCCGCATTTCAAGAAGAAAACCCACGCGTTGTGGATACGACACATGTTGAACTGCACAATCTCCCTCTAAATTACCCAAACGGCGGTTTCATCGAAATTCATCTCAACATAAAACCGGCTGACAATATTGAAGATGTAGGCGAAGACGAATATGAGGATGAAGAGGACGACGAGCATGTAGATGAAGATGAAAATGAAGATGCGTATGAGGATGCGGATGACAATGAAGATTGACGTTAGTCAAAATTTTTATGTACCTCTTTATGTGAAAGTGTGTATGTATTGATGTACTTATACACATGTATATACATAATATGTGTTTGTAAGTACTTTATATTTTGTATTATTTTTTTTCAATATTGAAAAACGCCGACGATTTACCGACGGCAAATGTCGTCGCAAATTTGAAATAACGACGACACAAGAGCGACGACACAGTAAACAGCGACGAACTACCATCGGTATTTTGTCGTAAAATTTCGTACTAAAACTGAAATCCACCTGCTTCTTCCCCATTTCCCTCCCCCGCGAATTCTCCCCCTACCCCGTGAAAACTTCCTCCCTCCCCCGGCGAAATCTTCCTCCCTCCCCCGCGAAATTCTGCGCAGCTGCCGTCAAGCTATCCGGTGACCTCCTTTCCCTGGTTAGTTTTTCTTCCCATTTTTTTTAATGATTTTAATTAGTTATAGATTGAATTATTTGTTGTGGGTGTTGGTGGTGGGTTGTGGGCGGGAGTGGCTGTGGGCGGGGGTGGTTGTTGGCGGGGGGTGTGGCTGTGGGCAGAGGTTGGCAGTGGGCGGGGGTTGTTGGCGGGGGGTGGCTATGGCGGGGGTTGTTGGTGGGGGTGGCTGCAGGCGGGGGTGGGCTGTGGCGGGGTGGCTGGGTGCTGCGGGGTGGCTGTCGTGGCTATGGGCGGGGGATGTGGCGGGGGTGGCTTGGTGTTGTAGGGTTGGGTGGCTGTGGGCGGGGGATGTGGCGGGGGTGGTTTGGTGTTGCGGGGTTGGGTGGCTGTGGCAAGTGGTGGGCTGTGGGCGGGCGTGGTTGTTGGCGGGGATGGCTGTGGGCGGTGGTGGGCTGTGGGCGGGGGTGGTTGTTGGCGGGGAAGGGGGTGGCTTTGGGCGGCGGTGGCTGTGGCGGGGGTGGCTGGGTTGTTACGGGGAAGGGGGTGCATGTGGGCGGGGGTGGCAGGGGTTGTTGGCGGGGGTGGGCTGTGGCGGGGTGGCTGGGTGTTGCGGGCGGGGGTGGGCTGTGGCGGGGGTGGCTTGGTGTTGCGGGGTTGGGTGGCTATGGCGAGTGGTGGGCTGTGGGCGGGGTGGTTGTTGGCCGGGGTGGCTTGGACGGTGGTGGGCTGTGGGAGGGGGTGGTTGTTGGCGGGGAAGGGGGTGCCTGTGGCGGAGGTGGCTGTGGGCGGGGGTGGCTGTTGGCGGGGGTGGCTGTGGGCGGGGGTGGGCTGTGAGCGGCGGTGTCTGGGTGTTGCGGGGTTGGGTTTCCATGTCCGACGACATATGAAGCAAGTATGTTGGTGATGTATACTTTGAAGTGTAATAATTTGATGATGAAGTTTGATTATGTAGTTTGGTTAATCATGTCATGTTGTTGGATTTGGATTTGTCTTTGTAGAGGCCATTAAGGTCGGAAAACCTCAGATAAACGAATAGGTCATGCCGAAATTTTCAAAGTTATTAATATCTTGCATTAAATGTATGTAAACACTTGTCATTTTTTGGACATCTTATTTGTCTGGCCAACCAAACCTAAACTTGTTGAATGTGCCTTTTAAATTTTTCACCCTTGCAGATCTGATGGCTAGTGATGGTTTACTGACTCGATCCACCTACCCACCAGCTACACAGGCCCTGTCAGGAGAGTTTAATCTCTTCCTTTCTCAGCATGAGCTGCTTGGTTCGGTTTCGACCGGCGCTCTGGCTGCGGACGCAGACCTGTTAGGGTCTGCCGATAGGTCCGCACCCCCCACATCTACGACGTCACCCACACCCACCGGTTCAGCACCTCATCCGGCGTCTGATGCGGCATCGGACGAGGGTGTCATACCAGGGCGTCGTGCCCTCCCTTGGTCACATGATACACATACGTAAGTAATGATTTATTTTTTTAACACGTTTTCAAATATATTTCACGCGTTATTTTTTCCTAACAACTTCACCTCTTTCAGGTTTGCACCGGACTCGGGCCAGATTTCCGGTTGCATCACTCGGTCCTTCCACCTGAGGCAGGACCCAGCTGGATATGCCTGGTCCCGTGTCAACCCGCAGACACGTAGGTTCTACTGGGATGAGTTTCAGGTATTCAAATTTGATAAATTTCACTTTTTGATGCGTAATCGATCATTACTTTTCTAACCACATTTTTATTTTTCCTCCGTATAATAATTACAGAAGGCATACAGCTGGACAACTGACATCGCCCACGACGTGGAGCAGGCCTGGTGGCAGAGGGTCGCCAAACACTACAAGGACTTCGTCAACTCGCACAAGACTAAGTGGGAGCGTGACCCCATTTCCGCCAGGCCTGTCTACGTATCCGAGGCCACCTGGGCGGGGTGGATAGAAGGGTGGACGGACCCTGCTACCCAAGCCCGCAGCGGCAATCTACAGGGCCCAACACCTGCCACACACTCAGGTGGTTCGGTTTTCCACGCCACCATGATGCGTTCTATGGTAAGTATTTTAATATTGGATTATTTACATTCATTGATTTCATTGGATTATTTAGATTCATTGACTTAAGTGGATTATTTAGATTCATTGACTTAAGTGGATTATTTATATTCATTGATTTCTTATGTTGCGCTGTTGTTTTTTTGGTATTCGTATATGGTTAATTTAAGTAGTATATGTGTTCATTTGCCTTTTTCTTTTTATTTTTGATTTGACTTGGGAGAGGCCTTTAAGGCCGGGATACCTCCGATAAACGAATAGGTCATTTCGAAATTTTTAAAATTCTGGATTTCACTAACATATTTTATTTCATTCTTTCAGCACGAGGAGACGGGGGAGTGGCCAGCCTCCTACGATCTCTTCTACAAGACGCATTGGAAGAAAGCCTCCGACGGGACGGAGGACTGGATCACGGCGAAGGCCCGCGACATCAGTGTAAGTAGACTACGATATCATTTGTTTGTTCCTTAGTTTGTTTTATTTCTAAACCCTAAACCCTAACAATTCTTATTCTCATTTCAGGACGAGTACAACAGATTACTCGCACATAGGGGAGAAGAGGCCGACAAGAACCGCGCTTATTGGGATGCGGTTCGGACCGTCGGCCCTCAGAATAAGAAGAAGAGGGAGGTGTACGGGGTTGGATCAGCAGCGCCGCGATTCTTCCCCGAAGTTCTGCATCCAGGTGCTTTCTCTGAGGCCAGCACCTCCGCGCCTTCTGCAACCCCAGATGATATTTCGCGCCTGGAATCAGATCATGCGGCGCTGCAGGATGAGATGGAGACCATCCATCAGGGCGCAGCATGAGGAGAGTGTACAGGCACTGCGGTCGCAGCTGATTCAGACCCAGCAGGCGCTGCAGCAGTCGGTTCAGCTGGCGCTTCAGCAGGCGCAGCAGCAGACGATGCAGGTGCAGCAGGCGACGAACCAGCAAATCTCGCAGCTATTGCACCTCATCATCTCTTTCATTTCCAGCTCCTCGCAGCCTCAGCCTCACCCTCCTGATGGTCACTCTTCTCCGCATGATCACTCTCCATCTTCCTCTGCATAGTATTTCAGTTTTTGATTTTTTGTACAGACTATTTCATTTATTGTATTGACATATTCTTTGTTCTTTTATATTTTATCAGACATTTATACGGATTCCATTTCTTTTGTGTTGTTTAATTATACGAACTTCAATACGCAAATACCGTACTTTTGTATAATATTCGTACAAATGATTTAATATACAAAACAAAATATATTATAAAAATTAAATAATAATAAAAACTATTTAATTAATAATATATTGATATTATTAATAAATTATAAATATTTAATATTTAATATTAAATTAATATTTAATATTATTTTAAATGATAGCGACGAACCTGCGACGAAACAAAAATGTCGCAGACCTGAAATAAAAAAATAAAAAATTTTAAAATAGCGACGACAAAAGATATACCGACGAAAATCTGCGACGAAACCGAAATATCGCAGACCGGAAATAAAAAAAATCAAAAATTTAAAAGTAGCGACGACAAAAGATATACCGACGAAACGACGACGGAAATAACAGGTCACAGACCTGCAGAGTTTCGTCGCAATTGTGCGATGAACCGCCGACGAGCCTTTTCTCGTCGCAATATAGCGACGCTTCACCGACGAAAATCACTTTGCGACAAGCCGTATAACGACCTGCAGATTTCGTTGCAATTGCGTCGCTATATGCCTTTAGCAACGAAATTGCGACGATTTTTGTCTGTCGCTATGTCTCTTTTTTTTTGTGGTGTTATCAAAACCCTTTAAAACAATTCAACTTCTTTCTAAAAAATCTCTAGAAAATCATAGAAATAAAAATTACAGATATCTTCATGTTGGCTTAATCCAAATCGGAATAAAACCTTTGACTAGAGAAGATTTAAATACTTCTATATTAGTTGTCTTAAGGTATACAAGAAATAGAGGCTTTGAGGATTCCATTCATACTTCTGTAGAGTCCAGTCTTTGCAGATGACCGATTTCTTATGTTTGCAACACAAAATTTTCAACTTCCTTAGATGATATATAAAATTTTAAGAACTTAGTACTTCAAACTCTAATATAGTACAAAGATCCATACCTATAGCCACAATATACCGTATCCATTACAAGGTAATGAGTTCAACATTTGTGCAACCAAAACCAATAAATTGTTTGAGAGAAGGAGAAACTATGTTATTGTATACAGATTTAACCAGATCTAATGCTATAATTTCAAGAACGATAAAATCGAAAGATATCTCTCTTTCAGATGAATGGATTCTAGAAGGAGCGATAAATCCAATCATTTCTGAAAAATATAATCTTAATACTGAAATTAGCTACATCAATCAATTAAATGATGGATGTGTTAAATTAAGCTTTGTTAGAAATGCTTCATATAGAGTAAAAGATTACCTTTCTAGCAGTAGTATAATTGATCTAGGAAGGGATTTTCAGATACCTTTTGTTATAAACGTTCTTTGTCGAAAACAACGATTTTCAACTTTTGTTATTCGATATCTCAATTCTTTATTTAGAAAAGAAGACTATTCTGCAGAAATACCAAGACCTTTATATTCCAGGTCAGAGATCAATAGTGCAAATAGTCCTACTCAATCAGATGTGACAGAAAATATTATGGAGCATGTATTAAATGTTATAGAAAAAGAATTCATAGTAAATAAAAAACTATTGCATGATGATTTCTATAGTATAGAAATAAGAGAATGTTTTTGAATGTTATTTAACAACTAGAAAACAAATTCAAGAAAAATATTATGAAAACAGAATCTGAGATCTACTCATATTCAGTATCCGTTTTTGAAAAATTTAAAAGTCAATGTACACAACTCCAAAAATTGTGAAACTTTTTAGAAATCAACTTCAATGTCTTGACTAGACTCTGTCCAAAAATGAGCAAAAAATAAGATTGGCCCTTCAAAAAAACAAAAAGATCTAGATGGTCAATCTAGACAAAATTGGACACAATAGTGTTGAATTTTGAAAACGTGTTTTTTTTATTACTCGACCAAAAAGGTTGATCTTTATATCAAAATACTCCTTAGGATGTCTATCTTAAGTTTCCAAAAGGCCCTGAAATGAAACTGTAGGATCTGCAAGGCGCCACTAGAAGGGAGGGGGTTGAATAGTGGGTGCGGAAAATGTGATTTTTAAAATAGTTTTAAACCAAAAAACCAACTTCTGAAAACAATTTCTGTTTTCATGACTAGTTTTAAAACGTTTTGAAATCTATGTTGCAGGTCTTTAAAAATTCTGAAATTTTGAGAGAACTTAGCTTTAGATGTTCTGAGTATCTACGAAAAATTTCAGATCCAAATTCAACCTCTAACCCATTTAAACATCATTGGTGGTCACATTGCGCAAATCTGCCAGAACTGGTAGTCTGTTTTGAAAAATTAATTTCTATTTGTCCTTAACTCTAAATACTCTGAAAATTTAATGACTAACCCCTTATTAGTTTTATTTAATTGGATTGAAACAGTTTTGAAAAATTCTTTTGTGAAGTTAGTCAAATACGATCAAAGTCTCAACCTTTGCAAGCCTAAAAATCAGACTGCACTAGTCTCAGAACTTTGGACGTTTGAATGACTTATACTTGTCCAAAAGAGTTGAAACTTATGCCAAAAGAACCTTAAGACGTGAGGCTAGACTCTGGAAAGTTTCATGATTTTTGAAATTTGTTTACTATTCTTACTAACGTGATTAAAAACAATAAACAGTGCTGAAACTGAAAGTAAGTGATGAAAGTAAATAACACCAGGAATTTTATACTGGTTCGGTTATAAACAACCTACTCCAGTCTTCGAGGACACCTTTCTCGGTTAGCACTAATCACAAAACACAAAATAACACCTTACCATAGGGTTGATGGAGTTACACACCAACTCCAACCTTTTACAAACCTTGTATTAGAATACATTTGTCACGAACACCATCACCTTGCAAGTGTAAGATTGATCACACATTGATCAATCCTTTACAATAATAAAGAGTATGTGGTGGACTATATGAAGCCTATTCAAATATATGAATATGAGTACAATAGGCTTTTAGAGAGAAGAAAGAAAGAAGTGTAGAAGAAGAAGGGAATGGAAGACTCTTTTTGCACTTTTGAACTTGTGAGGCTTGTCTTGTATTTTGCTTGCTCTCCTTCTTCTTTTTATCAATATGTGCCGCCCCCCCTTAGCTATTTCTTCCTCTTGCAAATTATCTTCTAAGTCCTTGGAAGAGTGTATGCCATCATTGTGACATGTCTTTGCTTACTTGGCATCTCCTCATTGGATGATCATTAAGCTCTTGCTTATTTGGTACCTATTGATTGGATGAAGGTTGTCATCACTTGATGACTAGATAAATCTTAAATTAACCTCAAAAAGCATGTACCAATTAGCCATGAACTTATTACCATAAGTCACAAAATCATCCCACACAATTAGCTAGGCAAATATCTCCAATTTACTACATTAAAATCGGCCATAAGCTTCTCTTTATATGCAGAAATTTCAGCATATGTAACATACACATTTTATTCAAAATATTGCGAAGTTTACTTTGATTTAATCCAAGAAATCAATCACCATTTAGTACAAGACATTCTTATCATTTTTGGAATAAAACTTGGTCACCAATGCAGACTAGAATTGGGCCCACAATACATAACACACATGCTGAAATTTTCAGCATGTGTGATATTCAAAGATATCACCAAATTAATTCCATATTATATTCAAAATACTTCCACACAATCTCCCAATTAATTCACTTAATTCAAGAAGTAAAATATGCCTCATTTTGATGATAAAATCGGCCAGCCATATGCACATGCTGAAATTTTCAGCATGTGTTACAATTCTGACAAGATTTGAAATGTTACCTTTTTTATTTCCTTTCTTTATGTCACCAACATTGCATTCTTCATTCTTGGCCAATCAAGATGCCAAAAAAGCTGCACATATGCTCCAATACAGCTGGTATAGGGGTGTGTTGAAGGTTGTTCATGTGCTTAATTTTATTTTTGCAAACTTTGTAAAATAGTGCATATTTAATTATACACACATGGTATCTTCCAATCAGCCCTTAATTGAATTTTCTAAAACACTGTAAAATGTATGGAATATGTAAAAAGTGTCTAGATACATGTTATATGCCTTGCCAAAAATGTTCCATGTGTCGTGTACGTAGAAAACCGAATTTTCGATGTTTATCGATTACCCGATTTTTCTCTAATTAAATTCCAACTTTTTGCATATGTTATATATATTATGTTACACATAATATATATAGATTAAACTTTAATATTCAACACTTAGCTGATCTTAAAGTGGCGCATAAAACATGTGTTAAAATTGAATTTTGGAATTTCCACAATTTGGCCTTAATTGAGGGTGATTTGTGTGTGCCAACATGGAATGATTTTATGGCTGCACATACCATGTAAGCCACAAAATTTGTGGCTATTTTTGAAGTGTAGGGGCTGTCCATCCATTTATGACAAGTACGTGACACGTTGGCGAAGTTTCGGTATTCGCCCGATATAACAATTTTTGGTTTAGAATCTTTTAACATGTTGCACTAAATTTGTCATCACCATGACTTATATCATATGATATAAGACCTAAATATACTCATAAATATGAGTTAAGTATAATGATGTGACGTTAACGTACGTACATAAAATATATAACGTGTCGGTAGTACGTTGGAATAAATGAGTATGTGCCTTTTTTCAAAAAAAATGAATATATATAAAAATATATTAAGAATGGCGTGTGGGTGGAGAGGGAAGACTTTCATTTCTTCAACTTGTTGCCTTTGTGCCTTTTCCAAATATGGCTTCCTTTAATGAACTACTTAGTTTAATTAACTAAGTACTTCACTTAATGAACTAGTTTAGTTCATTAATGGTGGCACCTGAAAATAGTTCAAACACAACAAATGTCTGCCTTTTCATGTAAGCTTTAAAGCTTCATGGCTCATTAGTATGACAATATTATATATGAACTATATAAGGCAAGTTTTATGCAACAACGTGTCATGTCATAAAATAAGTCATTAATTTTTTTGTAACACGTTATTTAAATCATGCATTTTGAAATCACTCAAACCCCTTTTTCTCTACAATCTCCCCCTTTTGATGATTTTCAAAATAACCTACATTCATGATTTAAATCTTATCACTCCCCCTTCAATCGTGCATAAATTCAAATTTTGAATTTCAAATTTCAAATCCGCTCCCCCTTGATTTATGCAATCAGTTTCTCTCTCCCCCTTAAATCATGCATCCTCTCGCCCTTTATTTTGGAAAGACAATCAAAAGCGCATGTAAAGAAAAAAATCATGCATTTCGAATAATATTAAAAGTGCATTCTTTAGGGTTATTTATTCAACCCGTTGAGAATGTCCTTTTTGGTACCCAAATTTGGGTGACCTTTCTATGTCTTCCAAAAGTTGAGAAAGGTGATGAAAACGCAACATAATATACGTTAGGGGCAAATGCGTTTGACCTTTGACCCAGAATCCCATCATGCATATAGTATGATTTTTGTTTTTGATACGCATTTCGGTTTGGATATGCATTAATGGTATCTTTTCATATTTGTGCGTCGCAAAGTTATATCTCGTATGATATGAAGATGAAGCACGATGAGATGTCATAGGGAAAGGTCAAGGCGTCTTCTTAGATGCCATATATGTCTTAGATGCATCCATTTTCTTTGATGGAATGAATTTTGTTTGTTTATTTAGTGACTCACTTTTCTCAACGTATCCTAGTCCGGTTTTGTCATTATCATGCTTTTGTGAAGAAATGATGCGATCTAGCATGTTTGTTCCCGTGTCAAGTTGTTTCACAATTTTCTCTACATCCGCATTCCTTGATTTCAAGTTTGAAATCTCGGATTTTAGTTCAGTGTTCTCGGATGTCAATGATGAAATTTCAGGCTTTAATGAATTTATAATGCAGGACGACTCTTCTTTTGAATCGTTTAATTGAGATACAAGATTTTTGTTAGAAGATTATACCAATTTCTTGTCTTCAATTAATCGCTTCTTTTCTTTTGCAAGAGTCTTTGAGAACTTATGCAACTCTAAATATTGACTAAATAAATCATCATATGAACATTCAGAATTCGGAATCAGAGTCGGAAGATACCTCATTTGATGCCTTAGATGTAAAGCATACTTGTTCCTTTTGTTCTTCCGTATCATCAGTCTCAGAGTCGGATGTGTCACTCCAAGTGGAGGCTTTGAAGGCTCTTCTCCTTTAATTAGGTTCTAAGACGAGTCTAGTTTTTGTCCGATCCTTGTCAAGGTATTTATTCATTTGTTTGTCCTTGTTTGGAGAATCATATGACAAGTGTCCAGGTTGTCCGCATTCATAACACTTTATTTCTGTATTTTTATTTTTATGATCCTTAGATGAGGTAGACTTATGTTTAATTGATTTTCTCAAGATTTTTCTTAATCTTTTAGCCATCGTGATTAAATCCTCATCATCGGAATCTATGTCACTATCATTGTTGTATCCCACGAAAATCGTACTGTAGTAGAAGCTCGTATGATGTGGCGTAATGAAATAATAATTTCTCCAAGTGCATTTTAGTAAGTTATATTAGTATTTCTTTACCTAAATTTCCTCTAAGATAGATACGATATAATTATACAAATGGACGTCGTGATTGCGTAAAATGACTCTTTAGCCCTCTAAGACTTTGTAAATTCGGCCATAAGGCCTTGATGGACCTTAGGATAATTTTTTTAGAAGACTAACCCAAGTGGTCTTCCCAAAAGCAAGACTCACAACCTGTACAAGAAATTAGATATTATAAGTAATATTATACTTGTGTAAGTATGAATAATCAATGAATGAAAAGACCAAAAATAACCCCCATAACCCCAAGAAAATTTGGCCACCATGAGGAAGGGTCTAGAAAACTACATAGTCTACTCCTCTTAGATATTTTACAATAAAAAAAAGAAAGAGGGGTCATGGGAATTCGGCCATTACACATAGGGAAGGGGGAAGATTCCCTTTATCTCATCTTGAAAAAGAAAGAAAGGAAAAGGTATGTCAAAAAGCTTACACTACAACATGCATTAGTACTTTTCACAAAAGCCTCCCATTTCTCTTATGACCACCCCGACCAAGAAAAAGTTCAACCACTCTTTCCCCACTCAAGATGGAACCGGTGAAGGCAAAGAGACTCCCCAAGAAATACAAATTTTTACCTCAACATTCTTCGACTTTCTTATGCTAACAAGAAAACAAAATATCACCCCTCTCCAACTCTCTCTTTGACCGGCAAACATAACCCAAGAAAAGAGAGGCACTCCTTCAAGATATTCCATTTCTGAAGACCCACATACCTTTCTTTACATCTCATTTACATTCAAAATGAAGAACACTCTCTCTCCAAACATTGTTGCAATTTCGGTCACAACAGGAAGGATTTCATCTCTCCCTTGTCCTCCTCCAAGCCGTCCCTACAATCTTCAAGACAACCATCACCCTCCTCCATTTCATCTCAACCAAATCAAGCCTCCCTAAATTAGACACTACCTCAGTACTCTTCCCTTTGAAGAAGATAAGAAGCTCACCACCACACCAAAGTCTCGGCAACTAGGAGGAGTTCCCAAGGATGCTTATTCAAGCTACTTCAAAACACCATCTCCAATTCCTCTAAGAAACCGTGAGTCCTGCACCACCGTAGGAGAACTTCAAACTCAAAAGGTTGAAGGAGTTCTAAGAGGCTTAGATCATGAAACAACACCACCAAGGAAGAAGACGGTGATTTTTAAGCTCTATGGAGGACCAAGTACCGAAGACTCCACCGTTGTGCAAAGAGGCAAGTGTTCCTTGTTATCTTCCATGAGACCTTGATGAATAATAAATGAGATGGTTTAGTGATGTCTAGGACTTTAATCTTGCCTTGTCTAAGTTTATATGAAGTAAATACCATGCTGGAATTTTTCTAAGGTTCACTATAATGAGCTTTGCGGGTAGCATGCAAAGGGATTTAGGAAGAAATTCTTGCAACTAGGCTAATGGTCCCTCCTATGAAATGAAATAAGTTGAAATTGAAGGTTTCTATAAACCCCTGACCCACCGTTTTATGTGTTCTAAGGGAACAAGATGACTCATCTTTATTGTGTCACTGGAATTGTTGTAAGCTTTCTCGAATGTTGGAAACTTAGGAACTATTTGTAGGCCTTCAATCTTGACCCACGCATGACTAAAGAATGATACTAAGTATGTTAAAATGTGAGTAAAGGACCAATAATTGAGGGAATAAGACAAAGGAGGGGTATAGCAAAGATGAGAGATGATTAAAAGGCAAATGGGTGGGGGAAATTCCCTCCACACCCCACGGTTTTTGCCATAGTTTTAGGGGGGAGATTTGTTTCTTTGCTATGAGCTGAGGGTGGTCTAGGAACTATTTTCATAACTGAATTTCACTTAAATTAATGGGTAAGGGAATGTCTGGTTAATGACCTTGTGGGATGAATTTTAGGACCTACATCGATAAGTCTACAATGGGTTTTGGGAGATTGACGACTCCAAGTCTAGTACAAGAACAAGCTCAAAGCAAGGCTCATAAGGCAAGTATACCATAGACTTTCATGACGTATTTAAAGAGTTTATGACTTGAATGATTAGTTGTTTCTAAGATATGTGAAAAGTGCTTGCTTAGTGATTTATTACATAAGTATGTTTGTGCTCAAATTGAAATGTGATATGAGTTCCCCTTTAGCACAAGAAAACGGGCTGTCTAGGGGGGAAAAGTGGCGTATGAACTAGTTGTATCAAGGATAAACTTATAAGGTGCAAAATAAGCCAAAACAATAAGTATTATGTGCAATTTTGCAAACTGTTTTTGGAGAGACTCAAATGTGACCTAACAAGGGTTATGAAATCTGGATATCCATGCTAAAAAGGGTGCATTTAGTGATTAACAAGTTATTTCATAAGAATAAGGGCTGTTTGCGGATACTTGACATGAAAAAGTGACAAAACACAACTATTGGGGCAGGGCAGAATTATGTAACGTTTTGTGTTGCCTGAAAACAAATCTTTGAGATGTTCAAATAGGCTGATTTTTTGCATGATATTAGCCTTATGTGTGTAGAAAATATGAGAGTTGAAATTTCGGTAAAACAAGCTACAGATTATTTTTAGTAAGATAATTGGTGAAACTGCTCAGGCTGGAAATTCTGTAACTTGGCAGAATTGTATCACGTTTTGAATGGCTTTAAAATGGATCTTGTAGATGTTCAAGTAAGCTGATTTTTGGTATGGTGACAAACTTAGGTGTGTAGTAATTATGCAAGTTGGAATTTCGGTAAAATAAGTTATGGATTATTTTTAAGGAATTATTTGGTAAAACTGCTCCAGCTAAAATCACTGGAACAGGGCAGAAATAAGTAACGTGTTGCGTGGCTCAAAAATAGACCTTAGGAACACGCAGATGGGCTAAGTTTCGGTAGGACGCTAGTTTCACATGTTTATGTCATGTGTGAGTTGGAATTTCGGAAAAAGGAATCATGGTTTTGCCACAATTGAATTTTTAGTAAAATGGGTCAGTCCAGTCTCATCACATGACCTATTTCAGAAAAGTAATTAAATGAGCTTTTTAAGGTTATTGGATTGTTCTGGAAACTTTATGGTAATCACATAGGACATAGAGGAGCAAGATCAGGTAATTTAATCAAGTTGGTATTAACGTTTTGGTAGGTAATTATGGACATGGAGTAGATGTACTAAAACTGGAAATTGGGCTGAACAGGGGATTAAGTTAAAAAGGCCTAATTTGATGGATTTGGACCCATATACACGGTTTGGGCTCACGAGTGTTAATCCTTAGGGATTTTATTATATTTTCCAGGTTGTGGTCCAAATAATTAAGTCGTTAAGGCCAAAAAGCTAAGGTAATGTTTGTTGTTATACCGTACAATTCAGCAAGTACACGTGATAATGGTTTGATGACTTAAAGGCTTTATCCGTCTTAGGGAGTATGAAAATTTTACGTCATGTAAATAAGACTCCCCCAAACACATGTAGGATAAAAGATTATAAAAATGGGTCTGATTGGTTACTTTAGCCGCCCCATGAATATGAAGTAAAATCCGAAAAATTCTTAGTTTCCGAAACCATGCATGTTGATACGTTATAAGGAATTCATACGAATATTCACGTCATGACTTGCATTGCATATCACTTCATGTATCATGCATGATCATATGCCACATGAAATCTGATTTTTATGAATTTTTCCGTATGCAAGCAAGTCTTTCCAAGTAACTATGTTTTACGTTATGCATGAAGGTTTTTTTATGGTCCCATGTTTTAAAGAAAGCTTTATGATTCCTTTGCCGGCCAAGCATGCGACTAACCCGACTCCAGATTCGGGGTTAATTGGTCTCTTGACATGATATGTTTTGGACCCGTTCAGATCCGGGGTTAACTGATCTGATACATGTTCTGGTCCCGTTCAGATCCGGGGTTAATTGATCTGATACATGTTCTGGACCCGTTCGGATCCGGGGTTAATTGATATGATACATGTTCTGGACCCGTCCAAGACCCGGGGTTAATTGGTCTGTTGATAAGTTCTGGACCCGCTCAGATCCGGGGTTAATTGATCTGACACTCTGTTTTATGACACGTTATTTTATGGGACCAAAATGATGTTTTGACATGACATGACATCATGCATTGCATTTTGTATAGCTCACGAGCATGTAGACATGTTGCATGTTACAGTTAATGGTTAATAAGATATTATTTGTATAGCATTACCTAAAATTATGCTTAAGCTATAACGTCAAGCAAACTCAGGATTAAAGACCAGGTATAAATTATTATTATTTGAGGTTCTTGGGGTCTTACATTAATGTTATAATTCTTTATTTATTTCATGGTGGTTTATTGTATTCTTGCTGGGTGATTTTTATCACTCACACTTTTATTTTTCCCCCAGAGCCAGATAATGCTAAGATTGAGTGGATCGAGGATGAGCCGAGAGTGCCATATCCGTAGGCGAGGAATCTGAAGGAAGCAAAGCTTAAGGACTTTTGGGCAGCCAAGACGTTTGTATTATGAACAATGTTTAAACTCTTGAATTTCGGTTATGGCGTTTTATGGGACTGCTACTTTTGGGAACTTAGTATTTTCGTAATGCATGTTGATTTTGAAAAGTTTTAATTCTGCCTAAATTTTACTGCCATGTTAAGTGCCGGCATGGGAGTCCATGGCTTATGTTATGGATTTTCGCATGTTATGCATGATGCTTTGTACTCTCCTTAGTGAAGTACGGCGGGTGCACCGTATTCGGACGAAGTCCGGGTGCGGGGCGCTACAATCATCTACGATGTATTCATTTGATTTAAATGCTATAGCTTTATCATTTTTGGAAATAGACTCAGAATGTCTTAAAGTGAGTTTGTTTTCATATACCTTTAGTGATCCAATTAGTTCTTCCATCTTAATCGATTTAGTTTCTTTGCTTTCTTCTATGGCTGTTACTTTAGGGTCCCACTCGGATGGAAGGCTTCGTAAGACCTTTTGTACATTTTCCTGCATAGTAAAAGATTTCCCAAGAGACTCAAGAGAATTGTAAATGTTAGTCAAGCGAAGATCCATATCAATGATAGATTCATTTGTTTATAATTTAAATGACTCGAGTGTAGACATAAGCATGTTGATTTTAGACTCTTTTACTTGACTAGTGCCTTCGTGTTTCATTTCAAGAATTTTCCACATCTTTTGAGCACTCGAACAATTAGATACATAACTAGACTCACTTTTACTTAGACCGTTTAAGAGTAGTTGCATGGCTTAAGCATTCATACTCAACTTCTTTTTGTCATCACTAGTGTATTCTTGTTTTGTTTTTATAACTTCTAGTGTGAGACCATCAACAATTGACAACTTAGAAGGAACAAATGGACCGTCTTCTATGATGGACCATAGATCAATATCAATATCCATAAGAAAAAGTTTCATTCTTAATTTCCATTGAATAAAGGACTCACCATCGAAAAGAGGAGGTCTTATGGTTGACATTCCTTCTTGCACGGTGTTATAGCTAGTGGATGCCATCTCACTTATAACGTTGGATCCTTTTGATATGAGTGTTCCTGCGTTCTGATACCACTTGTAGGATCTGCAAGGCACCACTAGAAGTGAGGGTTGAATAGTGGGTGCGGAAAATGTGGTTTTTAAAATAGTTTTAAACCAAAAACCCAACTTCTGAAAATAGTTTCTGTTTTCAGGATTAGTTTTAAAATGTTTTGAAAACTAGGTTGCAGGTCATCAAAAATTCTGAAATTTAGAGAGAACTTAGCCTCAGAATTTTTGAGTATCGCCTAAAAATTTCAGATCAAAATTCAACCTCTAACCCCTTAAAAAATTGTTGGTGGTCAGATTGCACAAATCTGCCAGAACTGGTAGTGTGTTTTGAAAAATTAATTCTATTTGTCCTTAACTCCAAATGCTCTTAGAATTTAATGACTAACCTATTATTAGTTTTATTTAAATGAGTTGAAACAGTTTTGAAAAATTCTTTTGGGAAAATAGTCAAATACGATCAAAGTTTCAACCTTTGCAAGCCTGAAAATCAGACTGCACTAGTTTCAGAACTTTGGACGTTTGAATGACTTATACTTGTCAGAAAGAGTTGAAACTTGCTCCAAAAGAACATTAAGAAGTGAGGCTATTACTCTGGAAAGTTTCGTGATTTTTGAAATTCGTTTACTATTTTTACTAACGTGATTAAAAACAATAAACAGTGCTGAAACTGAAAGTAAGTGCTGAAAGTAAATAACACCAGGAATTTTATACTGGTTCGGTTATAAACAACCTACTCCAGTCTTCGAAGAAACCTTCCTCGGTTAGCACTAATCACACAACACAAAATAACACCTTACCACCGGGTTGATGGAGTTACACACCAACTCCAACCCTTTACAAACCTTGTATGAGAATACAATTGTCACGAACACCACAACCTTGCAAGTGCAAGATTGATCACACCTTGATCAATCTTTTACAATGATAAAGAGTATGTGGTGGACTATATGAAGCCTATTCAAATATATGAATATGAGTACAATAGGCTTTTAGAGAGAAGAAAGAAAGAAGTGTAGAAGAAGAAGGGAATGGAAGACTCTTTTTGCACTTTTGAACTTGTGAGGCTCGACTTGTATTTTGCTTGCTCTCCTTCTTCTGTATATCAATATGTGCCGCCCCCCTTAGCTGTTTCTTCTTCTTGAAAATTATCTTCTAAGTCCTTGGAAGAGTGTATGTCATCATTGTGACATGTCTTTGCTTACTTGACATCTCCTCATTGGATGATCATTAAGCTTTTGCTTATTTGGCACCTATTGATTGGATGAATGTTGTCATCACTTGATGACTAGATAAATCTGAAATTAAACTCAAAAAGCATGTGCCAATTATCCATAAACTTATAATCATAAGTCACAAAATCATCCCACACAATTAGCTAGGCAAATATCTTCAATTTACAACATTAAAATCGGCCATAAGCTTCTCTTTACATGATGAAATTTCAGCATGTGTAACATACATATTTTATTCAAAATATTGCCAAGTTTACTTTGATTTAATCCAAGAAATCAATCACCATTTAGTACAAGACATTCTTATCATTTTTGGAATAAAACTTGGTCACCAATGCAGCCTACAATTGGGCCCACAATACATAACACACATGCTGAAATTTTCAGCATGTGTGATATTCAAAGATATCACCAAATTAATTCCATATTATATTCAAAATACTTCCATACAATCTCTCAATTAATTCACTTAATTCAAGAAGTAAAATATGCCTCATTTTGATGATAAAATCGGCCAGCCATATGCACATGCTGAAATTTTCAGCATGTGTTACAATTCTGACAAGATTTGAAATGTTACCTTTTTTAGTTCCTTTCTTTATGTCACCAACATTGCATTCTTCATTCTTGGCCAATCAAGATTCCAACAAAGCTGCACATATGCTCCAATACAGCTGGTATAGGCGTGTGATGAAGGTTGTTCATGTGCTTAATTTTATTTTTGCAAACTTTGTAAAATAGTGCACATTTAATTATACACACATGGTATCTTCCAATCAGCCCTTAATTGAATTTTCTAGAACACTTTAAAATGTATGGAATATGTAAAAAGTGTCTAAATACATGTTATATGCCTTGCCAAAAATGTTCCATGTGTCGTGTACGTAGAAAACCGAATTTTCGATGTTTATCGATTACCCGATTTTTCTCTAATTAAATTCCAACTTTTTGCATATGTTATATATATTATGTTACACATAATATATATAGATTAAACTTTGATATTCAGCACTTAGCTGATCATAAAGTGGCGCATAAAACATGTGTTAAAATTGAATTTTGGAATTTCCACAATTTGGCCTTAATTGAGGGTGATTTGTGTGTGCCAACATGGAATGATTTTATGGCTGCACATACCATGTAAGACACAAAATTTGTGGCTATTTTTGAAGTGTAGGGGCTGGCCATCCATTTATGGCAAGTACGTGACACGTTGGCGAAGTTTCGGTAGATAGGACAATTTTCGGTTTAGAACCTTTTAACGTGTCATACTAAATTTGTCATCACCATGACTTATATCATATGATATAAGACCTGAATATACTCATAAATATGAGTTAAGTATAATGGTGTGACGTTAACGTAGGTACGTAAAATATATAACGTGTCGGTAGTACGTTGAAATAAATGTGTATGTGCCTTTTTTCAAAAAAAAAACTGAATACATATAATAATATATTAAGAATGGCGTGTGGGTGGAGAGGTAAGACTTTCCTTTCTTCAACATGTTGCCTTTGTTCCTTTTCCAAATATGGATTCCTTTAATAAACTACTTAGTTTAATTAACTAAGTACTTCACTTAATGAACTAGTTTAGTTCATTAATGGTGGCACCTGAAAATAGTTCAAACACAACAAATGTGTGCCATTTGATGTAAGCATTAAAGCTTCATGGCTCGTTAGTACGACAACATTATATATGAACTATATAAGGCAAGTTTTATGCAACGACGTGTCATGTCATAAAATATGTCATGCATTTCTTTGTAACACGTTATTTAAATCATGCATTTTGAAATCACTCAAACCTCTTTTTCTCTACAGAAACTATATTGGATAAAATCAGAATTCAAGTTTCCCTGAGACTGGTCAGATTAAAGCTAGAATGGAGCAGTTATCTTGCAACGACTGAAAGACTAACTTTCCTTTGCTCAAATCAAATGATTCTTGTTGCAAATGAAAGCTAATAGTCTGAAGTATAACTCTACCAAAAATCACAAATTTCGAAAATATTTTTCTATTTTTTTAAGATGTATGAACTTGTGTGAAATCTGTAGTAAAAACGGGCAGAAAACAAAAAGTAGAAAGAAAACAAGAACACCAAAGATTTATCCTGGTTCGGTCAATGTGACCTACTCCACTCCCAAGGAACACCTTTCTTTGGATTTTACTATGGAATGAACACAAATACATCAAAAAAACAAGTTTGATCCTTGGGTTAAACACCAACGATATTCAAGACTTGGATGATCACCTCTATGCAACTCTTGGTTGCAACACATCTACCACCTATTGATATAGCCTTATAAATTTGGCTAATCAATGTTACAAAAAAAC
>AP025045.1:31096658-31148884 GCA_036186865.1 Eustoma russellianum | reverse complement strand
GAACTTGTGTGAAATCTGTAGTAAAAACGGGCAGAAAACAAAAAGTAGAAAGAAAACAAGAACACCAAAGATTTATCCTGGTTCGGTCAATGTGACCTACTCCACTCCCAAGGAACACCTTTCTTTGGATTTTACTATGGAATGAACACAAATACATCAAAAAAACAAGTTTGATCCTTGGGTTAAACACCAACGATATTCAAGACTTGGATGATCACCTCTATGCAACTCTTGGTTGCAACACATCTACCACCTATTGATGTAGCCTTATAAATTTGGCTAATCAATCTTAGAAAAAAACCAAGAGAGGCATGTAGTGTAGCTATACAACAACTAATAATAGAGCACCCTGGCTACGCAAAGAAAGAATCAAGAACAAGAGAAGAGAATAGCAAGAATGATCTTCAACTTTTGCTTTCAAGTGTGTGTTCTTCTTCTTCACCTTTGCCTCCTATTTATAGTGGGAAATAGTCCTTGAAGATAAGATTGCATATGTGTCAACATCTTCATAATCAACTCTTTGTTGTCTTCACATCATTGGTTGGTCACATAATCACCTTGTACACTTCGCAACATAAAGAAGAAGGATTGGTCCACCTTGTCATCCTTGTTTGGCTGATTTTCGTCATCAAAAATGACTTGGAAATGTTTGCAAAATGACGATAATATGGAAGGCATATTCCAACAAGATTACCTCAACTTCTTGGCACAAGAATAGGGCATGTGAGGGCTGATCATTTTGGATAAAATCAGCTCCAACTTCAGCCACATAGCCATTAGTTTCAAACTTGAAAATTCCATGTTGGCAATTTTGCAAACTAGCTTGTTTTTAGTTGGTCCACTTGGAATCAAGTCATAAAATGAGTACACCACCTTTACCAACTGTATATGCATGTATTTTTACCCATATATATGTGTACAAACTCAGATTTAATGAAGAGAAATCAATAAAAATTAGTTGGCAAGATTATGTCAACATATACTCCGAAATTCCCACTTTTCTCCTTTATATGTTGTGATAAAGTTTGCACCAAGAACACATTATAATCTCTGAAAAATGATGAATAAGACTCTCCAATAACATATATAAGAAGGTCGTCAATTAAAAATAGAATGTGACATCAAACACCGTCACATATCCGCTACCGTCGATAATATCATCAAATAAGAGAATATAATAGAGAACCACCAAATAATCTTCAAGAATACCATAAATGAATCTAAAAATGAAGATAATAAGATACTCAAGAGATCGCTTGAGTAAAATGACGAAACTGCTCTCGGGAGGTAAACTGGCCAAAATGTCCCTAGTGAGAGAAAACTCTGATAATGACCCCGATGGTCAGAAATAAATATAACAACACCTTTGTGATAATAAATAAGATGAAGATAGGTCTTTGAATCATATTCACCATGTCAAATACCTACACAAACTCACAATACCAATTTTGCCTCTTTTTGGTAAGCTGTAAAAACTCCCAGGACATGTTAGTCACAATGCTTAATATTCATCAAAATCACATGATAAACACATATAAATCATGTAAAAATAAAGCAACCATTTTATCATATTTTAGAAAATTTTCTAAAAACCCTAGACATTAATCGATCGAAGTGTCTCTGCTTGAGAGATCGATGCCTCACAGTAAGGTTTAGATTTTGTCTTTGACCTACATCGATCAATCAATGTGTCTCAGGTTTAGAGATCGATGTCTAATAATAGGGTTTTGGTTTTTCTCTGTCATACATGGATCGATCGATGTGAGGATCAGATACATCGACCGATCGAAGTGCATTAACCTGAGAGATCGATGTCATTTTTCTTCACTTTTTCAATTTTTGATTAATTATTACACCATGCGTGACATTATTATGCATTCAACACTTAAAATCACGATTTTAAAAATTATCCAAACATATTTCTCAACATTATCCCCTTTTTGGATGATTTTTAAAAATAACCCTACATGGTTTTAGTGTCGCGACTCTTTATCAATTGTTTATCACATATCTGCCAACTTTATATAATTTGAATTGTTTTGAAAGACTCACCAATTCTATACCAATTGTTTCCAGAATGTCAAACTCTTTTTATATTTAAACTATGTGCTCCCCCTCAACTTATACTCTCACCCTTAACCTATACTTCGAGCCAATTGAATACCAATTGAAACTTATACTAATTTGAAATTAACTTATTATTCAACCTCCAAATCATGACTTACAATCTAAAATCATATTCTTATTCTATCTCCCCTTTTATTTTGCAAATCATACAAAAGATAGAGTTATTCAATTGTATCGTAGGTCATAATACCTAACTTGGCTCGTAAGTTATCGAAAGTGGCTTGACTAAGGGGTTTAGTAAAAATATCATCAACCTGATGATCAGTTATTACATGGTTTATAATTATATCCTCATTTCGAACATGGTCTCAAAGGGAATGGTACTTATATTCAATGTGTTTGGCCTTAGAATGAAGTACCGGATTCCGAGAAAGATTGATCGCACTCGTGCTATCACAGAAAATTGGAATCTTATTCATTTTAATGCCAAAATCACTAAGTTGTTGTTTAAGCGAAAGTATTTGGTAGTGCATAAGCTTAAGGCTATATACTCGGCTATGGTGATAGAAAGAGAAACACTAGCTTGTTTCTTAGAAAACCAAGAGATTAAGTTGGTTCATATGAATTGACACGTAACGCTGGTGGATTTTTTATATATCTTTCAACCACCATTATCATCATCATTAAGTGCATACAATTCCAACTTAGAGTTTCTATCATACCAAAGTTCTAAATGATGTGTGTGTTTAAGATATCTAAATACCTTTTTCTTTGCATTCTAATGAGATACTTTAGGACAAGATTGAAACCTAGAACACATACACACACTACACATTATTCAGACCTTGATGTGGTTGAATATAATAGTGATCCAATCATAGACCTATAGAGTGTGTTATCGAAAGGTTTTCCATTCTCATCCTTGTCTAATTTGGTATTAACACTCATGGGAGTAGTTGATGGTTTTAACTCTTCGAATCCGAACTTCTTAAACATATCATTAACATATTTAAGTTGGCTAATGTGGATCCTTGAGGAGTTTGTTTGATTTGTTCTCCTAAGAAGTAATTGAACTCTCCTACCATAGACATCTCGAATTCAGACTTCATACATTCTTCCAAGTCCTTTACGAGGGTATGGTTGGTTGAACCAAAGATTATATCATCTACGTATATTTGGACTATTAATAAGTCATTAAATTTTCTTCTTATGACTAATGTGTTGTTTATGGTCTCCCTTTGATAATTATTTTCAATAAAAAAGTTTGCAAATCTATCGTACTAAGATTTTGGAGCTTGTTTCAAACTATACAAAGCTTTCTTAAGCTTTTATACATGCTTAGGATTTTTTGGATCTTCAAATCAAGGGCGTTGTTCGACAAACACCTCTTCTTGGATGTATTAATTCAAGGATGCACTCTTGACATCCATTTGGAAGAGTTTGATGTTACTTAGACTTGCAATAGCAAGTAACAATCTTATTGCTTCTAGTCATGCAATGGGTGCAAAAGTTTCTTCATAATCAATTCCTTCTTGTTGATTATAACCTTGTGCGGCTAGCATAGCCTTATTTCTTTTAATGTTACCTTGTTCATCCATTTTGTTTCTAAATACCCATTTTGCAGCTATTATGGATTTATCTCCGGGTTTAGGTACTATGTCTCACACATTATTTCGTGTAAATTGATTTAACTCCTCATGCATGGCATCTATCCATGATATATCGCCTAAGGCTTCCTTAATATGCTTAGGTTCTAAGTGTTAGATTAATCTATGTCCTTCAGTTTGACTTATGTTTCTACGAGTTCTAACCCCATCACTTGGATTTCAAATAATTAAATCTTTAGGGTGTTTATGTTTAACTTTTATAAGCCACCAATTCCTAGGTTGACTAGGTTCACCCTGATCTTATTCAAATGTATCATTTGTGTTAACATTATCATATACAATCGGAACATCTTGTAAATTAGATAGAGTATCTTTTAAATTCTTCATCTCTGTCACTCCTATTCTTTTAACATTTTCTTCGTACAGATTTTCAAGTTGCTTAATAAGATTTTTGATTGCCAATGGAGCATCGACTTTGTGTTTTAAGAACAATGTCCATGTGTATCATGAGTAATTGTCTACTATGACACACACATATTAGTGTCCACTTAGACTTCTTGTCCTACTTGGACCAAATAAGTTTAAGTGAAGCAATTCTAGTACATGACTAGTACTCACCTCGTGTTTTGGTTTCATTGTTTCTTTTATGTGTTTTCCTTTAATACAAGCTTCACATAGTTGAAAATTATCTAAGTCTTGTTGTGAAAAAGAGTTTGAGTGATTTACAAATACGTGATTTAAATACTACATGTTTAACAAATACATGACAAAATTTATTACTTGACACATTTTTGTGACAAACTTGCCTTATATACTTTATACATAATGTTGCCATACTAACAAGCCATGAAGGTTTGAGTGATTTACAAATACATGATTTAAATACTACGTGTTTAAGAAATGCATGACAAAATTTATTACTTGATGCGTTTTTTTTGACAAACTTGCCTTATATATTTTATACATAATGTTGCCGTACTAACAAGCCATAAAGCTTTAAAGCTTACATCAAATGGCAAACATTTGTTGTGTTTCAACTATTTTCAGATGTCACCATTAATGAACTAAACTAGTTCATTAAGTGAAGTACTTGGTGAAATGAACTAAGTAGTTCATTAAATGGAGATATATTTGGAGAAGGCATGATGTCAACAAATTGAAAAAAATCCAGATTTTTTATAAAAAGTCACAATACACATATATTTTGACGTACTACCGACACGTTGCATATATTATGAACGTACGTCAACTTCAAACCACTATACTTACCTCATATTTATGAGTATATTCAGGTCTTATATCATATGATATAAGTCATGGTGATGACAAAATAATTGCGACACGTTACAAGGTTGTAAAACAAAAATTGTCGTATCGGGTGACTACCGAAACTTTGCCAACGTATCATGTACTTGCCATATATAGATGGCCAGCCCCTACACTTCAAAAATGGCCAGAAATTTCGTGGCTAACAGGTTACATTAAGTCATAAAATCATTCCATGTTGGCACAAACAAATTGTGGAGATTTCAGATTCAATTTTTTGTCACATGGGGCGCCACATTAGTACAGCCATTAGAGCTAAATATCTACTAGATTTTATGTATTTTATGTGTGACATAATATATATAACATGTACAAAAAGTTTGAATTTAATCGGAGAAGAATCGCGTAATCGGCAAAAGTCGAAAATTCGGTTTTCTACGAACACAACGTATGGAACATTTTAGGCATGACATGTAACATGTATGTAGACAATTTTTACATATTCAAGACATATTAAAGTGTACTAGAATATTCAAATTAGGGCTGATTGGAATATACCACATGTGTATAATTATAGTGCACTATTTTACAAAGTTTACAAACATAAAATTCAGCACATGTTGTAGCCATCATACACGTCATTCTCAGCCTTGGAGGAGCCTATGTGGAGCTTAGTTGGCATCTTCATTGGTGAAGCATGTACTACACAAGGTTAGTGACATAATGGAGGGAGCTACATAAGGTAACAATTCAAACTTTGTAGCAAATGTAACACATGTTGAAAATTCAGCATGTGAGACTTAATGTGGCCGAATTCTAGGTTTTGAATGGTGACAAATTTTCTTTCAAAATTGAAGGGATTAATTGTTAATTATATGAAAATATTTTGAACCTTATTTGGCACTTGTTTTTACACTTTAATCTCATATTTTTACAGCTACTAATTGGTGACAAAACTCATCCAATCATAAAGTGCCAAATAAGCAAAGTCTAGACATTCATCCAATCATGATGTCCCAAGTAAGCAAGATGGTGTCACATCTACACAAGACAATCTTCCAAGGACATAAAAGAGAATTCTAAAGGTGAAGAAAAACCTTAGGCGGGCGGCCACTCTTGAATATACTCATAAATATGTGTATAATTATTGTGCACTATTTTATAAAGTTTGCAAAAATAAAATTCACCACATGTTGAAGATGGTTCACACACCTACTCAGCCTTGACGGAGCTTAGGTGGCATCTTGATTGGTCAAGAATGGAGTATACAAGGTTAGTGACATAAAGGAGGGAACTACACAAGGTAATGTTTTAAACTATGTCACATATGTGACACATGCTGAAAATTTCAGCATATGTACATTAAGTTGGCCGAAAATTTCATCTTAATTGTGATATCTTTGCCTCTTGATTTTGAAGGGATTGATATAATATTATTATGGCAATAATTTGAACTTGTCTTGAATATTGCACATGCTGGACATTTCAGCATGTGAAGGAATGAGTTGGCCGATTTTTTGGACTTAAATGAGAACAATGTCTTCCAAATTTGTGGGGATTAATTATGTGATATTTGACAATATTTTAAACACTAATTTAGCACATGTTTTTAGTGTAATGTTCAGATTTGTACAGTCATCAAATGATGACAAATCTCATCCAATCAAGGAGTGCCAAATAAGTAAGGCCAAGATGATCATCCAATGAAGTGTTGCCAAGTAAGCAAGTTGATGTCACCATTATACAAAGCATTCTTCCCAGGACTTAAAAGAGAATTTCCAAGGGAAGAAAAGACCTAGAAAGGGGCATCCATCTTGACATAAAAGGAAGTGAAGAAGAGCAAATAAACAGAAGACAAGTCTCACAAGTGCTATAGTGAAAAACGTTTTCTAGACCTTCTTCTTCTACACTGCTTTTTTCTCTTTCTCTCTCAAAGCCTATTGAATCTACATTAAAATACATCGTATAGGCTTCATTCATACCACCATGCACGCCTAACATTGTAAAAGGTTGATCAAGGTGTGATCTTGAGGTAAATTCTAACCCCTCAAATTTTCATGATGAAATAGGAGATTTTCAAGATGACTTTGAAAAATTGAATCTAAAATATAAGCATTTGAAGAAAGAGTTCAAGAAATGCATCTTAGAAAATAAGAGCTTGCATGACAAGAATATTTTGATGTTTCAAGAGCATGACATCATACTCACCATGCATAAAACCGTAGCTCTTGAAAATGTAGAAATTAGAAAAGAATGTGAGAAACTAAAGTTAGACTTACAAAGACTAACAAATGGTAAAAACAATTTAGACATACTACTTGGAAATCAAAGAATTGGAAATGATAAATCCGGTTTAGGATTTAATTCATCATCTTCTTCTATTAAACCTAAGTCCTTAAAGAAAAAGGCAAATAATAGAAAAACACAACGAAACTTATCACCCTCTAAGCCAAAGCATGTACCCACTTGTTTTCATTGCAACAAACTAGGACATGTGAAGAAAGCATATAGAGCTAGATTTGCAAGCACATATGTTTGGAAGCCTAAGGGTCGACAAACTAACCCTAAAGGACCCAATCATCAAAGGGTACCAATGCATACATCTTTTGGTTTTGTAGGCTCTCAAGATAAATGGAGTAGCCAAAGAAGAAGGAACCAAATGGCTTACGGACAGCGGATGTTCAACACACATGACCGGAGACAAAACGTTGTTCACCAAGCTCAAGCTCCAAGATGGTGGAACGGTGCATTTTGGCAATGGGAGAGCCAAAATCCTTGGACATGGAGAAATTGGTAACTCTTCTTTTACTATTAATAATGTATTATATGTAGAAGGACTTAAGTATAATTTAATAAGTGTTAGCCAACTATGTGATGCTAATTTTCAAATTGAATTTGTGAAAAGAAAATGTGTTGTGAAAAAGAATGGTAAGATTGTTTTTAAAGCTATACGTAAAAATGATGTTTGCAAATTTAGCACACATGATTTGATATCACAAAATGTTTCTTGCCTAGTTGCCAAAAATGATTTGACTCAACTATGGCATAGACGACTTGGACATATTAGTTTTAAAAATTTCAAAGATATTTGCAAAAATGAAAAAGTCCAAGGTCTTCCGAAATTGAATTTCGAAAACCATGGCTTATGTGACACTTGTCAAAAGGCAAAACTTGTTAAAACAAGTTTCAAGCCCAAAAGTGAAATCTCCACCACCAAACCTCTACAATTGCTTCATATGGATTTGTATGGGGATATTGGTACGGCAAGTCTAAGTGGAAAACATTACACCTTTGTGGTGGTAGATGACTTCTCTAGGTACACTTGAGTAATGTTCTTAGCTAAAAAGAATGATGCATGCCAAGAATTTATAAAGCTTTGTAAGAGATTAATAAACCAAAGAGAGGACACAATTAAGGAAATTAGAAGTGATAGAGGTGGTGAGTTTGATGGAGAATTTCAAGAATTTTGTGTATCCAAAGGGTATGGACACAATTTCTCAGCTCCAAGAACTCCTCAACAAAATGGTGTTGCGGAAAGAAAAAATAGAACACTTCAAGTAATGAGTAGAGCCATGCTAAACGAATTTGAGCTACCCAAGTATTTTTGGGCCGAAGCAGTAAATACCGCTTGTCATGTGATCAATAGAGTTTATTTGAGACCATTTCTCAAAAAGACTCCTTATGAGCTTTGGAAGGGTAGAGTACCAAATATTGGTTATTTCAAGGTATTTGGTTGTAAGTGCTTTATACTTAACACCAAAGATAACTTGGATAAACTCGACTTCAAAGCGGACGAAGGAATTTTTATGGGTTATGCTCAAAATAGCTAGGCATTTAGAGTATATAATAAAAGAAGCATGAAAGTTGAAGAATTAATTCATGTCAAGTTTAGTGAACTCAATGAGGATAAATCAAACATTAATGATGATAGTGATGATGAAATAATTGAAGTAAGTTATATAGAGAAATTTGAGAATCCAAAAGGTAATATTGTTATTGACCTTAGGATTGATCCCCTTCAACCTGAGGTTGAAGATGAAGAAGTAGGAGGAGATACCTCAAATTTACCGGATTCATATAAGTATAGGAAAGATCACCCTAAAGAATTGATATTAGGAGAAACTAGCCAAGACATAATGACTAGGAGAAAATTCAAAGAAAATGCTTTCATTTCACAAGTTGAACCTAAAAGTATAAAGCAGGCAATAAATGATGAAGATTGGATATTAGCTATGCAAGAAGAATTAAATCAATTTGAAAGAAGTGATGTTTGGAAATTAGTTGCTAAACCTAGTGATCATCCTGTAATTGGCACTAAATGGGTATTTAGAAATAAAATGGATGATAAAGGAAACATCACTAGAAACAAGGCTAGGTTAGTAGTCCAAGGATACAGGCAAGAAGAAGGCATAGACTATGATGAAACCTTTGCCCTCGTAGCTAGGTTAGAAGCTATTAGGATGTTACTAGCATATGCATGCTATAAGGATTTCAAACTATATCAAATGGATGTGAAATCTGCATTCTTGAATGGAATAATTCAAGAAGAGGTTTATGTGGCTCAACCTCCGGGGTTTGAAAATCATGATTATCCAAATCATGTTTTCAAACTCAAAAAGGCCCTTTATGGACTTAAATAAGCTCCTAGGGCTTGGTATGATAGATTAAGTAACTTCCTACTTGAGAATGAGTTTTCAAGAGAAAAAGTCGACACTACTCTTTTTATTAAAGAACAAGGAAACCATTAATTGCTTGTTCAAATTTATGTGGATGATATCATATTTGGTGCTACTAATGATTCTCTTTGTGAGCAGTTTGCAAAATTGATGGAAGGAGAATTTGAAATGAGAATGATGGGCGAACTCAACTACTTTCTTGGTCTTCAAATCAAGCAAACTCAAGATGGAGTATATATATCTCAAACAAAGTATACTAAGGATTTGCTCATGAAGTACAAATTTGAGGATGGAAGAAGTGTGAGCACTCCAATGAGCACAAGTACAAAGCTTGACAAAGACGAAAAAGGAAAGCCGGTTGAGGTAACAAAATATAGGGGTATGATTGGTAGTTTACTTTATTTAACTGCTAGTAGGCCGGATATTTTGCATGTTGTGTGCTTATGTGCTAGATTTCAAAGTATGCCTAAGGAATCGCATTTAGTTGTCATTAAACGTATCTTTAGGTATTTAAAAGGAACTTTGAACTTTGGGTTGTTTTATCCCAAAATAGTTGTTTTGATCTGAGAGGATATAGTGACTCCGACTATGCCGGAAATCTTGTTGATAGGAAAAGCACCTTCGGGACATGTCAATTCCATGGAGATTGCTTAGTTTCTTGGTTCTCTAAGAAACAAAATAGTGTGTCACTTTCAACGGCAGAATCCGAATATGTATCGGCCGCTTCGTGTTGTGCACAACTACTTTGGATGATCAACACCTTGAACGATTACAATGTTAAGTTTGATAAGGTTCCCATCCTATGTGACAACACATCAGCCATAAGTATAGCACAAAACCCGGTTCATCATAGTAGAACAAAACACATGGAGGTGAGGCATCACTTCATAAGGGATTGCATTCAAAAAGGATTGGTATGCGTTTTATTTGTCCCAACAAATGACCAACTAGCTGATATATTCACAAAATCTCTTCCCACTGAGACATTTGAGTCTATTAGAAAAAGATTAGGGATGGTAAACATTAGTTAGAGGGATAAAATTGAAAATCTCCAAAACTGGTATACGTCGATCGATCGACGTATCAAAACAAGAGATCGACGTACGTCGATCTCTGACATCAATCGATCGACGTACGTCGAACTCAGACGTCGTTCGATCGACGTCGACGAATCTGCAACCTTTAAAACTCTCAAACACGCGAACCCTTCTCCATTTCTAAACACATTTATGGATTGAATATATAAATGGCCTTCCCTTAGCTCTACATTCAGTTATTGATGGACACCATGTGAAATGGAAAGTTGAAAAAATTTTGTAGCTTGATTGGTGTACCCAACGAAGGGTACTATGAGTTTGATGCATGGAAATCAGAAGTTAGATTTTTGGATTAAAACATTTTTAAAAACTAAATTTTCAGCATCCACTATTCAAACCCTCCTTCTAGTGGTGCCTTGCAATGCCTACAAATTTTACCTCGTATACCCTTAGTGACCTGATCAATTCATCCATTTTAGTGATTGACTTTGTTTCTTCAATTACCGTGACTTTCAGATCATGTTCAGCGGGAAAGCATCACAGAACCTTTTGAACCTTCTCGTTTTGATAAACAATTTGCCTAAAGCTTCAAGTGCATTAAAAATATTAGTAATTCTCAAATCCATAGATGTTAAAGATTCGTTTGGCAACATTTTAAACGATTCTTATTCAGTCATAAGCATGTTTATTTTAGACTCTTTTACACCGGTAGTACCTTCATGCTTTAACTCTAAAGATTTCCACATGTCGTGTGCACTAGTGCAGTTTTATACATAACCTGCTTCAGAAGTCGTTAGTCCATTTAATAGTAATTATATAGATTTAGCATTCATGGACATTTTTTTATCTTTAGATGACCATTCACTTTTATACTTCTCAACTTCTTGTGTGACACCATTTACTTGTAGAACTTTCATTGGAATGACGACCCATCTTCAACTATAGACCATAAATCGATGTCGATAGCCATTAAGAATAGCCTCATTCTAAGTTTCTGATGAACGAAATTATTACCATCGAAAGAGGAGGGTGTTGAGTAGACATACCTTACAACTCATCCTTGTGAGGAATAATGGACATTGTGTATACCTTTGTTTTGAGATAAGCATGCTACTATGAATTCTTGTGTATATGCCTTGTCTTTTTTATGGGGTTAAACCTTGCTTCTTAGAGTGGTGTTAACCTGGCTCTGATACCAATTGTTGGACCCTACACATGCAATAAATACCACTAGATATGGGTGAATAGTGGTTAGCAGAAATTACACTACTACCTTTGAATAAAATCCCTTTGAAAACAGAATTTGAGAGCTTCTCAGATCAGTACCCGTTTCTGAAAAGTTGAAAAGTCAGTGTACACAACTCAAAAAATTATAAAAATGCTCAGAAATCAATGTCATCATCTTAAGTATACTCTGTCCAAACATGAGGAAAAAATAAGATCGTTTTGACCTTCAAACAAACAAAAAGATTCAGATGGTCAATCTAGACAGAATTGAAAAGAATACTGCTGAATTTTGAAAACTGATATCTCTTTGTTTACTCAGTCAAAAGGTTGATCTTTGTATCAAAATACTCCTTAGGATGTCTAGTTTAAGTTTCAAAAATATCCTGACCTGAAACTATACTTAATGAAATCAGAATTCAAGTTTCCTTGAGACTTGGTAGATTGCAGGCATAATAGAGCAAATATCTTGCAACGACTGAAAGATTAACTTTCCTTTGCTCAAATTAAATGATTCTTGTTGAAAATGAAAGCTAACAGTCTAAAGTAAAACAACATCAAAAATCACAAATTTTGAAAATGTTTTTCTATTTTTTGAAGACGTGTGAAATTGTGTGAAATCTGCAGCGGAAACAGGCAGAAAATAAAAAGTAGAAAGAAAACAAGAACACCGAAGATTTATCCTGGTTCGGCAAATGTGACCTACTCCAGTCCCAAGGAACACCTTTCCTAGGATTTTACTACGGAATAAACACAAATACAACAAAAACCAAGCTTGATCCTTGCGTTAAACACCAACCTTATTCACGACTTGGATGATTACCTCTATGCAACTCTTGGTTGCGATACCTCTACCACTTATTGATGTATCCTTATAAATTTGGCTAATCAATCTTGCAAAAACATAAGAGAGGCATGTAGTATAGCTATATAACAGCTAACAATAGAGCACCTTGGCTACACAAAGAAATAATCAAGACAAGAAAAGAGAATAGAAAGAATGATCTTAAACTTTTGGTTTCAAGTGTTTATTCTTCTTCTTCACCTTTGCCTCCCTATTTATAGTGTGAAATAGGCCTTGAAGATAATATTGCATATGTGTCAACATCTTCACCATCAACTCTTAGTTTTCTTCACATCATTGGTTGGCCACATCATCACCTTGTACACTGGATACATAAAGAAGAATGATTGGTCCACCTTGTCATCCTTGTTTGGCCGATTTTTGTCATCAAAAATGACGTGGAAATGTTTGCAAAATGAAGATAATATGGAAGGCATATTCTACCAAGATTACCCTCAACTTCTTGGCACAAGAATAGGGCATGTGAGGGCTGACCATTTTGGATAAAATCAGCTTCAACTTCAGCCACATAGCCGTTAGTTTCAAACTAGAAAATTCCAAGTTGGCAATTTTGCAACTAGCTTGTTTTTTATCGGTTCACTTGGCATCAAGTCATAAAATGAGTACACCACCTTTACCAACTTATATGCACGTTCTTGGACCCATATATATGTGTATAAACTCAGATTTAATGAAGAGAAATCAAAAAATAATAGTTGACAATATTATGTCAACATATACTCCAAAATTTCCACTTTTCTCCTTTGTATGTTGTGATAAATTTTGCACCAAGAACACCTTATAATCTCTGTAAAATGACGCATAAGACTCTACAATAACATATATAAAAATTCTTCAAGAAAAAATAGAATGTGACATCGAATATCGTCACATATCCCACTACCGTCAATAATATCATCAACTAAGAGAATACAATAGAAAACCACAAAATAATCTTCAAGAATACCATAAATGAATATTAGGATGAAGATAATAAGATACTTAAGAGATGTCCTTCATTAAGATGACGAAACTGCCCTTGGAGGGTAAAATGACCAAAATACCCCTGGTTAGAGAAAGCTCCGAAATGACCCTGATGGTCAGAAATAAATATAAAACACCTTTGTGATAAAAAATAGATGAAGATAGGTCTTTGAACCATATTCACCATGTCAAGTACCTACACAAACTTAAAGTATCAATTTTGCCCCTTTTTGGTAAGTTGTAGAAACTTCCAGGGCACGTTAGTCACAATGCATAATATTCATCAAAATCACATGATAAACACATATGAATCATGTATAAATGAAAGCAACCATTTTACCACATTTTAGAAATTTTTTTTAAAAAACCCTAGACATCGATCGATCGAAGTGTGTATGCTTGAGAGATAGATGTCACAGTGAGGTTCAGATTTTGTCTCTGACCTACATCGATCGACCGATGTAGAGATCGATGTACAAATCGATCGATCGATAGATGTGTCTCAGGTTTAGAGATCGATGTCTCACAGTAAGGTCTTGATTTTTCTCTGCTTTATATTGATCGATCGATATGAGGATTTGATGTACATCGATCGATCGAAGTGCGTTAACCTGAGAGATCGAAGTCATTTTTCTTCACGTTTCAACTTGTGAAAATTATAACACCATGTGTGAAATTATTATGCATTCAACCCTCAAAATCACTACTTAGAAAATTATTCAACATATTTCTCAGCAGATAATACTAATAGAAATATAAGTAAAGCCTTTGAACAATTCAGAAACCAAAATTATAGAAAAAAAACCTTAGTACAAAAAATGGAGTAGAACAATCAATCATTCCAATACAAAACATCTCAAGAAATAAATATTGCAAAAACCGATTTCACAATTTCATTTTGACACATCTTCTGTGTATGATCGGAACATAGGTGGATTATCTGAAAATCAAATGACATGACTGCAATGCTTAGAAAACTCAACTAATATCGTCTGAGAAAGCTATTACTGAATTACTTATTCAGGATTCTCTGACCAACTTAAAGGCTGGTGGGAATGTATTTACTCTTTCATAAGAAACAAGAAACACTTAATGCTGTAAAAAAACATATGAAGGCTGTTATTTATCTGTACTGATAAGGGTGAAGTTACATCTAATTCGGTTTCAACATTTATCTTAGGTATATCTTACATTTTATATGTGTTCAATCCAGTATTAAAGATAAAAAGCTAAATTTACTTTCACATTTACGTTGTCGAAAACTTAGTCTAATGGTACAAAAACACATTCCTTAGTAGAGGTATTGTAAGGAAAGATTAAAATCAACCATTTTAGAAAGAAAAATTCCTTGAAAGATTTACCAGATGAGAAACTGTGGAATAAAATACTAGAGTTATCAGGACAACAAATTATTTTATATTCAAATTATACTTACAAAGAATCAGTTAGTTTAGCCCAAAGGATTAAAAAAATGTCAAGATATTCATTTACAAAGTCGTATAAAAGAAAGAACTAAGACAAACTAAACGTAGATAATTTAAGGACAACCCTTATAATACTTGTACCAAGATTGCAAGAGAAGTTGTTCTAAATCTAAATTGTATCATAAATATTCTAGAAAACCTTATAATAAAAATAGAAGAAGTGATCAGAAATTTCAAACTTCTCATGATTATTAAATGAACAATTATAAAAATAAATACACATGAAAACCTTATAGAAAACCTAACTACATAAGAAAAGCAATACAAAAGATTTCAAAAACATAGATTGCTATAACTGTTACACAAAATGACATAGTGTGAATTATTGTAAACTAAAAATAAAACTATAAGAATTAAATTTAGAAGAATCAATTATTGAAAAAATATCAAATCTACTTATTGATATTTTCGATTCAGAAAGGACATTTTCATTTGAATATGAACAAACTCTTTTTAAATTGACGAGATAAAAACTTCAACGGATTCATATAAGCATATATTTGTCCTAACATGATGAAGCCGAATCTTCACCAAGGATCAGAGATGATCCAGAATAACGTCGTTAAGTTTGTTTGTACTTGAGAATTTGAATATCTTCCTTTCTGACCTGCACAGGGAAGTAGAGATCAGAGGTCCCGAGGGTATGACCCCGGGAAAAACCCTCCACGCTCAAGTCAGTTTGGGCTATTATCACTGAGATATATTTAAGTTGGAAGAATTATGAAGATCTCACAATTTCTAGTTAAGGAAATCTCTACAAATTAGCTCTTGAAGTGAAGAAAAAATGTTCTCGGCTCCCCTTTCTTGTGTCCGCTATCTTGCTTTTATTGTTATCCTCCATCCTCTGCCTCTATTGGCAGAGGGGACCTTTTTCTTGTGCAGAGGGGCTATGACATAATATGCCTGTTGATGGAAATAGTAGGTCTCTTGATGGGACCAGTAGGTCTACTGATGGGACCTTGACGTGTGTAAGGTGAAAAGTCTGATGTACACCCCTTCTCTATACTCTATATATTTGCCTGGTGATTCATCACTCATTAGAGCTGAATCGTACCTGACCCCTGATAAGGGTTTGTCGAGGTGAAAAAACAGATCTGGAGTTTTGCTCTGACCTGGATGAAGTGTTTTTAGAGTAAACTTCTTTCAGGCAGAAACCGAGATTGGAACCCGAGGCCGAGGTGAACCCCTTCGCTTTAGTAAAGCAATATCTTGCTGATATGTAGTGTAGTATGGACAAGCAGAGGTGTATTTCTGCCGAGCTGCAAAAGTTGGTCGTCCCAAACCTGGATTTGCCGTTGACTGTTCGTTGACTAACAAATGTATATTTTTGGCTTATCACTTTGAACCCAGATTTAGTGTGGCCGAGCTGACCAACAAGGGCAGACAAATCTGTTTTGACAAATTGGTGTAGTGCCCATCATTAGTTGGGCCGTTATCCCATAATTTAATACCGGTGTCAGTTCTAAAGCATCTCATAATTGCTTTTCCGGCAATTGCGATAATCAAAAAAGGAAGGAAAACTTTGAACCATCACCCCTTTTTGAATTTATACTGAAAAGCTGCAACTTTTCAAATTCCCAATTATAAAAGGTATATCTCACCCTCATTATTTCTCCTTTCTTTCTATCTTCATCGTCCTTGCTGCTCTTATCTTCCTTTCTGATCTTCGTTTACAGTCAAGCCTTCTCCAACTCAACTCCGGTGAGTCTTCTTCCTCAGCCTCAAAAACTCTGTAAGCTCTGCTCTTCTTCTCATTTCCATGGCTTTTGTTGTCTCTTGTTCTTCAGACTCCTAGAATAGTCTGCCCATTCTTACCCAACTTATCTTGAGGGTAACGATGAGGTTCAATCTCACTTCTCTGAGAAGTCAGATTCCAGTGAGAACAACCGCCCCTTGAAGAGTTTGCGCCATGCTGGTGAACCTTCCAAGGTTGCTCCGGAATCCATGGTGCCTCCAACGTCTATTAACAGAGGTTCACCATCTCCGGCTGTGCAAAGCTCAGTGTGCACTTTAAAGGCCGTTGATCTCCCCTGTTTATGTAAAACATTCAACATTGATAGGAGTATTTTCTTTCCCATTCTTCCTCTTCCTCATCAGACTGCTTATGATCCACCCGTAGGGTATGAAGCAATCTACAAGGAGTACTTCAAATCTGGTTTCAGCCTTCCTATTCCAGTACCTTTATTCCACATCTTAGATTTCTGCAACCTTAGGTTGCCCCAGATAATGCCCAATGGCCTAAAAGTAGTCCTCAGCTACCTGCTCTACCTAAAAGTAGCTGGGAAAGAGTTTATCCTTTATGTTTTTAGGGGGATCTTTATGTACAAGCACAAAGATAGCTGGTTTTACTTTAGTAGGAGGTACCCTAATAAAGAAATTAACCATGCTGTCAGCATCCCCACCTTCACTAAGAATTGGAAGGTTGTTTGTTTTTCATAAAAAGTGTAGGGTTACCCAAAAAAATTATTGGAATTCCGGCAACGCAAATAACACGAGGCCAAGCGATAAATCCTGCGATGAAGCCTCCAAATTGTTGAACCTAACTATGGCTGTAGACTAGAAAAAGGTGGACATGTCGGTTATAAGAGCTGCCGACCTGGAGTACCTGTGGCCAACACCCAATTTCCGCACCCTCAACTCAGCAGCCTTGAAAACAGTTCTGGGTATGTTGCAAATTTTTTGAATATCAATGATTCCTCTTGATATTTTCCATGTATTTTGATCAGTCATTGAATTTGCAGGAACCATGGTATCTGATGTAGTGGCAAAACTGAAGAAGATGGCTCCTAAGAAGAGGAAAAAAGGAGGCAAAGCATTTCTCCTCTGATCAAATTCAGGCAAGGGCCTCTTCTGAAGTGCCTCTGCCCCTGCCTATGCCAGGAGCAAATCCAAACTCAATTCCATCTGAAGCTCTCAAGTACCACAATCCAGATCATCCGGTTCGAACGCTGAAGAACCTGCTCAACAAAAAGATCTAGGAAAGAGTCCACAAACTGAAAGGTGATCTTCTTATGGGCATCGGCGTTTGAAGAAAACATTGGAATATTTTTCTGATGAAACGGTCATGGATCCAAAACTGGCAAGGCAATTAAATGAACTCTCTATTCTGCCCCGAGATTTCAACCATTACAATGACATGGACTGGGATGTGTCCTGCAAATCGCATATGACCAACATGGCTATGGTAAGCCTGTTAAATTTTTTTTAAAGCTTTATGCTTTCGGCTTTGCTTGATTTCTTGTTTATGAATGTTGCAGTACCGAGCCCAGGAGTACAACATGTTCAGGAAATCTGAAGAGCTACGGCGGATGGTAGTGCAGCTGACTGAAAAGAATGCAGTTCTTCAACGAGCAAATGAAAAATGGGCTGAGGAGGCCAAACCATCAAAGTCCAGGCTGGCAGAACCTGAAGCAGTGATGGATGGTCTAAGGTCAGAAGTGTCTTCCCTTTCTGAAGAGAATTCCAAGATTCGTGAAGAAAAGGAAGAGTCTGACCTTAAGCTGGCCACTGCCTACTCGCAAGTGGACGAGCTAAAAGAGGTGGTAGCCAATATTGAGCTGGTATCTACCAAGACTCAGGCTGAACTGGACTTCAACCAGAAATAGCTTGGCACTTGTGAGCAAGAGCTGTCCAATTACAAGAAACAACTTGAGGATGAGCATCAGAGTAGAGCTGAACTGGCTCAGCAATTTGAACTTCAGTCTGAAAGTATAAAGGCAGAAGCTGTTGCTGAGTTCAGGAGATTAGAGTACTTTACTGATAATATTATCAAGCTTCAGAGTTCAGTGATGGTAATTGGGCAGACTTATGCCATCGACAGTTGCTCGAAGGTATTCCCAGCCTTGGATAAGGAACATCCTCAAATTGCTGAGTTACACAATCCTGAAGCCGAACAAATTTTTGAGACCCATTTAGAAATGTTTATGAATGGAGCTGATCTCAGAGATTTGTCAACAGATGAAGATTAGAATAGGATTTTTCGCCCTGTGTATTTTCAGTAGTTGTAATAATCATACTCTCTGGATAAAAATATTAACCCTTCCTTCTTGTGTTTTTCAGCTTGCTTTTTTACTTTTTAGTATCTGGCTCTAGCTTCGACCCTTGGCTGCTTCAAACATTATTGGACCTCGGCTCTGCCTAGGGTTTTTGTAGCGCCTTTTGGTCTCAATCTTGCTAAGTATTTGACTTTGGCTTTTCCAGAGATTATACTTTTAGCTCTGAAATGTGAATTCTTGACCTCGACTCTGCCAAGGGTTTTCAGGGTAAGTTTTGGTACTTGTTCTTTGCACTGCCAATGATTTTGAATAGACCTCGACTCTGCCAAGGGTTTTACAGGGTAAGTTTTGGTACTTGTTCTCAGCACTGCCAATGATTTTGAATAGAACAATTTTTAGCACTACCAAATACTTGACCTCAGCACTGCCACGGGTTTAATATAACAAGTTTGGTGCTGCCAGATCCTTGACCTCAACACTACCAAGGGTTTTAAATAGAGCAAGTTTTAGCACTGCCAAATACTTGACATCAGCACTGCCAAGGGTTTAATATAACAAGTTTGGTGCTGCCAGATTCTTGACTTCAACATTACCAAGGGCTTTAAATAGAGCAAATTTTAGCACTGTCAAATACTTGATCTCAGCATTGCCAAGGGTTTAATATAACAAGTTTGGTGCTGCCAGATCCTTGACCTTAGCACTGGCAAGGGTTTTAAATAGAGTAAGTTTTAGCATTGCCAAGTACTTGACCTCAGCACTGCCAAGGGTTTAATATAACAAGTTTGGCGCTGCCAGATCCTTGACCTCAGCACTGCTAAGGGTTTTAAATAGAACAAGTTTTAGTACTGCCAAATACTTGACCTCAGCATTGCCAAGGGTTTAATATACTAGCCGAGCCGGGCCATCATTTGAATAAGATTTATTCTTCAATAGCATAAGATCGGGACAAAAATTTGTACAGAATATTCCAGCCCTATTATCTGAGATAAGGATTTGTGTTTCATAAGAAGATAAATCTTCTGGGCAATTTTGCTGCCGGATAGAAGGACGTGCCGGGCTGAGCTGTGCGAATAATATTCTTCTGGGGAATTCAAATCTTAATTGTTCGAGAGAAGTCCTGTTTTAAATCCGGATAACTTATTTGCAATAGCAAAATCATAACGCACATTAGAAAACAAGGCGATAAATAATATACAAATCTATGCATGAAACGGTTGGATAAACGCGAGAAGAATAAGACTCTGGTTCGCCTGAGACATGGATTTTTGCATTTAAGTCAGCATTATGTGCTCAGGAACTCGCGGACTTTGTTCATCTGTATCAGGATCTTCATCGTTCGACAACCTATGCTGAGGTCCTGGTTGACAACTCTCATCAGGCGAAGGCCGAGCAAAATTCAGCCTATTATGCAGCCTCGACCTCGGATTATAGAATCGTTGAAGGAGGCCGAGCTCGATCAAACGCCCAATCTCTTGATAAGCTACCTGCAGTCCTCTGTATCATGCCCGATATCATGATGATAAAGGGAGTACAATTGATGATCTCTTTTGTGAATAGGTCCCGTTAGGGGCTGAGGATCTTTTGCCAGACTCTTCTTCCTCATGTATGAGAGGATATGAGCCTTTGAGGCAAGTAGAGAATTTCTTTCCTTTCCTTGACCCCCAACCGAATTTGACAGAGCATCTTTCTTGGGGTACAGCTCCGCCTTTCTGCTGACGACCAGACCTTTTTCCCGAACGTATAGCCTCAGTCATGAATCCATTTTGATACCTATTATGATATTCTGGCCGAGTTGGAGAGTATTCAAGAAATTCTTTTTGTGGAGGAAGATTACTGGGATGTAACCCACTGGGTTCCGCCAATGGGGCTTTTCCCTTCATCTCTTTTACCACGGCCTGAAATACACTAGAATTCTAAGCCACATAACGAATGGCTTGTGCATGTTCTTCATAGGTGAAGGCAACAGAGGGAACAGAAGATCCTACTAATCCTGTTTGTTGCTGGGAAGATCTTCGGTGTCTCCTGGGGGTCATAGGTCTCTTGGACTCTTTTCCTTCTTTTTTATCCATTCTCCTATTGATGGATTTATAGGCTAGTTGCCTAGAAAGCCCTTGAAAGATTATTTTTACGAAACACGGAGGTTCAAGACCTTCCTCTAACGCCAAATGATGAAGCCGGATCTTCACCAAGGATCATAGATGATCCAGAATAATGTCGTTAAGTTTGTTTGTACTTGAGAATTTGAATGTCTTCCTTTCTGACATGCATAGGGAAGCAAAGATCAGAGGTCCCGAGGGTAAGACCATGGAAAATACCCTCCGGCGCTCAAGTCAGTTTGACCGTTATCACTGAGATATATTTAAGCTGAAAGAGTAAAGAAGATCTCACAATTTCTGGTTAAGGAAATCTCTACAAATTAGCTCTTGAAGTGAAGAAAAATGTTCTCGGCTCCCCTTTCTTATGTCCGCTATCTTGCTTTTATTGTTATCCTCCATCCTTAGCCACTGATGGCAGAGGAGACCTTTTTCTTGTGCAGAGGGGCTATGACATAATAGGTTTGCTGATGGAAATAGTATGTCTGCTGATGGGACCAGTAGGTCTGCTGATGGGACCTTGACGTGTGTAGGATGAAAAGTTTGATGTACACCCCTTCTCTATACTATATATTTGCCTGGTGATTCGTCGCTCATTAGACCTGAATCGTACCTGACCCCTGATAAGTGTTTGTCGAGATGCAAAGACAGATCTGGAGTTTTGCTCTGACCTGGATGAAGTGTTTTTAGAGTAAACTTCTTTCATGCAGAAACCGAGATTGGAACCTGGGGCCGAGGTGATTCCCTTCTCTAAAGTAAAGCAATATCTTGCTGGTATGTAGTGTAGTATGGACGAGCAGAGGTGTATTTCAGCCGAGCTGCAAAAGTTGGTTGTCACAAACTTGGATATGCCGTTGACTGTTCGTTGACTAACATATGTATATTTTTGGCTTATCATAACAAAAGAACAACAAATAATATTAGATATGCTAAAACACACAACTAATCCTCAAATTCAAAAAGAATTCTTAAATAAGATACTAGATATGAATTCTAAAGAGAAAAACGAAAATATCTTTATTATCAAATATATCTTCTATTCACTACGATCTTACACATATATTAAACAGACTTAAACAAACAAAAAACAAAAATATGTCAATTCCAGGTCTTCAAAAGGAAATTAAGGACATAAAATCAGAATTAAAAGAACTAAAAGAACAATTCTATTACAAAGATATCACAAAATTCGTCAGACTCTGAATCACTTTCAGAAAGAGGCTATAAATGCCGTTGAAAATCTTTCAAAAATAGCACCAGATTTTTACTTGTTCTGAGGAAAATAGCCTCTAGAAAATATCTAATAAGAATTCATATAAAGTTTTATAACTATTTTAATATCGATACTATTGATCTTATTGATACACCAGCATATCTAAATTGCATAAAAACTGATTAAGTACCAAAATGCTATAGGGATTCTACCATAATTAGATTTTCAGCAGCAAAAAATTCTAAACCTCAAGTTAAATATAAAACTGAAACTTTTATATTAAATTCAAATACATCTATTAGAACACAATTTTTAGTCGTTGATGATATTTATCATTGTGTTATATTCGGAACTCCGTTATGAACTTATTAAGACCATACCAAGTAGATAACAACTTCATTACTTCTAAAATACAAAATAAGAAATTTCATTTTTAGTTTTTCGAAAAGCCTAAAACTAAATATTTAGATTTAATAAAACCATGTTCAATTGATGAACAGATAAATACTTCACTTAAAAGCAAGGATTTCCAGTTACAAACACTTAAAAGTCTATAACGCTAGACTAGAAAATTCTTGAGAAAATCTAGTAATATAAAACAAAATAATAGACGTTGAAAATTCATTTCAAAAATAACAATGTGATGATCTTCCAAATGCTTTTTGGTCACAGAAACAACATACAACTATTCTTTCTTATACAACAGAATTCAAAGAAGAAGAAATCCCTATAAAAGCCAGACTAATTCAAATGAACCGATAAAGATACTAGGAATATTAAATCCTTAATCTCCGGGATGTGAAATGCATAGGTTGAAGTTGGTGATTAGGAGAACTAGGCATGCCATTTATAGCAACTCTTAAACCGTATGAAATATGGAGGGGACCAGAAATGGTTAGAATGAAGGGGTTGGTTCCACGGGGATAAGGGTGCTTTCGTTTGGAGTTTGAAATTTTAATCAAGTTAATTAATTTATGGTTTTGTTTGCAATGGTGGTTTTTAAAATTTATTTTTAAGTATATTGTAATAAAGCGGAACCAAGAAACATAACCAATAATTCGACTCGTTAGACTTGAACCTGGTGTTGCCCTTGACACCCAGGGGAAAGCACGAGCACAGATCATTTGTTGATAAAAATGTGTAATAATGTTGGTCTAATTTAAAGTTTTGCTAATTATCATCATATTATTCTATTTTGTCCTATTTATATGCAATACATTGTTTAGTGGTTGAGCGGTATAATATGACAGAATCTCACTTGTTAGCCAAACGTTTGAACCAAAATTCAATTAACAACTAAACATTGATGAAACTCACTTAACAGCCAATCTTTTGAGAAATGGCCTAGTTAGCAGCCTGGCTAACGGTGGCAAACGGTTGACTAACCGTTGACTTTTTCAGACCAATGGTGAGCCTTTTAATGAAAAAAATAAAACTGTATTATTTGAATAAATTGATTAAAAAAGATCTAAAAATTCTAAAAAGTGAAAAAGTTAATTAAAAATATTTTAAAAATCAAAAAATTAGTAAAAACATAAAAATAATAATAAAATAATACCCCATCCCCTAGTGCCAACCCCACCCCCGGCCCCATGCGCACTCCAGACTCCCCCCCGCCAAATTTTGTTTTTGAAATTTTTTCAACTCACCCACACGCCTCGACCACCCCAACACACCCCCGGCCGCCCAGCACCCCAATCCCCTTGCCACCTCCAAAAAATTTTTTTGCTGCGGTTATAATGGGGTTAAATTTTCTGAGAGCATTTCTTCTGTGTGTTGAATGTCGAAGCAGCGTAAATGACGATATGCATGAACATCTACAATATCTCATGCACGATATTGGAGATACATTTGCTCATGCAAGTTTGACCTGCAGTTCCAACATGGCACGCCATTAGGCTATAATTATGCGGATGGAACCATCGCTGCTGGCTGAACTACTCAAATAGAAAGGTGAAATTGACTCTAATCTATGATCAAGAGAGTGGAGCTAGCATCAGGTTCTTATCTATATACTTCAATTATTTTGGCTTTCTTCAATCTTCAAGTGCCTTTCTTGCTGGTTGTGGTTCACTTTGGATGGAAGTATTTTTCTAAAAATGATTGATCTTCTCTAGGTTTTGTTCTGGAATTGGAGGACCTAAAAACAAATAGCAAGCTTGGAGGAATCCCATACGGATGATGTTAACCAGGTATATCTCATCTGTTTGGCGTTTTCCATGTACCTGCATATGTGGATTTTGGAACATATGTGTATCTTTTGAAGATGAAGGAGATGGGAGAGTAGATGGTGGCTATAAAGGAGGTGAAGATGGTGGCTATGGTGTTGGTGGTGAAAGAAAGAAGATGAAAGAGGTGGGGGAGGTGGGGGGCTGGGTAGTGGAGTAGGAGGGGGTAAGACGGCGACAGGGGTAGAGGTGTGGGAAAAAATCTTAAAATTTTGCTCGTGGATGGGGGTGGCACGGGAGTGTGCAGAGAGAAAATAATTTCCTGATTTTTTTTGGGTCGGAAGGGAAGGGGGTGGTGGGGGTGGGCGTGTGTGTGAATTGAAAAAATTTCAAACAAAAATCTGGGGGGGGTCGGGGTGGGGTGGGGTGACGGTTGGCACTGGGGATGAGGAGGTTTTTTTTTATTATTTTTGTCCTTTTTCTAATATTTCAATTTTTTAAAATTTTTTATTATTTTTTTCATTTTTTAAGAATTTTATTTTTTAAAATCAATTTATTCAAATAATATAATTTATTTTTATAATTAAAAGGGGTCACTACGTGGCGATTCCTGATTGGTCTGAAAAAGTCAACGGTTAGTAAACCATTTGCCACCGTTAGCCGGGCTGCTAACTGAGCTATTTCTCAAAATGATTGGTTGTTAAGTGAGTTTCATCAATGTTTGACTGTTAATTGAGTTTTGGTCTAAACATTTTGGCTACTAAACTAAGATTCCCTCGGTATAATATGAATTAGTTGCTCATTCATTTCCAAAACAAAATTTTGCAGTGAAAAAACATTGGGCGTCGAAGATTCATTTTCTGCATCAATCTCAATTACTCATGCAAGCTTGATTTTCATTTTCTTTTGTTCCTAAAAGAAAGCAATATAAATAGTATGATCACTTTAAAGGATAATTTCATAACTTCATAGTTTCAGAAGATATTACAAGAACATACACTTACACAACGAGAATACAAACAAAATTCTTCGTCTGATACTAGAAGATCAAGTTACATTATCTGCAGCATGATTAGAGAAGCTGCTGAAGACATCATTACTTTTTTGTGATTCATTCTTCTAATTATCAATAGTTGAAGTATGTTTGATCCACAATCTTCAATTGTGTTCTTTGACAAGAACATCACAAGACAACTTGAACCATAAATTGAAAACTGAAAACTCCAAACCTTACAGAAAACCAGAGGTCAACCAAAGATTTGATGACGACAACAGAGAAACAAAAGGGAAACTCACAACAGATCTACCAACACCATGGTAGATCCGAGTTTATTTAATACTCAAACGACAAACAACACACGAAATCACTGCTGCTTAAATAGATATGTGATATGCTTCTTCTCCTGGCCTCCATCTTCTGGAGAATAGTTTTAAACCCTAGAACAAGAGAGATTCCCAAAAGGAAAAGGAAAAACAATAATGATTCATTTGATTATGTCGGTAGATAAAGGAAAACGTCAAAGAAAGTTGAGGAGACTTTACCACATTAGGGGTTTCGTGGATCTTTAATATAACATCCTCGAGCATTGAAATTGCAAAAACAAAATTGGTTATAAAATTGGCAAGGGTTATAGCCTTCATTATCGCAATAATTTGATTCACATGTAATATCATCCAGCAGCTTCCTATTTTTGAACATGGAAGACACCTTATGCCATGTTTCCTGCAAGCCTTTACTTGGATTTGCTACAAAATAAACCAGTGATGATTAGTTCTGTTAATCCAAATAACGATCAAGTAAAAGCTGCGCACGCATAAGATAAAAAGACTATGAAGTTATTGTTTCCTCCAACAGTTGTCAGGAGAATAATTTTTACCTTCAATATGGGGCCATTTACTAACGAAGGTTCCAGTGGGAGAATCAACAACAGGGGAGTTGTTGGGATGATTCGACTGTTCCGAGCCATTGACGAAAACAAACACGGATATGAGAATGCCCAAGACTGCCACCATTGAACGAGCCATTGACGTATAACCTCTGTTATGTGTATATGATCTTGTATGATCACACGAAAACATGTTGCATTTTATAGTAAAATTATAAAATGACAAAGTCATCTATCCAGCACTGCCAGTTGTCTGATTTACAATTTTAATTACACTGATCTTAGTTTACAATGTATACTACCGGGTCTGGATTTGTACTCTACCTTCACTAGAAAACTAGTCTTTTAGAAACATTTTTCTCATAATGTCACGAGCGAAGAAGAGGCCAAAAACAATCCTGCTCCGGAACCAGCCCCTCCAACACATCTGGCCGAACCTCAACATCAACCTCAACCTCAATCTCAGCCAAGTCCTACTTCTCGAGTCGATAAAGGAAAGGCTCCAATGGAAGAGAGTAGCTCAGAATATAGATTTGACGCTGAAGTTGAGGTTGAAGAGCTCCATAGGTATTTAAACTAATTCGGAGAAGACATGACGAAAGAACAAATTCAGACGGATGACTTTGAGAAGGAAAACATAAATCTCAAGAAAAGAGTCACAACACTTGAAACCAAGTACAACAAACTCAAGGCGAATCTCAAGGCATGCATTCCAGGATTGAACTTTTTCCTCCGATGAAGAATAGAGTTCAGATTCCCCCATTCATCCCTATTTCCCTTTTTTACGCCATTTCTGGCTTAGCATAGCATATATATTATGTATTTGCTACATTTTTTTGGTGATTAATGAAATCTTGTGCTTATATAATCTTATTTTTTTGATGTTTTCAAAAAGAGGGAGAAATCGGTATTTGCCCAGAATTGCTTGCTTGCTTGATTGGTATTTGGCTTATATTGAAATATGCTTGAATTGCTTGCTTGATGTACGTAGGTAATCTTGAACATAAGTGGTTATTTTGGATATGCAACATTTGAAATACTTGGTAAGAAATAAGAATTTGGCATATATGATGAAAAAGTAGGATAAATGGAAACATACCATGATATATATGTTGAATTTATAAATTGAAGCATGTTTCAGCTGATGGGGAGGTTTGAAAAGTTTTCATCATATCCATTGGTTTTAGGAAGATTTTTTGTTGAGGGAGAGTTTTGGATATGCTCACATGTTTTATGTCTTTGGGGGAGCATAGAATGCATGGACTAAAGGGGAGACGTAAAAATTTCAAGTTTTCAACTTTTAGCGAGATTTACAAGAAAAAACATCTTTTAAAAGTCTTAGTTTTGAAATCACCAAAAAGGAGGAGATTGTGGGGATATGAAATGTTCTGATGATATAAAAATATGTTTTGAATAAGTTAAAAAAGGAAATTCACACTTGGAATTTGTAGCAAAATGAGAAAAGCACATTATGGAACATAGATCGATCTATGTATACATCAGTCTCTCAAAGAGAGGCATCGATCGGTCTATGTTGGAAAGGTCAAGGCTGGAACCTTTCTGTCCAATATCGATCCCTCAGACTGGAGACATTGAGTGATCGATGTGGAAGAGGTTCAAAACTGGAGCCTCTCTAAAAGGCATCGATCTCTCAGTTTGAAGGACATCGAGCGATCGATGTCACATCAGTCTCTTAGAGAGAAACTTCAATCGATCGATGTATGGCAAGTGTAAACTAGAACCTCTCTGGAAGACATCGATCTCTCAGTTTTGAGGACATGTATATATGTAGATATGTGTGCATATATCATATAAGTGTGTAGATATATCAATGTGTGTGTATATATATATATATGTACATATATGCATGTCTTTATTATAAAGGCAAAAAAAAAAGTCTTTATTATAAAGGCGAATTTTATTATTTTGCCCTCACTTGTGGCAGAGGAATACCATTGAAACAAAGGAGTTCAAAGAGTAATAAAATAGTGCTGCTTAGAGGGTGAAACTTAACGACATGAATATGGTGTAAATATATACGTGTAAATATATGTGCCTCTGCGTTCCCAAAGTCCAATCATCAGCGATCGCCGAAATGGATAATGTTGCGATTTCTACGTCGATCGCTCCTGCTCCTTCTTTCGCCGCGGTTATCACCAACGCAACTTCGGTGGCCATCTCTCCCAAAACGGTTTCACACTATAAAGGTATTCCTATGATCTCTTTTCTCCGATGAAGAAATTGATACCTTAGCGGTTCCATACCGTTTTGCATTGGTGGGTACCCTTTGGTACGGCCGCCCTCCGCTAAAAGTTATTCAGGATGTGTTTGAATGAAGTGGTTTTCGTAATGATTTGTGTATAACTCTGATTCATCAATTCCACATTCTACTAAATTTTCGACATGAGCCTGATTATCTCCGCAGTTTTTATTGTCGTTCTTGGCATTATTTCTGGGTGTCATATGAGGGTTACTAAATAGACAGTTGATTTTGATCCCTCTACTGATGTGCCCATTGTTCCGGTTTGGGTGTCTTTTCCTGGTCTCTCCGTTCATCTTCATCATAAAGCAGCCCTATTTGAGATTGTTCGGCCGATTGGTAACCCGATAAAGTTGGATATTGCTACGTCGGATGGTTTACGTCCTTCAATGGCTCGAGTTTACATAGAGGTAGATGTATCGCAAGAACTGCCTAAGAAAATCTATCTGCAGGGTAAGCAAAAAAATGATTCTGTAGCAAGCAGTCTATGAAGATTTGCCTTTATTCTGTACTACATGTCTTCGTCTTGGCCATGCAACAGGAGATTGTGAAAAATCCTTCCTTTCACTGGCCCCTATGCAACGTCCACAGACACAGTGGACACCTAAAAAAATTGACTCACGTCGTAGATTGGATGAAGCAGATGTGCCACCTATTATTTTGATGCGGCTCACCACCCATGAGGTAGCCGCATCCACTCCTCCTGCTATGCCATTGCCTACACCCAGTCATGTGCATGATATATCTAGATTGGGCTCAGATGCTGAATATCCCCCTGTTCAGGCAGTTACAGACGTTGGGGAGATGGGTTGTTCGTCGGACACATAGTTGCATGTAGCTGATCTTCCTCCTTATCTGCCCCCGGTTTCTGATGATATTACACGAAAAATTAATTTAATGCCACCCTCTCCATCGAAGAGATTCTGCTATCCTGTATTATAGAGCCATCAGCTGATGATAGTTTTATTCCAGTGGTCTCTCGCCGCCACCAACGAACTCGCAAGGAGGTGCCGCCACTTTCGCCCTCAATTATTCTAACTCGTAATGCTGTTCGTTCTTCACAGGAGAGTGACTCTAATCTTTCTCAATGAATATAATGGTATGGAATATAAGAAGTCTTCGAACCTCTTTTGCTAGATTAAATCATTTGCTACATGTGCATAATTTAAACTTTTGGCGCTTATTGAACCAAAACACCCTCCAGATAGCATAACTCGATATGGTTTGGATCTTGGTTTCTCAAATTCACATGCGTCTCCATCATGTAAGTTATGGGTATATTGGCATCGTCATATATTTCGGCTACTGGCCATTCAGGATGATGATCAAGTCCTACACCTTCAGTTATGTTACATCTCATTAAATGTGGTATTTACTTGCTCTGTGGTTTATGCTGGCCATACTGTCATCCTTCGTCCCTAATTATGGGAGTCTTTAAGGGCTTATTCACAGCAGATGGCAACCCCGTGGCTAATATGTGGTGATTATAATACATTTCGGTCTCTTGATGATCATCGCGGTCGCTCTCAGCCCTCATTATCTTTGCTACAGGATTTGAATGATTGTACTGAGGACTGTGCGTTGATGAGCCCTTCCTTTCATGGCCCGCAGTATACTTGGGTCGACGGCCATGGCTTAGGCGAGGTTCAACGTCGTCTTGATTGGGTCTTTATAAATTCTTCGTATCAAGATGTGTTTGATGATGTATGTCTTACGCATTTACTACGTATTTCTTCTGATCATACTCCTTTATTACTCTTATGTGGTAAGACACGCATACTGAACGTTGTCCTTTTCGGTTTCTAGATGCTTGGTTATCTCATCCAAACTTTCATTCTTATGTCGCGGACGCATGGCAGTCCTATCCAACAATGGGTGGTATGCATGGATTTTACAATAAAGTATCATGCTTGAGAAGGACATACAACTCTGAAACAAGAATATATTTGGGAACATCTTTAATCAGGTAGAGCACGCTGAAGCCAATGTTCGACGGGCTGAAGCTGCATGGGATCAACATCCAACGGATGACAACTGAATGTGTTACCATCTTGCGAAGGATGAGCACATTCAGGCTACGAATTATGAGTTTCATTATCGGAAGCAGAAAGTAAGGGTTCGCTGGCTTCGAGATGGGGATGCAAATACATAGTATTTTCACTCTGTTGTTAAGGGCCGTCGATCACATCTGCGCATTCAACAAATATATACGTCAACTGAGATGTTATATGATATCCAGGAAACTATTCAGAATGATGCAATTTTTTTACACATCTTTATTTGCGAAGGAAATAACGGGAGACTATGATATCCAGGAAACTATTCAGAATGATGCAATTTCTTTTTACACATCTTTATTTGCGAAGGAAACAACGGGAGACTATGATACTATTTTGCAATACATACCTCAGCTGCTCTCTGCAGATGAAAATCTCTTAATGACCCAAATACCGCAAGCTACGGAGATTAAGGATGCTGTTCAGCATCTTGATCCTCACAGTGCAGCATGACTGGATGGATATCATGGTAATTTTTTTCGCTTTTTTTGGTCTATCATACATACGGATGTGATCATTGCTGTGCAGGAATTTTTCCTTGGTGTGCCACAACTTTCGGTCATGGCAATGGCGTTGATAACACTTCTTCCGAAAGTGGCGGCACCTCACACTTTCAATGATTTTAGACCCATATGTTTGACAAACTTTCTCAGCAAGGTATGTACTTGTATAATCTCCACACGGTTGAGTACTTCACTCTCTAAATTAATCTCACCGAAAAAAACTAGATTCGTGAAAGGCTATGATATTTCTTCTCAAGTCTTGTTAGCCAGGGAAATGATACATCTGCTGGACAAGGGAGGCAGACAACTATTTCTCAAATTGGATATGATGAAGGTGTTTGATCGTGTCAGTTGGGAATATTTGGAATTGCTACATTCAAAATTTGGCTTCTCATCTTTTTTTATCCGGGTCATATTGAATCATTTGCGCGCAACACGACTATCTATTTTGATTAATTGTGTTCCCTCTGCCTATTTTCTACCCTATCGGGGTGTGAAGCAAGGTGATCCACTCTCCTCATTATATTATCCTCTGAAGGTTTTAGCCGAGGCATAAAAGCGTTGGTGGCATCAAATGCATTACAACCTTTTCGCATATGCCGTATGCCTTTTCATGTAACACATCTGGCATACGCTGATGACTTGCTTATCTTTCTTCGGGGCACTATCCAAACATTACAGGGATTTTAGACATTTTTGTCGTTATACGAGAAGGCCTCTGGTCAAAAGGTTAATTATAATAAAAGTCGATTTATCCCATCTGCAAACATTTCATTGCTTCGTCAATCGGCTTTTTCAGAAATCCTAGGTATGCTTCCAACCCATTTATCTTTCCATTATCTTGGATCTATGTTGCGTAAAGGTGTCAGTCGGGCTGTACATTGTACGACACTTTTAGAACACATTGACACACGACTGCATGGATGGCATAATAGGTTACTCTCACAGGCAGGCAGGCTGGTCTTACTATGGTATGTTGTTTCTTTCCTTCCATTTACATATTATGGCAGCTGGTGGCCTGCCAAAATCAGTGCTAAAGTTATAGAACAAAAAATGTCCCATTTTTATTGGGCCAGAGACGGCATTGGGTTTCCTAGGCAACAATTCGAACGCCCTGTATGGAGGGAGGTTTGGGGATTCGTGATCTTCGAGCCTTGCAAGATGCTATTTTTGTCGAATCTGGTGGCAGTATCAGCAGGATCACTCTCTCTGGAGGAAGTTTATGCATGCTAAATATGGAATACGGGGAGATTATCGCTCTCAATTGACAGATTCTCCTATTTGGAAACTTATTTTCCAGATTCATGATTTTTGTGAAGCACATTGTGAGTATGACGGAACCCATATGCTATGGGAAGTACTCAATTAGGGGAGTTTACTCTGGGATCAGCCTATGATTTTTGTCGCATTTCGCGTCCGACAACGTTATCGACAAAGTTTATTTGGCATAAGCGCCATCGTTCGATTATTTCCATCTTTCTATGGCGCATCTATCATCGCGCTCTTCCACTGGAGGATTATATCGGGCAGTATGCAGTTGTTCGCCCCACTAGATGTCCCATTTGTAAGCTGGCATCGGCAGAGGTAGATCACATTTTCTTGGATTGTCCGCTTATCCGGCCTCTCTGGGCTTTTTATTCAGCAGCGGTGGATGGCCCTAATCTGATTGTTGGCCATCTGTGGTCTTATTTGTTGTCTTGGTTTTTCCGAGGATCGTCAGCACACTTTTAGGTGTTCTGCGGATAGTAATTCCGGGTATTATAATGTTCCATGTTTGGCGTGTTTATGCTTCCCTTACATACGATGATACATCTTCTTGCACAACGGCTTCCATCATGGCAGTAATACGGTCAGATATTTACTTGTGGGCAAAAACAATCGATAATACTAAAACTTGCTTATGATTATCAATCTGTTCAGAGCTTGGGTATTCTCCCCCCACTTTGCGTAAAACGGGCACAAGCAGTGAGATGGATTGTTCCTCCTACAGGTAGATTAAAGTTGAATACAGATGCTGTAGCGAGAAGATCATTTTCCGCTGGTGGAGCTATATTACGTGATAGTGGGGGGCATGTGTAGGAGCAATAAATTTCCGCCTGCCAACAAGCATTCCGCTTCTGGCAGAGATACAAACGGCATTCTTTTTGCTGCTGTATTTTTTTTCGCTACATCAGGACATTATTTTAGAAACTGACTGTATACAGCTGACTCGTGCGCTAATCCACCATACCCATGCGACGGCTCATTTTCATTTTCGTGTGCTACACTCATTGTCCACGCAGACAGGTACTATGGTACAAGACACATTTCGTGAAGCTAACATGGCAGCACATTATTTGGCGCAGTATGGATTACAAACTGCCCTTGGAGGGTAAAATGACCAAAATGCCCCTGGTTAGAGAAAGCTCCGAAAATGACCCTGATGGTCAGAAATAAATATAAAAACACCTTTGTGATAAAAAATAAGATGAAGATAGGTCTTTGAACCATATTCACCATGTCAAGTACCTACACAAACTTAAAGTATCAATTTTGCCCCTTTTTGGTAAGTTGTAGAAACTTCCAGGGCACGTTAGTCACAATGCATAATATTCATCAAAATCACATGATAAACACATATGAATCATGTATAAATGAAAGAAACCATTTTACCACATTTTAGAAATTTTTTTTAAAAAACCCTAGACATCGATCGATCGAAGTGTGTATGCTTGAGAGATAGATGTCACAGTGAGGTTCAGATTTTGTCTCTGACCTACATCGATCGACCGATGTAGAGATCGATGTACAAATCGATCGATCGATAGATGTGTCTCAGGTTTAGAGATCGATGTCTCACAGTAAGGTCTTGATTTTTCTCTGCTTTATATTGATCGATCGATATGAGGATTTGATGTACATCGATCGATCGAAGTGCGTTAACCTGAGAGATCGAAGTCATTTTTCTTCACGTTTCAACTTGTGAAAATTATAACACCATGTGTGACATTATTATGCATTCAACCCTCAAAATCACTACTTAGAAAATTATTCAAACATATTTCTCAGCAGATAATACTAATAGAAATATAAGTAAAGCCTTTGAACAATTCAGAAACCAAAATTATAGAAAAAAACCTTAGTACAAAAAATGGAGTAGAACAAATCAATCATTCCAATACAAACATCTCAAGAAATAAATATTGCAAAACCGATTTCACAATTTCATTTTGACACATCTTCTGTGTATGATCGGAACATAGGTGGATTATCTGAAAATCAAATGACAATGACTGCAAATGCTTAGAAAACTCAACTAATATCGTCTGAGAAAGCTATTACTGAATTACTTATTTCAGGATTCTCTGACCAACTTAAAGGCTGGTGGGAATGTTATTTAACTCTTTCATAGAAACAAGAAACACTTAATGCTGTAAAAACATATGAAGGCTGTTATTTTATCTGTACTGATAAGGGTGAAGTTACATCTAATTCGGTTTCAACATTTATCTTAGGTATATCTTTACATTTTATATGTGTTCAATCCAGTATTAAAGATAAAAATGCTAAATTACTTTCACATTTACGTTGTCGAAAACTTAGTCTAATGGTACAAAAACACATTCCTTAGTAGAGGTATTGTAAGGAAAGATTAAAATCAACCATTTTAGAAAGAAAAATTCCTTGAAAGATTTACCAGATGAGAAACTGTGGAATAAAATACTAGAGTTATCAGGACAACAAATTATTTTATATTCAAATTATACTTACAAAGAATCAGTTAGTTTAGCCCAAAGGATTAAAAAAATGTCAAGATATTCATTTACAAAGTCGTATAAAAGAAAGAACTAAGACAAACTAAACGTAGATAATTTAAGGACAACCCTTATAATACTTGTACCAAGATTGCAAGAGAAGTTGTTCTAAATCTAAATTGTATCATAAATATTCTAGAAAACCTTATAATAAAAATAGAAGAAGTGATCAGAAATTTCAAACTTCTCATGATTATTAAATGAACAATTATAAAATAAATACACATGAAAACCTTATAGAAAACCTAACTACATAAGAAAAGCAATACAAAAGATTTCAAAAACATAGATTGCTATAACTGTTACACAAAATGACATAGTGTGAATTATTGTAAACTAAAAATAAAACTATAAGAATTAAATTTAGAAGAATCAATTATTGAAAAAATATCAAATCTACTTATTGATATTTTCGATTCAGAAAGGACATTTTCATTTGAATATGAACAAACTCTTTTTAAATTGACGAGATAAAAACTTCAACGGATTCATATAAGCATATATTTGTCCTAACATGATGAAGCCGAATCTTCACCAAGGATCAGAGATGATCCAGAATAACGTCGTTAAGTTTGTTTGTACTTGAGAATTTGAATATCTTCCTTTCTGACCTGCACAGGGAAGTAGAGATCAGAGGTCCCGAGGGTATGACCCCGGGAAAAACCCTCCACGCTCAAGTCAGTTTGGGCTATTATCACTGAGATATATTTAAGTTGGAAGAATTATGAAGATCTCACAATTTCTAGTTAAGGAAATCTCTACAAATTAGCTCTTGAAGTGAAGAAAAAATGTTCTCGGCTCCCCTTTCTTGTGTCCGCTATCTTGCTTTTATTGTTATCCTCCATCCTCTGCCTCTATTGGCAGAGGGGACCTTTTTCTTGTGCAGAGGGGCTATGACATAATATGCCTGTTGATGGAAATAGTAGGTCTCTTGATGGGACCAGTAGGTCTACTGATGGGACCTTGACGTGTGTAAGGTGAAAAGTCTGATGTACACCCCTTCTCTATACTCTATATTTGCCTGGTGATTCATCACTCATTAGAGCTGAATCGTACCTGACCCCTGATAAGGGTTTGTCGAGGTGAAAAAACAGATCTGGAGTTTTGCTCTGACCTGGATGAAGTGTTTTTAGAGTAAACTTCTTTCAGGCAGAAACCGAGATTGGAACCCGAGGCCGAGGTGAACCCCTTCGCTTTAGTAAAGCAATATCTTGCTGATATGTAGTGTAGTATGGACAAGCAGAGGTGTATTTCTGCCGAGCTGCAAAAGTTGGTCGTCCCAAACCTGGATTTGCCGTTGACTGTTCGTTGACTAACAAATGTATATTTTTGGCTTATCACTTTGAACCCAGATTTAGTGTGGCCGAGCTGACCAACAAGGGCAGACAAATCTGTTTTGACAAATTGGTGTAGTGCCCATCATTAGTTGGGCCGTTATCCCATAATTTAATACCGGTGTCAGTTCTAAAGCATCTCATAATTGCTTTTCCGGCAATTGCGATAATCAAAAAAGGAAGGAAAACTTTGAACCATCACCCCTTTTTGAATTTATACTGAAAAGCTGCAACTTTTCAAATTCCCAATTATAAAAGGTATATCTCACCCTCATTATTTCTCCTTTCTTTCTATCTTCATCGTCCTTGCTGCTCTTATCTTCCTTTCTGATCTTCGTTTACAGTCAAGCCTTCTCCAACTCAACTCCGGTGAGTCTTCTTCCTCAGCCTCAAAAACTCTGTAAGCTCTGCTCTTCTTCTCATTTCCATGGCTTTTGTTGTCTCTTGTTCTTCAGACTCCTAGAATAGTCTGCCCATTCTTACCCAACTTATCTTGAGGGTAACGATGAGGTTCAATCTCACTTCTCTGAGAAGTCAGATTCCAGTGAGAACAACCGCCCCTTGAAGAGTTTGCGCCATGCTGGTGAACCTTCCAAGGTTGCTCCGGAATCCATGGTGCCTCCAACGTCTATTAACAGAGGTTCACCATCTCCGGCTGTGCAAAGCTCAGTGTGCACTTTAAAGGCCGTTGATCTCCCCTGTTTATGTAAAACATTCAACATTGATAGGAGTATTTTCTTTCCCATTCTTCCTCTTCCTCATCAGACTGCTTATGATCCACCCGTAGGGTATGAAGCAATCTACAAGGAGTACTTCAAATCTGGTTTCAGCCTTCCTATTCCAGTACCTTTATTCCACATCTTAGATTTCTGCAACCTTAGGTTGCCCCAGATAATGCCCAATGGCCTAAAAGTAGTCCTCAGCTACCTGCTCTACCTAAAAGTAGCTGGGAAAGAGTTTATCCTTTATGTTTTTAGGGGGATCTTTATGTACAAGCACAAAGATAGCTGGTTTTACTTTAGTAGGAGGTACCCTAATAAAGAAATTAACCATGCTGTCAGCATCCCCACCTTCACTAAGAATTGGAAGGTTGTTTGTTTTTCAAAAAGTGTAGGGTTACCCAAAAGAAATTATTGGAATTCCGGCAACGCAAATAACACGAGGCCAAGCGATAAATCCTGCGATGAAGCCTCCAAATTGTTGAACCTAACTATGGCTGTAGACTAGAAAAAGGTGGACATGTCGGTATAAGAGCTGCCGACCTGGAGTACCTGTGGCCAACACCCAATTTCCGCACCCTCAACTCAGCAGCCTTGAAAACAGTTCTGGGTATGTTGCAAATTTTTTGAATATCAATGATTCCTCTTGATATTTTCCATGTATTTTGATCAGTCATTGAATTTGCAGGAACCATGGTATCTGATGTAGTGGCAAAACTGAAGAAGATGGCTCCTAAGAAGAGGAAAAGGAAGGAGGCAAAGCATTTCTCCTCTGATCAAATTCAGGCAAGGGCCTCTTCTGAAGTGCCTCTGCCCCTGCCTATGCCAGGAGCAAATCCAAACTCAATTCCATCTGAAGCTCTCAAGTACCACAATCCAGATCATCCGGTTCGAACGCTGAAGAACCTGCTCAACAAAAAGATCTAGGAAAGAGTCCACAAACTGAAAGGTGATCTTCTTATGGGCATCGGCGTTTGAAGAAAACATTGGAAATTTTTCTGATGAAACGGTCATGGATCCAAAACTGGCAAGGCAATTAAATGAACTCTCTATTCTGCCCCGAGATTTCAACCATTACAATGACATGGACTGGGATGTGTCCTGCAAATCGCATATGACCAACATGGCTATGGTAAGCCTGTTAAATTTTTTTTAAAGCTTTATGCTTTCGGCTTTGCTTGATTTCTTGTTTATGAATGTTGCAGTACCGAGCCCAGGAGTAAACATGTTCAGGAAATCTGAAGAGCTACGGCGGATGGTAGTGCAGCTGACTGAAAAGAATGCAGTTCTTCAACGAGCAAATGAAAAATGGGCTGAGGAGGCCAAACCATCAAAGTCCAGGCTGGCAGAACCTGAAGCAGTGATGGATGGTCTAAGGTCAGAAGTGTCTTCCCTTTCTGAAGAGAATTCCAAGATTCGTGAAGAAAAGGAAGAGTCTGACCTTAAGCTGGCCACTGCCTACTCGCAAGTGGACGAGCTAAAAGAGGTGGTAGCCAATATTGAGCTGGTATCTACCAAGACTCAGGCTGAACTGGACTTCAACCAGAAATAGCTTGGCACTTGTGAGCAAGAGCTGTCCAATTACAAGAAACAACTTGAGGATGAGCATCAGAGTAGAGCTGAACTGGCTCAGCAATTTGAACTTCAGTCTGAAAGTATAAAGGCAGAAGCTGTTGCTGAGTTCAGGAGATTAGAGTACTTTACTGATAATATTATCAAGCTTCAGAGTTCAGTGATGGTAATTGGGCAGACTTATGCCATCGACAGTTGCTCGAAGGTATTCCCAGCCTTGGATAAGGAACATCCTCAAATTGCTGAGTTACACAATCCTGAAGCCGAACAAATTTTTGAGACCCATTTAGAAATGTTTATGAATGGAGCTGATCTCAGAGATTTGTCAACAGATGAAGATTAGAATAGGATTTTTCGCCCTGTGTATTTTCAGTAGTTGTAATAATCATACTCTCTGGATAAAAATATTAACCCTTCCTTCTTGTGTTTTTCAGCTTGCTTTTTACTTTTTAGTATCTGGCTCTAGCTTCGACCCTTGGCTGCTTCAAACATTATTGGACCTCGGCTCTGCCTAGGGTTTTTGTAGCGCCTTTTGGTCTCAATCTTGCTAAGTATTTGACTTTGGCTTTTCCAGAGATTATACTTTTAGCTCTGAAATGTGAATTCTTGACCTCGACTCTGCCAAGGGTTTTACAGGGTAAGTTTTGGTACTTGTTCTTTGCACTGCCAATGATTTTGAATAGACCTCGACTCTGCCAAGGGTTTTACAGGGTAAGTTTTGGTACTTGTTCTCAGCACTGCCAATGATTTTGAATAGAACAATTTTTAGCACTACCAAATACTTGACCTCAGCACTGCCACGGGTTTAATATAACAAGTTTGGTGCTGCCAGATCCTTGACCTCAACACTACCAAGGGTTTTAAATAGAGCAAGTTTTAGCACTGCCAAATACTTGACATCAGCACTGCCAAGGGTTTAATATAACAAGTTTGGTGCTGCCAGATTCTTGACTTCAACATTACCAAGGGCTTTAAATAGAGCAAATTTTAGCACTGTCAAATACTTGATCTCAGCATTGCCAAGGGTTTAATATAACAAGTTTGGTGCTGCCAGATCCTTGACCTTAGCACTGGCAAGGGTTTTAAATAGAGTAAGTTTTAGCATTGCCAAGTACTTGACCTCAGCACTGCCAAGGGTTTAATATAACAAGTTTGGCGCTGCCAGATCCTTGACCTCAGCACTGCTAAGGGTTTTAAATAGAACAAGTTTTAGTACTGCCAAATACTTGACCTCAGCATTGCCAAGGGTTTAATATACTAGCCGAGCCGGGCCATCATTTGAATAAGATTTATTCTTCAATAGCATAAGATCGGGACAAAAATTTGTACAGAATATTCCAGCCCTATTATCTGAGATAAGGATTTGTGTTTCATAAGAAGATAAATCTTCTGGGCAATTTTGCTGCCGGATAGAAGGACGTGCCGGGCTGAGCTGTGCGAATAATATATTCTGGGGAATTCAAATCTTAATTGTTCGAGAGAAGTCCTGTTTTAAATCCGGATAACTTATTTGCAATAGCAAAATCATAACGCACATTAGAAAACAAGGCGAAATAATATACAAATCTATGCATGAAACGGTTGGATAAACGCGAGAAGAATAAGACTCTGGTTCGCCTGAGACATGGATTTTTGCATTTAAGTCAGCATTATGTGCTCAGGAACTCGCGGACTTTGTTCATCTGTATCAGGATCTTCATCGTTCGACAACCTATGCTGAGGTCCTGGTTGACAACTCTCATCAGGCGAAGGCCGAGCAAAATTCAGCCTATTATGCAGCCTCGACCTCGGATTATAGAATCGTTGAAGGAGGCCGAGCTCGATCAAACGCCCAATCTCTTGATAAGCTACCTGCAGTCCTCTGTATCATGCCCGATATCATGATGATAAAGGGAGTACAATTGATGATCTCTTTTGTGAATAGGTCCCGTTAGGGGCTGAGGATCTTTTGCCAGACTTCTTCCTCATGTATGAGAGGATATGAGCCTTTGAGGCAAGTAGAGAATTTCTTTCCTTTCCTTGACCCCCAACCGAATTTGACAGAGCATCTTTCTTGGGGTACAGCTCCGCCTTTCTGCTGACGACCAGACCTTTTTCCCGAACGTATAGCCTCAGTCATGAATCCATTTTGATACCTATTATGATATTCTGGCCGAGTTGGAGAGTATTCAAGAAATTCTTTTTGTGGAGGAAGATTACTGGGATGTAACCCACTGGGTTCCGCCAATGGGGCTTTTCCCTTCATCTCTTTTACCACGGCCTGAAATACACTAGAATTCTAAGCCACATAACGAATGGCTTGTGCATGTTCTTCATAGGTGAAGGCAACAGAGGGAACAGAAGATCCTACTAATCCTGTTTGTTGCTGGGAAGATCTTCGGTGTCTCCTGGGGGTCATAGGTCTCTTGGACTCTTTTCCTTCTTTTTTATCCATTCTCCTATTGATGGATTTATAGGCTAGTTGCCTAGAAAGCCCTTGAAAGATTATTTTTACGAAACACGGAGGTTCAAGACCTTCCTCTAACGCCAAATGATGAAGCCGGATCTTCACCAAGGATCATAGATGATCCAGAATAATGTCGTTAAGTTTGTTTGTACTTGAGAATTTGAATGTCTTCCTTTCTGACATGCATAGGGAAGCAAAGATCAGAGGTCCCGAGGGTAAGACCATGGAAAATACCCTCCGGCGCTCAAGTCAGTTTGACCGTTATCACTGAGATATATTTAAGCTGAAAGAGTAAAGAAGATCTCACAATTTCTGGTTAAGGAAATCTCTACAAATTAGCTCTTGAAGTGAAGAAAAAATGTTCTCGGCTCCCCTTTCTTATGTCCGCTATCTTGCTTTTATTGTTATCCTCCATCCTTAGCCACTGATGGCAGAGGAGACCTTTTTCTTGTGCAGAGGGGCTATGACATAATAGGTTTGCTGATGGAAATAGTATGTCTGCTGATGGGACCAGTAGGTCTGCTGATGGGACCTTGACGTGTGTAGGATGAAAAGTTTGATGTACACCCCTTCTCTATACTATTTGCCTGGTGATTCGTCGCTCATTAGACCTGAATCGTACCTGACCCCTGATAAGTGTTTGTCGAGATGCAAAGACAGATCTGGAGTTTTGCTCTGACCTGGATGAAGTGTTTTTAGAGTAAACTTCTTTCATGCAGAAACCGAGATTGGAACCTGGGGCCGAGGTGATTCCCTTCTCTAAAGTAAAGCAATATCTTGCTGGTATGTAGTGTAGTATGGACGAGCAGAGGTGTATTTCAGCCGAGCTGCAAAAGTTGGTTGTCACAAACTTGGATATGCCGTTGACTGTTCGTTGACTAACATATGTATTTTTGGCTTATCATAACAAAAGAACAACAAATAATATTAGATATGCTAAAACACACAACTAATCCTCAAATTCAAAAAGAATTCTTAAATAAGATACTAGATATGAATTCTAAAGAGAAAAACGAAAATATTTATTATCAAATATATCTTCTATTCACTACGATCTTACACATATATTAAACAGACTTAAACAAACAAAAAACAAAAATATGTCAATTCCAGGTCTTCAAAAGGAAATTAAGGACATAAAATCAGAATTAAAAGAACTAAAAGAACAATTCTATTACAAAGATATCACAAAATTCGTCAGACTCTGAATCACTTTCAGAAAGAGGCTATAAATGCCGTTGAAAATCTTTCAAAAATAGCACCAGATTTTTACTTGTTCTGAGGAAAATAGCCTCTAGAAAATATCTAATAAGAATTCATAAAAGTTTTATAACTATTTTAATATCGATACTATTGATCTTATTGATACACCAGCATATCTAAATTGCATAAAAACTGATTAAGTACCAAAATGCTATAGGGATTCTACCATAATTAGATTTTCAGCAGCAAAAAATTCTAAACCTCAAGTTAAATATAAAACTGAAACTTTTATATTAAATTCAAATACATCTATTAGAACACAATTTTTAGTCGTTGATGATATTTATCATTGTGTTATATTCGGAACTCCGTTATGAACTTATTAAGACCATACCAAGTAGATAACAACTTCATTACTTCTAAAATACAAAATAAGAAATTTCATTTTTAGTTTTTCGAAAAGCCTAAAACTAAATATTTAGATTTAATAAAACCATGTTCAATGATGAACAGATAAATACTTCACTTAAAAGCAAGGATTTCCAGTTACAAACACTTAAAAGTCTATAACGCTAGACTAGAAAATTCTTGAGAAAATCTAGTAATATAAAACAAAATAATAGACGTTGAAAATTCATTTCAAAAATAACAATGTGATGATCTTCCAAATGCTTTTTGGTCACAGAAACAACATACAACTATTCTTTCTTATACAACAGAATTCAAGAAGAAGAAATCCCTATAAAAGCCAGACTAATTCAAATGAACCGATAAAGATACTAGGAATATTAAATCCTTAATCTCCGGGATGTGAAATGCATAGGTTGAAGTTGGTGATTAGGAGAACTAGGCATGCCATTTATAGCAACTCTTAAACCGTATGAAATATGGAGGGGACCAGAAATGGTTAGAATGAAGGGGTTGGTTCCACGGGGATAAGGGTGCTTTCGTTTGGAGTTTGAAATTTTAATCAAGTTAATTAATTTATGGTTTTGTTTGCAATGGTGGTTTTTAAAATTTATTTTTAAGTATATTGTAATAAAGCGGAACCAAGAAACATAACCAATAATTCGACTCGTTAGACTTGAACCTGGTGTTGCCCTTGACACCCAGGGGAAAGCACGAGCACAGATCATTTGTTGATAAAAATGTGTAATAATGTTGGTCTAATTTAAAGTTTTGCTAATTATCATCATTATTCTATTTTGTCCTATTTATATGCAATACATTGTTTAGTGGTTGAGCGGTGTATAATATGACAGAATCTCACTTGTTAGCCAAACGTTTGAACCAAAATTCAATTAACAACTAAACATTGATGAAACTCACTTAACAGCCAATCTTTTGAGAAATGGCCTAGTTAGCAGCCTGGCTAACGGTGGCAAACGGTTGACTAACCGTTGATTTTTCAGACCAATGGTGAGCCTTTTAATGAAAAAAATAAAACTGTATTATTTGAATAAATTGATTAAAAAAGATCTAAAAATTCTAAAAAGTGAAAAAGTTAATTAAAAATATTTTAAAAATCAAAAAATTAGTAAAAACATAAAAATAATAATAAAATACCCCATCCCCTAGTGCCAACCCCACCCCCGGCCCCATGCGCACTCCAGACCCCCCCGCCAAATTTTGTTTTTGAAATTTTTTCAACTCACCCACACGCCTCGACCACCCCAACACACCCCCGGCCGCCCAGCACCCCAATCCCCTTGCCACCTCCAAAAAATTTTTTTGCTGCGGTTATAATGGGGTTAAATTTTCTGAGAGCATTTCTTCTGTGTGTTGAATGTCGAAGCAGCGTAAATGACGATATGCATGAACATCTACAATATCTCATGCACGATATTGGAGATACATTTGCTCATGCAAGTTTGACCTGCAGTTCCAACATGGCACGCCATTAGGCTATAATTATGCGGATGGAACCATCGCTGCTGGCTGAACTACTCAAATAGAAAGGTGAAATTGACTCTAATCTATGATCAAGAGAGTGGAGCTAGCATCAGGTTCTTATCTATATACTTCAATTATTTTGGCTTTCTTCAATCTTCAAGTGCCTTTCTTGCTGGTTGTGGTTCACTTTGGATGGAAGTATTTTTCTAAAAATGATTGATCTTCTCTAGGTTTTGTTCTGGAATTGGAGGACCTAAAAACAAATAGCAAGCTTGGAGGAATCCCATACGGATGATGTTAACCAGGTATATCTCATCTGTTTGGCGTTTTCCATGTACCTGCATATGTGGATTTTGGAACATATGTGTATCTTTTGAAGATGAAGGAGATGGAGGTGAGAGAGAGTAGATGGTGGCTATAAAGGAGGTGAAGATGGTGGCTATGGTGTTGGTGGTGAAAGAAAGAAGATGAAAGAGGTGGGGGAGGTGGGGGGCTGGGTAGTGGAGTAGGAGGGGGTAAGACGGCGACAGGGGTAGAGGTGTGGGAAAAAATCTTGTAAAATTTTGCTCGTGGATGGGGGTGGCACGGGAGTGTGCAGAGAGAAAATAATTTCCTGATTTTTTTTGGGTCGGAAGGGAAGGGGGTGGTGGGGGTGGGCGTGTGTGTGAATTGAAAAAATTTCAAAAAAAAATCTGGGGAGGGGGTCGGGGTGGGGTGGGGTGACGGTTGCACGGGGATGAGGAGGTTTTTTTTTTATTATTTTTGTCCTTTTTCTAATATTTCAATTTTTTAAAATTTTTTAATTATTTTTTTTCATTTTTTAAGAATTTTATTTTTTAAAATCAATTTATTCAAATAATATAATTTATTTTTATAATTAAAAGGGGTCACTACGTGGCGATTCCTGATTGGTCTGAAAAAGTCAACGGTTAGTAAACCATTTGCCACCGTTAGCCGGGCTGCTAACTGAGCTATTTCTCAAAATGATTGGTTGTTAAGTGAGTTTCATCAATGTTTGACTGTTAATTGAGTTTTGGTCTAAACATTTTGGCTACTAAACTAAGATTCCCTCGGTATAATATGAATTAGTTGCTCATTCATTTCCAAAACAAAATTTTGCAGTGAAAAAACATTGGGCGTCGAAGATTCATTTTCTGCATCAATCTCAATTACTCATGCAAGCTTGATTTTCATTTTCTTTTGTTCCTAAAAGAAAGCAATATAAATAGTATGATCACTTTAAAGGATAATTTCATAACTTCATAGTTTCAGAAGATATTACAAGAACATACACTTACACAACGAGAATACAAACAAAATTCTTCGTCTGATACTAGAAGATCAAGTTACATTATCTGCAGCATAATTAGAGAAGCTGCTGAAGACAATCATTCCTTTTTTGGAATTCAATCTTCTAATCATCGTTAGTTGAACTATGTTCGATCCACAATCTTCAATTGTGTTCTTTGACAAGAACATCACAAGACAACTTGAACCATAAATTTGAAAACTCCAAACCTTACAGAAAACCAGAGGTCAACCAAAGATTTGATGACGACAACAGAGAAACAAAAGGGAAACTCACAACAGATCTACCAACACCATGGTAGATCCGAGTTTATTTAATACTCAAACGACAAACAACACACGAAATCACTGCTGCTTAAATAGATATGTGATATGCTTCTTCTCCTGGCCTCCATCTTCTGGAGAATAGTTTTAAACCCTAGAAGAAGAGAGATTCCCAAAAGGAAAAGGAAAAAATAATAATAATTCATTTGATTGTGTCGGTAGATAAAGGAAAACGTCAAAGAAAGTTAAGGAGACTTTACCACATTAGGGGTTTCGTGGATCTTTAATATAACATCCTCGAGCATTGAAATTGCAAAAACAAAATTGGTTATAAAATTGGCAAGGGTTATAGCCTTCATTATCGCAATAATTTGATTCACATGTAATATCATCCAGCAGCTTCCTATTTTTGAACATGGAAGACACCTTATGCCATGTTTCCTGCAAGCCTTTACTTGGATTTGCTACAAAATAAACCAGTGATGATTAGTTCTGTTAATCCAAATAACGATCAAGTAAAAGCTGCGCACGCATAAGATAAAAAGACTATGAAGTTATTGTTTCCTCCAACAGTTGTCAGGAGAATAATTTTTACCTTCAATATGGGGCCATTTACTAACGAAGGTTCCAGTGGGAGAATCAACAACAGGGGAGTTGTTGGGATGATTCGACTGTTCCGAGCCATTGACGAAAACAAACACGGATATGAGAATGCCCAAGACTGCCACCATTGAACGAGCCATTGACGTATAACCTCTGTTATGTGTATATGATCTTGTATGATCACACGAAAACATGTTGCATTTTATAGTAAAATTATAAAATGACAAAGTCATCTATCCAGCACTGCCAGTTGTCTGATTTACAATTTTAATTACACTGATCTTAGTTTACAATGTATACTACCGGGTCTGGATTTGTACTCTACCTTCACTAGAAAACTAGTCTTTTAGAAACATTTTTCTCATAATGTCACGAGCGAAGAAGAGGCCAAAAACAATCCTGCTCCGGAACCAGCCCCTCCAACACATCTGGCCGAACCTCAACATCAACCTCAACCTCAATCTCAGCCAAGTCCTACTTCTCGAGTCGATAAAGGAAAGGCTCCAATGGAAGAGAGTAGCTCAGAATATAGATTTGACGCTGAAGTTGAGGTTGAAGAGCTCCATAGGTATTTAAACTAATTCGGAGAAGACATGACGAAAGAACAAATTCAGACGGATGACTTTGAGAAGGAAAACATAAATCTCAAGAAAAGAGTCACAACACTTGAAACCAAGTACAACAAACTCAAGGCGAATCTCAAGGCATGCATTCCAGGATTGAACTTTTTCCTCCGATGAAGAATAGAGTTCAGATTCCCCCATTCATCCCTATTTCCCTTTTTTAGCGCCATTTCTGGCTTAGCATAGCATATATATTATGTATTTGCTACATTTTTTTGGTGATTAATGAAATCTTGTGCTTATATAATCTTATTTGTTTTTGATGTTTTCAAAAAGAGGGAGAAATCGGTATTTGCCCAGAATTGCTTGCTTGCTTGATTGGTATTTGGCTTATATTGAAATATGCTTGAATTGCTTGCTTGATGTACGTAGGTAATCTTGAACATAAGTGGTTATTTTGGATATGCAACATTTGAAATACTTGGTAAGAAATAAGAATTTGGCATATATGATGAAAAAGTAGGATAAATGGAAACATACCATGATATATATGTTGAATTTATAAATTGAAGCATGTTTCAGCTGATGGGGAGGTTTGAAAAGTTTTCATCATATCCATTGGTTTTAGGAAGATTTTTTGTTGAGGGAGAGTTTTGGATATGCTCACATGTTTTATGTCTTTGGGGGAGCATAGAATGCATGGACTAAAGGGGAGACGTAAAAATTTCAAGTTTTCAACTTTTAGCGAGATTTACAAGAAAAAACATCTTTTAAAAGTCTTAGTTTTGAAATCACCAAAAAGGAGGAGATTGTGGGGATATGAAATGTTCTGATGATATAAAAATATGTTTTGAATAAGTTAAAAAAGGAAATTCACACTTGGAATTTGTAGCAAAATGAGAAAAGCACATTATGGAACATAGATCGATCTATGTATACATCAGTCTCTCAAAGAGAGGCATCGATCGGTCTATGTTGGAAAGGTCAAGGCTGGAACCTTTCTGTCCAATATCGATCCCTCAGACTGGAGACATTGAGTGATCGATGTGGAAGAGGTTCAAAACTGGAGCCTCTCTAAAAGGCATCGATCTCTCAGTTTGAAGGACATCGAGCGATCGATGTCACATCAGTCTCTTAGAGAGAAACTTCAATCGATCGATGTATGGCAAGTGTAAACTAGAACCTCTCTGGAAGACATCGATCTCTCAGTTTTGAGGACATGTATATATGTAGATATGTGTGCATATATAATAGTGTGTAGATATATCAATGTGTGTGTATATATATATATATGTACATATATGCATGTCTTTATTATAAAGGCAAAAAAAAAAGTCTTTATTATAAAGGCGAATTTTATTATTTTGCCCTCACTTGTGGCAGAGGAATACCATTGAAACAAAGGAGTTCAAAGAGTAATAAAATAGTGCTGCTTAGAGGGTGAAACTTAACGACATGAAATATGGTGTAAATATATACGTGTAAATATATGTGCCTCTGCGTTCCCAAAGTCCAATCATCAGCGATCGCCGAAATGGATAATGCTGCGATTTCTACGTCGATCGCTCCTGCTCCTTCTTTCGCCGCGGTTATCACCAACGCAACTTCGGTGGCCATCTCTCCCAAAACGGTTTCACACTATAAAGGTATTCCTATGATCTCTTTCTCCGATGAAGAAATTGATACCTTAGCGGTTCCATACCGTTTTGCATTGGTGGGTACCCTTTGGTACGGCCGCCCTCCGCTAAAAGTTATTCAGGATGTGTTTGAATGAAGTGGTTTTCGTAATGATTTGTGTATAACTCTGATTCATCAATTCCACATTCTACTAAATTTTCGACATGAGCCTGATTATCTCCGCAGTTTTTATTGTCGTTCTTGGCATATTTCTGGGTGTCATATGAGGGTTACTAAATAGACAGTTGATTTTGATCCCTCTACTGATGTGCCCATTGTTCCGGTTTGGGTGTCTTTTCCTGGTCTCTCCGTTCATCTTCATCATAAAGCAGCCCTATTTGAGATTGTTCGGCCGATTGGTAACCCGATAAAGTTGGATATTGCTACGTCGGATGGTTTACGTCCTTCAATGGCTCGAGTTTACATAGAGGTAGATGTATCGCAAGAACTGCCTAAGAAAATCTATCTGCAGGGTAAGCAAAAAAATGATTCTGTAGCAAGCAGTCTATGAAGATTTGCCTTTATTCTGTACTACATGTCTTCGTCTTGGCCATGCAACAGGAGATTGTGAAAAATCCTTCCTTTCACTGGCCCCTATGCAACGTCCACAGACACAGTGGACACCTAAAAAAATTGACTCACGTCGTAGATTGGATGAAGCAGATGTGCCACCTATTATTTTGATGCGGCTCACCACCCATGAGGTAGCCGCATCCACTCCTCCTGCTATGCCATTGCCTACACCCAGTCAGTCATGTGCATGATATATCTAGATTGGGCTCAGATGCTGAATATCCCCCTGTTCAGGCAGTTACAGACGTTGGGGAGATGGGTTGTTCGTCGGACACATAGTTGCATGTAGCTGATCTTCCTCCTTATCTGCCCCCGGTTTCTGATGATATTACACGAAAAATTAATTTAATGCCACCCTCTCCATCGAAGAGATTCTGCTATCCTGTATTATAGAGCCATCAGCTGATGATAGTTTTATTCCAGTGGTCTCTCGCCGCCACCAACGAACTCGCAAGGAGGTGCCGCCACTTTCGCCCTCAATTATTCTAACTCGTAATGCTGTTCGTTCTTCACAGGAGAGTGACTCTAATCTTTCTCAATGAATATAATGGTATGGAATATAAGAAGTCTTCGAACCTCTTTTGCTAGATTAAATCATTTGCTACATGTGCATAATTTAAACTTTTGGCGCTTATTGAACCAAAACACCCTCCAGATAGCATAACTCGATATGGTTTGGATCTTGGTTTCTCAAATTCACATGCGTCTCCATCATGTAAGTTATGGGTATATTGGCATCGTCATATATTTCGGCTACTGGCCATTCAGGATGATGATCAAGTCCTACACCTTCAGTTATGTTACATCTCATTAAATGTGGTATTTACTTGCTCTGTGGTTTATGCTGGCCATACTGTCATCCTTCGTCCCTAATTATGGGAGTCTTTAAGGGCTTATTCACAGCAGATGGCAACCCCGTGGCTAATATGTGGTGATTATAATACATTTCGGTCTCTTGATGATCATCGCGGTCGCTCTCAGCCCTCATTATCTTTGCTACAGGATTTGAATGATTGTACTGAGGACTGTGCGTTGATGAGCCCTTCCTTTCATGGCCCGCAGTATACTTGGGTCGACGGCCATGGCTTAGGCGAGGTTCAACGTCGTCTTGATTGGGTCTTTATAAATTCTTCGTATCAAGATGTGTTTGATGATGTATGTCTTACGCATTTACTACGTATTTCTTCTGATCATACTCCTTTATTACTCTTATGTGGTAAGACACGCATACTGAACGTTGTCCTTTTCGGTTTCTAGATGCTTGGTTATCTCATCCAAACTTTCATTCTTATGTCGCGGACGCATGGCAGTCCTATCCAACAATGGGTGGTATGCATGGATTTTACAATAAAGTATCATGCTTGAGAAGGACATACAACTCTGAAACAAGAATATATTTGGGAACATCTTTAATCAGGTAGAGCACGCTGAAGCCAATGTTCGACGGGCTGAAGCTGCATGGGATCAACATCCAACGGATGACAACTGAATGTGTTACCATCTTGCGAAGGATGAGCACATTCAGGCTACGAATTATGAGTTTCATTATCGGAAGCAGAAAGTAAGGGTTCGCTGGCTTCGAGATGGGGATGCAAATACATAGTATTTTCACTCTGTTGTTAAGGGCCGTCGATCACATCTGCGCATTCAACAAATATATACGTCAACTGAGATGTTATATGATATCCAGGAAACTATTCAGAATGATGCAATTTCTTTTTACACATCTTTATTTGCGAAGGAAATAACGGGAGACTATGATATCCAGGAAACTATTCAGAATGATGCAATTTCTTTTTACACATCTTTATTTGCGAAGGAAACAACGGGAGACTATGATACTATTTTGCAATACATACCTCAGCTGCTCTCTGCAGATGAAAATCTCTTAATGACCCAAATACCGCAAGCTACGGAGATTAAGGATGCTGTTCAGCATCTTGATCCTCACAGTGCAGCATGACTGGATGGATATCATGGTAATTTTTTTCGCTTTTTTTGGTCTATCATACATACGGATGTGATCATTGCTGTGCAGGAATTTTTCCTTGGTGTGCCACAACTTTCGGTCATGGCAATGGCGTTGATAACACTTCTTCCGAAAGTGGCGGCACCTCACACTTTCAATGATTTTAGACCCATATGTTTGACAAACTTTCTCAGCAAGGTATGTACTTGTATAATCTCCACACGGTTGAGTACTTCACTCTCTAAATTAATCTCACCGAAAAAAACTAGATTCGTGAAAGGCTATGATATTTCTTCTCAAGTCTTGTTAGCCAGGGAAATGATACATCTGCTGGACAAGGGAGGCAGACAACTATTTCTCAAATTGGATATGATGAAGGTGTTTGATCGTGTCAGTTGGGAATATTTGGAATTGCTACATTCAAAATTTGGCTTCTCATCTTTTTTTATCCGGGTCATATTGAATCATTTGCGCGCAACACGACTATCTATTTTGATTAATTGTGTTCCCTCTGCCTATTTTCTACCCTATCGGGGTGTGAAGCAAGGTGATCCACTCTCCTCATTATTATTCATATTATCCTCTGAAGGTTTTAGCCGAGGCATAAAAGCGTTGGTGGCATCAAATGCATTACAACCTTTTCGCATATGCCGTATGCCTTTTCATGTAACACATCTGGCATACGCTGATGACTTGCTTATCTTTCTTCGGGGCACTATCCAAACATTACAGGGATTTTAGACATTTTTGTCGTTATACGAGAAGGCCTCTGGTCAAAAGGTTAATTATAATAAAAGTCGATTTATCCCATCTGCAAACATTTCATTGCTTCGTCAATCGGCTTTTTCAGAAATCCTAGGTATGCTTCCAACCCATTTATCTTTCCATTATCTTGGATCTATGTTGCGTAAAGGTGTCAGTCGGGCTGTACATTGTACGACACC
>AP025045.1:31061795-31096648 GCA_036186865.1 Eustoma russellianum | reverse complement strand
ATTGTGAGTATGACGGAACCCATATGCTATGGGAAGTACTCAATTAGGGGAGTTTACTCTGGGATCAGCCTATGATTTTTGTCGCATTTCGCGTCCGACAACGTTATCGACAAAGTTTATTTGGCATAAGCGCCATCGTTCGATTATTTCCATCTTTCTATGGCGCATCTATCATCGCGCTCTTCCACTGGAGGATTATATCGGGCAGTATGCAGTTGTTCGCCCCACTAGATGTCCCATTTGTAAGCTGGCATCGGCAGAGGTAGATCACATTTTCTTGGATTGTCCGCTTATCCGGCCTCTCTGGGCTTTTTATTCAGCAGCGGTGGATGGCCCTAATCTGATTGTTGGCCATCTGTGGTCTTATTTGTTGTCTTGGTTTTTCCGAGGATCGTCAGCACACTTTTAGGTGTTCTGCGGATAGTAATTCCGGGTATTATAATGTTCCATGTTTGGCGTGTTTATGCTTCCCTTACATACGATGATACATCTTCTTGCACAACGGCTTCCATCATGGCAGTAATACGGTCAGATATTTACTTGTGGGCAAAAACAATCGATAATACTAAAACTTGCTTATGATTATCAATCTGTTCAGAGCTTGGGTATTCTCCCCCCACTTTGCGTAAAACGGGCACAAGCAGTGAGATGGATTGTCCTACAGGTAGATTAAAGTTGAATACAGATGCTGTAGCGAGAAGATCATTTTCCGCTGGTGGAGCTATATTACGTGATAGTGGGGGGCATGTGTAGGAGCAATAAATTTCCGCCTGCCAACAAGCATTCCGCTTCTGGCAGAGATACAAACGGCATTCTTTTTGCTGCTGCTGTATTTTTTCGCTACATCAGGACATTATTTTAGAAACTGACTGTATACAGCTGACTCGTGCGCTAATCCACCATACCCATGCGACGGCTCATTTTCATTTTCGTGTGCTACACTCATTGTCCACGCAGACAGGTACTATGGTACAAGACACATTTCGTGAAGCTAACATGGCAGCACATTATTTGGCGCAGTATGGATTACAAACTGCCCTTGGAGGGTAAAATGACCAAAATGCCCCTGGTTAGAGAAAGCTCCGAAAATGACCCTGATGGTCAGAAATAAATATAAAAACACCTTTGTGATAAAAAATAAGATGAAGATAGGTCTTTGAACCATATTCACCATGTCAAGTACCTACACAAACTTAAAGTATCAATTTTGCCCCTTTTTGGTAAGTTGTAGAAACTTCCAGGGCACGTTAGTCACAATGCATAATATTCATCAAAATCACATGATAAACACATATGAATCATGTATAAATGAAAGAAACCATTTTACCACATTTTAGAAATTTTTTTTAAAAAACCCTAGACATCGATCGATCGAAGTGTGTATGCTTGAGAGATAGATGTCACAGTGAGGTTCAGATTTTGTCTCTGACCTACATCGATCGACCGATGTAGAGATCGATGTACAAATCGATCGATCGATAGATGTGTCTCAGGTTTAGAGATCGATGTCTCACAGTAAGGTCTTGATTTTTCTCTGCTTTATATTGATCGATCGATATGAGGATTTGATGTACATCGATCGATCGAAGTGCGTTAACCTGAGAGATCGAAGTCATTTTTCTTCACGTTTCAACTTGTGAAAATTATAACACCATGTGTGACATTATTATGCATTCAACCCTCAAAATCACTACTTAGAAAATTATTCAAACATATTTCTCAGCAGATAATACTAATAGAAATATAAGTAAAGCCTTTGAACAATTCAGAAACCAAAATTATAGAAAAAAACCTTAGTACAAAAAATGGAGTAGAACAAATCAATCATTCCAATACAAACATCTCAAGAAATAAATATTGCAAAACCGATTTCACAATTTCATTTTGACACATCTTCTGTGTATGATCGGAACATAGGTGGATTATCTGAAAATCAAATGACAATGACTGCAAATGCTTAGAAAACTCAACTAATATCGTCTGAGAAAGCTATTACTGAATTACTTATTTCAGGATTCTCTGACCAACTTAAAGGCTGGTGGGAATGTTATTTAACTCTTTCATAGAAACAAGAAACACTTAATGCTGTAAAAACATATGAAGGCTGTTATTTTATCTGTACTGATAAGGGTGAAGTTACATCTAATTCGGTTTCAACATTTATCTTAGGTATATCTTTACATTTTATATGTGTTCAATCCAGTATTAAAGATAAAAATGCTAAATTACTTTCACATTTACGTTGTCGAAAACTTAGTCTAATGGTACAAAAACACATTCCTTAGTAGAGGTATTGTAAGGAAAGATTAAAATCAACCATTTTAGAAAGAAAAATTCCTTGAAAGATTTACCAGATGAGAAACTGTGGAATAAAATACTAGAGTTATCAGGACAACAAATTATTTTATATTCAAATTATACTTACAAAGAATCAGTTAGTTTAGCCCAAAGGATTAAAAAAATGTCAAGATATTCATTTACAAAGTCGTATAAAAGAAAGAACTAAGACAAACTAAACGTAGATAATTTAAGGACAACCCTTATAATACTTGTACCAAGATTGCAAGAGAAGTTGTTCTAAATCTAAATTGTATCATAAATATTCTAGAAAACCTTATAATAAAAATAGAAGAAGTGATCAGAAATTTCAAACTTCTCATGATTATTAAATGAACAATTATAAAAATAAATACACATGAAAACCTTATAGAAAACCTAACTACATAAGAAAAGCAATACAAAAGATTTCAAAAACATAGATTGCTATAACTGTTACAAAATGACATAGTGTGAATTATTGTAAACTAAAAATAAAACTATAAGAATTAAATTTAGAAGAATCAATTATTGAAAAAATATCAAATCTACTTATTGATATTTTCGATTCAGAAAGGACATTTTCATTTGAATATGAACAAACTCTTTTTAAATTGACGAGATAAAAACTTCAACGGATTCATATAAGCATATATTTGTCCTAACATGATGAAGCCGAATCTTCACCAAGGATCAGAGATGATCCAGAATAACGTCGTTAAGTTTGTTTGTACTTGAGAATTTGAATATCTTCCTTTCTGACCTGCACAGGGAAGTAGAGATCAGAGGTCCCGAGGGTATGACCCCGGGAAAAACCCTCCACGCTCAAGTCAGTTTGGGCTATTATCACTGAGATATATTTAAGTTGGAAGAATTATGAAGATCTCACAATTTCTAGTTAAGGAAATCTCTACAAATTAGCTCTTGAAGTGAAGAAAAAATGTTCTCGGCTCCCCTTTCTTGTGTCCGCTATCTTGCTTTTATTGTTATCCTCCATCCTCTGCCTCTATTGGCAGAGGGGACCTTTTCTTGTGCAGAGGGGCTATGACATAATATGCCTGTTGATGGAAATAGTAGGTCTCTTGATGGGACCAGTAGGTCTACTGATGGGACCTTGACGTGTGTAAGGTGAAAAGTCTGATGTACACCCCTTCTCTATACTCTATATTTGCCTGGTGATTCATCACTCATTAGAGCTGAATCGTACCTGACCCCTGATAAGGGTTTGTCGAGGTGAAAAAACAGATCTGGAGTTTTGCTCTGACCTGGATGAAGTGTTTTTAGAGTAAACTTCTTTCAGGCAGAAACCGAGATTGGAACCCGAGGCCGAGGTGAACCCCTTCGCTTTAGTAAAGCAATATCTTGCTGATATGTGTGTAGTATGGACAAGCAGAGGTGTATTTCTGCCGAGCTGCAAAAGTTGGTCGTCCCAAACCTGGATTTGCCGTTGACTGTTCGTTGACTAACAAATGTATATTTTTGGCTTATCACTTTGAACCCAGATTTAGTGTGGCCGAGCTGACCAACAAGGGCAGACAAATCTGTTTTGACAAATTGGTGTAGTGCCCATCATTAGTTGGGCCGTTATCCCATAATTTAATACCGGTGTCAGTTCTAAAGCATCTCATAATTGCTTTTCCGGCAATTGCGATAATCAAAAAAGGAAGGAAAACTTTGAACCATCACCCCTTTTTGAATTTATACTGAAAAGCTGCAACTTTTCAAATTCCCAATTATAAAAGGTATATCTCACCCTCATTATTTCTCCTTTCTTTCTATCTTCATCGTCCTTGCTGCTCTTATCTTCCTTTCTGATCTTCGTTTACAGTCAAGCCTTCTCCAACTCAACTCCGGTGAGTCTTCTTCCTCAGCCTCAAAAACTCTGTAAGCTCTGCTCTTCTTCTCATTTCCATGGCTTTGTTGTCTCTTGTTCTTCAGACTCCTAGAATAGTCTGCCCATTCTTACCCAACTTATCTTGAGGGTAACGATGAGGTTCAATCTCACTTCTCTGAGAAGTCAGATTCCAGTGAGAACAACCGCCCCTTGAAGAGTTTGCGCCATGCTGGTGAACCTTCCAAGGTTGCTCCGGAATCCATGGTGCCTCCAACGTCTATTAACAGAGGTTCACCATCTCCGGCTGTGCAAAGCTCAGTGTGCACTTTAAAGGCCGTTGATCTCCCCTGTTTATGTAAAACATTCAACATTGATAGGAGTATTTTCTTTCCCATTCTTCCTCTTCCTCATCAGACTGCTTATGATCCACCCGTAGGGTATGAAGCAATCTACAAGGAGTACTTCAAATCTGGTTTCAGCCTTCCTATTCCAGTACCTTTATTCCACATCTTAGATTTCTGCAACCTTAGGTTGCCCCAGATAATGCCCAATGGCCTAAAAGTAGTCCTCAGCTACCTGCTCTACCTAAAAGTAGCTGGGAAAGAGTTTATCCTTTATGTTTTTAGGGGGATCTTTATGTACAAGCACAAAGATAGCTGGTTTTACTTTAGTAGGAGGTACCCTAATAAAGAAATTAACCATGCTGTCAGCATCCCCACCTTCACTAAGAATTGGAAGGTTGTTTTTCATAAAAAGTGTAGGGTTACCCAAAAGAAATTATTGGAATTCCGGCAACGCAAATAACACGAGGCCAAGCGATAAATCCTGCGATGAAGCCTCCAAATTTTGAACCTAACTATGGCTGTAGACTAGAAAAAGGTGGACATGTCGGTTATAAGAGCTGCCGAGACTGGAGTACCTGTGGCCAAACACCACAATTTCCGCACCCTCAACTCAGCAGCCTTGAAAACAGTTCTGGGTATGTTGCAAATTTTTTGAATATCAAGATTCCTCTTGATATTTTCCATGTATTTTGATCAGTCATTGAATTTGCAGGAACCATGGTATCTGATGTAGTGGCAAAACTGAAGAAGATGGCTCCTAAGAAGAGGAAAAGGAAGGAGGCAAAGCATTTCTCCTCTGATCAAATTCAGGCAAGGGCCTCTTCTGAAGTGCCTCTGCCCCTGCCTATGCCAGGAGCAAATCCAAACTCAATTCCATCTGAAGCTCTCAAGTACCACAATCCAGATCATCCGGTTCGAACGCTGAAGAACCTGCTCAACAAAAAGATCTAGGAAAGAGTCCACAAACTGAAAGGTGATCTTCTTATGGGCATCGGCGTTTGAAGAAAACATTGGAATATTTTTCTGATGAAACGGTCATGGATCCAAAACTGGCAAGGCAATTAAATGAACTCTCTATTCTGCCCCGAGATTTCAACCATTACAATGACATGGACTGGGATGTGTCCTGCAAATCGCATATGACCAACATGGCTATGGTAAGCCTGTTAAATTTTTTTTAAAGCTTTATGCTTTCGGCTTTGCTTGATTTCTTGTTTATGAATGTTGCAGTACCGAGCCCAGGAGTAAACATGTTCAGGAAATCTGAAGAGCTACGGCGGATGGTAGTGCAGCTGACTGAAAAGAATGCAGTTCTTCAACGAGCAAATGAAAAATGGGCTGAGGAGGCCAAACCATCAAAGTCCAGGCTGGCAGAACCTGAAGCAGTGATGGATGGTCTAAGGTCAGAAGTGTCTTCCCTTTCTGAAGAGAATTCCAAGATTCGTGAAGAAAAGGAAGAGTCTGACCTTAAGCTGGCCACTGCCTACTCGCAAGTGGACGAGCTAAAAGAGGTGGTAGCCAATATTGAGCTGGTATCTACCAAGACTCAGGCTGAACTGGACTTCAACCAGAAAGCTTGGCACTTGTGAGCAAGAGCTGTCCAATTACAAGAAACAACTTGAGGATGAGCATCAGAGTAGAGCTGAACTGGCTCAGCAATTTGAACTTCAGTCTGAAAGTATAAAGGCAGAAGCTGTTGCTGAGTTCAGGAGATTAGAGTACTTTACTGATAATATTATCAAGCTTCAGAGTTCAGTGATGGTAATTGGGCAGACTTATGCCATCGACAGTTGCTCGAAGGTATTCCCAGCCTTGGATAAGGAACATCCTCAAATTGCTGAGTTACACAATCCTGAAGCCGAACAAATTTTTGAGACCCATTTAGAAATGTTTATGAATGGAGCTGATCTCAGAGATTTGTCAACAGATGAAGATTAGAATAGGATTTTTCGCCCTGTGTATTTTCAGTAGTTGTAATAATCATACTCTCTGGATAAAAATATTAACCCTTCCTTCTTGTGTTTTTCAGCTTGCTTTTTACTTTTTAGTATCTGGCTCTAGCTTCGACCCTTGGCTGCTTCAAACATTATTGGACCTCGGCTCTGCCTAGGGTTTTTGTAGCGCCTTTTGGTCTCAATCTTGCTAAGTATTTGACTTTGGCTTTTCCAGAGATTATACTTTTAGCTCTGAAATGTGAATTCTTGACCTCGACTCTGCCAAGGGTTTTACAGGGTAAGTTTTGGTACTTGTTCTTTGCACTGCCAATGATTTTGAATAGACCTCGACTCTGCCAAGGGTTTTACAGGGTAAGTTTTGGTACTTGTTCTCAGCACTGCCAATGATTTTGAATAGAACAATTTTTAGCACTACCAAATACTTGACCTCAGCACTGCCACGGGTTTAATATAACAAGTTTGGTGCTGCCAGATCCTTGACCTCAACACTACCAAGGGTTTTAAATAGAGCAAGTTTTAGCACTGCCAAATACTTGACATCAGCACTGCCAAGGGTTTAATATAACAAGTTTGGTGCTGCCAGATTCTTGACTTCAACATTACCAAGGGCTTTAAATAGAGCAAATTTTAGCACTGTCAAATACTTGATCTCAGCATTGCCAAGGGTTTAATATAACAAGTTTGGTGCTGCCAGATCCTTGACCTTAGCACTGGCAAGGGTTTTAAATAGAGTAAGTTTTAGCATTGCCAAGTACTTGACCTCAGCACTGCCAAGGGTTTAATATAACAAGTTTGGCGCTGCCAGATCCTTGACCTCAGCACTGCTAAGGGTTTTAAATAGAACAAGTTTTAGTACTGCCAAATACTTGACCTCAGCATTGCCAAGGGTTTAATATACTAGCCGAGCCGGGCCATCATTTGAATAAGATTTATTCTTCAATAGCATAAGATCGGGACAAAAATTTGTACAGAATATTCCAGCCCTATTATCTGAGATAAGGATTTGTGTTTCATAAGAAGATAAATCTTCTGGGCAATTTTGCTGCCGGATAGAAGGACGTGCCGGGCTGAGCTGTGCGAATAATATTCTGGGGAATTCAAATCTTAATTGTTCGAGAGAAGTCCTGTTTTAAATCCGGATAACTTATTTGCAATAGCAAAATCATAACGCACATTAGAAAACAAGGCGATAAATAATATACAAATCTATGCATGAAACGGTTGGATAAACGCGAGAAGAATAAGACTCTGGTTCGCCTGAGACATGGATTTTTGCATTTAAGTCAGCATTATGTGCTCAGGAACTCGCGGACTTTGTTCATCTGTATCAGGATCTTCATCGTTCGACAACCTATGCTGAGGTCCTGGTTGACAACTCTCATCAGGCGAAGGCCGAGCAAAATTCAGCCTATTATGCAGCCTCGACCTCGGATTATAGAATCGTTGAAGGAGGCCGAGCTCGATCAAACGCCCAATCTCTTGATAAGCTACCTGCAGTCCTCTGTATCATGCCCGATATCATGATGATAAAGGGAGTACAATTGATGATCTCTTTTGTGAATAGGTCCCGTTAGGGGCTGAGGATCTTTTGCCAGACTCTTCTTCCTCATGTATGAGAGGATATGAGCCTTTGAGGCAAGTAGAGAATTTCTTTCCTTTCCTTGACCCCCAACCGAATTTGACAGAGCATCTTTCTTGGGGTACAGCTCCGCCTTTCTGCTGACGACCAGACCTTTTTCCCGAACGTATAGCCTCAGTCATGAATCCATTTTGATACCTATTATGATATTCTGGCCGAGTTGGAGAGTATTCAAGAAATTCTTTTTGTGGAGGAAGATTACTGGGATGTAACCCACTGGGTTCCGCCAATGGGGCTTTTCCCTTCATCTCTTTTACCACGGCCTGAAATACACTAGAATTCTAAGCCACATAACGAATGGCTTGTGCATGTTCTTCATAGGTGAAGGCAACAGAGGGAACAGAAGATCCTACTAATCCTGTTTGTTGCTGGGAAGATCTTCGGTGTCTCCTGGGGGTCATAGGTCTCTTGGACTCTTTTCCTTCTTTTTTATCCATTCTCCTATTGATGGATTTATAGGCTAGTTGCCTAGAAAGCCCTTGAAAGATTATTTTTACGAAACACGGAGGTTCAAGACCTTCCTCTAACGCCAAATGATGAAGCCGGATCTTCACCAAGGATCATAGATGATCCAGAATAATGTCGTTAAGTTTGTTTGTACTTGAGAATTTGAATGTCTTCCTTTCTGACATGCATAGGGAAGCAAAGATCAGAGGTCCCGAGGGTAAGACCATGGAAAATACCCTCCGGCGCTCAAGTCAGTTTGACCGTTATCACTGAGATATATTTAAGCTGAAAGAGTAAAGAAGATCTCACAATTTCTGGTTAAGGAAATCTCTACAAATTAGCTCTTGAAGTGAAGAAAAAATGTTCTCGGCTCCCCTTTCTTATGTCCGCTATCTTGCTTTTATTGTTATCCTCCATCCTTAGCCACTGATGGCAGAGGAGACCTTTTTCTTGTGCAGAGGGGCTATGACATAATAGGTTTGCTGATGGAAATAGTATGTCTGCTGATGGGACCAGTAGGTCTGCTGATGGGACCTTGACGTGTGTAGGATGAAAAGTTTGATGTACACCCCTTCTCTATACTATATATTTGCCTGGTGATTCGTCGCTCATTAGACCTGAATCGTACCTGACCCCTGATAAGTGTTTGTCGAGATGCAAAGACAGATCTGGAGTTTTGCTCTGACCTGGATGAAGTGTTTTTAGAGTAAACTTCTTTCATGCAGAAACCGAGATTGGAACCTGGGGCCGAGGTGATTCCCTTCTCTAAAGTAAAGCAATATCTTGCTGGTATGTAGTGTAGTATGGACGAGCAGAGGTGTATTTCAGCCGAGCTGCAAAAGTTGGTTGTCACAAACTTGGATATGCCGTTGACTGTTCGTTGACTAACATATGTATATTTTTGGCTTATCATAACAAAAGAACAACAAATAATATTAGATATGCTAAAACACACAACTAATCCTCAAATTCAAAAAGAATTCTTAAATAATACTAGATATGAATTCTAAAGAGAAAAACGAAAATATCTTTATTATCAAATATATCTTCTATTCACTACGATCTTACACATATATTAAACAGACTTAAACAAACAAAAAACAAAAATATGTCAATTCCAGGTCTTCAAAAGGAAATTAAGGACATAAAATCAGAATTAAAAGAACTAAAAGAACAATTCTATTACAAAGATATCACAAAATTCGTCAGACTCTGAATCACTTTCAGAAAGAGGCTATAAATGCCGTTGAAAATCTTTCAAAAATAGCACCAGATTTTTACTTGTTCTGAGGAAAATAGCCTCTAGAAAATATCTAATAAGAATTCATATAAAGTTTTATAACTATTTTAATATCGATACTATTGATCTTATTGATACACCAGCATATCTAAATTGCATAAAAACTGATTAAGTACCAAAATGCTATAGGGATTCTACCATAATTAGATTTTCAGCAGCAAAAAATTCTAAACCTCAAGTTAAATATAAAACTGAAACTTTTATATTAAATTCAAATACATCTATTAGAACACAATTTTTAGTCGTTGATGATATTTATCATTGTGTTATATTCGGAACTCCGTTATGAACTTATTAAGACCATACCAAGTAGATAACAACTTCATTACTTCTAAAATACAAAATAAGAAATTTCATTTTTAGTTTTTCGAAAAGCCTAAAACTAAATATTTAGATTTAATAAAACCATGTTCAATTGATGAACAGATAAATACTTCACTTAAAAGCAAGGATTTCCAGTTACAAACACTTAAAAGTCTATAACGCTAGACTAGAAAATTCTTGAGAAAATCTAGTAATATAAAACAAAATAATAGACGTTGAAAATTCATTTCAAAAATAACAATGTGATGATCTTCCAAATGCTTTTTGGTCACAGAAACAACATACAACTATTCTTTCTTATACAACAGAATTCAAAGAAGAAGAAATCCCTATAAAAGCCAGACTAATTCAAATGAACCGATAAAGATACTAGGAATATTAAATCCTTAATCTCCGGGATGTGAAATGCATAGGTTGAAGTTGGTGATTAGGAGAACTAGGCATGCCATTTATAGCAACTCTTAAACCGTATGAAATATGGAGGGGACCAGAAATGGTTAGAATGAAGGGGTTGGTTCCACGGGGATAAGGGTGCTTTCGTTTGGAGTTTGAAATTTTAATCAAGTTAATTAATTTATGGTTTTGTTTGCAATGGTGGTTTTTAAAATTTATTTTTAAGTATATTGTAATAAAGCGGAACCAAGAAACATAACCAATAATTCGACTCGTTAGACTTGAACCTGGTGTTGCCCTTGACACCCAGGGGAAAGCACGAGCACAGATCATTTGTTGATAAAAATGTGTAATAATGTTGGTCTAATTTAAAGTTTTGCTAATTATCATCATATTCTATTTTGTCCTATTTATATGCAATACATTGTTTAGTGGTTGAGCGGTATAATATGACAGAATCTCACTTGTTAGCCAAACGTTTGAACCAAAATTCAATTAACAACTAAACATTGATGAAACTCACTTAACAGCCAATCTTTTGAGAAATGGCCTAGTTAGCAGCCTGGCTAACGGTGGCAAACGGTTGACTAACCGTTGACTTTTTCAGACCAATGGTGAGCCTTTTAATGAAAAAAATAAAACTGTATTATTTGAATAAATTGATTAAAAAAGATCTAAAAATTCTAAAAAGTGAAAAAGTTAATTAAAAATATTTTAAAAATCAAAAAATTAGTAAAAACATAAAAAATAATAAAATACCCCATCCCCTAGTGCCAACCCCCCCCCCGGCCCCATGCGCACTCCAGACTCCCCCCCCCAAATTTTGTTTTTGAAATTTTTTCAACTCACCCACACACGCCTCGACCACCCCAACACACCCCCGGCCGCCCAGCACCCCAATCCCCTTGCCACCTCCAAAAAATTTTTTTGCTGCGGTTATAATGGGGTTAAATTTTCTGAGAGCATTTCTTCTGTGTGTTGAATGTCGAAGCAGCGTAAATGACGATATGCATGAACATCTACAATATCTCATGCACGATATTGGAGATACATTTGCTCATGCAAGTTTGACCTGCAGTTCCAACATGGCACGCCATTAGGCTATAATTATGCGGATGGAACCATCGCTGCTGGCTGAACTACTCAAATAGAAAGGTGAAATTGACTCTAATCTATGATCAAGAGAGTGGAGCTAGCATCAGGTTCTTATCTATATACTTCAATTATTTTGGCTTTCTTCAATCTTCAAGTGCCTTTCTTGCTGGTTGTGGTTCACTTTGGATGGAAGTATTTTTCTAAAAATGATTGATCTTCTCTAGGTTTTGTTCTGGAATTGGAGGACCTAAAAACAAATAGCAAGCTTGGAGGAATCCCATACGGATGATGTTAACCAGGTATATCTCATCTGTTTGGCGTTTTCCATGTACCTGCATATGTGGATTTTGGAACATATGTGTATCTTTTGAAGATGAAGGAGATGGGAGAGTAGATGGTGGCTATAAAGGAGGTGAAGATGGTGGCTATGGTGTTGGTGGTGAAAGAAAGAAGATGAAAGAGGTGGGGGAGGTGGGGGGCTGGGTAGTGGAGTAGGAGGGGGTAAGACGGCGATAGGGGTAGAGGTGTGGGAAAAAATCTTCTAAAATTTTGCTCGTGGATGGGGGTGGCACGGGAGTGTGCAGAGAGAAAATAATTTCCTGATTTTTTTTGGGTCGGAAGGGAAGGGGGTGGTGGGGGTGGGCGTGTGTGTGAATTGAAAAAATTTCAAACAAAAATCTGGGGAGGGGGTCGGGGTGGGGTGGGGTGACGGTTGGCACTGGGGATGAGGATTTTTTTTTTATATTTTTTGTCCTTTTTCTAATATTTCAATTTTTTAAAATTTTTTCATTATTTTTTTCATTTTTTAAGAATTTTATTTTTTAAAATCAATTTATTCAAATAATATAATTTATTTTTATAATTAAAAGGGGTCACTACGTGGCGATTCCTGATTGGTCTGAAAAAGTCAACGGTTAGTAAACCATTTGCCACCGTTAGCCGGGCTGCTAACTGAGCTATTTCTCAAAATGATTGGTTGTTAAGTGAGTTTCATCAATGTTTGACTGTTAATTGAGTTTTGGTCTAAACATTTTGGCTACTAAACTAAGATTCCCTCGGTATAATATGAATTAGTTGCTCATTCATTTCCAAAACAAAATTTTGCAGTGAAAAAATTGGGCGTCGAAGATTCATTTTCTGCATCAATCTCAATTACTCATGCAAGCTTGATTTTCATTTTCTTTTGTTCCTAAAAGAAAGCAATATAAATAGTATGATCACTTTAAAGGATAATTTCATAACTTCATAGTTTCAGAAGATATTACAAGAACATACACTTACACAACGAGAATACAAACAAAATTCTTCGTCTGATACTAGAAGATCAAGTTACATTATCTGCAGCATAATTAGAGAAGCTGCTGAAGACAATCATTCCTTTTTTGGAATTCAATCTTCTAATCATCGTTAGTTGAACTATGTTCGATCCACAATCTTCAATTGTGTTCTTTGGACAAGAACATCACAAGACAACTTGAACCATAAATTTGAAAACTCCAACCTTACAGAAAACCAGAGGTCAACCAAAGATTTGATGACCGACAACAGAGAAACAAAAGGGAAACTCACAACAGATCTACCAACACCATGGTAGATCCGAGTTTATTTAATACTCAAACGACAAAACAACACACGAATCACTGCTGCTTAAATAGATATGTGATATGCTCTTCTCCTGGCCTCCATCTTCTGGAGAATAGTTTTTAAACCCTAGACGAAGAGAGATTCCCAAAGGAAAAGGAAAACATAATAATAATTCATTTGATTGTTCGGTTAGATAAAGGAAAACGTCAAAGGAAAGTTTAAGGAGACTTTACCACATTAGGGGTTTCGTGGATCTTTAATATAACATCCTCGAGCATTGAAATTGCAAAAACAAAATTGGTTATAAAATTGGCAAGGGTTATAGCCTTCATTATCGCAATAATTGATTCACATGTAATATCATCCACAGCTTCCTATTTTTTGAACATGGAAGACACCTTATGCCCATGTTTCCTGCCAGCCTTTACTTGGATTTGCTACAAAATAAACCAGTGATGTTAGTTCTGTAATCCAAATAACGATCAAGTAAAGCTGCGCACGCATTAAGATAAAAAGACTATGAAGTATTGTTTCCTCCAACAGTTGTCAGGAGAATAATTTTTACCTTCAATATGGGGCCATTTACTAACGAAGGTTCCAGTGGAGAGAGAATCAACAACAGGGGAGTTGTTGGGATGATTCGACTGTTCCGAGCCATTGACGAAAAACAAACACGGATATGAGAATGCCCAAGACTGCCACCATTGAACGAGCCATTGACGTATAACCTCTGTTATGGTATATGATCTTGTATGATCACACGAAACATGTTGCATTTTATAGTAAAATTATTAAAATGACAAAGTCATCTATCCAGCACTGCCAGTTGTCTGATTTACATTTTAATTACCACTGATCTTAGTTTACAATGTATACTACCGGGTCGGATATTTGTACTCTACCTTCACTAGAAAACTAGTCTTTTAGAAACATTTTTCTCATAATGTCACGAGCGAAGAAGAGGCCAAAAACAATCTGCTCCCGGAACCAGCCCCTCCAACACAATCTGGCCGAACCTCAACATCAAACCTCAACCTCAATCTCAGCCAAGTCCTACTTCTCGAGTCGATAAAGGAAAGGCTCCAATGGAAGAGAGTAGCTCAGCATATAGATTTGACGCTGTGAAGTTGAGGTTTGAAGAGCTCCATAGGTATTTAACTAATTCGGAGAAGACATGACGAAAGAAACAAATTCAGACGGATGACTTTGAGAAGGAAAACATAAATCTCAAAGAAAAGAGTCACAACACTTTGAAACCAAGTACAACAAACTCAAGGCGAATCTCAAGGCATGCATTCCAGGATTGAACTTTTTCCTCCGATGAAGAATAGAGTTCAGATTCCCCCATTCATCCCTATTTCCCTTTTTTTACCGCCATTTCTGGCTTAGCATAGCATATATATTATGTATTGCTACATTTTTTTGGTGATTAATGAAATCTTGTGCTATATAATCTTATTTATTTTTGATGTTTTTCAAAAAGAGGGAGAAGAAATCGGTATTTGCCCAGAATTGCTTGCTTGCTTGATTGGTATTTGGCTTATATTGAAATATGCTTGAATTGCTGCTTGATGTACGTAGGTAATCTTGAACCATAAGTGGTTATTTTGGATATGCAACATTTGAAATACTTGGTAAGAAATAAGAATTTGGCATATATGATGAAAAAGTAGGATAAATGGAAACATACCATGATATATATGTTGAATTTATAAATTGAAGCATGTTTCAGCTGATGGGAGGAGGTTTGAAAAGTTTTCATCATATCCATTGGTTTTAGGAAGATTTTTTGTTGAGGGAGAGTTTTGGATATGCTCACATGTTTTATGTCTTTGGGGGAGCATAGAATGCATGGACTAAAGGGGAGACGTAAAAATTTCAAGTTTTCAACTTTTAGCGAGATTTACAAGAAAAAACATCTTTAAAAGTCTTAGTTTTGAAATCACCAAAAAGGAGGAGATTGTGGGGATATGAAATGTTCTGATGATATAAAAATATGTTTGAATAAGTTAAAAAAGGAAATTCACACTTGGAATTTGTAGCAAAATGAGGAAAAGCACATTATGGAACATAGATCGATCTATTGTATACATCAGTCTCTCAAAGAGAGGCATCGATCGGTCTATGTTGGAAAGGTCAGGGGCTTGACCCTTTCTGTCCACATATCGATCCCTCAGACTGGAGACATTGAGTGATCGATGTGGAAGAGGTTCAAACTGGAGCCTCTCTAAAAGGCATCGATCTCTCAGTTTGAAGGACATCGAGCGATCGATGTCACATCAGTCTCTTAGGGAGAGAAACTTCAATCGATCGATGTATGGCAAGTGTAAACTAGAACCTCTCTGGAAGACATCGATCTCTCAGTTTTGAGGACATGTATATATGTAGATATGTGTGCATATATCATATAAGGTGTAGATATATCAATGTGTGTGTAATATATATATATGTACATATATGCATGTCTTTATTATAAAGGCAAAAAAAAAAGTCTTTATTATAAAGGCGAATTTTATTATTTTGCCCTCACTTGTGGCAGAGGAATACCATTGAAACAAAGGAGTTCAAAGAGTAATAAAATAGTGCTGCTTAGAGGGTGAAACTTAACGACATGAATATGGTGTAAATATATACGTGTAAATATATGTGCCTCTGCGTTCCCAAAGTTCCAATCATCAGCGATCGCCGAAATGGATAATGTTGCGATTTTCTACGTCGATCGCTCCTGCTCCTTCTTTCGCCGCGGTTATCACCAACGCAAACTTCGGTGGCCATCTCTCCCAAAACGGTTTCACACTATAAAGGTATTCCTATGATCTCTTTCTCCGATGAAGAAATTGATACCTTAGCGGTTCCATACCGTTTTGCATTGGTGGGTACCCTTGGTACGGCCGCCCTCCGCTAAAGTTATTCAGGATGTGTTTGAATGAAGTGGTTTTCGTAATGATTTGTGTATAACTCTGATTCATCAATTCCACATTCTACTAAATTTCGACATGAGCCTGATTATCTCCGCAGTTTTTATTGTCGTTCTTGGCATATTTCTGGGTGTCATATGAGGGTTACTAAATAGACAGTTGATTTTGATCCCTCTACTGATGTGCCCATTGTTCCGGTTTTGGGTGTCTTTTCCTGGTCTCTCCGTTCATCTTCATCATAAAGCAGCCCTATTTGAGATTGTTCGGCCGATTGGTAACCCGATAAAGTTGGATATTGCTACGTCGGATGGTTTACGTCCTTCAATGGCTCGAGTTTGCATAGAGGTAGATGTATCGCAAGAACTGCCTAAGAAAATCTATCTGCAGGGTAAGCAAAAAATGATTCTGTAGCAAGCAGTCTATGAAGATTTGCCTTTATTCTGTACTACATGTCTTCGTCTTGGCCACTGCAACAGGAGATTGTGAAAAATCCTCCCCTTCACTGGCCCCTATGCAGCATCCATAGACACAGTGGACACCTAAAAAAATTGACTCACGTCGTAGATTGGATGAAGCAGATGTGCCACCTATTATTTTGATGCGGCTCACCACCCATGAGGTAGCCGCATCCACTCCTCCTGCTATGCCATTGCCTACACCCAGTCATGTGCATGATATATCTAGATTGGGCTCAGATGCTGAATATCCCCCTGTTCAGGCAGTTACAGACGTTGGGGAGATGGGTTGTTCGTCGGACACATAGTTGCATGTAGCTGATCTTCCTCCTTATCTGCCCCCGGTTTCTGATGATATTACACGAAAAATTAATTTAATGCCACCTCTCCATCTGAAGAGATTCTGCTATCCTGTATTATAGAGCCATCAGCTGATGATAGTTTTATTCCAGTGGTCTCTCGCCGCCACCAACGAACTCGCAAGGAGGTGCCGCCACTTTCGCCCTCAATTATTCTAACTCGTAATGCTGTTCGTTCTTCACAGGAGAGTGACTCTAATCTTTCTCAATGAATATAATGGTATGGAATATAAGAAGTCTTCGAACCTCTTTTTGCTAGATTAAATCATTTGCTACATGTGCATAATTTAAACCTTTTGGCGCTTATTGAACCAAAACACCCTCCAGATAGCATAACTCGATATGGTTTGGATCTTGGTTTCTCAAATTCACATGCGTCTCCATCATGTAAGTTATGGGTATATTGGCATCGTCATATATTTCGGCTACTGGCCATTCAGGATGATGATCAAGTCCTACACCTTCAGTTATGTTACATCTCATTAAATGTGGTATTTACTTGCTCTGTGGTTTATGCTGGCCATACTGTCATCCTTCGTCCCTAATTATGGGAGTCTTTAAGGGCTTATTCACAGCAGATGGCAAACCCCGTGGCTAATATGTGGTGATTATAATACATTTCGGTCTCTTGATGATCATCGCGGTCGCTCTCAGCCCTCATTATCTTTGCCTACAGGATTTGAATGATTGTACTGAGGACTGTGCGTTGATGAGCCCTTCCTTTCATGGCCCGCAGTATACTTGGGTCGACGGCCATGGCTTAGGCGAGGTTCAACGTCGTCTTGATTGGGTCTTTATAAATTCTTCGTATCAAGATGTGTTTGATGATGTATGTCTTACGCATTTACTACGTATTTCTTCTGATCATACTCCTTTATTACTCTTATGTGGTAAGACACGCATACTGAACGTTGTCCTTTTCGGTTTCTAGATGCTTGGTTATCTCATCCAAACTTTCATTCTTATGTCGCGGACGCATGGCAGTCCTATCCAACAATGGGTGGTATGCATGGATTTTACAATAAAGTATCATGCTTGAGAAGGACATACAACTCTGAAACAAGAATATATTTGGGAACATCTTTAATCAGGTAGAGCACGCTGAAGCCAATGTTCGACGGGCTGAAGCTGCATGGGATCAACATCCAACGGATGACAACTGAATGTGTTACCATCTTGCGAAGGATGAGCACATTCAGGCTACGAATTATGAGTTTCATTATCGGAAGCAGAAAGTAAGGGTTCGCTGGCTTCGAGATGGGGATGCAAATACATAGTATTTTCACTCTGTTGTTAAGGGCCGTCGATCACATCTGCGCATTCAACAAATATATACGTCAACTGAGATGTTATATGATATCCAGGAAAACTATTCAGAATGATGCAATTTCTTTTTACACATCTTTATTTGCGAAGGAAATAACGGGAGAGAGACTATGATATCCAGGAAACTATTCAGAATGATGCAATTTCTTTTTACACATCTTTATTTGCGAAGGAAACAACGGGAGGACTATGATACTATTTTGCAATACATACCTCAGCTGCTCTCTGCAGATGAAAATCTCTTAATGACCCAAATACCGCAAGCTACGGAGATTAAGGATGCTGTTCAGCATCTGATCCTCACAGTGCAGCATGACTGGATGGATATCATGGTAATTTTTTTCGCTTTTTTTGGTCTATCATACATACGGATGTGATCATTGCTGTGCAGGAATTTTTCCTTGGTGTGCCACAACTTTCGGTCATGGCAATGGCGTTGATAACACTTCTTCCGAAAGTGGCGGCACCTCACACTTTCAATGATTTTAGACCCATATGTTTGACAAACTTTCTCAGCAAGGTATGTACTTGTATAATCTCCACACGGTTGAGTACTTCACTCTCTAAATTAATCTCACCGAAAAAAACTAGATTCGTGAAAGGCTATGATATTTCTTCTCAAGTCTTGTTAGCCAGGGAAATGATACATCTGCTGGACAAGGGAGGCAGACAACTATTTCTCAAATTGGATATGATGAAGGTGTTTGATCGTGTCAGTTGGGAATATTTGGAATTGCTACATTCAAAATTTGGCTTCTCATCTTTTTTTATCCGGGTCATATTGAATCATTTGCGCGCAACACGACTATCTATTTTGATTAATTGTGTTCCCTCTGCCTATTTTCTACCCTATCGGGGTGTGAAGCAAGGTGATCCACTCTCCTCATTATTATTCATATTATCCTCTGAAGGTTTTAGCCGAGGCATAAAAGCGTTGGTGGCATCAAATGCATTACAACCTTTTCGCATATGCCGTATGCCTTTTCATGTAACACATCTGGCATACGCTGATGACTTGCTTATCTTTCTTCGGGGCACTATCCAAACATTACAGGGATTTTAGACATTTTTGTCGTTATACGAGAAGGCCTCTGGTCAAAAGGTTAATTATAATAAAAGTCGATTTATCCCATCTGCAAACATTTCATTGCTTCGTCAATCGGCTTTTTTCAGAAATCCTAGGTATGCTTCCAACCCATTTATCTTTCCATTATCTTGGATCTATGTTGCGTAAAGGTGTCAGTCGGGCTGTACATTGTACGACACTTTTAGAACACATTGACACACGACTGCATGGATGGCATAATAGGTTACTCTCACAGGCAGGCAGGCTGGTCTTACTATGGTATGTTGTTTCTTTCCTTCCATTTACATATTATGGCAGCTGGTGGCCTGCCAAAATCAGTGCTAAAGTTATAGAACAAAAAATGTCCCATTTTTATTGGGCCAGAGACGGCATTGGGTTTCCTAGGCAACAATTCGAACGCCCTGTATGGAGGGAGGTTTGGGGATTCGTGATCTTCGAGCCTTGCAAGATGCTATTTTTGTCGAATCTGGTGGCAAGTATCAGCAGGATCACTCTCTCTGGAGGAAGTTTATGCATGCTAAATATGGAATACGGGGAGATTATCGCTCTCAATTGACAGATTCTCCTATTGGAAACTTATTTTCCAGATTCATGATTTTTGTGAAGCACATTGTGAGTATGACGGAACCCATATGCTATGGGAAGTACTCAATTAGGGGAGTTTACTCTGGGATCAGCCTATGATTTTTGTCGCATTTCGCGTCCGACAACGTTATCGACAAAGTTTATTTGGCAATAAGCGCCATCGTTCGATTATTTCCATCTTTCTATGGCGCATCTATCATCGCGCTCTTCCACTGGAGGATTATATCGGGCAGTATGCAGTTGTTCACCCCACTAGATGTCCCATTTGTAAGCTGGCATCGGCAGAGGTAGATCACATTTTCTTGGATTGTTCGCTTATCCGGCCTCTCTGGGCTTTTTATTCAGCAGCAGTGGATGGCCCTAATCTGATTGTTGGCCATCTGTGGTCTTATTTGTTGTCTTGGTTTTTCCGAGGATCGTCATCACACTTTTAGGTGTTCTGCGGATAGTAATTCCGGGTATTATAATGTTCCATGTTTGGCGTGTTTATGCTTCCCTTACATACGATGATACATCTTCTTGCACAACGGCTTCCATCATGGCAGTAATACGGTCAGATATTTACTTGTGGGCAAAAACAATCGATAATACTAAAACTTGCTTATGATTATCAATCTGTTCAGAGCTTGGGTATTCTCCCCCACTTTGCGTAAAACGGGCACAAGCAGTGAGATGGATTGTTCCTCCTACAGGTAGATTAAAGTTGAATACAGATGCTGTAGCGAGAAGATCATTTTCGCTGGTGGAGCTATATTACGTGATAGTGGGGGGCATGTGTAGGAGCAATAAATTTCCGCCTGCCAACAAGCATTCCGCTTCTGGCAGAGATACAAACGGCATTCTTTTTGCTGCTGTATTTTTTTTCGCTACATCAGGACATTATTTTAGAAACTGCCTGTATACAGCTGACTCGTGCGCTAATCCACCATACCCATGCGACGGCTCATTTTCATTTTCGTGTGCTACACTCATTGTCCACGCAGACAGGTACTATGGTACAAGACACATTTCGTGAAGCTAACATGGCAGCACATTATTTGGCGCAGTATGGATTACAAACACCAAGGACGTCTTATTTTACCCATTCCACTCTTCCATCCTTAGTTCGTTGTTGCATCAATCTTGATGTCACCACTGGACATATCCGACATGGGTAATTACATGATGACTATTCGGACAGTCTGCCATAGGGATTAGCCATTCTTCCTAGGCCCTGCCTGCATTCTGTGGGATGCAGACAGACTGGGGATGATATTCTTTCATTGGTATTGCATATATTTTTTTCATTTGCTTGGTATCTGATGCTTACTGCCTTTCTGTTTGGTTTTGCATGTATGATTCTGGACACGCCTACGGATGATCGCAGAACACTCACCCGAGGACACATGCTTGACCGGCGCATAAACGACACAGTTACAGTTTCAAAAGGTGTAAATATGTACTCTTTTTCTTCGTGCAAGATTTATCCACAAGGGTGGTTTTGCTTGCCAAGGTTTTAATGAGGCATATCATACACCTTTTGAACACTATTTTGTCCATTGTCGCCATCGATGTATTTATATTTTTCGTCCATTATCTTCTTTCATTTTGTTATGTCATGACTTTATTTGTAATAGTGACATTCCTCCGTCATAAGGGAGGATTTCTTAATAAAATATTGGGGACGACGTGCTCCTTATTTAAAAAAACAAATATATGTATATATATACGTGTTTAAATATATATCACTTTATATATTTATTATGCAAGGATGTACGTGTGTAGGTTGTCACACATTTTGGCATTATTTCCATGTGAGTAATAACTTTTTTTTGAAATATAAATTATGAAGCTGCTCTGGCAATCTTCGTTTGCACTTGTGCAATGGATAGGCCCAGTCCGTGCCGGACTATCTCATGGATATTTTTGTATATCACATCGACTTTTACAGTTAAGCAAGATCTTCAAAAATCTTGAATATATATATATATATAATAACGAACACACATAAAATATGGGGTGGTGTATATGGGCGGTGTGGCTCTTGTGTGTTTTAAATATGATTTGATACACACATGAGAAGAGAGAGGGGCAGTACAATTAAGGTGAGAGGCAGAGAGGGAGAGCGAGGGGAAAGAGAGATATACATTGATTAGAGAACATCACAAGTTGCTATAGATACACAACATGTATATATGACAGACAGACACACACACCCGCACACACCACACACACACACACGACCACATCACACCACACACACACATATATATGATAATATATATATATATATATAATATATAGTATATGATATATGATATCTATATAGAGTACTATACTATATATATATATGCACCACACACTTGTAAAAGACTGGCTGTCACAAAATTCTTTGATTATTTATACTCGAAGAATAAGTCTATCGTGCAGTAGCTTACGAAATTAATCTAGAATATTCATGCACTTCTGCGATGGAAAAGGTACCACTGCCGAATATCTTTTTCATTGTTTGTTTTATTACATCGAATATTTAGATGACCAAGTCTTAAAAAATTTTTACTCAAACCTTGTCACTCACACATTAAGAGTGTACAAGTCGAGATGAGGGTTGGGTATGTGTGTGTATATATATGTTTGTAACATATATACACCTGTATATGTGTATATATATGCATACACATCTATATACATGTCTATTTAAATACACTTATATATATATATGCGTATGTATATGTATGCATATATTTATATTTCAAGTGTCTATGTCCGTGAGTTTGAGTGTATATGTGCGTGTATATACATATAAGTAAATCAATATGTACAGGTGATATATGTATATATTTAGTCATATATATTTACGTATGTGTACATATAAGTGTGTGTGTTCATGTCTTTTTTTTGGCAAGAAATTATTTTTATTAGTAAACCTTACTTATGGCGGAGGAATACCTAGTGAAAAATCACATCAACAAATGAAAAATACCAATGCAAAGATCGGAGTAATGCCAATCGCCAATCGTATATGATATGCCGCATTAAAACCTTACTAAGTAAAACCACCTTTGTAAAAAAACCACGGTGAAGAAAAAAGCGTTTATACGACGGCCGAAAGATCAAAATACATGTAGAGTGCAAAGAAGAAAAAGAATAATAATAAGCGCAGGACGCCCATAGGAAGTGCCATCCAGCCAGCAGCAAGGCCAAACCAGCTGCATGTGTACGAGCGGAAGACAAGTATGCGGCGTCATTGCTCCAGAGATTGTAATGTAGCAGAAATGCAAAAAATAGTATTGCCAAAGATCCAGCCGTGTGAACCCTTCCACCATGTCAACCACCATTTAACCATGCAAAAAACACAGAGTATAATGGTGAACAGCAATAAAAGTACATAAAATAAGCAGAGATGGAAGCCAAACTGGGAAAGACAAATACCCATGTTGCATGTATCCAAAGACATTGGCAACAACCAGCTCAAAAAAGCCATAGTCGGCCACATTAGGAAAGGAAAGTAATAAGCAGATGCTGGGAAGGAGTATGACATTACCTGAGTTGCCTGTGTCAAAGGACGACACATGCAACTATCCAAGTTTTGTAGCTGTAGACGACATAGATAGCCGTTATGAACGCAGATAAGAAGTAGCTCCATCGGTATATAGTGTGTCTTTAATGAGAGAGGGCAAATCATCATATCTCAAAAATGCACTGAAACCAGAATGAAGTTTTCCATAACGAGCCAACATATGCGCCACCATGTTGGCATGGCGTGGTACATGGGTAATCGTGCAACTACCCGACTGTAGAAAACTAGTCAAGCGGGTAGGAAGAGTACGAGCGTAATCCACAACGCAAAGTGAGTCAACCTCAAGTCTATAGCGCCAACGCGCGGCAGGAAATAGATAAGAGCCAACGTAGCCGCCTGCAACTCATCCTGAATGGAGTGGAAATGGGAAGATAATATACCATATCTCCAAGAAAAGTGCCTGCTGAAATACGAAGGACCGTCCCCGCTGCAGAGACCATGCCAATCGCTGCATCCTTATTTAATTTAAGTCGACCAGGTGGGGGTGTAAACCAATGCACCATCCGTGGTCATCTACTACCGAGCCGAGGCGAGAGACCGTGCGAAAAGAGATGGAGATCAAGAGAAGCACGCTTGGTGTCCGCCTGCCCAGCACACCAGACATAGAGTTGGCTGCGAACCATTTCATACAATTTGTAATAAGACCATGCCTCCTCCCCGAATACAATAGAGGTATACATACGCCAAACATTCCATAGAATCAAGCCCAGTGCAACTAGCCGAAGACATCCACGGAGAGTAGCAGCACGGGTGGATGTCCACAAAGCTAAAAGATATGGGCACAAAGTATAAGGATTCGGCTGAGGGGCATCAAGCAAAGAGGCAAATTACGACCATATCATTCTAGTAAAAGTACAATTCAGAAAAAGGTGAGCAACCGTTGCAGATTCCGCCCGACAAAAAGGACAGCAAGTGGGTCAAGAAACCATTAGTTTACCTAAGTTATCTTAGATTGGAAGAGCGTCATGATACAATTCCATAAGAAAACACATACAATAGGGAGTTGCAACTGTTGGAGAAATCAAATGGGAAAAGATTGGATGGCAAGTGGGTTTGTCAAAAGTTGACAATCACTTTTTTTTGAGCTTAATTATGATTAGTGTTCGTTAATCAAAAACGGAAACTAAAAATTTCTAAATTATCTACGTAACGAGTAGATGATTTTAGGCTTTTGAATCACTCGATTCCAATACCGGGTGAATGAGAAATTAATGCTCAAAATTGGAGTAAAATTGATGTAAATTAGAAAAATTGGTGATGTGGCCTCTTGAGGAGTGAACACATCACCATTTTGCTTGTATACCACACTGCCCACTTGAGAGAGAAAGGCCACCATATAAAGTTCAAGTTGGAGCTTTCTACGATGTGCCCTTGGGCATGAGAAGTTTTTGACGGAGTCAGGACGCAGCTCAGGCAAGGTTCACCACACACGCGCGCGCGCGCCGCCGCCGCCCGTCCGGCTCGGGCTCGAACTCGGGCTCGTGGCTCGTGGCTTGCCCGCCCGGTTCTTATCTTTTTGGATAAATTTTCTTTTAAATTTTTCAAGAAAAATAGTTACCTGATCCTACGGTCTACGATTTATCTGCGGTGATCCAACGCTCCATAGTTTCAGCGCGGTTACTGATCCTACGTCTCAGATTTGATCTTATCTTCGGTTTACTGATCCAATGGCCTACGTCTGTTCAGACAAGGATTACGATCTAACGGTGGAGATCTTAACTGGTTTTAATCCAATGGTCCAGATTCGTTCTGACCATAAACTGCCTTCAACCTCCTTCAACCACCCTCCATCTATATATTCTCGTTGCATGCATGCATTCGAACTCACTGTTTAACACAGTATCGCATTTCTTCTTCAAAGCATTCTGCATTCCACTACGATACAATCCACACGAGAAATCAGTATACCTTTAACAGGTTCGTTGATGTTCCTACGCTGTAGTGCCACTCGTATGAACGAAAACCGTTGTATCCTGGGAGACGTTTGTTCCATCCGGTTGGGCATAGTATACCGGAGCAATTCGTCTTAAGGACATCCTTACACTCGCCTGGGTTTTGCTTGTGTTTTTGTTGTCAATTTACTCACATGCACACAGTGCACTTGTTCTGATTACAGTGCTGACAATCTTAAGACGAATTTATGATATATAGTGTAATCTGGTTCAGTTTCTGTTTGCATATGCGGCTTCTGTTTGTACGACACTAATTGGTTTCGTATTCTATTTTCTGTATTGCATTTAACAGAAACTGAAATATGGAAGGCGAAAGTTCCAACTCGTTCAACGGTGTGCATCTGGGCATTTCTGAGGAACAGAACAATGCTGTTCCTGTTGCACCCGCTGCTCCAGTCACTGCTCTTGTTCCTGCTGTTGGATAGGTTGAAAAGCCAGAGAAGTTTGGAGGAAGTTACTTCAAACGCTGGCAGCAGAAGATGCTGTTCTTCTTGACCACGTTGGGTTTGGCTAAGATGCTGACTGAGGATCCTCCGGAGGTGGTGCCGGTGGAAGACCAGAATGTGAACATGCAAAACAATCTGATTGCTGAAGCGTGGAGTTACAGCAATTATGTTTGTTTGAGTCACATTTTAAGTTGTTTGGATAATTCATTGTATGGATTGTATTCTACTTATAAAACTGCAAAATCCTTATGGCAGGCGTTAGACAAGAAGTACCGCACTGAGGATGCCGGTACTAAGAAATTTATTATTGGAAAATTAATTGTCCATCAGGTACCCCTTCCCTAGAAATACACCATTCTTAGTCAGAATACATTTGTTACAATCAAATACTAGCCTAAATCCATGCCTGACTAGTAAAGCACCAGAGACTAAGTTCTTGCGGATGTCGGGAACATGCAGCACATCCTGCAATGTCAATTCTTTTCCGGAGGTCATCTTCAGAATCACTTTGCCCGAACCTTCAATCTTCGAGCTATCTTTGTTTCCCATGTACAACCTTTCATTGTCTTTCGCAGGAGCATATTCCTTGAACATTCCCCTGTTTGCACAAACGTGTCTAGTGGCTCCAGTGTCCACCCACCACTGGCTAGGATTACCTACAGCATTACATTCAGAAACAACAGCAGACAAGGCCAAATCATCCATTGCACTTACAAGGTTGGCTTTGGCTTTCTCTTGCCTTTTCTTGGGCTTCCTGCAGTCAACACTACGATGCCCTTGAATTCCACTATTGTAACATTTTCCAGTGAACTTTTTGGCAACCTTCTTGCCCTTTGCGTTCACTCCGACAAAGTTTCCTCTCTTCTTTTCGTTGCCTCCGCAACGTGAGCTTTGGCATGGCCACAAGTGGAAGACGACTTCTTGTCTGCCCTTCGATTGTCTTCCTCTATACGGTGTCGGACAATCAAGTCTTCCAAAGACATTTCCTTTCTCTTGTGCTTGAGATAGCTTCGGAATTCCCTCCACGAAAGAGGAAGCTTCTCAATCACAGCAGCAACCAGAAAAGATTCACTGAGGGTCATACCCTCCTTTTTCATCTCAGCAACAAGCATCTGAAGTTCCTCAATCTGAGAAACAATTGCACTCGATACTGTTACGTTTATTTGCTAAGTAGCAAAGATGAGGCCTTAGATGCTTTTAAAGATTATAAAAATGAAGTTGAGAATCAACTTAGCAAACAAATTAAGTCAATTCGTAGTGATAGAGGTGGCGAATATGATGCACCGTTTAATGAATTCTGTTCAGAACATGGCATTATTCATCAAATGACTGCACCATATTCACCTCAATCGAATGGTATTGCTGAACGCAAAAACCGTACTCTGAAAGAGATGATGAATGCTATGTTGATAAGTTCGGGCTTACCGCAGAACTTGTGGGGGGAAGCAATTCTCTCCGCCAACGTCATTTTAAATAGAATACCACCAATGAAGATGGATGAGACCCCATACGAGCTTTGGAAAGGCCATAAGCCTAGTTATAAATACTTAAAAGTGTAAGGGTGTCTGGCGAAAGTTGCGGTACCCAAACCAAGACAAGTTAGAATTGGGCCTAAAACAATTGATTGCATATTCATAGGATATGCAACTAACAGTAGCGCATATCGATTCTTGGTGCACAAGTCGGACATTCCTGACGTACATGAGAATGTTGTCATGGAATCAAGAAATGCAGTGTTTTTTGAAGATGTCTTTCCAAAGAAAGACGAAAACAACGAAAAAGCAAGCACTAGTAAGCGAGTGCGTGAGACGGCTCCTCAAGAAATTGAGGAACTGCGTGAAAGCAAACGAACTAGAATACCAACATCTTTTGGACCAGATTTTCTAACATACTTGGTAGAAAACGATCCAAGAACTTTTTCAGAGGCGATGTCAACTCCAGAAGCTCCCTTCTGGAAAGAGGCAATAAATAGTGAGATAGAATCAATTCTTCAAAATCACACGTGGGAGCTGGTAGATCTTCCTCAAGGGAGTAAACCACTTGGATGCAAGTGGATTTTTAAGAAAAAACTCAAAGAGGATGGATCCATTGACAAGTACAAGGCCCGGTTGGTAGCTAAGGGCTATCGACAAAAGGAAGGTTTTGACTTCTTTGACACTTACTCACCAGTAACTAGGATTACTTCCATAAGAATGCTAGTTGCTATTGCTGCAGTCTACGACCTAGAGATCCATCAAATGGATGTAAAGACTGCCTTCTTGAATGGCGAGCTGGAAGAAGAGATTGATATGGAACAACCTGAAGGGTTTACTGTTCCAGGACAAGAAAGAAAAGTTTGTAGACTTGTTAAGTCATTGCACGGACTTAAACAAGCACCCAAGCAATGGCATTTGAAGTTTGATCAAGCCATGATGTCAAACGGTTTCAGGATCAATGAATGTGACGAGTGTGTTTACATCAAAAACACATCAAACGCCTATGTGATAGTATGTCTCTATGTAGATGATATGCTAATCATGGGTAATACACACGACATCATCTTGAATACCTGTTAACGAGAAATTTTGACATGAAAGACATGGGGGTTGCCAATGTTATTCTAGGAATTAGAATTTCTAGGGTAGCTGAAGGATTGGTCATGTCTCAAAGTCACTATATTGAGTCTGTTCTTAAACGATTCAATATGCTTGATGTAAAACTGGTAAAGACCCCACTGGACTTAAGTATACACTTAAGGAAGAACCGAGGCAAACCTGTAGCTTAATTAAAGTACTCACAAGTCATTGGGAGTGTTATGTACATAACAAACTGTACAAGACCAGACTTAGCGTGTTCAGTAAACAAATTGAGTAGGTTCACCAGTAATCCAAGTGATGAACATTGGAAAGCTCTAAATAGAGTGATGAGATATCTAAAATACACAATGAACCTTGGATTACAGTACACCAGATATCTAGCAGTATTGGAAGGATATTGCGACGCAAACTGGATATCAGATTGTAAGGATTCTAAATCCACCAGTGGATACTTATTCACTGTAGGTGGTGGTGCTGTGTCATGGAAGTCTACAAAGCAGACGTGCATAGCTCGGTCAACTATGGAAGCTGAGTTTATAACACTCGATAAAGCTGGGGAAGAAGCTGAATGGCTTCGGAATTTCCTAGAAGACATTCCATCCTGGCCTAAGCCAATCGCTCCTATCAGCATACACTGTGACAGTCAGTCAGCTATAGGACAAGCTCAAAGCACCATCTATAATGGTAAGTCACGACACATACGTCGGAGACATAATACCATTAAGCAGTTGATCTCTAATGGCGTGATTTCCATTGATTACATAAAATCAAAGGAGAATCTTGCGGATCCGCTTACAAAAGCTTTGCCTAGAGATCAAATGTCAAAGTTGACAAACGGAATGAGACTTAAGCCTACAAAGCATGAATCTTTGTAACGGTAACCCAACCTTGTTGACTGGAGATCCAGAATCTTGGTTCAATGGGAAAACTAAGTTATAAGGGTTCAGTTAGCACTTACTCATTCCGTTAAACAAAAATGCTATCTGCAGAGAACCGTTAGGTTAAGCTAATGCTTTTAATGATGTCCTATATCTTGATAAATCAAGTAGGGTATGGCAGAATACTCTTGATAGGAATCACCTATGTAAGTGTGAAGTGGGGCCGCTTCTATGAGAATTCTGATAGGCAAGAATTCTCTAAAAACACTTTCTGAAACCAGGGTTGTTCATGGCCATAATGAACACAACCATGAGAACCAAAAGGGGTGTTAAAGGAAATGTTGTATGAGTATCATTGTCTAGGTTCATAGTAAAGGCTGATAGTTCATGACATCAGATCACTACCCAGCTGAGTGGATCCGATGGTACATCACTAAGAAAGGTTCAAGGCCAGAAGCTACCTCTTCTCATGCAACATTTCTTTGTCTGATTTCTTGATAGAGTCTGCATTCACATTTGCATTAATTTTCATTCATGTGGGGGAGTGTTGGAGAAATGAAATGGGAAAAGATTGGATGGCAAGTGGGTTTGTCAAAAGTTAACAATCACCATACTTTGAGCTTAATTATGATTAGTGTTCGTTAATCAAAAATGGAAACTAAAAATTTCTAAATTATCTACGTAACGAGTAGATGATTTTAGGCTTTTGAATCACTCGATTCCGATACCGGGTGAATGAGAAATTAATGCTCAAAGTTGGAGTAAAATTGGTGAAAATTAGAAAAATTGGTGATGTGGCCTCTTGAGGAGTGAATACATCACCAATTTGCTTGTATACCACATTGCCCACTTGAGAGAGAAAGGCCACCATATAAAGTTCAAGTTGGAGCTTTCTAAGATGTGCCCTTGGGCATGAGAAGTTTTTGACGGAGTCAGGACGCAGCTCAGGCAAGGTTCACCACACACCCGCGCGCGCTGCCGCCGCCCGTCTGTCTCGGGCTCGGGCTCGGGCTCGTGGCTCGTGGCTCGCCCGCCCAGTTCTTATCTTTTTGGATAAATTTTCTTTTAAATTTTTCTAGAAAAATAGTTACCTGATCCTACGGTCTACGATTTATCTGCGGTGATCCAACGCTCCATAGTTTCAGCGCGGTTACTGATCCTACGTCTCAGATTTGATCTTATCTTCGGTTTACTGATCTAATGGCCTACGTCTGTTCAGACAAGGATTACGATCTAACGGTGGAGATCTTAACTGGTTTTAATCCAATGGTCCAGATTCGTTCTGACCATAAACTGCCTTCAACCTCCTTCAACCACCCTCCATCTATATATTCTCGTTGCATGCATGCATTCGAACTCATTGTTTATCACAGTACCGCATTTCTTCTTCAAAGCATTCTGCATTCCACTACGATACAATCCACACGAGAAATCATTATACCTTTAACAGGTTCATTGATGTTCCTACGCTGTAGTGCCACTCGTATGAACGAAAACCGTTGTATCCTGTAAGACGTTTGTTCCATCCGGTTGGGCACAATATACCAGAGAAATTCGTCTTAAGGACAGAGTCCTTACACTCACCTCGGTTTTGCTTGCGTTTTTGTTGTCAATTTACTCACATGCACACAGTGCACTTGTTCTGATTACAGTGCTGACAGCAACCGGCGCCAAATAAACTAGTGTGAAAAGAGCTTTACCTCTGGAGGACGCAGTACCTCATAGGCTGACTTCAACGTAAGTTCACCCTTATTTGAAGGCCGCCACACATACTGAGGAGCCGCACCTTCAACATGTGTTAAACAAATAGAATGAATCTTGCAAATTTGTTTCCAACATGGTGAATCTGTAATCCAGGGTTGAAAGCGACCACCATATTTGGACCGCATAAACTGCGCCCCTAGAGAATGTGCTAGATGATATGACCACCATAATTTAGCTGAATAAGCCAATGATAAAACACCAAAATGTCGTATATCGAGACCCTCTTCCAAACAAGGTTTGAAGAGAGTCTGCCACTTAACCCAATGGTACTTATCCTGGTTAGCAACGTCACCCCGAAAAAATGACAAATGTGATGCCGGAGGGCATGCAATGTGCTCTTCGGCAAAGATACCACAGCTAAAATATGAACAGGCAAAGCACTCAGAACATGCTTAATTAATATCAATTTACCTATTGAGGGCAGAAATTTATTTTGCCAACCCCGAAGACGTGCATCATCCTAACTCAGTAAATCCAAGCAGTGTAGTGGCCAAGTACGCCCTTTATAAATATGAACACCAAGATATTTAATGGGCAACGCAGCAGGAGACATGGCTAACACCTGTGCCATCCTCTTGCTCGTAGGAGAAGACACATATGAAGATGGAATAAAGTGGCTTTTCTGAAAATTAACGTGCTGTCCTGATCCTGCTTGATATAAGTCCAAAAAAGGCGAAAGCGCTTCAAGTTACGAATTGAACCATTAAGTAATAATAACAAGTCATCCGCAAGAGCAAGATGGGAGATGACTGGTCGTATCCTCCACATTGAAAATCCAAGTAAGTATCCCGATCGAACTAATGCCTTGAGGCCTCGGGAAAACGCCTCAGATACTAAAATAAATAACAATGGCGAAAGCGGATCGCCCTGTTTGACCCCACAAGTGGGCTTAAAGAATCTATAACATTTGCCATTGATAAGGACAGACATATACGTACCTTCGAGATGGTTAAAAATGAGTCGCTGGAAGTGTGCATGAAATCTCATCTTGTTCAGTAGCTTTTGAAGAAATTCTCAGCTTACATGGTCAAATGCCTTCATCATATCTAACTTCATCATAACATTGCCCCCTCGTACTTTTTTATCTATAAGCTGTGTCATTTTCCTGGTCAAGGAGGATATGCTCCGCGATGTTGCGATCGCGACCTGCTCCACTAAGATTACGCGAGAGAATAGACTGGCTAATCGTGTCGTTAAGATCCTTGTACCCACCTTAGACATAAAGTTAGATAAGATGATAGGACGGAAATCTGCAAATGTCATAGGAGAGTCTTTTTTGGGAATCAGTACTATCAATATGCTGCCTATCGCTCAGGGTATACGAAAACCCAAAAAATAATCTTGCACTGCCTTATGAACATCCAGAGAGATGATATCCCAACAATGACAGAAAAAGATTCTATTATAGACATCTTGGCCTGCCGCACTCTGTGGATGAATGGACCAGACAACGGCTTTAGTTTCCTCCATCGTCGACATAGAGATCAATTCGGCATTCATATCCTAAGTAACTTGAATGGGTATATGCTGCAATAACTCTTCTATACTGGTTACTGACTCCGCTGTAAATAAATCAGTAAAGGAAGAAATAGCTTCTATTTGAATAGCTTCTTCCGTATGACATGGCGGACCTGATGTTGTATAAATAGGAGAGATAGCTTGTCGTTGCCGGCGATCCTTAACAATGTTGTAAAAATATTTCGTATTAGCATTCCCACTTGTTATCCATTTGACACGTGCCTTCTGCTCCGAAAAGGCACTACAATATGCGCAGCACTATTATATGCAGCCTGTGCTTCATGTACCTACGAGCGCATCTCAGGCGTAGGATGCTGCTCATACAAAAGCTGAATACGATTTACTTGCAGTCCGGCTATGGCTAAGGTATCAAAGTTATTCCCAAAAATATCTCGATTCCAACTTGGCAAATCCTTTTTAAGATGGTGAAGCTTATCATAGATACAACGCATGCCTCCAATAGTGGGATAGTCCCGCCCACCTGGACCACACATAAGGCAGGAAATGGTCATGCTCCACCCATGCATTAAGGAAATAGAAAGATTTAGGCCCGTTTGATGCAGCTAAATACGAGTGAGAAGAAGTGGTGTATGATCCAAAGAGACTCGCGGGAGATGCTGCACCTTGAGTCCTGGAAATTGATTGTAGAGTGCTGAAGAATAGAAAATGCGATCAAGGCGGCGCTTAACGATACCCAAACCACGGCTGCCCACCCAAGGATATTGTGGTCCCTCATAAGGTAAATCAATTAAGTCACAACGGGTAACACAATCAACAAATTCCTCAAGTGAAGGTAGATATGGCATAGATACCCCATGATGCTCATCCACAAATAAATATGTGTTAAAATCTCCACCTACTAACCAAAAGGAGAAGCACTGAGTATATATACTCTGAAGCTCTAGCCATAAAGTTGGCTGAAAGAGATACTCTGCTGAGCAGAGTGCAGAAGAAAACGGAAATGCAAAGTCTGTTCACCATGAGAAACATCCAGTAGGCTAATCATCGAATGCTGCCAAAAAACACAAATCCAATGATGACAAGTGGACATAGAGTGCGAAAAAGCAAACCATAGCTAGTACCAAAGTAAATGAGAAGCATCTATTTTTGGTTCAATGACAATTAAAATTGTAAGTCGATGGCGCTTTATTAATCTGTTCAACCGTAATAAGGAGATATGTAAACCTCCAACATTCCAAGACATACAATTCATTGAGAAGGCAAGGACGAAAAATTTAAAGATGTATGAGAAGTACAAGGCATCACGCGAGAAGATGGATGGGGCAGTGACATCTCTTCTTTGGTGCGACGTGACCGACAGGGATGTATAAGTCTAGCCTCCTCATGCAAATGAGTATCCAAATTCTAGTCAGCCAATAAGAGGCGCTAAGATATGTCAGCGGCGGTTGCCTGCATTTCATGTTTCCATATTGTGCAAACAAGTGCTTCAATATCCAGTTGGATGGAGTTTAGAATCCCACCATCCGACTCAGGGCTCATGAAAAGAGAATGATAGTGGTCCGTACGAGCTGCAGGATCCAATTCCGAATTATACACATTTGTGAAATTTGTAAAATAATCACAGATTTTACACAACAATCAACACAATTATGAAAATTGATGAACTCAGATGCATAGGAGAGAAAGAAACGAAGAAGAATCAATATTTCTCAAACGGAAATCAATTGCAAAAAGTTTACAGCAAGCCAACTATTTTCGTAAGAGTTGGGAGCGCTCTTAAAGAAGAAAACTGACTGATGAATTTACAAGAAAGCCCTTCTAGTAACTACTCCAAATACACAACTGCTAGAGACATATTCGTTATTTTCCCACATTTAAACAGTTCGCGCTCTTCTTCTCTTCTTCCTCCTTCGCACCTTAGCTGACCTCTTCCATAAATTGCGGGATTACTGTGCCACTTTGCTTCCATTGTGCTTCTTCCAACTGACATCATCAACTAAACATCTCAATCATTGATTCTTTCTTTCATCGTACGGCGTGTGCTGCCAATGACACGGATCACACCCACGAGCCAGCATGCTAGTCATTTTACCTTCCTTTATTATGCTCAGCTTCTTCTTCTACATCTTTGACACCCCCACTCAAGCCAAGCTTGGAATATATGTTATAAGCCCCTAATGCCGCAGCGAGAACATCCAACCTTCTTGAATCAAGAGGTTTAGTAAATATATTGACCAA
>AP025045.1:31033814-31054967 GCA_036186865.1 Eustoma russellianum | reverse complement strand
AATTATAACATAGGCCTTTTCTTCTTCTTATCTTCAACTATATCTTTAACACCCCCCCCTCAATTCTGACTTCTTATAAATATTGCAGATCCCTAAAGCAGAAGTCAGAAATTGTAATCTCTGTGAATTCAATGCCTTAGTAAACAAATCAGCTACTTGGAACTCAGTCTTTACTGGCATTGGCTTAATCACTCCTTCTTGATATTTATCTCTAACCACATGACAATCCACTTCTATATGCTTTGTCCTCTCATGAAACACCGGATTTTCCACTATGTATATGGCACTCTTATTATCACAGAACAGCTCCACAGGTTCTTTCTACTCTACCCCCAGGTCTTTTAACAGATATAGCAGCCATTGTACTTCACAAGTAGCTGCAGCAAGTGATCTGTACTCAGCCTCTGAAGAGGATCTAGATACTGTAGTCTGTTTCTTTGCTTTCCAAGATACCAGAGCATCACCAAAGAACATACAATATCCTGTAACAGATCTTCTGGTTTCAGTGCAACCAGCCCAGTCTGAGTCTGCATATGCCTTAAGCAATTTCAAACCTGTGCTGGGAAACAACAGTCCCTGACCAGGATTACCTTTCAAATATCTAAGCAACCTATGAACTGCCTTCATATGCATTTCTGTGGGACAATCTAAAAACTGGCTTAACTGTTGAACAGCATATGAGATATCAGGCCTTGTAATGGTAAGATATAGTAACTTGCCAATAATCCTCCTGTAACAAGACACATCTGAAAATAAAGGTGCATCATTGTGCTCCAGTTTCAAATTTTGTTCCATCGGTGTTAGAACAGGTTTGGCTGCCAAAAAACCTGTCTCCTCTAATAATTCCAATGCATATTTTCTCTGGCAAATAATAATCCCCCCCTGAGACCTTGCCACTTCAAGCCCCAAAAAGTATCTGAGAACACCTAAATCTTTGATTTGAAACGTAGAATGTAAATGTTCCTTCAGATGCTGAATATGAGACAAAGAGTCACTAGCTACAATAATGTCATCAACATAAATGAGTAACGCTATAAAAGATTCTGAAGTTCTTTTAGTGAACAGAGTGTAATCATTTCTAGATTGCTTATATCCCTGAGACAACAAATACAAAGTAAGCTTTTCATTCCATTGTCTACTGGCTTGTTTAAGCCCATAAAGAGATTTCTGAAGCTTGCAAACTGCATTAGGAATTGATGACTGAACACCTTGAGGCAACTCCATATAAATCTTCTGATATAGATCACCATGAAGAAAGGCATTATTGATATCTAATTGATGCACATGCCAATGATTCACAGATGCCAAAGCCAAAAGCAGACGCACAGAAGTCATTTTGGCCACAGGGGAAAAAGTATCAACATAATCTATACCTGGTTGCTGGGTGTACCCCTTAGCCACAAGCCTGGCTTTGTATCTCTCAATGGAGCCATCTGCCTTGCGTTTGACCTTGTATACCCACTTACACCCAATAGGCTGCTTACCCAGTGGCAAGGGAACAATATCCCATGTATGTGTAGCCTCTAAGGCAGCTAATTCCATCTGCATAGCTTGTTGCCAAGTTGCTGATCCAGCAGCCTGCTCATACGTCACAGGTTCTTGTTCAGTACTGATATTAAGGATATATGATCTGTATTCAGGAGCCAGAGCCTCAAGTGAATGATAAGCTTGTATGGGATATGGCACTGAGGCAAGGGATTCAACAATGTCAGAGGATTGACTAAGATTGCAATAGTAATCCTGTAAGTAGGATGGTGCATGCCTTGGTCTAGTACATCTGTGATCAGAGCCTGATACTGGAGGCAAATGAACTTCCAGTTGAGTCACAGGTATCTGATCATTTGAGAGGGATCCTGATGTCTGAGAAGTAGGAGAAGATGGCGCTGAAGGTACAGATGACCTTGAGGGAGACACAGCATCATTCGAATGATGAATATCATGACATGATGACAATTCATGTAAGGGATGTAGCTGAGCTGGAGGTGAACAGGATGTCAAAGGAACATCCCCCACAGCATGAGGCACTGGGGCTGACATTGCTGGCACAGAAGACACATTGGAGAATGGAAAGGAATTCTCATGAAACAGAACGTCTCTTGACACAATGACAGACTTGTCTTGCAATTTTTGGAGGATATACCCCTTTGTATTCATAGGAAACCCAAGAAAAACACAAGGTACAGACCTGGGTTCAAATTTTGCCTTGTGAGGAGTGGTGTCACAAGCAAACGCTAGACACCCAAACACCCTAAGATGAGTATAGACAGACTGACTTTGATGTAAAATCTCATAGGGAGTCTTATTCTGAAGTATAGGTGAGGGCATCAAGTTTATCAAATAGGTGGCATGCTGAAGGCAGAACCCCCAATACTCAATAGGCAGTGAAGCATGAAACCTAAGGGCTCTAGCCACAACCAACAGGTGCTGGTGCTTTCTTTCAACCACCCCATTCTGCTGGGGAGTATAGTTACAGGTTGTCTGATGAACCACCCCATGCTGCATATAGAACTCAGACATTTTGAACTCAAGTCCATTATCACTCCTAACAACCTTGATATGAACACCAAACTGAGTAAACACATAATGAAAGAAACTCTGCAAAATTTGCCTAACCTCAGACTTTGCTTTAAGGAGATATATCCAAGTATACCTCGAACAATCATCAACTAGAGTCAGAAAGTACCTTTGATTGTACATTGTAGGGTGCCTATAAGGGCCCCAAATATCAACATGAATGACATCAAAAGGAAGCTTAGAAACCGTAACAGAATTAGGAAACGGTGACCTTTTGAGTTTAGCCAAAGGACACACTGTACAAACATTATTTTGACTAAAAGAAGGTATGTCTGGATACTGTCTATGCAACTCTTGTATTCTAGCTGATGAGGCATGCCCAAGTCTGGCATGCCAAAGATATGCATCAGAGTCAAGACTAGTAGAAGACAAAGCAGAAGGAAAAAAACATGTACTGGACACTTCACACTGCAAAGCTAAACTGGAATCATGTATGTAATAAAGTCCATGATGCTTCCTAGCTGAACCAATCATCCTCCTGGACAACTGATCCTGAATCAAGCAACCAGAGTCATGAAATGAGACAAGCAAATGTGGAGAGTCAGTAAGCTTGCTGAGGGAAACAAGATTGAAAGAAAACGAAGGAACGTACAACACATCCTTCAAAACCAGACCACTATGCAAAACAACAACTCCTTTGTGAGTGGATTAAACTGTGATATTGTTAGGAAGTTTAATAGAGACATGATCAACAGGATTATAAGACTGGAACAGTGACAAGGAGCATGAAATGTGATCAGTGGCTCCTGAATCCAAGATCCACACACTCTCAGTACTAACAGATTGCTTACCTGTGGATGTACCAGTTTGTGCAGTCATAACTGCTCCTTGCACCTCCTTGTTTCCATTGCTCCCTGAAACAACATCATCAATATCCAACAATTTCAGAAGTTTATTAAACTGTTTCTGAGTAAGAGACTGAGCAGACGGGGGGAATGAAACAGACGCAGATAACTCAGCATCACAGTTCTGATAACTTTCTTCAACCACTTCAGCCGCATTAACCTGGTTTTTAAACTTGAATCCGGGGGGAAAACCGTGTTTCCTATAGCATCTGTCACTTGTATGTCCAATCATACCACAATGATTGCACTGCAATCGCTTATTTCCTTCTTGATAAAACCTTCCATTTCCTCTTCTGTATGACTGACCTTGCTTCTTATTGGCATACGCATTTGCCACAAAACCTTCCTGATCATCACAGTTTGCAGCCAAAGCCGTAGGTGCATTGCTAAAACCAGCTGATGCACCATTACTGGTGATTTTTCTCTCAAACTTCAATGCCATTGCAAACACAGTCTTAATATCCGGCAACGGAGTCATCACAAATACTTGTGACCTCACCGGATCAAACTCATCATTTAGTCCTTTAACAAATTTTATAACATAATCACTTTCAATGAATTGATTTATCTTCTTTGTTATGTCTCACACACATCGAAGGCAATCACACTTCGGTATGGATCTTAAGGAGGCCAGTTCTTCCCATAATACTTTCAGTTTCGTAAAATAATCATTTACGCTGAGGTTATCCTGCTTTACCGCATAAAATTCACACAGTAAATCTGACAATCTGAATGGATCACCACTTCTATACCTCATAACTAGATCGTTCCATAACGCATTATCATACCACATTATACTTTGTCCAATTGAAGGAGAAACACAGTTCATGATCCAAGACTGGATCATGGTGTTTACCTGCCTCCATTACTGAAATTGAGGATCATTCTGCGCAGGCTTGGTCATGGATCCATCAATGAAACAGCTCTTGTTCTTTACTAACAACGCCATTTGAAATGTCCTGCTCCACGAGTGAAAATTGTGTGGATTGAGTGGAGGTTGAACCAGAACAATTGCTGGACTGTCATTCGGATGCAAGTAGTACGGACTACTTGTTGGATTTTCATTGTTCACATGATTATTTCGAGAGCTAGATGAAGCAGCACTTGCATTCGCCATATTCACTCTTCAGTTAAAATGATTTACGAAAAGAAAAAATGAGGTGATGTATAATTCGATGAAGATCATTCAAGGAATCAACAGCGAAATGTCATGGCTCTGATACCATGTCAAAATTCGTGTGGAATTCAAAAACTAACGATCAAATACATCAATGTGTAAGAGTAATTCCAAGAAGAGAACAAAAGCGCACTATGGCGTCAAAATTAACAGCCTCAGCTCGAGGAAGAAGAAGGAAGAAGAAGGAGAAGTGTAAACTGAATTTTTGTAATGTTCATTCTCTCCTTGTGCTACAAACAACATACGTATTTATACTATTCTAGGGAACAATCTAGAAACATAAGCTAGCTTGTAGGAGAAGTTTCCGTCTAGTATTGAAACCGAGGTACACGCAGCAGAGCCACCAGACACATCAGCATGCAACACCCGTGCCAAATCTAACATGTAACCAGCGTGCCACCATGCCAAGCGTGCCACCGTGCCAAACGTGCCATCGTGCCAACCACGCTAATCATCCCAAACACGCCAAGCCTATATGCACCACTGTATGCCAACCGTGCCTAAGCGTGCCGGGACTCACACACCATCCTTACCATGCCATCCAAGCCATGACCATGCCAAGACAAATTATAACATAGGCCCTTTCTTCTTCTTATCTTCAACTATATCTTTAACAATGTTCCACCAACTCTTGGGCCAGATATATTTTCTACCACGACATCCTAGATTGATATTGGAGAGTGCATGCCTGTCTCTCGTCATCCTTGAGGTAGCACATATTGATTTTCTCTATACCCTGGCCGAGAGTAATATTGCAGCATATGTTTTGACGCAACAAGGTTTGACAGATGATGTTTGTCTCGTTTTCCCCACATCATCTACTTTACCTTCTATAGTTTGTGGGTGTGTGTTTACAGATGTTTATGTTGTGCCTTACGTCATGAATAGTTATCCTACGCTTGCACTTTCATTAGCGCGTGTGTTCGAAGGAGGAGTTTCACTTTTCGTAGTAAAATACAGGAAGTCCTTATCTTCTTTCATCCAAAAAAATTTATATATGTAACAAAACAAATTGTCAAAAAGATATTCGGCATTTGATGCCTTTTCCATTGCAGAAATGCATTAACAGACCATATTAATTTCGTAAGCTAGTGCACGATAGATTTACTTCCAATTGAAATAATCACAAATTGTGTGACAGCCAATCTAAGCATATGAAAACACACATATGCACATATAAAGATATACATACATATATACATATGTGTATATAATATATATATAGATAGATATACATACATACATATATATATATATATATATATATTTATATGAAACAAAATTTTAGTGATCAGCCTCGCTTATGGCGGAGGAAAGCCATATTATATAGGAGTCAGTGTAAGAAAATAATTGAAATAAAAAGCTAATGATTGCCAACCTCCAATCATATATGATATGCCGTATTAAAACCTTGCCCACCATTGTGGATAAAACCTTGGCGAAGGAAAAAGCGTACATATTTATAAGATTAGAGAGATGGCCGCTAACTATGGAGCGCCAAGAAATATGTGTCAATGTAACGCTGGAAGACGTATGATGCTGCGGACAATCATCCTGCGAATATGGCTGGAGCAACTTATGAATTGGCGGAATTGCTTTGTAGCCAAACCATTGCACCTCAAAACAAGATATACAAGGAAACATTAGCAATGTTGGGCGAATATAAGTGAATACAAATAGAAATGTAGCGAACATTCCCATGCCACCTCGATTCAAATAGAACCAAGGCGACTTTCAAGAGATGTGTGTCGAAAGACTGTGTGAAGCAGAACAATGTTTGCGATGTTGCAGATGCAGATTCTCCAGTTTCCCAGCATACCATCGCGAAAGAAATGTAAACCACAGAGAAAGCATGATTGTAAACAAAATTCGTATATGGAGATAATCATGTATAATGCCCAAAAAAGAGATTGATTACGCACCCACGTTGCCTGTATATTGTAACACAGGCAACCATGACAATTTAACGTCAATAGTAAGTGAGACATCTTAGCGACGGAAAGTGGGAAGCTGTAGATCCATGTGAATTGCTCCACGCACCTCACAAGGAAGCTCTTGTAGGCAGGCATAGTTGCGAACCCCCTGCGAATTATAACCATGTCGTGCTAAAAAATGTGACTTGGTTGAGCGTCAAAAAAACAACCAGTCAAGCGATCTCAGCAGCTAATGTTCCCGTTAGAGCATCTCTATTCATTAGGAGCGAGAGTATCGATTGGCAATCCGTCTCCACAATGAGATGTGAATAAGCCGTCACATAGTAAATGAGAGAGAAGGACATCGCTTGTAATTCAGCTCACAATGGAGTCAGTGGCGGAAGAGCAAAGCATATAGAGGAAATCATTTGTCCGCGATCATCCCTCAACACAGCACTACCTGCAGCTGATTTCTTGCCCACAGCCGCATCTATATTAAGTTTGAATCGGTCAGGTGGAGGAAGCGCCCACTTTATCAGACATAACTTCTTGCGTCGTATTGATGGCGAAAAATTTAAAGCCTCTAGCTGTGGTACAGGATGTGCAAACTTCTTGCCACTCATCGATGTACACCATGTTAGATTGCTCGACGCACTTGTTCATATAGAGTCCTATATATAAATGTGTCATCCCCAAATCGAATGGCGGCATAAATTTTCCATATTTCCCACGTAACTATAGATGGCACCACTGACTTGAGCTGGCCAGACATAATTGAGACCGAAATAAGACGCCACCATTGGCGGAGGTATTGCTTGAGAGTTTCCTGTCTAGGGAACGGACTAGAGAAGAGTATCGAAACTTCAATCCATATTGGGCAAATTTGCATGCAACCAATAAATATATGATCTGTAGTATCTGAGTACTGGTGACAGACAGCACATTGTGTGGGGTATATAGTTTGCCACAATGAAATGTTATCTACCAAAGGCAACGAGTGTGTCCAAAGGCGCCAAAGGAACAGCCTCATACCTGGATGAGCATTGGGCCACCATATGTAACGATGATCTAGAAAAATGTTTCCAATTGTACTTATAGCTAAGTAGGCTGATTTGAGGGAGAACTGGTTGTAGGCATCTAGGAGCCAGTTAATCATATTCTGCATGTGCACCACACTTTCTTGCATGAAATCATTGATACGCCATAACCTCTTCCACACTGAACAGTCATATATATGCAAATACATGGTTGAACGACTTCCGTATTTTTCTCTAGAATACTCAAGCCAAAGTGTATTTGAGTGATGATAGTTCCACCAAAGCCGACAGTCATATGCCTTTTGTATATGCAAGAGATGTCTAATGTCTAATCCTCCTTCATCTTGTGATTTACACATCAACATCCAGAAACGCCAACGATGGCGGTCACTCCACAGAAAGTTCGCCATCTTTTGATTTAAAATGTCAATGACTCCTTTGGGTAACCTAGAGCTAGCAATAATATGTGATGGCATGGAATTGAGCACATGTTTGATGAGGACCACCCGGCCCACCATCGACAACAGTTTAGCATACCAAGAATGAAGTTTATTATCGAAAAGCTGTATAAGTGATAAGCAATACCGGGGCTCTATTAATGCCTTTATATAAGAAGGAACCGAAATATTTGATAGGCAGCGATGTCAGACGCACACCCAAAGCTTGCGATGCAGCCACGCCTGAAACACCTTCTCCCACTACTACTTGGCTCTTGTGATAGTTAACTAACTAACCAGAAGCATTTTCATATGCGAATAAGAACCTTTGAAATCTTTCCAGATTATGTGTTGAGCAATTTAGAAATATCAACAAATCATCTGCAAAACCTAAATGTGAAACACATGATGTACGCCCCGCATGAAAACCCTTAATTGCCCCCTGTGAGATCATAGCCTTAAGACCACGCGAGAAACCTTCAGAGGCAACAATAAACAAAAGTGGCGATAATGGATCACCTTGCTTAAACCCACGTCCAACAAAACAGAAACCAACATGTTTACCATTTAATAATATTGAACAATGAGTTGCCTGCAAATTATTTATAAACATGCGAACTAACCGTGAGTGAAAGCCCATCTTCTGTAAGAGAAGTTCTAAGTAACGCCAACTAACACGATCAAATGCCTTTGCCATGTCTAATTTAACCATGACATGACCCCCCTTGTCTTCTTATCCATCACGTGGACCATTTCTTGCGCTAATAGAATTTGGTTTGTAATGCTTCTGCCTTTCATAAAACCTCCTTGTTCAGGTGAGATAATCTTGGGCAGAATGGGAGACAGTCTGGTACATATAAGACGTGTGATCACCTTAGAGATAAAATTCGTCAAACAGATGGGTCTAAAATCTGCAAATGTTAGAGGTGTTTTCACTTTAGGAATGAGGACAATGGTTGCCGAAGCCACCTGTTTTGGCATCCTCACAATCAGAAAAAATTCTTGGACTGCTTTTTGCACATCCAAATGTATAAGATGCCAGAATCATCTAAAAAATGAGCCTGGATATCCGTCAGGCCCTGCTGCACTAGTGGCACTAAGGTCCCACACCGCTGATCGAATCTCTTGTAAAGAAGGCATATGTTGTAAATTAATGTTAGCTTCCACCGTTAGGATCGTTGGAACAAACTGCAAAATAGAATCTGTGTCATGAACAGGCTTAGCCGCAAATAACTTGGGGAAATAACTAACCGCTTCTGCCTCAATATCTGCAGATAAGATACACTCTACACCGTCGGCTCTCTGAATCTTGCGGATGAGCTGACGCCTGCGTTTGTCTTTAACAGTTTGGTGATAAAATGATGCATTGGGGTCCCCTGCTTTTAATCACCTGACGTTTGCCTTTTGCTTCCAAAAGAGAAAAGCTCTATTTTGTGCAATTTTCAACTGGGCTTGGCTTCGGTGATGTAAGTGAGGCTATTATTCAATAAAACGCCTTTAGATAAGAAAAAAATATACATATATATATATGTATATATATAAACATATATCTATATGTATATATGTATTTATGCATACATACATATATATATGTATATATGTATGTATATTTATAGATGTATATATACAGACACATATATATATACATATATACATATGTATATATGTATGTTTTTTTAGTGAAAGATGGGCGGTACCGTCCGGTGTTTTATTAATAATATAGCCCTCACTTGTGGCGGAGGAATACCGTGGTTACATTATTCATCTATAGTCTTAGGGAGACTCTCCCAAAATAAAATTCGACAGAAGGTAAAACAAAAGAATGTAATGTTAAATAAAAATACAATTCGAAGCTTAAAGGAAGAAAAGCAGTTTGAAGCCGGAAAAAGCAAATACAAATTGACAAGCACACTTCTATGTCTTCGATCTTCAGCCGCTCGCAATCCAGGCGATCCCCGTAGAATTTGCCAAATTTGATATGTGAGTTTCAAATATTGTGCAGCAAAAGAATATGAGCAAAGAGAAAGAAAACCATACTGATATCGCCTGCATTCTAAGAGAATACAGACGTGGTGAGAGATAATCGCGTGGCGTCTGCAGATATTGCCATGTTGGATTCCATTGAGCCTCATCAACACAAGTATCAAAAGTGATGTATAAGTAAGAAATCCAGAAAATTATTAATAAGAGTTGAAAATTTGACAACATCATACCAACGTTGCCTGTACCACTGAGATACAGGCAAAATTACGATCAGAGTTGCTTTAATGCTGTGTCCGAATGCATCATAACTAGTTGGTCATGCGTATAGATGCAATGGTGTGATCCGTTAAAAGATGCCCTCGAGCAGGTGGAGGGAGTGAAGACGGCAAATTATAAATCGTTGTAAGCAGATTCATCAGACAATGCTGTGCCAAGTGATGAGCTACCATGTTTGCCTCACGCAAAGTATGATGTATAGTACTATGTGATAGACTCAGGAAGAGATGTAATCGCTGAGCATGAGCGTTGAGAATATCCTGTGGAGGTTGGATATGATTTATGCAGTCAGTCTCAATTTGAATGTGTTTCCATGATAAGCTAAAATATACGAGACTGTATATGGTGGCTTGGAGCTCAGTCAAAAATGGTGGCAATCGAGGAAGTGTGAAAGATATCGCCTCTTCCAGGCTCCCATTTGAATCTCTCAAGATGGCCCCTGCCGTGGCCATATTCCTACCTGCTGCTGCATCCACATTTAACTTAAACTCGACAGAAGGAGGGAGTAGCCATTTGACAATTCTTACCCTTTGCATTTTTAAGTGTGGTGAGAAACCCATATCAATAGCATTTGGTAAATGTACAACATATTTCTTCCTGAAAAATGTAGCTGCCCAAGCGTATCACAATTGTCTCGTCATGTTAAAGATGTTTCGATGTGATAAGTCTGCTTCACCGAAGATCATATTTGAATATACTTTCCATATTGACAAACAGAAGAATGAGGGAACGACTACGCAGTATTGCCCAATTAGTGTGGTCGCAGAAGAAGATAACCACCATCTCATGATATTTGAGCGTATATTTGAAGATACAGGCAAAGGTCCATTGAAAATCGATGCTAAGCGAATCCACAGTGGCTTTATATAATTGCAGTGAACAAAAAGATGATCCACCGAAGCTGAAGAAAACTTACAAAATGGGCATATTGTTGGACTAGCTATGAAGAATCGAATGAGATTGTCTTCTAGGGGTAATGCTCCATTTATTAATCTCCACATAAAAATGCTTGCGGACTTTTGTATGGAACTCCACCATATGAATTTATGCGTGAAAAGCACTGGATGATGTAGTCTACAATCTTCGTAACGTAAAGAATCACTGCACCGTTGTCATCCATTGCGGCTGAGGCTGAAGTTTAGCATGTGCCAAACATGTCGTATGAATAGAACATACACGCTTCCAACATGGAGAGTCAAATAGACGAGGTGTATAGTCTCCTCTTGAGCCATACTTTTGACGCATATATTTCGTCTATGTGGAAGTACCAGTGGGATAATGCCACCAAAACTTACAAACATAGGATTGTTGATGTTGGCGCATACTCCTGATTCCCAACCCTCCCTCCAACGTTGGGCGACAGATTCTGGACCAAGAAATCAAGTGGTGTCGTTTGCCCCAAAAAAAGGAAGACAGATGCTGTTCAATGGCGCGGATGACGCTCTTGGGAAGCCTAGCGGCAGCCATAATGTGCAAAGGCAAAGATGAGAGAGCTGACTGCAATGGCACCAATTTACCTCTAGGCGATAGCAACTGACATGCCCAACCTTGTAATTTAGTATCAAAATGATTTAAAAGTGTCTGACAATATTGTGCACAATTTACTCCCCTGTATATATATGATCCGAGATACTTAAAAGAAAGAGAGGTAGAACGCATTCCCAATATATTCGCAATCATTGCACAACGTTGTGGAGAGATGCATGAGCTTACCACAAACTGGCTGTTATGATAATTTACCAACTGTCCAGAAGCGCGTTGATAAAAATACAAAAAGGACTGGAAAATTCGCAGGTTATGGGAGGACTCATTTAGAAAAATGAGCAAGTCATCCGCATATGCAAAATGCGACACACCTGGAGTTTGTCCCATATTAAATCCATGCAGCACATGTGTTTAAACTGAATGATTTAATCCCCTGCTAAATTCCTCTGAGCAAAGTATAAAAAGCAACAGAGACAAAGGATCACCTTGCTTGACTCCTCTTGATGGCGAGAAAAAACCATATAATTGTCCATTCAGAGAGATTGATAATTTAGAGTATGTCATCGTGTTCATGAGTATTCTTATGAAGAGGTCCGAGAAACCAAACTGAGTTAGCAATTGTATCATATAATTCCAATTCACCCTGTCAAAAGCCTTTGCCATGTCAAGGTTCACAATAACATGCCCCCCATGCGTGTTTTTATTCGAATGATGTACCATCTCATTTGCCATTAGCACCTGCTCACTTATACCATGTCCCTTTAAAAAAACAATATGTTCCTTCGAAATAAGAGATGGCAGAAAATCTGATAACCGTGTAGCAATAATGCGTGTGATCAACTTACTTACAAAATTTGACAGACAGATTGGTCTAAAGTCCGCAAATGTCCGTGGTTATGATATCTTGGGTATTAATGTTAGGATAGACGATAGCATTGCTTGTGGTGCTAGGACGCCCAGAAAAAAATCCTGCACCGCTAAAAGAACATCATTGTGCAAAAAATCCCAACACTTTTGGAAGAAAAAGCCATTATATCCATCAGATCCTGCTGCGCTGTTGGGATTTAAACTCTAAGGAGCCTGCTTTGTCTCTTCTAATGTAGGGATTCGCAAAAGAGCATCATTGTCTGCTTGATATAGTATCTTCGGATATAGGACATTAGCTCCTTGATTTCATAAGTTTCTTCATGCATGAATAGGTTCTTATTATATTCAGCCGCAAGTGTTCCAATAGCCTGTTGTTCCGAGATCACTGCTCCATTAGAATCTGATATTTGACGAATTCATTGGAGACGGTGTCTTTCGGCGACAATTGCCTGGAAATATGATGTGTTTGCTTCACCTTCTTTTTCCCATCGCATTCAAGATTTTTGCGCCCAAAATGCTACTTGTTTTGTGTTGGAGCGTACAAGATTAGCCAGCGCCAGCGAAAAGGCTATCCTATTTACCGCTGTTGGATTTGCATCATAGATAGCTTCCGCACGTACAAAGTCTTACTCTACCTGAGAAGCACGACTGAATATATTGCCATATACCCGCAGATTCCAGTTGTGTAGGTCTTTTTTCAGCATGTTAAGCTTATTATACAGCCCCCTCACGCCCCCTATTGTAGGATAACTCTTCCATGTTGTAGCAACATAATCATAAAAATCTGGATGATCCACCCATGCATTCAGAAATCGAAAAGATACATGTGGCTTTTCTGTTGTGGTGATACACTTGAGGAATAATGGCTTGTGATCCAAAGAAATACTCGATAAGTGTTGGACCTCTATATCTGCAAAGAGATTTACAAACGCTGCGTTACTGAGTAATCTATCTAAGCGACGTTGAATTCGATTGATACCACTTCCTCGTGACCATGTAAATATCGATACCACAGTAGGTAGTTCATGCAAATGGCAAACTTGAACACATTCATTAAAATCATCTAAAGTACGTAGTGCTGGAATGGCCCGACCCCTATGTTCTTCTAGACGCAGGAATGTATTAAAATCTCCACCAATAACCTAAGGGTCTAAAACCTGCTGCGAGTGATTATATATAGTCTCTCACAACTCTTTGCGATCAAAAACTGGGTGTGTTCCATATACAACTGTCCATGCCATATCTTGCTGGAGAGGTAGCCATTTGAACCTAAAAAGAGAGGCCTGCGTCGAATGTATGATATTGTGAAAGTGTATTGTACTTGCCTGTCACAAAATCCAGACATTATTATCACATGTTGATAGCACGTGCCGAAAACCTATTTTGAGGCGGTATGTGTGAAGCTTGCTGGCTCGTTGCTTTGGCTCGATTATTATTAATAAATCGAGCCTATGAGTACTTTGCAGCACAATTAATCAATTGATTGAAGTTTGCAACCCTTCAAAATTCCACGTTAAGGACTTCATTGAGACAATTGATCAGATGAATGCTGCGAGAGATCAGAACGAAACTGTGTGGCGCTGCACATTAATATAGAAGATGGCGGTCTTGTTGGAAGCTCTTTTTTAGTCCTACGTCTCCGCCTGCATTGTACCCGTATAAACCCATCTTTATCAGCCTCTGAAGATGAGTTTAGTGAGTCAAGAATCAGTGCATCATCAACCACTGGTGGACGTGATATAAGATGTGTGCCGATTGCCTCCGAGTCCGCTTTCGTTCGTTTAATAAAAGACATAGAGTTCTCTTTATCTTTTGTCAAAATGTCTGTATGTCCCACTTCAGAATCTGAAACCTGACAATAGTCAGGGTCGTCATGCAGATTTTTTTGGGCTAGTACTTCATCTTCTTTGTCTTCATGCAATTTCTCGAGATCTTGAATATGGGAAATGAGTGGATCCGAGTGATCATCTATTGACCTGTTATCTTGTACCGGCTGATGCTCCTGAATAATAGACGATGATGTTTGTTTTATCAAAGATACAGCAGGCATGGGCATATCAACATCTTTGTCCATGCCAATGTGAGTGTTATTATTTTTTTTGGCGTCCATCTTGTAGCATGCTTTGTCTTTATTTCAATATTCTGTGGTGGCTGATCATTGCAGTGTCCAGTGGCGTGACCTAGACGACGACAAGTGACGCAAAATCAACAGTCCATTTTGTAACACGCATATGATATCCAGATATATTCCATGATCTTCGATAAAAGCAACGGACATAATATGGCTCATGCTTAAAATTCAAAAGGATGTGTTTTTGGTCAAGAAGTGTTATGCGAATGTCAATATGAAACCCGATCCGTTCAAACACGTCACGTATTACCTTCAACGTAGGTCTACCGTACCAAAAAGTGCCTACCAATGCAAACTTATATGGAACTACCAAGGCATCAACTTCCTCATCTGTAAACTCAATAAAAGGGATACCTTTATGTCGACTGATGTTTTGGGTGATATTGAAACTGTGGAAGAAGACCCGGAAACAATCTCAGCAAAGGATATCGGATGCAATGTAACTGCCATCGTGATCGCCCACTACTTCGGCATAAACTTGAATCGAATACTAAAGATATTAATCGTGATTGCTGAAACGAACTCGAGGACGGCGGCATCACTGCCGCTAGCGATCGCACCCCGACGCTAGAGAAAAATCCATTCTTTTTTACATTGCTGTCTTTATGCATATATATATATGTATATATGTATGTATATTTATAGATATATATGCATACATATATTTATATATATATACACACACATTGTGCGTACATATATATGTGTGTATAAAAAAGTATACATGTATATATTTGAAATATAATTATACACATCTGAAATATAGATGTAAACACACACAGAAACATGTATATATATATATATATATGTCTATATATAGGTCTACATATATATTTTTTAAAACATATACACATTATTAGATTGCCTCACTTTTGGCGGAGTGAAGCCATATTACAAAACGTCAGCATATGTAAATTAATAATGAAGAAAGGTAATGATTGCTAATCTCCAATCATATATGATATGCTGCATTAAAACCTTGCCACGTAAAACCATCCTTGTGGATAAAACCATGGCGAAGGAAAAAGCGTAGATATTTATATGTTTAAAGCATTTAACCAGGCTAATTAAACGTAATACATAATGGAAAAATATAAAGTCTGCGAAGCTTGTGATGATCTGCGTTGACAATTCTTGTCTAATGTGATTTGTTGCATTGGCGGGCAAATCCCCTCGTAAAGTCGCACTTGTAATCGCCAGTGTACCTCGGTCAAAACAACTTAAGCAAGCCATTTAAGTAAAGGATCCATCGCGTAAGTAAGAGAATGAAAACGGTACACGTACCCATGTCGCCTTAGTTGTGAAAGAACCAAGGCGCTACGAGGAACATTAGCCATTGTCTGAGTAGGAAATCTTCCATGCGTGCATGCTCATCCATGGAGGTCAGACCAAGCGTGATTAATGTGTTCGGATAATACCCAAATGTCATGCAAATGAAAAACCACATACAATCGTGTAAGCATAAGCTCAATGCAAATATATATGTATGCAGCAATAGATCCAACTGTAGAGAAATAAAACGCACCAGCGTTGCATGTGCGTTTTGACACAGGCAACCAAAAGCAGAAAATGCCAACACAATGTGAGACATCATAGCTGACGAAAAGTAGGCAGCTGCGCATCCATAAGAACTGCTCCGTGGACCTCACAGGGAAGCGCTTGTAAGGAAACAAATTGGTGGACACCAGCCGAATAATATCCATGCTGTGCTAAAACATGTGCTGCTGTGTTAGCTTCCCGTGGACAGTATTGTATGTTTGCGCTATTGAGAGTCAAGAAAAGAGCCAACCGATCAGATCCGCTGCTAGCAAGCCCATAACCCTGTCTCTCGTTATCAGCAGTGAAAGTATTGACTGACAGTCCATCTCCACAATTAAGTTAGGATAAGCCGTCGAGTAATATATCAATGCAAGTGTCAGAGTATGCAATTCTGCACGTAAGGGACTAAGATATGGAAGGACAAAGCATATACGTGAAACAACGACTCCCTGATCATTACGTAAACTCACACCTCCTATGGCATCTCGTCTCCCTACTGAAGCATCGATATTTAATTTCATTCTGCCTGTGGGTGGAAGCTCCCCCTGACTAGACATAATCTCTTTGATCGTAACGGGGGCGAAAAATGACAGGCAACTAGGTGAGGCAAATGTTGGACAAATTTCTTACTATTCATCGCTGAACACCATGTGTAAATTTCCCTTCGGACTTGCGCAAATATATATGTCTACATATATATATATGTCTATATATATACACACACACACATTAAAGAGCACCAGGTCTTCTTGTTTTATTATGAAAAAACCCTCAGTTATGGCGAAGGAATACTATGACTACAAATAAAGTCATAACATAATCGAATAAAACTACTCAAAGGACGAAACTCATCTATCCAAATACAACATTGGGCTAGGAATTGTTCAAAGACGGTATGAGGTGCCTCATTAAAACCTTGGCAAACAAAACCACCCTTGTGGATAAAATCTTGCACGAAGGAAAAAGAGTACATATTTACCGCATTTGGAACAACAAAGATGTAAATCCTCAGCACATCTAGTGCATCCAAAAATTGATAACATCATGTGAGGCAGCAGTGTTGTCCATGACCATCCATGCAAAGGCAGACATATATGTGTTAGAAAGTAGTGCAGAACAATAATATTGGAAAATCATGTAAACCGTATAGTATGAAGTCGTACCGAGTCTATATGCACCCCGCAGGATACATGCAGAATGTGTCAAGTATAGCCAATCCATTTAGAAGACATTGTCACAGCTCCGATGGAAAAGAAAAATCATGTGTGCCGAAGATGCTTTGTGGACATATCCAGCCGTACACAACAACAAACCAAAGGGGAAGCGTATGACGTGAGTAAAAGCACGTCTGAGGGTGTAGCATTCCTTGCTGCGTTAAATAGTGAGCTGCCATGTTTGCTTCTCTATAAATCTGCTGAAAGACAAGCTGGTGTCGATGCTGCAAAGAATGCATGATTCGCAGGTGGTAGTTCCCCGAAATAAAGGTTGGACAGCCAAGAGATGCATGCAACTGAGAACAACCTGACTCCAGAATAATGTGACGATGCAATGTTAAAAAATAAAGCATACCAAATAAGGCAGCCTGTATTTCAACAATTAGTTGAGTATTTGGCGGCAGACGAAATGAAATGGCCCCAATGCGTGCGCCGGAATGATCTCGCAAGATAGCCCCTCCTGTGGCATATAACCTACCTACCGCCGCATCAACATTAAGTTTTAAGCGACCAGAGGGAGGAGCTAACCATCTTACCATCTGTGGTCGCAGAACTTTAAGTGGAGGCAATAAATGTAAGTGCTGGACTGAGCTAAATCCAGAGACAAGTTTTGTACCATCAAGTTTTTTACCCCAGAAAAAAATGTCTGAATCTATCACTGCCATAAGCGATGCCGTGGTATAATCCGTTGTATCCCCATAAATCAAAGAAGTGTATGCACGCCAGATATTACAAACAATAATGGATGGAATCACAATTTTCATTACCCCTAACAATGTATTCGACGTAGCCCGATACCACCAAGACAACAGGTACTGCCATAGGCCATAGAACTAGGAGAATGACGGTGTAGCTCCGATGCATAGAAATCCCAAACATGTCGAATACGATCACAGTACAGAAAAACATGGTCCACTGTAGCTGATGCTTGCTTGCAAAAATGACATTGTGTAGGCATAGCTATTGTAAACTTACCTATAGTCTTCAAATGGCAAAGCTTGGTGATAGATGCGCCAAAGGAAATTTTTTAATAGTGGGGTTATGATATTTGTGCCAAATAAATTGTGCAGAAAAGAGAGTAGGCCATTGAGTATGACAAAGATCATAAGCAGACCGCAAAGTAAACTCACCCGATGCAGTAGCTGCCCAGCTCAGGTGTGTATCTTGTTGGTGAGTATTATTATGGTATATATATATATATGTATATATATGCAAATATGTACGCATAAATATGCATGCATATATAGGCACACACATACACACATACATATATATATGTATATATATATATATATCTATGTATGTGTATATATACATATATGTATATATCTGTGCATATACATTTACATATATGTGTGTGTATATATATTTGAAATATAAATATGCATACAAGCACAAACATGTATAGGCATACATTATATTCATACATGCATACATACATTCACATATATATGTATGTATGTGTTTGTGTATGCATACACTTTTTTTGGCAAAAGAAGATTATATTTATTATGTAGCCTCGCTTATGGCGAAGGAATACCATAATACAAGAGACTATCATCGTATGAAAAATGCTGATATAAAAATCTAATGATTGCCATTCGCCAATCATATATGATATGCCGCATTAAAACCTTTCCAAGAAAAACTACACTTGTGGATAAAAACTTGGCGAAGAAAAAAACATACATATTTATATGGTTGGATGAATGGCGTGTTATTCGTATGTGTATTCTATTCTTTTCATAAACACTGAGTGTGATCCAAAACTTTAAATCGACCAATAGAGCAGTATAAGATCTCGAGTGAAACCAAGCATATTGCGAATAAGTCCAGCTAATGTATGTATAATCCAGCATCTCAAGGAAGATGGTATCATATATCAACACAGGCATGACCCTGAAGAATTTGTGTGCCATACTCGTAACAATATCAATAGATGAATACTCCCGCCAAGGAACAGTAGCTCTCGGGCAGAGAGTGAAATCATTCTCCATGTAGCAAAAGGATGCATTAGTAAAAATTATAGAAATTTGAGTGTTGTTTATTTCCATGAAATGACAAAGTGTTGTGCTGGAGTAATACCCTTGTTGCCCGCATCCTTAGATACAGACAGTCTACATATAGACATGCTATAGTGGTATAAAGTTATAATCCTCATCCAATATAGTAAAAGCATGACACAAAGAGAATAAGATATTACCCGCGTTGCCTATGTCAACCGACACAAGAAACCAAGACGACGATCAGGCTGTGGCATCGTCATGTCAAAGGCGTAGATAAGGGAGAGACATATCTGTAAGTATCGCACCTTTAACCATAGGAGGTAAAGAATCCATCGTAAGAAAATGTTTATGTAACTGTCCATGCTGTGCCAATAAGTGTGCCACCATATTAGCCTGGTGTGGGAAGTGCATAATCTTAACCTCTCAAGGCTTGAGTAATTCACGAATGAGGGATGGATGATCTGTAATCTGAACATGATGTACTACCCTTAAAGAGTCCACCTCCATATCCACATGTCTATAGCACTGTAAGAAATATAAGAGTGCAAGAGTAGCCGTCTGGTGCTTCGCTTGGAATGGGGTTGATAATGGACGATAAAACACAATTGTTTCCTTCAAATTACCAGATGAATCTCATAATATCGCACTTCCAGAGGTAGAGAAAGAATCATGTGCTGCATCAACATTAAGTTTGAATCTCCCGGTGGGTGGCGTACACCATTGAATAACTCTCCGACAATTCATGCGAAGCCTTAGAGTCAACCCATGAGCTAATAAAATGTGATCGGTGATTGAATATTTCTTCCTATGTTGAGCACCACACCATATATAAATATGCTCTCTGATTTGTTCTTGCAACTGCCGCAACGTCCAACATTCATCATCAAAGATTACAGCGGTATTAGTCCGCCATATAGACCATAATATGATGCCAGGGCCAACAATGGGTAATATGCCACGAAATGATTTCTCACGGTTTGAAGTCCACCAAAGAAATAGATATTGAGTCAACATAACATCTTGGGGCTGGGGGCCATCCAGTAATGCCGCATAATGAGCCTAAATGTGACGGATATTCAGACAATGTAAAAACAAATGATCTTGGGTAGTAGATGATGCACGACAAAAAGGGCAACAAGTTGGCCTAGCATTTAAAAATTTCTCGAGATTATCTTATATGGGAAGAGCATGAGGATACAACTTCCATAGAAACATTTGTATGCTCGTCAAATGGGAAAGATGCCAAATGAATCGATGTGTAAAAAGCTTAACTCATGTGTTACGATGCATGTCATAGGTTGATCGTATCGTGAAAAGGCCATGTGGTTCCAACGTCCATGTGTAGGAATGTACCGTACCAATAACATGTGAGGAACATATAGAATCGACATCACAGATGCGCTTCCATGTCGTGGTATCTTTGATGCGAGGATGGAAGTCCTGTCGATCACCATATTCGGAGTGCATAAAATTTGCCCAAAGACTATTTTTCATGTTATATGACCACCACAATCGAACGGAGTATGCCTTATATAAAATATGTAATTGTCTCAATCCGAGGCCCCCCTTCTCCTTCGGTTTGTAAAGATTTTGCCATCGCACCCAATGATGTCGTGAAGCATTCACATGGCTAGCACATAAAAAATTACATACACTCTGTCTGATTGCC
>AP025045.1:30970098-31033804 GCA_036186865.1 Eustoma russellianum | reverse complement strand
TACCGATAGATAACGATTGTGCCATCTTGATAACCTTCTATCAATTTGATTGATCAAGCCAGTGCAATATATAGGCCGATTATAACCCCGAATAAGAGAAACTCCTAAATATTTCATTTGCAAAGATGAAGCCGATATTTGAAGTACTCGTTCCATTGTATGAACCTGATGGATAGAGGCATGAGAGGAAAGTATAAAATGACTCTTATTAAAGTTGACACATTGTCCTGAAGCTACTTGGTATTTATCCAAAAATCGCAGGAATAATTGTAAATTATTGGCCGCACCATTGATAAAGATTAAGAGATCATCTGCAAATGTAAGATGTGAAATAGTTGGACACACCGTACCCATTGAAAAAGATGTTAGAACATCGTCTGCTATCAAGGCATTGAGACCACATGAGAAAGCTTCTGATGCAAGAATAAATAATATCGTCTAGAGAGGATCTCCTTGTTTAACACCTCTTGTGGGCTTGAAGAAGCCACATGGTTTTCCATTAATAAGGATGGATAGATAGGTACCTTCCAAAAGATTAAAAATGAGTTAAATAAAATGAGTGGAAAATCCATCTTCTGTAGCAGTTGGCGGAGAAACGTCCAATCCACTTGGTCAAAAGCTTTCATCATGTCTAGTTTAATCATGATATTATGCCTCCGTATCTTCTTGTCCAACATATGTGTCATTTCCTGGGCAAGTAATACATGCTTAGTGATGTCCCTGTCTTCAATGAATCTTGCCTGCTCACGTGAGATAATTTGTGATAAAATACTTGAGATTCTTGTGGTCAAGATCCGGGCACCAATCTTGGCCAAGAAGTTAGATAAAGCAATAGGTCGAAAATCTATGAATGTGGAGGGAGAGGGAGACTTTGGAATGAGCGTGATAAGTGTGCTATCCACGGCCTTAGGAATGCGAAGACCCAAAAAGAACTCTTGTATTGCTTTATGTACATCATGACAAACTATCTCCCAGCAGTGACGAAAAAAGAATCCATTGTAACCATCCAGACCTGCAACACTGCGCGGGCAAGTGACCAAACCGCTGATTTTGTTTCCTCCAATGTAAGCATTTGCGTTAGTGAGCTATTCACATCCGGTGTGATCATGTGCAGAATTTTCTGTAACAGATATGTGGACTCATCAACCTGGTCCACTGTAAATAAGTAAGAGTAGAAGGAAATTGCCTTTGCCTGAATGGCATCTGCTGTTTCACATAGTACTCTAGTTGTTTTGCGTATCTGACGGATGTGCTGCATATGCCTTTGATCTTTAACAAGATTGTTAAAATAGGCAGTATTTGCATCCCCTTGCGTGAACCATTTGATTTTGGCTTTTTGTTCCCAGAATAATAATTCATGCTTTGATGCCTTGTTATACTCTGCTTTTGCTGCATGATAAAGAGTTTTGTTTCTCAGGTTGGCTGAATTTTATATGCTGGTTCCAGACGTTGGACGTCTCTCTCTGAAGCTGCCAACTTATCAAAGACGTTACCAAATATACGAGTATTCCTATTCTGCAAGTCCCACTTTAGCCATTGCAATTTATCATAAATTCCCCGCATTCCACCAATCATTGGATAACTTTCCCATTGTTCTCTAACATACAGAAGAAAAGTTGCATGTTCAGCCCATACATTCAAAAAACAAAAAGATCTTGGGCCTGTTGCATTCTGTTGAACACAAGAAAGAAGAAGAGGCACATGATCAGAAATTTATTCATGATAAATGTTTAGCTTTCAAGTTTGTAAAATGATCATAGAACGTCTGAGAACACAAAAATGGATCCAGTCGATGTTGGACAAGACCCAAGCCACGTCCACCCACCCATGTATATGGCGTGCCATCATAAGGTTTATCAACTAGTGAGCACTGCCTGACACAATCAGCAAAATCCTCTAATGAAGCTAAATGAGGCATAGAAGGCCATGATGTTCATCTATCGATAAATAAGTATTAAAATCCCCTCCAAGTAACCATAACGGCTATGCCTGTTGCTTGTATTGTTGCATTTCAAACCACATACGTCTTCGATAAGTCACCATATGCAAACCATAAACTGGACTAACAGATACTTCTTGGTCTGTAGCAATAACATGAAATCGAAAGAGGCTGACCTGTTCACCATGATACCCAGATTTTGTCACGGCATGTAGCTAAAGACTTTGTGTATGAGAGCTTAAGTTGATGTCGTATCATTCTGGCTGCTGATTCCAGAATAAACAATTCATTTCAAAAAGTGCGTGCTAGAGCTTGAAGCGTCCTGAGAGTTTCATCGAGTAACGATAGATGTAGGAGGTGGTGGAGGCAGAGCATGCTTTGGATGTCGTTGCTGTCAAATTTTTATAGGCTGCAGATCAAGTTGGCCAAGGAGGTCTTCCTCCATACCTTCCTAGTAAGAAGAATCCGTTAGTCTTTGAGAAATACCTTTAGACGCTGTTGTTAGATCTCTTTGCCAGGCGTCATGTATTGTCGTGTAAATTTGTTCCTTGACAGTTTGCACAGATAAATAATCATCGGGTGGAAGCTCAGTCATGAATGTATTATAGTGATCTACACGTTTCTAGTGTGCTGCTTCAGAATCGAGAAATTTGCTATTAAGATATCATCTTGTTCCACTATGTCCAGCTCATGAGATTGCCCCAACTTAGATAAATACTGGATTGGAGAAATATTGATCTGATCAGTCAAAGGTTTATTGGTTGGAACTAATGCATCTTGTGATGGATGAGATATGGGTATATCATCTTTAGCGATATAGTCTTTAGTATGCTCAGTATTGTCGACGGTAGCGATTGATGGATGGCTAATATCCGCCGTAGGTGACTGAACTTGTTTAGAATAGCGAGCTAATATATGTACTGGTGGTTTAGGTGGCTTCTTATGAGTCCATCTTTGATTTATGTGTTTCTGCTATAAAACCTCTCCTGATTGAGTTTTTGTGCTCTCAGGTACCATTAGTTTTGAAATCTCAACATCCTTACAGTTTGGAGGTAAATGCCCCAATACTCTACATTTTGAGCAAAATTAAGGAACATCTTCATATTCAACTGTTGGATAAAATTCATATTGTCCTCCTTGTATGTGTAAACGGGCCGGGCGAGGTTTAGATATATCCACCTCTTTACAAAGGCGAACGACTGATGGTCGTATGCCATGCAAAGGTGTTGAATCCATACGCAGGGGCGTACTAATCATATGAGCCACATCCTACCCATACCGGTACAATAGGAGTGTCATAACTTGGATAAAAATTCGGCGTCCATTTTGTCACCCACGTGTGAAAAACATGCAACATCCACGTACGTCGTAAAAAACATCATTGATAATCTTCCTCATTTTGAAATGTAATGATAATATGCTGCGCATCTAAATGACCTAGTTTTGGAGTAGCTTTGAAGCCAATACATTCAAATGAAGCATTCAATTGCTTCATGGTAGGGCGGCCATTCCAAAAAGAACCAATTAAAGAAAAACGATAGGGCTGTGAAAATTTTGATACCTCATCTTTGGAAAAAATGATGGATGGTAGACATTGTTACAAGACCTATGGCTGAGTTCAATGGGAGAAAGTTTGGAGTGCTAGATTGATCATTTAATTCGACGGTATGAGTTGACTGGAAGAGGTTGATGCACGTGTGTGTGGATGTGGTGCAAGCAACGGAAGTGAGGCAGGTTGCTGCAGTGGCAGAGTGTTCAGCCGAAGAAGAAGAAGGAGGGAGCGGGAGTTTTAAAAATTAGAGGGAAATTACGATTTTGTCCTTTTATTATGTTTGTTCTGGGAATAACTGTAAGGGTGTTTTGGTAAATTCGCTAGTGGCAGTTATTTTGTGGCTTTCTCCTTTGTATTTCATCCGGCTCGTTCGACGTTTTTCTCAGAATAAGAGTTGCAGCCATTTTTCATCATTTCTCTTTTCTCTCAGCTTGCATCTCTCTCCTCTTGATCAAATTCGTCATCTCTAATGATGAATTAATGTGTTTGCATTTTGTTTTCTTCATTGTATGTGGTAATATTGTCTTGATCATTGTGTGATCAAGAAATTTCACATGGTATCAGAGCGTTTCGTATGTGATTTCAAAATTGTTTGTGATTGATGAATTTTGGTACTTTCATGGCTGCAAATCAAAGCTCTCCATCGTCCTCCTCAAACAATATGACCAATTCTGTGCAGTTAGATCCTTCGGAGGATCCTCTGTATATTCATCCTAGCGATAGCCCGTCTTTAGTCCTTGTTCAGCCATTACTGGATGGAAACAACTTTCACAGTTGGAGCAGAGCGTTTCGTAGAGCTTTGGAGTCTAAAAACAAAGTAGGATTCATAACAGGTATGATTCCTAAACCTGCGGACACTAATCGTAGACTTGTGGCGTGGTCCAAAGCAAATAACATGGTAGCATCTTGGATAGTGAATTCAGTAGTTCCATCCATTGCACAAAGCATTTTATGGTTTGATAATGCCGTAGATATATGGAGTGATCTAAAGCAGAGATATGGCAATGCGGATGTATTTAGATTGTCGGACTTACAGGAACAGTTTTATGCCACAAAGCAGGAAAACTGCACGGTCACTGAATATTATACAAAATTAAAGGTGATCTGGGAGGAACTTATGGTTTTGAGAGCTTTACCGAGTTGTTTGTGTAACCGTTGTACTTGCAATGTCACTGGTCAAATAAACAAGTTCATTGAAGATGATTATGTCATTAGGTTCATAAAAGGATTAAATGAGGAATATGAACCTGTAAAATCTCAAGTGCTATTGATGTCTCCACTTCCTGATTTGAGAACCACATTTGCTATGGTTGTTAAGTTGGAAAGAAAGTTGAATTACACACCTATTCAAGGTTCGTTTGTTAACAATCCTTCTGTTGTGTTGAATACGAATGCTGGAAACATGAAGAATGGGCAATATAATGCCAAGTTGAACAACCAAAGTGGAAACTGGTATAAGCCAACAGGTAGAGGCTTCAGGAAGGACTCTCAGCGGCCTATGTGCACTCACTGTGGCATGCCTGGACATACGGTTGATAGATGCTATAAGAAGCATGGCTATCCTACAGGCTATAAGGCTAAAGGTCAGGTTAACTGTGTTGAGGGGAATTACCAAAGTAGTCAAGACATTGAAGGTGGTTGTCAGACAGAGTATGAACATTGTCAAGGTGCTGAGGAATATCCGATGAACAAAGGAGTGCAGGTAATGTCTCCATTCACAGAAGAGCAATATAATCAGCTTATGAGTTTAATGCAGGAGCACAAGAGTAGGGGACGTATGGAGGGCAATGTTCAAACAGAAGGGAGTAGAGGACACCATGCCGTGATGTCAGCTCGGCAGGCTGATGTCTCTGAAAAGCAGAAAGGTAATGCACTGCACTCTAATATTAATCGTGTATGGATTTTGGATTCTGGTGCTACAGATCATATCTGCTGTTCCTTGTCTCTATTTGAGTCATATCATTCAGTTAAATCTGTGTCTGTCAAACTCCCGAATAATGTTCTAGCCCCTGTTACTCATATGGGCACTGTACGTTTAAGCCCGTTCCTTACTCTATACAATGTCCTTCGTGTGCCTTCCTTCGCATTTAATCTTTTGTCATTGAGCAAACTCACAGAAAGAGGTGATGTAGAGTTAATTTTTCACGCAAACTCATGTGTAATACAGGATCATCTCAGCAAGAAGATGATTGGTTTAGCTGAGGTGAATCACGGATTATATCATCTTATGGACAATACTCAGTCTTCAGCCTTGTCCTTACCTTGCTGTCTTCAAGTCCATAATATTGAATCTTCAGAAGCTTTTCTCTGGCACTCAAGGCTTGGACATTTGTCATCTCCCAGGCTAGCAGAGATCAGCAAGAATAATCCATATATTGATGCATCTTTCCATTCTTCTTCTTGTACCATATGTCCTTTAGCTAAGCATAAAAGATCCCCGTTTCCTTCTTCTACTTCAGCATCTAAAGCACCATTTTCTCTTATTCATATGGATATATGGGGTCCATATAAGCACCCCACATTGTATAGACAAAGGTATTTCCTTACTGTGGTTGATGACTATACTCGATATGTTTGGATCTATTTGATGAAATCAAAGGCAGAAACTAGGAACATTGTTGAAAGTTTCTGTTCTTATGTCCATGTTCAATTTAATGCTTCCATCAAAATCATAAGGACTGATAATGGGGTTGAATTCAAAATGAACCAATTCTATGCATCAAAGGGGATATTACATCAGACTAGCTGCGTATACACACCTCAACAAAACGGGGTAGTAGAGCGCAAACATCAGCACATCCTCAATGTGGCTCGGGCACTGAAATTTCAATCAAATCTTCCCATTACTCTGTGGGGTTTCTGTGTGCAACATGCTGTGTACCTCATCAATATCACACCATCACCCTTGATTAATCACAAAACTCCATATGAGCTGTTGCACAACAAGTCCCCCGTATATACTCATTTAAAAGTGTTTGGATGCTTATGTTTTGCAGCAAACACCTCCCCAGCTAAAGATAAATTTTCTGTTAGGTCCAGGAAAAGTGTTTTCCTGGGGCTGTCCCATCTCACAAAGGGCTATGTCCTCCAAGATTTCACTACCAAAGAGGTATTCATTTCCAGGGATGTCTTATTCCATGAAACTGTATTTCCTTACCAACTCAGTATCAATTCAAATCCTACTCCGGATTCATCAACTTCATTCACACCCCTTGAATCTTCCTTATTTCAACCCATCAATGGAACCAATTCATTCTCACCTAGATGTGTTCCCCCTGAATCCACATCTAGGGGGCACACCAACTAGAAACCTCTTCTTCACATTCTGATCCTATCCATCCTGTGTCAAGAGCTACCTCTGCTTCTTCCTCACCTTCCTATTCTTCTTCACCTTCCTATTCACCTGCTCTGGCTCCACCCGCATCTCTCTCTAATGTCCAGCCTGATCAAACACAAACTGATAACATGCCCATAACTCATAATCCTTCAACCACACCTTCACTTTCTTCCCACTCAATGCCAAATGATAACAGCAGCCCCATTGATACTCAAGAAGTGCCTATCAGCTCTATACATATTGAGTTACCTGTGTCAAGACCACAGAGAAACAGACAGACTCCGTCATATCTCAAACAATACTACTGCAATCAAATACAAATGGCCCCAACAGATAACCTGATGACACAGACATTACATTCAATCTCTTTTCCAGCATCTTCACCTTCTGCTATTCATTCTAAGTCCATGCCACATCCAATTCAAAACTGTTTTTCTCTGGATTCTTTAGCACCAAAATACAAAACATATGCTTTAAATATTGGTTTGCATACAGAGCCTAACTCCTTTGCAGAGGCATCCAGCTCTGTCGAATGGTAGCAAGCCATGGACAATGAGATTGCAGCGTTGAAGGCAAATGATACGTGGACGATGACTGAGCTACCTCCAGGAAAACAACCCATAGGATGCAAGTGGGTTTACAAAATTAAGCACAAGGCTGATGGGTCTGTTGAGAGGCACAAGGCTAGACTTGTTGCAAAGGGGTATACGCAACAGCTAGGGGTGGATTACCAGGAAACTTTCTCACCCGTTGCAAAGATGACTACTGTGAGGATGGTCTTGGCTTTGGCATCCAGACTTAGTTGGTGTGTGCATCAATTGGATGTAAACAATGCTTTTTTACATGGTGATTTACATGAAGAAATATATATGGTGCCACCTCCGGGGATTGTGACAGAAAGTCCTAATATGGTTTGTAAATTGCGAAAGTCTTTGTATGGATTGAAGCAAGCTAGTAGGGAATGGAATGCCAAATTGACAAATTTTCTGGTTGCTCAAGGATTCTCTCAATCAAAGAATGATTATACGTTGTTTAGCAAGTTAGTCAATGGTTCCTTACTGGTATTGCTTGTGTACGTAGATGATGTAATTGTGGCATGTGAGGATGTTCAGGCTATTGAGGACATTAAGGATGCTTTGAACCGTGAGTTCAGAATAAAAGACTTGGGCAACTTGAAATTTTTCTTAGGAATTGAGGTAGCCAGATCGTCAAAAGGGATGGTGCTTAATCAGAGAAAATATGCGTTGGAGTTGCTGGATGAAACAGGATTTCTGGGCTCTAAGCCAGTGGCCACACCTATGGAGAGTCATGTTAAACTGTTGCATAATGACTCAGGTCTGCTGGACAATGTGAGTGAATATAGGAGGCTCATTGGAAAGCTCATTTATCTTACGATTACTAGGCCTGACATTGCTTTTAGTGTGCAACAATTAAGTCAGTTTTTGGATTGCCCAACTGTGAACCATCTTAAGGCAGCACACAGAGTCTTAAGGTATTTGAAGGGAACTGCTGGACAAGGATTGTTGCTGCCTAACACTGGTGAGCTGAGATTGAAGGGGTTTGTTGACTCAGATTGGGCAGGATGTCATGAAACACGGAGGTCTGTTACTGGATACTGCGTCTTCCTTGGGGACAGCTTGATATCATGGAAAGCCAAAAAGCAAACGACGGTTTCCAAATCCTCAGCAGAAGCTGAATACAGAGCGATGGCTTCAGCAGTTTGTGAGTTACAGTGGCTTCTTTATTTAGCCAAAGATTTAATGCTTGATGAGATGAAACCAGTAGAGTTATTCTGTGACAGTAAGAATGCCTTGTACATTGCTGAGAATCCGGTGTTTCATGAACGAACGAAACATATCGAAATTGACTGTCATATAGTTAGAGATAAAGTACAGCAGCGCGTTTTCAAGCTAATGCCAGTTAAGACTCAATTTCAATTAGCTGATATGTTCACTAAGGCATTGGATGGTAAGAGGTTGGCAGATTTGGTTAACAGCATAGGGATGTATAACATATACAAGACAAGCTGAGCTTGAGGGGGGCTGTTACAAGACCTATGGCTGAGTTCAATGGGAGAAAGTTTGGAGTGCTAGATTGATCATTTAATTCGACGGTATGAGTTGACTGGAAGAGGTTGATGCACGTGTGTGTGGATGTGGTGCAAGCAACGGAAGTGAGGCAGGTTGCTGCAGTGGCAGAGTGTTCAGCCGAAGAAGAAGAAGGAGGGAGCGGGAGTTTTAAAAATTAGAGGGAAATTACCATTTTGTCCTTTTATTATGTTTGTTCTGGGAATAACTGTAAGGGTGTTTTGGTAAATTCGCTAGTGGCAGTTATTTTGTGGCTTTCTCCTTTGTATTTCATCCGGCTCGTTCGACGTTTTTCTCAGAATAAGAGTTGCAGCCATTTTTCATCATTTCTCTTTTCTCTCAGCTTGCATCTCTCTCCTCTTGATCAAATTCGTCATCTCTAATGATGAATTAATGTGTTTGCATGTTGTTTTCTTCACTGTATGTGGTAATATTGTCTTGATCATTGTGTGATCAAGAAATTTCACAGACATTTATAACGCTGTACTGCCTGTGGCATCTCCAGAATAGGCAATGATTTTTGAGCCACAATTTCCGCAAAACTCAGTTTTGCCAGGGCTCTGATGATCGCTCATGCGTTATGGTTTCGCAGATATACGTAAATGAGAATATAATAATAATAATAATAAACAATCCAGAAGAAAAATGTGTGGAAATTGCTCTGCGAAACGATGATCAATGGGTGCTGGAATGTCCATGTCGAACGCATGTCTTGCAAGATAGAATAATTATTCACCTAGAAGTAATCCCAAATTGTGAGACATCCGACACACATATATCCATGAATCTTATATTTTTTTCTAACGGGAGGATACCTTCCGACTTTTATTTATTCAATAAATAGGATTCTCCCTCACTAATTACACAAAAAAAAATTGAATTTAAAGATCATTCGTGGAACATGAGGCATGCTAAGCACACTATATCTCAAAAGAACTATGACTTCCCCGTCTGGTAACCATTGAGGATGTCGAAGGAGGCGGAAGATCCTTCCGAGCTCTGCGCTTTTTCCAAGGTAGTCCGCCAAGAAGAGCCCCTCCGCTAGTTGATGTCATTCGACGATCTATATCAGCTGCAGCCATGAGCAAGCTCTCCCGGATATCATCATAATCACTCCCTTTATACCAAATAGGTGAATGAGAGGCCTCATTGTCTGAACACACTGCAAGATCGACATTATCTTCCTCCTCCCGAATGTGGTCATCATAGAATTATTCAGTTAAAGGATCACAATCGGGCAAGGAAGGATCGCCACTGGATGATACACGCACCTCCTCTGGCACTGGCAATTCAATCTGAATGGTCTGAATTTAGACTTCAGGAGCAAATTCAGAAGTCAGATGATTCACCTCCTCAACATGTATATTCTTGTCCGAAATCTCCAAATGTGGAGGAGACAGGTGCAGCGATATAGCTCCCTCCCCTAGATTGGATTCATTTGTATGGATAGGTAGTGTAGCAGAGTAGGATGCATCTGCCTGCTACTCAGCCTTCTGCTCAGCTTGCTGCTCTTGAACATCCAACGTTTGCGCCTCTAATAATACAGGACATAAATCTGCAGTCAATCGAGAAAAAACCTGGAATATGGATGTCTTTGCAGTAGTAGCAAGGCCATGTGACTCCTTGGTAAGAATGGATTGAGCTGCCATGGAAAGTTGCTGGGCGTCCTCCAGTTCTCCGAATTTTCCAACTGAAGAACCAAATCAGCATCCCTGTCAGCGCCAAGGGACTCCCCAGTCCCAACATCAACCAAATCCTGCTGCAAGCGCTCCTCAGAATCGGCCTAAAATTCTCCAATTTCGCCCATTTGCTGACTAGGAGGAGAATCCCGAATAGAGAGTTCCCCAGCCTCTCTCTGAAGATTTCCCTTAGGAATCCAAACCTCACCCTTTCTAGCATTCATTGTCGGATTCATAGATGCATGAGAAGCTGCCTTCCCGTTGCCGCATGAACCCACAGAACGGCCAAACAGATGTCATTTGTTGTAGTGGAAAGGGAGATCTTCATACACAACTACTTGAAATAAAGATGCCCTCCACAATCTATAAATATCTTAGACGGTAATTCTGTGGTGACATCTCTTCAACACAAAACCGCGCCACGAAAGGACGAGGAAAACTTAATGTAGTCGAGTCCATCTTGAACGGAGTAGCAATAAGCTTTGCAATCTCATATAACGTACGATAATCATGAGCGGAGTTACATGCTATTCTTTACTCAGTGATTTACTTTACTACTTTGGGGTTTTGTAAGTTGCATATTGAGACTGATTGTCAATATTTGATAAAACTTCTAACAGCCACAGTCCCATTATCAGGGCGACTGAGCAATGATGTTGCACGCCTAGAGAATTTCTTGTATCTTTTGCATCCCACTATCTTATATGTCCCGCGTGAGGGAAATTGGATGGCGAACATGGTCTAATGCAGAGGATACAAACCATATTTCGGAGACCTTTGGATCTTCCACCTCTGACACGAGGCAGTTTGAGGACGGATGCAACTACTGCGTATATTCGAACTTTGGGATAATGGTAGCACTTCTCACCTTTTTTGCCTGCATCCTCTTGATGCAGGCGACTAGGTATGTTCTCATTGATTTTTGTCCTTTATGGTTATTGTCTGTGGTCCTCTTTATGATGACAGGCTTTGTATTTTTGCTGAGCATATTCAAATACTGGTGGGAAGCAACATCCAGTATATTACACTTTGGGTTGACATGGAGTGGATTGCAATTGTTGTCCGTACCAGTTATGGTTATGAGCAACCCGGGTATTCGCTTGTCCTTTAATAGACACTACATCATTACTTTCTTTCCACACTTACTATGTGTAGCTAGATCTCTATTTCATTCTTGGAGGTGCAATCACTTCGACCAGTCTCAGATTGAGGATTTGGCTGCATGTGTTCCTTGTGAATACAAGCAACATTGGCATGCACGATGTATCATGACAACGCGCAAGGCCACCATATATCGCAAGAACGGACGGACGATGGACTTACTTCCAATAATGTTGGATGTGTTTCTACCTTGGCAATTTCTCATGCTGATGATACACCCGAGACCCTTCGCTATTTTCAGTTTCGATGGATTACATTGGCTTACTTTAGGGGGAATTCACGCAGTGGCTGAGTTTATACCTTACATACTCCAAAGCGGCTTGACTGGCCAAATTCGGTTGGAGCATAAAACACATATTGTACATCTCTTATTTCAGTTATATTATTTAATGCGATTTGAAATGGATCAACGCTCCAGCAATATAAATATGTACGCTTTCTCCTTTGCCAAGGTTTTATCCACAAGGGTGGTTTTACTTGGCAAGGTTTTAATGCGGCATGTAATATATGATTGGAGGTTGACAATCATTACATCACTACATTTGCTTTTTTCGTACGATGAACCTTTATGAATACGGTTTTCCTCCACCACAAGTGAGGCTTATCTTAATAAAATTTTCTTCGTCTGAAATTTTTTTAGATGAAACGTATTTTATTAAAAGAAAGAAACCTCACTTATGGCGGAGGGAAACTGTTTAGAAAATGGGGTTTGAGAGAATGCAAAAAATACATGATTTAAATAACATGTACGAAAGAAATGCATGACACGTTTTATGACTTGAAAAGTTTTCACAACAAACTTGCCTTATATACTTTATACATAATGTTGTCGTACTAACGAGCCATGAAGCTTTAAAGCTTACATCAAATGGCAAACATTTGTTGTGTTTGAACTATTTTCAGGTGCCTCCATTAATGAACTAAACTAGTTCATTAAGTGAAGTAATTAGTTAAATGAACTAAGTAGTTCATTAAATGGAGATATATCTGGAAAATCATATAGGCAACAAATTAAAGAATGGAAAGCCTCTCCCACCTTTATCACACGTTTTGACACACATATATATATATATTCAGAATTTTTTAAAAGGCAATATACACATATATTCCAACATACTACCGACACGTTATATATTTTACGAAAGTACGTTAACATCACACCCCTATAATATCATCATATTTATGAGTATATTCAGGTCTTATATCATATGATATAAGTCATGGTGATGAAAAAATTATTACGGCACGTTACAAGGTTGTAAATCAAAAATTGTCGTATCGGGTGACAATCGAAACTTCGCCAACGTGTCACGTAATTGCCATATATAGATGGCCAGCTACTACACTTCAAAAATGGCCACAAATTTTGTGGCTTACATGGTATTTTCAGCTATAAAATCGTTCCATGTTGGCACACACAAATCACCCCCAATTAAGGCCAAATTTTGGAGATTTTAAATTCAACATTTTTAGCACATGGGGCGCCACTTTACTCAGCCTTTAGAGCTGAATATTCAAGTTATTCTATGTATATATGTGTGGTGTAATATATATAACATGTGCAAAAAGTTTGAATTCAATCGGAGAAAAATCACGAAATCGACAAAAGTTGAAAATTCGGTTTTCTACGAACACGACACATGGAACGTTTTCTTGGCATTACATGTAGCATGTACCTAGACACTTTTTACATGTTAAATACATACTAAAGTGTTCTAGAATATTCAATTTACCGCTGATTGGAATATACCATATGTGTATAATTATTGTGCACTATTTTACAAAGTTTACAAAAATAAAATTCAGCACATGTTGTAGATGGTTCACATGCTTACTACAGCTTGGAGAAGCTTATGTCGAGTCTAGTCGGCATCTTGATTGGTCAAGGATGGACTACACAAGGTTAGTGACATAAAGGAGGCAGCTACACAAGGTAATGTTTCAGACTATGTCACAAATGTGACACATGCTGAAAATTTCAGCATGTGTACATTAAGTTGGGCGATTTGTTTGAGATTAATGGTGATATATTTGCCTCTTTAATTTAAATAGATTGATTTGATGATAATATGGCAATATTTTGATATGTCTTGAATATTGCACATGCTGAAAATTTCAGCATGTGAAGAAATGAGTTGACCAAATTTTTGAGGTAAATGAAGGATAATTTGTCTTGCAAATTAAGTGGGATTGATTATGTGACCTTTGGCAATATTTTTATGATTAATTTGGCACATGTTTTAAGTGACATTTTCAGATTTATACAGTCATCAAATGATGACAAATCTCATCCATTCAATGAGTGCCAAATAAGCAAGGCCAAGATGATCATCAAATGAAGTGTTGCCAAGTAAGCAAGTGGATGTCACCATTATACAAGGTATTCTTCCAAGGACTTAAAAGATAATTTCCAAGAAGAAGACAAGGCTAGAGGGGGGCAGCCACACTTGATAAAAAGAAGAGAAGAAGAGCAAATTAAACACAAGACAAGTCTCACAAGTGCTATAGTGCAAAAAAAATTTCTACAACTTCTTTTACCTTTCTTTCTTCTTTTCTCTCAAAGCCTATTGTATCTATATTCAAATACATTGTATAGACTTCATATAAATCACAATACATGCCATATTATTGTGAATGTTTGATCAAGGTGTGATCAAACCTTCATCCGCTCTCGGTGGTGGTGTTCGTGATCATTGTGATTGCTTGTTTTGATTGTAAAGGGTTGGAGTTGGTGTATAACTCCATCAACCCTGTGTGGTAAGGTGTTATTTTGGTTATTAATAACCGAGGAAGGTGTCCTCGAACACTAGAGTAGGTTGATTTAACCGAACCAGTATAAAATTCCTTGTGTTCTCTACATTTCTGCACAGTACTTTCAGTTTCCAGCGGAGTGCATAGTTTTCATTGCAAAAGGAAAAATATCAAACGAATTTTCAAATTTACAAAACTTTCCATAACCATAGCCACACATTTTAAGTTTCATTTGGCTCAAGTTTCGACTCATTTGGACAAGTATAAGTCATTCAAACGTCAATAGTTCTGAGACTAGTGCAGTCTCATTTTCAGACTTGCAAGGGTTGAGACTTTAAACGTATTTGACTTATCTCCCAAAGGAATTTTTAAAAGTGTTTCAAAACAATTGAGTACACATAGAAAGCGGTTTGTCATTAAATTTTCAGACCATTTTGAGCCACGGTTTAATCGGAATAAAGTTTTTAATTCAGACTGCCGTTTCTGGCAGATTTGCACAATCTGACCACCAATGATTTTTCAAAGGGTTAAAAGTTCAATTTTGATCTGAAATGTTTAGGAGATATTCAGAACATGTGAGACTATAATCTTTCGAAATTTCAGAATTTTTGAAGACCTATAACCTAGTTCTAAAAATGTTGTAAAACAGGTCCTGAAAATATATACTGTTTTCAGAAGTTAGGTTTTTGGATTAAAACAATTTTAAAAACCAAATTTTCCGCACCCACTATTCAACCCCCCCTTTTAGTGGTGACTTGCAGGTCCTAAAAGTTGTATCAAAGCTCAGGCACACTCACAACCAGAAGATCCAATGATCTAAGTGAGATGGCAACCACTAGCTTCAAAACCGAGCAAGAAGGTATGTCTAGTCAAAGGTCTCCTCTTTTTGATGGTGAGTCCTTTACTCAATGGAAATTAAGAATGAAACTTTTTCTTATGTCTATTGATATTTATCTATGGTCTATTATAGAAGACGGTCCATTTGTTCCTTCAAAATTATACACTATCGATGGTGTCACACTAGAGGTTGTAAAACCGAGACAATAATATACTAGTGATGACAAAAAGAGACTAAGCATGAATGCTAGATCCATGCAACTACTCCTAAATGGGCTAATTAAAAGTGAATCTAGCTATGTGTCTAATTGCTCCAGTGCTCAAGAAATATGGAGAATTCTTGAGATGAAACATGAAGGGACTAGCCAAGAAAGGAGTCCAAGATTAATATGCTTATGTCCACAATTGAGTCCTTTAAGTTATTGCCAAATGAGTCTATTGTTGATATGGATCTACGCTTGACTAACATTTATAATTCTCTTGAGTCTCTTGCAAAGCTTTCTCTACACAGGAAAAGGTCCAAAAGGTACTACGAAGTCTTCCATCCGAATAGTGTAGGATCTGCAAGGCACCACTAGAAGGGGATGTTGAATAGTGGGTGCGGAAAAAGTGGTTTTTAAAATTGTTTTAAACCAAAAATCCAACTTCAGAAAACAGTTTCTGTTTGTAGGACCTGCTTTGACACGTTTTGAAAAATAGATTACAGGTCTTCAAATATTATAAATTAGGAGAGATCTTAGTCTCAGATGTTTTGAGTATCTCCCAAAAATTCCAGCTTAAAATTCAACCTTTAACCACTTTAAAAGTTGTTGATGGTTAGATTTGCGCAAATCTGTCAGAAACGTTAGTCTGATTTGAAAAATTAATTCCTATTTAACCGTGACTCCGAATGATATGAAAATTTAATGACTAACTCCTTATTAGGTGTATTTAATGGGATTGAAATAGTTTTGAAAACTTATTTTGGGAAGTTAGTCAAATACGTTCAAAGTCTCAACTTTGTAAGCCTGAAAATCAGACTGCACTAGTCTCAGAACTTTAGATGTTTGGATGACTTATACTTGTCCAAAAGGGTTGAAAATTGCACCAAAAGAACCTTAAGACGTGTGGATATGTTTCCTGAAAGTTTCGTGATTTTTGAAATTCGATTACTATTTTGAATAACATGATAAAAACGATGCACTGTGCTGGAAACTAAAAGTAAGCACTGAAAGTAAAGAACACAAGGAATTTTATACTGGTTCGGTTAAATCAACCTACTCCAGTCTTCGAGGAAACCTTCCTCAGTTAGCACTAATCACAAAACACAAATAATACCTTACCACACAGGGTTGATGGAGTTACACACCAGCTCTAATCCTTTACAAACCTTGTAAATGATTACAACGATCACGAACACCACCACCTTGTGAGTGCAAGATTGATCACACCTTGATCAATCTTTTACAACAATAAAGAATATATGGTGGTATAGATAAAGCCTATTCAAGATGTATGAATAGGAATACAATAGGTTTTAAGAGAGAAGAAAGAAAGAAGTGTAGAAGAAGGAGATGATGAAGACGTTTTTAGCTCATTGATTTGTAAGACTTGTCTTCTATTTTGCAATACTTCTTCTTCATTTTATCAACCCCTTGGCCCCCCCATGCCGTGTCTTCCTCTTGAAAATTATCTTTTAAGTCCTTGGAAGGGTATATTGCATCATTGTGACATTTCCTTGCTTACTTGGCAACTCCTCATTGGATGATCATTAAGTCTTTGCTTACTTGGCACTCATTGATTGGATGAAAGTTGTCATCATTTGATGACTAGATAAATCTGAAAATAATCCTTAACAACATGTGCCAATTAGCCATAAAAGTGTTTCCATAAGTCACATAATAATTCTACATAATTAGCCAGACAAATAATCACATTTCATCTCATAAATTTTGGCCACCTTGCTTTATCACATGCTAAAATTTTTCAGCATGTGCACTATCCAAGACTCATTCAAATTCTTGCCATGTGGATATAAATTGATCCCTTGAAAATGAAAAATGAAATATGTTAACTTTGGAGACAAAAAATCAGCCACAACACATTGCAACACATGCTGAATTTTTCAGCATGTGTGATATTAAAAATATCATCACATTATTTCCATAATATTTTTAAAAAATTGCCATATTATCTTTTAATCAATCCATATAATTCAAAGTAGTAAATATAGCACAATTAATAGTAAAAATCGGCCACTCTAATGCACACATGCTGAAATTTTCAGCATGTGTTACAAATGTGACATAGTTTGAAATGTTACCTTGTGTAGCTCCTTTCTTTATGTCACCAACATAGTATGCTTCATTCTTAGCCAATCAAGATGCCAACAAAGCTCCACATATGCTCCAACAAGGCTGAGCTAGGCGTGTATGAGCTTGTACATGTGCTGAATTATTTTTGTCAACTTTGTAAAATAGTGCACAATAATTATACACATATGGTATATTCCAATCAGCCCTTAATTGATTTTTTTAGAATACTTTAGAATGTATAGAGTATTTAAAAAGTGTATAGATACATGTTATATGTCATGCCAAAAATGTTCCATATGCCGTGTTTGTAGAAAACCGAATTTTCGACGTTTGTCGATTACCCGATTTTTCTCCTATTAAATTGCAAATTTTTGCACATGTTATATATATTATGTTACACATAATATACATAAATTAAACTTTAATATTCAGCATTCATGGCTGATTTAAAATGGCGCCTAACATGTGACAAAAATCGAATTTGGAATCTCCACAATTTGGCATTAATTTTGAATGATTTGTGTATGCCAACATGAAATGATTTTATGACTTTATATAGAATGTGAGCCACGAAATTTGTGGCCATTTTTGAAGTGTAGGGACTGGTCATCTATATATGGCAAGTACGTGACATGTTGGCGAAATTTCGGTATTCACCCGATACGACAATTTTTGGTTTAGAACCTTTTAACGTGTCGTAATCATTTTGTCATCATCATGACTTATATCATATGATATAAGGCCTGAATATACTCATAAATATGAGGTTAATATAGTGTTGTGATGTTAACGTACGTTCGTAAAATATATAACGTGTCGGTAGTACGTTGGAATATATGTGTATGTGCCTTTTTATAAAAAATCTGAATATATATATATATATATATATATATATATATGTTAAAAACGTGTGGTATGAGGGAGAAAAAGACTTTACATTCTCCAATTTGTTGCCTTTGTGCCTTTTCCAAATATAGCTTCCTTTAATGAACTACTTAGTTCATTTAACTAAGTACTTCACTTAATGAACTAGTTTAGTTCATTAATGGTGGCACCTGAAAATAGTTCAAACACAACTAATGTTCGCCATTTGATGTAAGCTTTAAAGCTTCATGGCTCGTTAGTACGATAACATTATATATGAACTGTATAAGACAGGTTTCATGCAAAAACGTGTCATGTCATAAAACGTGTCATGCATTTCTTTAATACACGTTATTTAAATCATGTATTTTGTAATCACTCAAACCCCTTTTTCTCAACAAATGGGACCCTAAAGTGACAGCTATAGAGGAAAACAAAGAAACCAAATCAATAAAAATGGAGGAACTAATTGGATCACTAAAGGTATATGAAAACAAATTCACTTTCAGAAAATCGGAATCAACATCGAAACAAGGTAAGACTATTGCTTTTAAATCAAATGAATATGTCTCTACTTCTTCCGATCACGTAGATGATAGTGATTCCGAATCAGAAAAAGATGACTTAATACTATTGGCTAAAGGTTTGAGAAAATTCATGAGAAAGTCATTTAAAAACAAACCTAAGGCTGCTTCCACTAAAAGAAATGAAAATAAAACAAATGACAAGGACGTAAAGTGCTACAAATGCGGGAAACTTGAATATTTATCTTATGACTGTCCTAACAAGGACAAACAAGAAAATAAACACCTTGACAAGGGATCGGACTAAAAATAGACTCGTCTCAGAACCCAAACAGAGGAGAAGAGCTCTCAAGGTCTCCACTTGGAGTGGCACATCTGACTCTGAGAATGATACAGAAGAGGAGACGGCACAAGTATGCTTTGTATCCAAAGCATCAAACGAGGGAACCCATACATCGAAAGACACATCCATCAAGTGGTTCCTTGATAGTGGTTGCTCGAGGCACATGACGGGTGACTCAAGCTTATTCACAAAGTTGAAGAAGGTCACACAAGACGGACCGGTGACCTTTGGAGACAAAAATGAAGGAAGAATCATTGGAAAAGGTACAATCGGAAGCCCAAGTACCCTTCAAATCTCCAACGTCTTCCTGGTAAGTAACTTATCCTATAATCTTCTTGGCATCTCACAGTTTATTGACAACGGTTTTGATGTGTGTTTTACTCATCCATATTGCAATATAATCAATAAAAATTGAGAAATAGTATTAAAAGGAAAAAGGGAAGGAAATATTTTTACGCTTTCTATGGATGACATGTTAGACGCTAAGGTTAAGTTTTTTATATCAAATGAACCTAACGTTAATTTGTGGCATAGACGTTTAGGACACATTGGCATTTCTACACTTGAAAAACTTCAACGAAAGAACTTAATACAAGGATTGTCTAAACTTGATTTAGACAATTTTCAGTTGTGTGAATCTTGTATCAAAGGCAAACAAACACGCGAGTCACTTAAACCTAAGAATGATATTAGCACGTCTAGAGTTTTAGAGTTATTACACATTGACTTGTTTGGTCCTAGTCGCACTAAGAGTCTCAATGGACGTCATTATGCATGTGTTATCGTTGATGATTTTTCTTGCTATACTTGGACTTTATTTCTTGCAAATAAAGATGATAGTGCCATTGAGATTGCGAAACTAATAAAACAACTTGAAAATGAATATGACTTAAATGTGAAAAAGATTAGAAGCGATAAAGGCAGTGAATTTAAAAACAATGACATGATTGCATTTTGCTAATAAAAAGGAATCAAACACGAGCTTTCGCCACCTAGAACTCCACAACTAAATGGAGTAGTCAAAAGAAAGAATAGGACACTACAAGAAATCGCTAGAACCATGTTGTGTGAAAATAAATTGCCTAGATTTTTGTGGACGGAAGCCATAAATTGTGCATGCTATATAGTTAATCGCTTGCCAATTAGAAAGAAAATAAATAAAACGCCTTATGAGATAGTAAATGATCGCATGCCTAAAATTGATTACTTTCGCGTGTTTAGTTGCAAATGCTTTGTTTTAAATACAAAAGATAATTTAGACAAGTTTGAAACTAAATCAATTGAATGCATCTTTGTTGGATATTCTGTGAATTCAAAAGCATATAGATGTTATGATTCTATCACTAGACAAATTTTAGAATCCATTCATGTGAAGTTCAATGAATTTGGTGAGGTTGAAAAATATAAAGAATATGAGGATGATTTTGAACTAAAACCCGTGTTAGATGATGTAGAGAATGAAGACGTGCATGATGAATTGAACACACTAGAAATGCATGATCACTTAGAAATGCATGAGGACGCAGAAAATAATCAACCAAGATGGCATAGGGATCATCCATACGATCTCATTATAGGCGACTTCACTCATGGTGTTCGACCACGTAGAAGAATAAATCCGGACAAAATAAACCAATTTCATGCCATGATATCCGAAATTGAACCTAAAAACGTGTTTGATGCTTTGAGTGATTCTTCTTGGATTGATGCTATGCATGATGAACTTAATCAATTCGTAAGAAATGATGTATGGGATTTAGTGCCACGACCACAAGATAAGACTATAATAGGCACAAAGTGGGTGTTTAGAAATAAAATGAATGAAGAAGGTAAAGTTGTTAGAAACAGGTGAGACTTGTAGCACAAGGATATAATCAAGAAGAGGAATAGACTATGACGAAACATTTTCACCCGTAGCACGTTTAGAAGCCATACGACTTTTACTTGCTATTGCTTGCATGAAAGGTTTTAAACTTTATCAAATGAACGTGAAAAGTGCATTTTTAAATGGCTTTATACTAGAAGAAGTTTACGTGAAACAACCACCCGGTTTTGAAGATTTGAAATACCCCGATCACGTGTACAAATTAAAGAAGGCACTATACGGTTTAAAGCAAGCACCTAGGGCATGGCATGATCGTTTTGCTACTTTTCTTTTAGAAAACGGTTTTAAAAGAGGTACGATAGATAACACTCTATTCTTGAAACAAGATAAATTGGATTTACTAATCATTCAAATTTATATAGATGACATCATTTTTGGATCTACATCTCATAAACTTGTTGAAGAATTTGAAACTTGCATGAAATCCGAGTTTGAAATGTCTATGGTTGGTGAATTGAATTACTTTTTGCATTGAAAATTAAACAAACGAGTAAAGATATACATATAAGTCAAGTGAAATATGTGAATGACATGATTAAAAAGTTTAATTTTGAGCACCTAAAACTGTCCCCCACACCTATGAGCGTCACCACTAAACTAGATAAAGATGAACATGGAAAGGACTTTGATAATGCTTTATATAGGTCTATAATTGGTTCTTTGCTCTATCTTACAGCTAGTAGACCTGATATCATGTTCAGTGTGCATATGTGTGCACGTTTTCAAAGTCAGCCTAAAGTGACTCATTATAATGCCGTGAAAAGAATATTTCGCTAAATTAAGCACACCCCCACTTTAGGAATTTGGTATGATAAAGATTGTGAATTTAACTTGAATGCATACACCGACGAGGATTATGGTGGATGTAAAATAGATAGAAAAAGCACCAATGACACTTATCAATTTATAGGAAATTCACTAATTTCATGGTTTTCGAAAAAGCAAGAAAGTGTAGCCTTATCCACTACCGAAGCTGAATACATAGCCTTTAGTCTTTGTTGGACACAATAACTATGGTTAAAACAACAACTTTCTGATTTCGGTATCACGGTAAATCGTATTCCAATTTATTGTAATAATATGAGTGTTATAAACTTGTCTTAGAACCCCGTGCTACATTCTAAGGCCAAGCATATAGAAGTACGCTATCACTTCCTTCGCGACCACGTAAACAATGGTGACATTATCATAGATCATATACGCACTGAGGCACAAGTAGCCAACATCTTCACTAAGGCACTAAATCGGGCCACGTACGAAAATCTCCGTTCTAAATTAGACATGATTTCTGCTGATTTGATTTGATATTTTCTTTCCATATTTGCAGCACTTTTGATTTTCTTTCCAAAATAAAGGGGGATAGAGTGCATGATTTCAGGGGGAGAGAGACATAGATTGATTGGAGAGAGAGATTGATTGCACAAATCAAGGGGGAGAAAATTCAAAATTCAAAATTTGAATTTGTGCACGATTGGAGGGGGAGAGATTAAATTTAAATCATGTACTAAGATTATTTTGTAAATCATCAAAAGGGAGAGATTGTTGATAAAAAGGGTTTGAGCGATTACAAAAAATACATGATTTAAATAACATGTACGAAAGAAATGCATGACACGTTTTATGACTTGACACGTTTTTACAACAAACCTGCCTTATATACTTTATATATAATGTTGCCGTACTAACGAGCCATGAAGCTTTAAAGCTTACATCAAATGGCAATCATTTGTTGTGTTTCAACTATTTTCAGGTGCCTCCATTAATGAACTAAACTAGTTCATTAAGTGAAGTACTTAGTTAAATGAACTAAGTAGTTCATTAAATGGAGATATATTTGGAAAATGAATAAAGGCAACAAATTGAAGAATGGAAAGTCCTCTCCCAACTTTATCACACGTTTTGACATATGTATATGTGTGTGTATATATATATATATATGTATATATATATATATATTCAGATTTTTTTGAAAGGCACTATACACATATATTCCAATGTACTACCGACACGTTATATATTTTACAAACGTACATTAACGTCACACCACTATACTTACCTCATATTTATGAGTATATTCACGTCTTACATCATATCATATAAGTCATGGTGATGACAAAATTATTACGACACGTTACAAGGTTCTAAACCAAATATTGTCGTATCGAGTGACAACCGAAACTTCGCCAACGTGTCATGTACTTGCCGTATATAGATGGCCAGACCCTACACTTCAAAAATGGCCAAAAATTTTGTGGCTTACATGGTATTTTCAGCCATAAAATCATTCCATGTTGGCACACACAAATCACCCCCAATTAAGGCCAAATTGTGGAGATTTCAAATTCAACATTTTTAGCACATGGGGCGCCACATTACTCAGACTTTAAAGATGAATATTAAAGTTATTCTATTTATATTATGTGTGACATAATGTATATAACATGTGCAAAAAGTTTGAATTCAATCGGAAAAAAATTGCGAAATCGACAAAAGTCAAAATTTCGGTTTTCTACGAACACGACACATGGAACGTTTTCTTGGCATGACATGTAGCATGTATATAGACACTTTTTACATATTCAATACATACAAAAGTGTTCAAGAATATTCAATTGAGGGCTGATTGGAATATACCATATGTGTATAATTATTGTGCACCATTTTACAAAGTTTACAAAAATAAAATCAGCACATGTTCGAGATGGTTCACACGCCTACTACAGCTTGGAGAAGCTTATGTGGAGCCTAGTTGGCATCTTGATTGGTCAAGAATGGACTACACATGGTTAGTGACATAAAGGAGGAAACTACACAAGGTAATTTTTCAAACTATGTCACATATGTGACACATGCTGAAAATTTCAGCATGTGTACATTAAGTTGGGCGATTTGTTTGAGATTAATGGTGATATATTTGCCTCTTTAATTTAAATAGATTGATTTGATGATAATATGGCAATATTTTGATATTTCTTGAATATTGCACATGCTGAAAATTTCAGCATGTGAAGAAATGAGTTGACCGAATTTTTGAGGTAAATGAAGGATAATTTGTCTTGCAAATTAAGTGGGATTGATTATGTGACTTTTGGCAATATTTTTATGATTAATTTGGCACATGTTTTAAGTGACATTTTCAGATTTATACAGTCATCAAATGATGACAAATCTCATCCATTCAATGAGTGCCAAATAAGCAAGGCCAAGATGATCATCAAATGAACTGTTGCCATGTAAGCAAGTGGATGTCATCATTATACAAGGTATTCTTCAAAGGACTTAAAAGATAATTTTCAAGAAGAAGACAAGGCTATAGGGGGGCGGCCACACTTGATAAAAAGAAGAGAAGAAGAGCAAATTAAACACAAGACAAGTCTCACAAGTGCTATAGTGCAAAAACGTTTTCTACACGTTCTTCTTCTACCTTTCTTTCTTTTTTTCTCTCAAAGCCTATTGTATCTATATTCAAATACATTGTATAGGCTTCATATAAACCACCATACACGCCATATTATTGTGAAAGGGTTATCAAGGTGTGATCAAACCTTCATCCGCTCGGTGGTGGTGTTCGTGATCATTGTGATTGCTTGTTTTGATTGTAAAGGGTTGGAGTTGGTGTATAACTCCATCAACCCTGTGTGGTAAGGTGTTATTTTGGTTAGTGATAACCGAGGAAGGTGTCCTCGAACACTAGAGTAGGTTGATTTAACCGAACCAGTATAAAATTCCTTGTGTTCTCTACTTTTCTGCACAGTACTTTCAGTTTCCAGCGCAGTGCATAATTTTCATTGCAACAGGAAAAATATCAAACGAATTTATAAATTTTCCATAACCATAGCCACACATTTTAAGTTTCATTTAGCTCAAGTTTCAACTCATTTGGACAAGTGTAAGTCATTCAAACGTCAATAGTTCTGAGACTAGTGCAGTCTGCTTTTCGGACTTGCAAATGTTGAGACTCTGAGCGTATTTGACTTACTTCCCAAAGGAATTTTTCAAAACTGTTTCCACCCGGTTAAACAAACATAGAAAGGGGTTTTTCATTAAATTTTCAGACCGTTTGGAGCCACGGTTTAATCGGAATAAATTTTTTAAATCAGACTACCGTTTTTGGCAAATTTGTGCAATCTGACCACCAACGAGTTTTCAAAGGGTTAAAAGTTGAATTTTGATCTGAAATTTTTAGGAGATACTCAGAACATCTTAGAATTTAATATCTCCAAATTTCAAAAGTTTTGAAGACCTGTAACCTAGTTTTTAAAACGTTGAAAAATAGGTCCTGAAAACAGAAACTGTTTTCAGAAGTTGGGCTTTTGGATTAAAACAATTTTAAAAACCAAATTTTCTGCACCCACTAATTAACCCCCTCCCCCTTCTAGTGGTGTCTTGCAGGTCCTACAGAAACCATATTACAAAGTAGAGTCATCGTATGAAAAAAGCGGATGCAATGAAGAAATAATTGTCAACCTCCACTCATATATGATATGCCGCACTATAACCTTGCCAAGTAAAACCACCCTTGTAGATAAAATCTTGGCAATGGAAAAAACGTACATATTTATATGATTGTAGCATTGACCCATTACAAAATACATGACACAATGTCGCCTAAACCATAAACATGCTATAGCTGCCCATATTCGATTTAGGTAGCTCCATAACCGTGAGTCAGTCAAATGTATTTGCGCCAATGGCCATCCCCTCTTGCAACAACGAGTGTACTCGAACGGTGAAAGCAGAGGCCGTGAATGACAAAACAAAAAGTTAGTGTCACTCATACAGGTAATACATATAAAAACCAAGATGCATATAAGAAAGATACCGACGTTGCCTGTATTCATCTGGAATACAGGCATTCCCCAAAAAGCTACACCCAAGACAGCTATAGACCACCCCATAAGAACGTATGTTGGACTACGCATGGACTCCCACCAATATGTGAACATGCTCAGTAATAACACCAATCCTGACATCAGAACGAGATTTTTGCGCAATAATCTAAAAAGATAAATATGAATGATGACATACCCGATCTCCTGCACAGACGGTAGAAATGGCATCATTATGTTGAAGAACGAATATATGCAGTATGCGTGTCTGTATGAAATCTGCCCCTAGCCATAGGCGGAAGATCTAATGGCCTCTGAAACGTGTATGGGATCCGCCTCACTAGTGCATGCTGTGCTAACGCATGGGCAACCAAATTTCCTTCGCGTGGGACATATGAGATAGTGCAATGCAAAAGAGACAAAAAACTCTGTAGCCATTCGACATTACTAGCTAATCGCCCCGATAAGAAGGCTAAGCCCGATAAAAGCATAATCAAGTTTTTGCAGTCGGTCTCAACATACCACTCATTGAATCCCAATATAGCACAATAAATTACAGAATAGAGCATAGTCTGTAATTTTGCATGGAGCGGAGGCAGTGCTCGAAGGGGAAAACACAATGCTCGAACCACGCATCCATGGTGGTTTCGCAAGACTGATCTGCCTGCTGCCCCTTTGCAGCCTGCCGCTGCATTAATATTTAGCTTAAGCCTACTTGTAGGAGGCAGACACCATCAGACAATACTCACCCTACGTGACCTCATGGGTGGTGAAAACTGCGCTTGGATCAAAGATCGTATGGATGCTACAAATCATGATTTAGAAATAGATGAGCACCAGGAGTATATGCCATAACGAATTCTCTCCATTAGTCGCAAAAGCGAAAACGTTTCTTCACCAAAAGATATTGCAGCATATTCCTTCCAAATAGACAATGTGGTAAGTAATAGTACCACTGCTGCAAGATTCCCCATCAGTGATACAGGAGTAGCCAGTTGCCACCATCGTCTTAAATATCGTCGAAACTGCAGATCAGTATGCAAAGGTCCCCTAAAAATCCCTGCGAGATAGCTCTAGATAGCCTTAATAATAGGACATGTGTAAAAGATGTGACGCTGCTCACCAGAAGTAATGCGGCTAAAACGGCAGCAAGACGAAAATGACACCATCCAGGCCGAAATATTGTGCGGCATAGGCAACGCATGATACCACAGTCTCCATAAAAAGACTTGTCCTATTTAGTGGCATTTTTCCACCATAAATACCGAGCATACGGTTGTATAGAAATACGAGTCTGATAGGTTTCATAAGCTACTCGTAAGCTGAACTGTCCATGCGTATCCTCCAACCAAAATAATCCGTCTAATGTTTCCTGTACATGCAAAGAATAAAATGTATGAACACGACATATATGCTTCCAATCAGAGGGTTCATGGACCATCAACTGCATCTCCTGACGTGTACCATATTTATGCCGCATATACTGTGCCCAAATGGATGATGAAGTCTGATATGTCCACCACAATTTACATTCAAACGCTTTCTGGGGTACTTCAAGACTTCGTATCCCCAAACCACCTTCTTCTTTCAGATGACACAAAGAAACCCGCCCGCCAATGGTGTTTGCACTGTCATAAAAAGCTGGCCATTTTGCCATTGATCCCTGTAATGACACTTTTGGGTAAATGGGCGGCAGCCATAATATGCAGAGGCAAAGCTGCTAGAACTGATTGTATAAGAGCAATTCTACCTACCATACTCAAGAGGGTTGGGACCATCCTTGTAATCACTTATCAAAATGTGAGAGCAATTATGTACAATAGCGTGAGTGATTGATTCCCTTAAACAAATATGAGCCCAAGTATTTTATGTGAGAGCAAGTATTTCTTCATCTGATATATATATATGTGTGTGTGTATATATATATATATATATCTGTGTGTGTATATGTATATATGCATAGATATATAAGCCGATACATCAACCTCAATGAATATATTAATATGGAATGTTCGCGGCATGCATGGTTCAATGCCCCGCTTACGCATGTTGACACACGATCATAAATTGCATCTTCTAGCTTTGATAGAACCTAAGCACGCTCCTTCACAGATAATGAGTTATGGCTTACGTCTTGGTTTCTCTCAATCTTTTGTTTCATAGTCTGAACATATTTGGTTTTCTGGCGCGATCATGAGTTCCGTTTGGTTGATGTGCAGGATGATAATCAGGTGGTCCATTTTACATTAACTTCTTTATTATTGCAACATACATTTGCTCTTTCTCTGGTCTATGCGAAGCATACACCCATTCTGCGTCGGTTGCTTTGGCAAGCTTTGTGTGATTTCAACACCACAGTGAGTATACCATGGCTAGTTGGGGGTGATTTCAATATTTTCTGTTCTCTGGAAGATCACAGTGGCAGGTCTACTCCAGCGGTGGCCTCGTTACAAGATTTCAATGAATGTATCGAAAGCTGCTCTCTTATGGCTCCTCCATATCACGGTACCCTTTTTACATGGATCGATGGGAGGGGGCTAGGTCGAGTTCGAAGGAGGTTAGATTGGATTTTTATAAACTCTTTGTTTCAAGATAGGTTTGAAAATCTGCAGTTAACTCATTTGCCTCGGACAACATCGGATCACACTCCACTTCTAGTGTAATGCAAATCAGCTGTTTCCCCAACGCGACGCTCATTTCGTTTTTTGGATGCCTTGTTGCATCATTCAGATTTCCATTCATATGTTCAAACCGCATGGCAGTCTTATCCAACAACTGGAGGTATGCGTGGGTTTTACGCTAAGTTATTTGCCCTAAAAAAGGATATTCAGAGGTGGAACAAAGAAGTCTTTGGTAATATCTTCAGCACTCTAAAGCATGCTGAAGATCTGCTGAATGCCGCGGAACATCAGTGGGATGCCACACCCACGGAAGCTAATCGGCAGGCATACTATAAGGCTAAAGCAGAATATTTACTTGTCTCAAACTATGAAATGCATTTTTGGAAGCAAAAGGCAAGGGTTAAATGGTTACGGGAGGGAGACGCTAACACAAAATATTTTCACTCTCTGGTTAAAGGCAGACGTGCGCAGCTTCGTATTCAGCAAATTCGAAATTCCGAGGGCATACTCCTTAACTCCCAAGATGACATTATGGATTCTGCGGTGGAGTTTTACACCCGCTTATTTGCGTGCGAGGAAACATACACTCATTCAGAGATTCTATCCTACATCCCACGTGTTCTCACAGCACAAGATAATGTTATGCTTACAAAACTTCCAACTGAGACAGAGGTGAAGGCCGCTGTATGGAGCTTAGATCCTCACAGTGCAGCAGGACCTGATGGATTTCATGGTACGTTTTTCCGTTCATGCTGGTCGTTTATACATTCGGATGTTTTAAAAGCAGTACAGGAATTTTTTTTGGGGGTTCCGCAACCGGCGGTCATGGCTGGGGCTTTGATTACGTTGATTCCTAAGATACAATCTCCACAAACATTTAGCGATTTTCGTCCCATTTGTCTAACGAATTTTTTCAGTAAGGTCTGCACTCGGATTTTGGCCACACGATTGGGTACGCTTCTGCCACAACTAATATCCCCGGAGCACACAGGTTTTTTGCCAGGACATGATATCTCCACACAGGTATTGTTAGCTCAGGAGATGATACACGTGATGGATAAAGGGGGCTCTCAATTATGTTTGAAATTGGATATGATGAAAGCATTCGACAGAGTCAGTTGGGAATACTTGGAACTTCTATTGCGGCAATTCGGTTTTTCAGATTTTTTCATCCGTGTGGTTATTAACCACCTAAGTGCCACACGCTTGTCAGTGCTAATTAATGGTCAGCCATCCCCCACGTTTCGCCCATTTCGAGGAGTAAAGCAGGGGATCCACTATCCCCATTGTTATTTATATTGTCATCTGAAGGTTTTAGCAGGGGTCTAAAGTCCCTTTCGGCAGCCAGGCACATTCACTCTTTTCGTCTGGGACGTGTTCCGCTAGCTATCACACACTTGGCTTATGCTGACGATTTGCTCATTTTTCTCTGAGGTACACTGCGAAACATACAACGTTTCAATCTATTCTTAACTCAATACGAAGCTGCATCTGGCCAAAAGGTTAATTATCATAAGAGTACCATCATCACTTCATCCCATGTTACATTGCCACAACAGAGAAGATTTAAGGACATTCTTGGTATGCGTTTATCCTCTCTCCCATTGCGATATCTTGGGTCATATCTCCACAAAGGTATCAATAGGACTCGGTATTGCACATCATTGATCTAACACATGGAAGCGCGTTTGCATGGGTGGCACACACGGCTTCTTGACCATACAGGTCGCTTGGTCCTGCTCCAATCTGTGATAGCTGCTCTCCCATTACATATTCTAGCTGCGGGGGGTTTGCCCAAATCAGTAATCCGTCTCATTCATAGGAAAATGGCTTCTTTCTTTTGGGGCAATCGCCATCATTGGGTATCTTGGTCCAGGATCGCACAACCGCTTGATGAAGGAGGGCTGGGCCTTCGTGACCTTATTTCACTACAAAAGGCATATCATTGCAGAATTTGGTGGTCATATCATAAAAACGACACATTATGGAGCTCTTATATGCACATGAAATATGGTAGGCGAGGAGATTTTATACCAAGACTCCCGGACTCGCCGATATGGAAATTAATCTGTCGTATACACCCTGTAGGAATCTCGCACATGACGGGTGCCGGACAATTCCTGTCATGGACTCCATCATCCACTGGTGAGTTTTCGCTAAAATCGGCTTACACTATTTGCCGCACTTCAGTCTCAACGCAATTGTCATCCAAGTTTATTTGGTTTAAACACCATTCACCATCAACGAAATTGCTGTTGTGGCGTATCTTCAACTCTGCACTACCTTTTGAGGACTATCTTGGCCATTATGTAGTGATACGTCCGACGCAGTGTCCCTTCTGTCGGCACGCTTCTGCCTCAGTCGCTCACGTCTTTATGCACTGTGATTGTATTTCACCAATCTGGGCTTTTTTCTCTTCGGAGCTACGGGTACTGCTGCCGACACAATCAACGCTTCGGCAATATTTACTCTCATGGTGGTTTCGCTCATCTGAATCTTCACTCTCTGGGGTATTAAAAATTATTGTTCCAGCTCTCACTGTTCTAAACATCTGGAAACACTATGCGCAACTTATATATGGGGATTCCACATCCTTCTCGACTACTAAGTTACGACATGCGATACATTTTGACATTAATATCTGGATTCACAAGGTTCAGGGGACCAAGCTTACTGCTGGTACAACTATTACTCTCTCCTGGATCCCGCGCATTCGGTCTCCTCGCCTAAAGGTTGTTCGGTGGAAATGTCCGCCCTCTGGTCGTTTTAAACTTAATGTGGATGATGCCGTGGGAGCGCGTTATGCTGCAGGTGGCGCATTATTACGCAATCATCATGGGGAGTGTGTGCGCGCCGTATCCTTCCGCCTGCCGTGCTGCACGCCATTATTGGCAGAAATCCAGGCGACATTATTTGGTCTCTTATATTTTCTTCCTTTATACCGCACTATTATTCTAGAATCTGACTGCGAGACTTTGGTATCGAGATTAAAATCCACACAGCCCATCTTTGGCAATTATCACCTGGGCCAATTGCATTCGCTACTTCAGGCTAATCACTTGTCAATCGCACATGTGTATCGTGAAGCAAATATGCCAGCTCATTACTTAGCTCAACACGCTATGCTTCACCCAAAGACAGCCTCCTTTGATAGTCAGCACTTGCCTTCGATGGTCCGTGCTGCTTTATTACTCGATCTCACCTCTGCAAGTTTGCGCATGGATTGATCATCAAGTCCTCCGAATGGATTGGCGCATATTCTTATCCTCTGCCTGTGCTCATATAAGTGCAGGCAGACCTGGTACGTTTTCTGTATTCCTTCATCTACTCATCATTGCCGTTCACATTACATATGCACACATTTTTCTTCCACTCATCTTGCTTTCACAATGTGAGGGACCGAGGACGATTCGAGGCTATGAAGGCCGAAAGTATACTAATGTCTTCCAATGGGATTGGCTCACACATGCTGTCACTGCCTGTACTCTTGTCAGTGCAGGCAGCTTTGGTGAGCTCATCATCTTGGTATTATATTTACAAAATATGACTTTGTTGTGTATATTTGATGCCTTTTTTGGTAATGCTGCTGCATGGGCGTTTTGGTGTCTTACGCATTCGATGGACGCTGATTGCTTGAATTTTCGTACGGATTGGCTCATCTTCTGCTTCCCTGCCTGTGCCTCTATGGGTACAGGCAGACCGGGTATGTTTTACACTCTTGAGGCTGGTGTCCTTTCATTACTTTGCCCAACTATGCCTCACGTATGTTGTGGTTTGTATGTTGCATGGACGACTCTGTTGCTGGTTTGTTTCCACGAGAATGTTGTATGTGCTGCCAAAGGAATTCGGACGTTGTTAGGGGGCCCTCTCACTCTTCTCCGCCGGCAATTTCTGCTGACATATATGTTATCATGTCGGGTGCTTGATCACGTACTGGGGATGCTACACACTCAGATGTCAAAAGTTGCCAGATCATTGTATTTCATTTGTTTCATACTGGATATCTATGATAGTCGTATAAATATGTACGCTTTTTCCTTCGCCAAGGTTTTATCCACAAGGGTGGTTTTACTTGGCAAGGTTTTAATGCGGCATATCGTATATGACTGGAGATATATTATCATTAGTTCTTTAATTCATAGATTTGCATACTCGGATGATTTGAACAACGGTTAGGTTTTCCTCCGCCATAAGTGAGGTTTTTCTCTAATAAAATCTTTTGTTAAAAATATATATATATATATATATATATATATAATTTGTCATGAAAACAATGAAAAAGCAAGATCCTTGAAGCCTTGATCACCTGAATATTTGATGTAGTATATCAAAATATACACAAGATATTCCGCATTGATGCCCTATCCAATGCACAAGTGCATGAACATGTCAGAACGATTTCTTAAATACGCACACATATGCATATATATGGAGAGATGTACACATGTATATATACACACAATAGATATATATGTATTTTTTTATGGAAGGACGGACGGCACCGTCTAGGATTTTATTTATATAATATACCCCTACTTGTGGCGAAAGAATACCGTGGTTACATAGATTGCCCTATGTCGACGGGAGACTCTCCCACAATAATGAAATCAGTATAGGAGTCTTAAATTAAAAGAATAGAAAAGAAGACATGAATACATCAATAAATGAATACATGAAGAAAATATTAAACTGACTATACAACTCCGGTCTATAAAGTAGCATGGTAATGTCGCATGTGCCATGAGCTCAGCATGAAGCAGTCCCGTGCAGCGCAAAAAACAAAAAGAGAGGTCAAAGTATAACAAATGCATAAGAATTTGTGTGGGTATGAATATAAGGAAAGTAAGTCACGTGCTCGCGTCACCTTGGTTAATAGCAGACCAAGGTAACCATCTAATTGAATACGCCAACCCAAATGGGATACTTAATCAGGCTGAATGTCCATTAAAGGTGTGACTCGGAAAGCAGGCATATAAAGTACATCAGTATATGAACAAGAAGAGAGTGATAAGTAAATGTAGGAGGCAGGAAAGTAGACGCATAACTAAGTTGCCCGTAGCCAAGAAGGCCACGGGGAACAACCTGCTAAAATCGCCAACCCAACTGGGAGACATATTGCCAATACTGCGATCAGGGTGGTTGTGCCACATGATGTGTATCAAGGCTAGCATGATGGAAAGTAGGCAATGTAGCATCAGCAATGAGCAGGCCTCGAATGTGAAGGCAAAGACGCTAGCGCTGTGTATCAAGTGAAGAGCTGAGTGGTTAGAGCAAGCTGCGCTAGCAAATGAGAAGGCATATTGGTCTCCCAAGGTGTATGTGCAATCGATAGTGGAAGGGATTGCAGCAAAGTACGCAATCGTAGCAAATCTAGAGCTAATGTGGAGGAGGCTGAGGCAATAACTGAGAGTAGCTCGACATAATCTACCTCAAGAATGATACAGCCATAACACGGGATATAGTATAAACCTGCAAGTAATGCAGCTTGAGATTCAACCCGCAGAGGCATATCCAAGCAGAGAGGGAAGGTGATCCTATGTATAAATGTACCGGCAGAGTCACACAGTGTAGCGCCACCACTTGGCATAGACAGACCAACTGCGGCATCTGTATTGAGCTTGAGTCGACCAACCGGAGGTGGTGACCATCAGAGAAGGCGTTGACAAAAAATCCGTAATGGAGGTGAGTGGCGAGCGGCTACAAGTTGCGGCACTGTGGTTGCAATTTTTTGTACCAGACAACGAGGATGCCCACGTATAAAAGTCTTGATGAATAGATCGAATAACCAAACAAGAAGACCAGTGAGCAGTGTTAAAAATAATGTAAGCACACATTTTCCATATATTCCACAGCAATACCCCAGGAAAAATGAGATGTTTTGCTCCCAAGAAAGTTGGTGGGGCCGAGCACTAAATAAGCATCAAATAAGACCGCCATGAACCACTAGTGAACGGATGAATATCTAACAAAGCTACGAAATATGACCATATCAGGCGTATCTCAGGACAGATGAATAGATAGTGTAGCAGCTATCTGTGAGACCAAAAGGACAACACGGTGGTAGAGTCTGCAGGAATCTGATGAGATTGTTCGGCAATGGAAAGGCACAATGATAGAGATGCCAAAGAAATAACTGAATAGCTGACCGTCATGAATGAGCATCATATAAAATCATGCGACGGGAGGGTAGGCCGAGATGGGCGAACCACAGCATATGCAGTTCGCAGATCAAATGCACCTGTGGGGGTAGGCCAAACCGGTATAGAGTATGGCATGGTGATAGCAGAGCATAGGGGATGAATGGCACAGATATGCTTCCAGACAGGAGAGTCATATAGACACTGGCGAAAATCATTATGAGCCCCATAACGAGCTCGCATGTAACGGCCCTATAAAGAGTAGCTGCAGTGATAGAGATGCCAAATCTTACAAGAATTGGCATCCTGGATGGCTGTCAAGTTACGGATGCCCAGGCCTCCTTCCTGTGTAGGAGGCTAAACTGCGCCTAAGAAACCCAATGATGTCACCCAGGATGCGAAAAGAATCTGGCAAAACGACCCTGATTGCCCTAATAACCCCCCGAGGAAGGCGAGCTCCAGCTGTGACGTGTAGGGGGCATGGAAGATAATACATACTTAATGAGGATAACCTTTCTTGCTGCTCCGAACAGCTTTTCTTGCCATTTGCTAAGTAGTTTATCAACTTGCAACAGAAGATCCATACAACGCGATGTATGCATGATGCCTTTGTGTAAATATGAGCCCAAGTACTTTAATGGTAAAGTAGACTGACGCATGTCCAAGCATGCTAATAATGTCCGCTGCCGTACACTCGTAACGCCAGACGAGAAAACAACACTACTCTTACGATAGTTAATGGCCTGTCCAGAGGTCTACTCATATATGGTGAGAAAATGTTTGATACGCTGCAAATTGCGACTATCTTCCTCGACAAAAAGTAATAGATCATCCACATATGATAAGTGTGAAATGCATAGTGGAAGTCGACCGAGTGGAAAAGGCCGGATATAGCCACAACTTATATGATAAGGAAGAGCCTGAGTAAAAACCTCCTCCACCACAATAAAAAGAAATGGTAAAAGGGGATCACCTTCTTTCATCCCATGAGTCAGCTAAAACAATCCACTTGGTAAACCATTGATTAAAAACAAAAAATAAGGGTTGCTTAAATGGTCGAGCACTAATTTGATGAAAAATTCAGAGAATCCAAAACAAGATAATACTAAGTGGAAAAAATGCCAACTCACCTGATCAAATGCTTTTGAAAGGTCAAGTTTAATAACACAATTTGATGAGTGAGGGGAGTGGTCAAGCCAGTGAATCATCTCATTAGCAAGAAACACATGTTTAGCACTGCCCTTACCTTATTGGAATCCTGCTTGTTCCGATGAAATAATCATAAGAAGGATTGTGCTCAATCAATTAGCAAGTATGCGAGTCTGTATCTTGCTCAAAAAAGTACACAAAGCTATCAATATGTAATCAGCAAAGGATGTTTGAGATGAGCCTTTCGGAAGAAGGACAATCAAGGTATGTGCCGCTGGCTTCGGGATAGGGAAGCCAAGGAAAGATTCATGCACAGCCTTGTAGAAATCGAAGCGGATAATCTCCCAACATGTTCAATAAAAACACCCATTATAACCGTCTGGCCCCACGGGCGCTTTGAGGTTCTAGCACCCAAACCGCACATCGGACCTCCTCCTCTTTAGGTATAGTGGTGAGGTAATCATTATCCACAGCGGTAAGAAGGTCGGGAATCGCATTAAGCAAATCCGAATTATCATGTGTGGGGTGAGCCGTAAACATACCCGTATAAAAATGAACTACAGCCTGCTGAATATCATGCTGAGCCTCACACATTGTGCCATCATCCGGTTGAATTTGATGGATATACTGGCGACGATGGCGGTCCCGAACAACCGCATGACAATAAGATGTATTTGTCTCACCTTCCTTGAACCATTTAACTCGGGCCTTCTGCTGTCAGTAAGCAGATTCTTTAGCACAGGCTAAGTGGAAATCAGCCTGTGCAGCATTATATGCTAGGAGGGTATCATCAGATGGAGTACTGTTGTAGGCCGACTCTGCATGCTGTATAACGTGTTCTGTGTATTCAAGTTTTCGAAAAATGTTACCAAACACATTCTTATTCCAAAATGAGAGGTCTCGCTTCAACATGCGTAATTTTGTATAGATACCCCACATGCCCCCAGTGGTTAGGCAGGATTCCCCTTTGTGAAGAAAAAAGAAAGAAACTGAGAGTGGTAAGTCCATACCGATAGAAATCAAAACTATAAGGAAGTAACAGTCGCACATCTGAGACACTGAAGCAATAATGGGCAGTGATCAGATGTGACCCGGCTTATGTGAGTGAGCTTAATATGAGGGAAAAGATCGTAAAAGGGAGCATTGTAGAACACCCAATCTAATCCGCACCATACACAACCTAAATCACAGCCACCACTCCAAGTAAAGCGTGTGCCCACATGTGGAAGAACATGCCATGCCAAGTCATCAACAGTGGCATTACAATTAATAAGGAGGATAATGCTAGGTGAGAAACCCCCTTATGATCCTCAAGCAACAAAAAGGTATTGAAATCCCTAGATATTAACCATAGAGCTTGCATGGAGCCTCCGAATGCTTTAAGATCCGCCCATAGTATGCGATGGTCCACAATGGTATGACGGACATATACATAAGAATTCCAAAAGCTAAGATTAGACATACAAATGCACAGCCGAAGATGAGATACTTGTGCACCCATCCGAACTTCCTGTAAAGCTAAAATATCGCTACGCCAAAAGCACCACATACGATCATCACATAAGGATAAACAAGAGGAAAACCCAAGCTGAATTTTAGCATGCTGTAAACGATCCACAGGCTGCTGAGGCTCTATGACAACTAGAAATACGGTAGAATGCTGATGCAATAATAAACATAAATGAGATAAAGAGTTACACAGACCTCGAACGTTCCAAATTAAGAGCTGCATTAAGAAGGTTGAGGGGACAAGTGTGAAGCACGAGCTGAACTACGTGTAACCACTTGCCGCAGAAGCCGAGATACCTTGAAGGCTGGTCGATGATGCCTTTATTTAATATGCATAATGAAGCCTTAATCATCTTTCATAGTAGACGGTTAAAGAAGCTGGTGAAGTAATATCTCATCTGGTAGAGGCTGGAAGAAATGTGACATACGGCGTAAGATGTCCTCAGACACCGCCTAGTAGGTGCTGTGAAGTTCAGAAACAGCTGGGGGTCCCTCCATGTATGCATAGGGAGGTGGGCCTCAGTATCTGAATGGTCGTGTGACAAGTCCACTGGCGGACTATGTGACTGTTGCAAATCATCGATGACTCGTCCCAGTAGATCTAAATATTGAGAATATGTGGGTGGGGGAAGCTCAACTGATGATGCTGGTGCATGGGATGGCATCAGTTGATCAATCGAAGCAAGAACGGGTGGAACTGACGAAGGATGTCTACCCTGTGGCATCGGAATACTATGTGTCTCGGAAGAAAGCATGTTATTCTGTAGCTTAGCAGGCTGAGCAGCTGATGTCTTTTCCTTCCAAATCTTTTGAGTTGGCGTAGCAGGCAGATCAACAACGATGGTGGAAGGGCAATTGCGTGGCTTATGACCCAATATAAAAGTAGTACAAAACGGCGGAACATCTTCATATATCACTGGTTGGAAGAATTCATGAGTACGACTCTAAATATGCAATTTAGCAGGCAATTCTTTTAAGACATCTACCTCAATAAACAAAACTCCTTATGAAATTTTGATTTATCGCATGCCAAAAATTGATTATTTTTGTGTGTTTGGTTGTAAATGTTTTGCTTTGAATCCAACAGATAATCTAGATAAATTTTAGTCTAAATCCATTGAATGCATTTTTGTTGGATATTCTGTGAATTCTAAGGCATATAGAGAATATGATCCTATTACTAGACAAATTTTAGAATCTATTCATGTTAAATTTAATGAATTCGATGAATATGAAATAAATAAAGAATATGACAATGATTTTAAACTAAAGCCTATGTTAGATGATATAGAAGAAACTATCATACACGATGAACACGACACACTAGAAATGCATGATCACTTAGAAATGCATGAAAACTTAGAAAATAATCAACCAGGATGGAATAAGGATTATCCACACGGCCTTATGATAGGCGACATAACACAAGGTGTACGACCACGTAGAAGAATAAATCAGGATGAAATAAATCAATTCCATGCTATGATATCTGAAATTGAACCCCAAGAATGTATTTGATGCTTTGAATAATTCTTCTTGGATTGACGCTATGAATGATGAATTAAATCAATTTTCAAGAAATGATGTATGGGATTTAGTGCCACGACCACAAGAAAAAACCATAATAGGCACAAAGTGGGTCTTTAGAAACAAAATGAATGAAGATGGAAGTAGTTAGAAACAATGCAAGGCTTGTAGCACAAGGCTATAATCAAGAAGAGGGAATAGATTATGCAGAAACATTTGCACCCATAGCACGCTTAGAAGCCATACGATTATTACTTTCTATTGCTTGCATGAATGATTTTAAACTTTATCAAATGGACGTAAAAAGTGCATTCTAAACGGTTTTATACAAGAAGTATATGCAAAATAACCACCCGGTTTTGAGGATTTAAAATATCCTAATCGTGTGTATAAATTAAAGAAGACACTATATTGTTTAAAACAAGCACCTAGAGCTTCGCGTGATCGTTTTGCTACCTTTCTTTTAGATAATGGATTTAAAAGAGGAACCATAGATAGTACTTTATTCTTGAAACAAGAAAAATCCAATTTAATTATTATTCAAATTTATGTTGATGATATTGTCTTTGTATCTACATTTCATAAGCTAGTTGAAGAATTTGACACATGCATGAAATCCGAATTTGAAATGTCTATGGTTGGTGAGTTAAATTATTTTCTTAGCTTGCAAATTAAACAAACTAGTAAAGTCATCCATATATGTCAAGTCAAAAATGTAAATGACATGATTAAAAAGTTTAACTTTGAAAACTTGAAACCATCTCCCACCCCTATGAGTGTAACCACTAAACTCGATAAAGATGAAAATGGAAAAGACTTTTATAATGGTTTGTATAGGTCTATGATTGGTTCTCTGTATTATCTTACTGCATGTAGACATGATATCATGTGTAGTGTTTGTATGTTATGCTCGTTTTCAAAGCAACCCATAAGTTTCACACTATAATGCTGTAAAAATGATATTTCGATACATTAAGCATACTCTCACCATAGGAATTTGGTATGATAAAAATTGTGAATTTGACTTGCATGCTTATACTGATGCGGATTATGGCGAGTGTAAAATAGATAGAAAAAGCACAAGTGGTACATGTCAATTCATTAGAAATTCATAAACATCTCAGTTTTCGAAAAAGCAAGCAAGTGTAGCATTATCTACCACTAAAGCAGAATACATGGCACTTAGTCTTTGTTGCACACAACTTTTATGGCTAAAAAAGAAACTATCTTATTTTGGAATAACTGTAAATCACATCCCTATATATTGTGATAGTACGAGTGCTATCAATTTGTCTAAGAACCCCGTATTACACTCTAAGGCAAAACACATAGAGGCACGATATCACTTTCTTCATGATCATGTAAACAGTGGTAATATCGTTATAGAACATGTCAGTACTGAAGCACAAGTGCCAACATATTCACTAAAACACTTAATCAAGCCACGTATGAAAATTTACGCTCAAAATTAGGCATGATTTCGGTTAATTTGCTATAGATTGCTATTTATTTCCAATCTTACATGTACTTTTGATGCCATTTATAAAATAAAGGGGGAGAGAAAACATGGTTTGCGGAGGAGAGAAGCATGATTTAAGGGCGAGCACACGACGATATGAAATTAAAAAAATTCAAAGTTCATAATTGGAAGGGGAGCGATCACATTTAAATCATGAAATTTAAATGTTACGTACTTACAAAATGCATGAATAAATTGTTACTTGACACGTTTATATGATAAACATGCTTTACATGCTTTACATGCTTATATATTTTGTTGTCGTACTAACAAGCCATGAAGTGTTAAAGCTTACATCATATGGCAAACATTTGTTGTCTTTGTACTATTTTCAGGTGCCCATAATTAATGAGCTAAAGTAGTTCATAAAGTGAAGTACTTAAGTTAATGAACTAACTAGTTCATTTAATGAGGACATATTTGGAGAGAGCTATATGGGAACAAATTGGAAATGGAAGGTCTCCACATCTTCTTTAATTCACACCCAATAAATATATATTTTTTTTATATGAAGCCGATTTTATTAAGAAAAGCCTCCTTTGTGGCAGAGAAAGCCATATTGCATGAAATGTCATCATACGAAAAAAGTGAATGTAAAGAAGTAATGATTGTCAACCTCCAATCATATATGATATGCCGCATTAAAACCTTACGAAGTAAAACCACACTTGTAGATAAACCTTGTCGAAGGAAAAAGCGTACATATTTATATAATTGGAGCATCGAACAAATACAAAACATAATACCAAATGACCTAAATAGCGGAAAAGAACTTTATGATCAAAGATATGCGCCATAGTTGCAAAGAGTGAGTGATGCCTCTGGGCTTCTCGGAAAATAATTGATGAAGAGTGTGTATATATATATATAGATGTATATATATATATAGATGTATATATATATATATATATATATCTATATTTTTTAAAAGGCACTATATACTTATATTCTGACGTACCACCGATACATCACATATATCATAAACGTACGTCGACATCACACCACTATATACATCTCATATTTATGAATATATTCAGGTATTATATCATATGTTATAAGTCATGGTGACGTCAAAATTACAACGACATGTTACAAGGTCATAAACCAAAAATTGTCGTATCGGGTGACTACTGAAACTTCACCGACATGTCACGCACTTTCCATATAAAGATGGCCAGCCTATATGCATCAAAAATACTTCAAAATTGTGTGGCTCATATGTTACACTCAGCCACAAATTCATACCATGTTGGCACACACAAATCACCCACAATTTAGTCTAGATTTGTGGAGAATTCAAACTCAATTTTATTTTTACGCATGGGACTTTTTCATCAGCCACTATAGCTGAACATAAACTTCATTTTATGTATAATGTGTGACACAACATATATTACATGTGTAAGGATTTTGAAATTAATCGGAGAAAAATCGTGTATTCTATGAAAGTCAAAAATTCGGTTTTCTACGAACATACACACATGGAACGTTTTTGGCATAGAAGTAACATGTATCTAGAAACTTTTTACACATTCATGACATGTTAAAGTGTTCTAGAAAATTCAAAATATGGCTGATTATTATTTACCATATATGTGTAAATATTGTGCATTATTTGACAAAGCTTACCAAAAACAAATTTTAGCACATGTGCAGTCTCCTCACACGCCTATTACATCCATGTTGGAACCAAGGTAGAGCTTATTTGGCACTTCAATTGGTGGAGGATATGCCACACAAGATTGATGACATTGAAGAGGGTACCACATAAGGAAAGAATTCAACAGAGACACATGCTAAAAATTTCAGCACATGTTTACTATGTTGGCCGATATTTTCCCCTCTTCAATTGTCTTCCAAAATTGAAGGAGATTAATGTGTGATTGTATGATAGTTATTTGACTATATTTTGAGCACATGTTTTCAGATTTTTTTTGTAGAATTTACAGCTCATTGAAAGGGTGCCAAGGTGGACTAATGATGGCAAACTAACAAGTAACAACTAGGCAAGGACATGTCATCCTTCCAATCATATTGCACCACGTAAGAAAGATTGTGTCGTCTTTTACACAAAGAAATCTTTCAAGGACATCAAAGACAATTGTCAAGAAGGAAGAGGAATCCTAGGGGGGCGGCCAAAGAGTGATAAAAAGGCAAGATAATGCAAAACAAGGCCAAGCAACAATTCATATTCTTACAAGTACAAAAAGCAAGATTACTCTCTTCTTCTTCCTTTCTTTCTCTTCTTCTTAGTCTCAAGAAAATCATTCATATATTCCACATATTATATAGGCTTTGATTATACCAACTATACACAAACCTTCATTCAATCGGTGGTGGTATCTGTGATTGGTTTGTTTGGTTGTTTTGATTGTAAAATGATGGAGTTAGTGTTTAACTCCAGTCACCTTGTCATAAGGTGTTTTGTGTTTTTTGATAACCGAGAAAGTTGTCCTCGAAGACCGGAGTAGATTTTTTTAACCGAACTAGTATAAAATTCTTGGTGTTCATACTTTTAAGCACTTTACATTCAGTTTCTAGTTTTCTGCATCGATTTTATTGCAACAGTAAAAATAGTAAACAATTTTCAAAAATCATACAATTTTACAGAAACATAGCCACACGTCCTACTTTTCATTTGGCACAAGTTTCACATCATTTGGATAAGTATAAGTTAATCAAACGTTAATAGTTCTGAGGCTAGTCCAATCTGATTCTCAGATTTGCAAAGGTTGAGAACATCAACGTGGTTGACATACTTTCCAAGAGAATTTTCAAAAACTATTTCAACCCATTATAAACACATTTTGAGGGTCAACCCATGAAATTTTCATATCTTTTAGAGTTTCCATTTATTAGGAATAAATTTTTCAATTCGGAGCACAGTTTCTGGCAGATTTGCGCAATCTGACCAAAAACGTATTTTCAAAAGGTTAGGCTTGGAGTTTTAATTTGAACTTTTCGTGAGTCACTCGTAACATCTGAGAGTACATACTCACCAAATTTCATAATTTTTGGAGATCTAGAACTAGGTCATTTAAATAATTCAAATTAGCATCTGAAAACAGAAACTGTTTACAGAATTGAGTAATTTGATTAAAAAACTTTTAACAACAAAATTTTCCGTACTCACTATTCAATCCCCCTATATATCCCATTCCCCTGGACCTTAGCGGACTCCACATCTCTATATTTCGGCCTTTAAGTAGCTTCATTTTGTTATTGTTTTAATAGTATTCCCCCGCCATAAGTGAGGGCAATTTAATGAAAAGTAGGAGTCCCTACACTCCGTTCATAAAAATAAAAAATATAGACACAGACACACCATAGCCTCACCTGGGCTTGTACATTCTTAATGTGTGCATGATAACCTTAAGAATGCAGCATTTTTAAAGACTTGGTAATCTAAAAATTCTACGTAATAAAATGAATATTTCATATGGTATTCGGCTTGGATGCTGTTTCCGTTACACAAGTGCATGGATGTGCCAGAGCAATTTTGTAATGTATCCAAAATATACTTGTTCTTCCATTGGAAATAATCACAAGATGTGACACTCTATGCAAAATAATTTAGGCTTATTCTTCCTAATCAAGCTGAAGTGCTTTTCAAATTGAAAATGGACAATGTGCATATATTGCCCCTAGTTATTTTTCTGAGATCCCTTTTACTGGTGCCGTCTTCCAAATTTTATATTTCTTTTTGTACGGAAAATGATCTATCAACCGAATATACGTTCATTATTTTTTTTTCAAAAAACCTTGTAATTTAGGGAATAACCAAATATTAGTGAATTGGCTTTGTTTCAAGTTAGTCTAATTAAATTTAATGGAAGGCATAAAAAAGACTAAAATGCGCGTTAAGAAGTTTCATGGGTAAAATTATACTCTGTGTGCACCCATTTATATTCGGCTAACCGATTTCAAGTTTGAAGCCAATTTAGACCCGCCGATACCAGTATGCATAAACATATTAAATGTCAATTGAATCAAGACTTTCATCATTGACGGAAGGAAAAACATTAATCCGTGTTGGCATTTAGTACTTGAGGCATACTTATATATTACAACACCATCTTCTTCATTTTCAATGTGAGATATTTTTAATCTTAACATCTCACTCTCCTTGATGGATTGGCGAATGCGCTAGGCCACACAAAGGGATCATGATCCTACTAATGTCTCGGATTTGACCGTTTTATCTTGGCAACGCTAATATACTCTGATACCATAGTTGTAATGACACAACTGTACGTAGCAAATTCCATCTATGACGCGTGTTTGGATCCGATAACATGACTATAGACAATCGTTATCGAATGCATCTCAATTAAGTCAGGTTTCTTACCTTCTATCCTTTTTTGTATTTAATATTTGACCCTACTTATATATTATGTGATAATATTTCCTCTTTCAATTGATTGATTTTGAGTTTTTATAGTGTGATTTAGCAGCTTTTCAAATTATGAGACCCCCCATTGAAATGAATCCACTTTTTCCTGAGAATAACCTAGTGTAGATTTTACTACTTACCAACCGACAACAAATTGTTATTAACTACTTATTGTCACTCAAATTTTAATATTCGTTAATTTACTTTATCCGGCGTTCCATCAGTCTAAAATGACATCGGTTTTTTTAGAAGTCAGAGAATTCTTGGTGTCTTTGTTGCATTCATCTGTAAGATTCTTTGTGCCTAGAGCACATATAGAGTCGAATAATATATATCATTATCGTCTCATTTTTTATTTCTTTTTTTTGCTGGCTATTGGACAAAATCTCAAGCCTTGTTTTATTTAGCGAACTTTCAAGTCAAAGATTCGTGTGGGGAAAATTAAACCACTACTAGAAAATGACTTGCATTATGGATGAAAACAAAATGTCGTTGTTAAGTCCTGATTTATTTTTGACAAATCAGCGACAAATTCTTAAAAAAATTTACACCAACAGTATCCAATCCTTATTGAAGTTAATAACAACTATAAAAGTAAATATGTTTCGAAAAGACTAATTTTCTGGTGAAGGTAGAGTACACATGCAGACCCGGTAGGGTAGATCGTAAACTACGATTAGTTTGATTAAAATTGTAAATAAAGAGAACTGGCTGCCCGGACATATATGACTTGTCATTTTAGAATGTTACTATAAAATGTAACATGTTTTCGTGGGATCAAACAAGATCAAGACCAAGATCATATACACATAACAGAGGTTATACATCAATGGCTCGTTCAATGTTTTTGTCGTGGCAGTGTTGGGCCTTTGTTGTTGATTCTCCTACTGGAACCTTCGTTCGTAAATCGTCTGATATTGAAGTCTCCAGATATATTTTCATGAGTATTTTGTTCTTTTAAAAATTAATAGTCTAGCTCTTGGCCACTTCATCGTGTGTTAAAGATGTTGGGTGAATCCACAAGTAGTGTGGCGGCTAACTTGAGTTGTGTAGTGTTCTTGATGATTCGACGTGTTAGCTGCCAATTCAATGAAATTGCACGAGGTTTGTACCGTGGGGCAGTGAGCATTGGCTGGTTGAAGAACCTGCCATTGGAGATGAGCTTATAGGAAGAAGAGGAAGACGGTTGCCTTGGTGGGAGTATGTTTAAACGGGTGAAATGACGTTGTTGCCCTTACTGATGCTATTGTATAGTTAGTTAGTTGAAGGGTATAAGAGTAATTTTGCTGTTTCTGTTTCTTCTTCCTTCGCAGACTAGCCTATATATACTTGGCAGCTGCGCGTTTGTATGTGAGTTGATTTTCCAGAAAATTCCAAAAGCTTTCTTCGTGTCTCCCCGTGCTATTCTCTCATGAATTCGCTTCTTAGTTCTTTATTTTGTGTTCGCACGATTTGATTCGTTGCTTAACAGTTGAATTGCTTGTTGTTCGTTAGAAATTTCACATGGTATCAGAGCGATACTCATGAATTTTGGAACCTTCATGATGTCAAACAATGGTGCAAATAGTCCTGCTTCCGCGTCTTCACCTAATTTTGTCAGTGATCCTATGGATGATCCTTATTTCATTCATCCTAGTGACAATCCTTCTATAGCATTGGTGCAACCGTTGCTTGATGGAAATAATTTTCACAGTTGGAGTAGGTCTGTGCGTAGAGCACTTGAATCGAAGAATAAGCTTGGATTCGTGGATGGAACAATTAAGAAGCCTGCGGATGGAGATCGAAGAAGCAATGCTTGGTTGAAAGCTAATAACATGGTTGCATCGTGGTTAGTAAATTCCTTGACTCATAATATTGGCCAAAGTGTCGTTTGGTTAGATTCTGCTGCTGATATATGGAATGATCTGAAATTTAGATATGGAAATGCGGATTCATTTAGATTATCTGATCTACAAGAGGAATTTTATTCAATTAAACAGGAACGAAACACCGTGACTGAATACTATACTAGACTCAAAAGTGTTTGGGAAGAGCTACTTGTACTAAGATCAATTCCTGTCTGTACATGCCGTAAGTGTAATTGCAATCTCACTGTTGAAATTAATAAGTTTGTAGAGAATGATTGCGTGATTAAGTTTTTAAAAGGACTGAGTGATGAATACGAAGCAGTCAAGTCACAGGTGTTGCTGTGTAGTCCCTTGCCGGATTTGAAAACTGCTTTTGCTATGGCTGTGAAGCTAGAAAGGAAATTGAACTATTCTGCTAACCAGCCTCAGTTTAATAACAATCCGTCTGTGATCATGAACGTTGGGAATGTGCCTAGAGGCTATTCGTATCAGCAGAATTCAAGTGAGTCTGGTGTATCTTGGCAAAGGCCAGCTGGTAAACCTAACAAGAGAGGTATGGGGAAATCGTATCCAAACAGTTCTAGATCTGCAGTGTGTACATTTTGCAATATGAGGGGACACACAATAGATAAATGTTATAGAAAACATGGATTTCCTCCTGGATATAAACCTAAAGGTCAGGTTAATATGATGACGGCTGAAGGAAGTACAGTGCAATCTGGTGATGTGTTGGTGCAGGGAGGATCAGACAAGGCTCAGTGCTTTGAAGGAACTGATCTGAGGACAATGCCGTCATTAACCCAGGACCAGTATAACCAGCTGATTAATCTGCTACAGGAACGGCAGGAAAGTACCAGCCAGAAGAATGTTGCAAGTGGCTCAGGTACACTTCATACTGTCTTGACAGCACAGCAAACTACAGTCAATGGTAAGGACTCAGGTAATGTATTACATGAGAACTCTAACATATGGATCTTGGATTCTGGAGCTAGTGATCATGTTTGTTCGTCTGTCAATTTGTTTGAAACGTATAAACCTGTCACCTTCTTTGTCTGTTGTGTTGCCTAATAAGTCCCTTGCCACGGTCACTCATGTTGGGACAGTGAGGGTAAACCAGAATCTTATCCTTACAAGTGTATTCCATGTGCCTTCCTTTGCGTTTAACCTTGTCTCTCTCAGCAAGCTTACCCAGTCTAATCAGTTTCAGGCAATTTTTAAGTCCAACTTTTGTTTGATTCAGGACCTCAGAACCAAGAAGATGATTGGTTCAGCTGAGGTAGATCAAGGATTATATTATCTACACGGTAATACTCACACTGAAACTAGTTCCGTCTCCTCTGTTCTGTCCTCACCTTTCGTACATGCTGTTGCTTCTTCAGATGCAATGTTGTGGCACCGTAGATTGGGTCATATGTCCTTGCCAAGAGTTAAAGAAATCCAGAAACTTGATTCTTCTGTCCAGGCCTCTGATTCTCATTTGGATTGTAGTGTCTGTCCTTTAGCCAAACAAAAGAGAACTCCATTCCCAGTTTCGTATTCTGTTGCTTCTGTTCCTTTTGCACTTGTGCATATGGATATTTGGGGGCCTTATAAATACCCCACAATGTATAATCAGCGTTATTTCCTTACTGTGATTGATGATTTTAGCAGATACTGTTGGATTTACTTAATGAAATCTAAGTCTGATGTCAAAAACATCATTGAAAGTTTTGTAGCTTTGCTTCTGTTCAGTTTGGTAGCAAAGTTAAAGTGATTCGAACGGACAATGGTCCAGAATTCTTCATGAATAAATTCTTTGCTGTTCAGGGTATTGTTCATCAAACTAGCTGTGTGAATACCCCACAGCAGAATGGTATCGTAGAAAGAAAGCATCAGCATATTTTGACTGTAGCCAGATCACTGAAATTTCAATCCTCTCTTCCTTCGGAGTACTGGGGTTTCTGCGTCCAACATTCAGTTTTTCTCATTAATATCACTCCAACTCCTATCTTGAATCATAAAACTCCCTATGAGATTTTGTATAATAAGTCTCCTTCTTATAGCCACCTCAAGGTGTTTGGTTGTCTAGCATTCGGAGCCAATACGCAAAGTCACAAAGGCAAATTTGACGCAAGAGCCAGACGTAGTGTGTTCTTGGGATTATCTTATACTACCAAAGGTTACATCCTGCAGGATTTGAACACTAAAGATGTTTATGTTTCAAGGGATGTGTTGTTTCATGAAACCAAATTTCCCTTTGGCACAGAAGCATCCTCTTCATCCACCTTTTCTGATAGTTCAGTTGATCATGCTTCTAGTCTCAGTTCTGATCCCCCTTGTTTCCAGCCTTTCCATTCTCAGCCTACCAATCTCATTGTTGATGCTCCTGTCTTATCTCCTATTCAGCCTTCTGTCCCTTCATTACCTGATAATGACCTTACACAATCAGCTGATACTCCTCAATCTAGCTCACAGTCACCTCCTTCTTCATCATCCCCTGAGGGTCTGTACACTCCCACGGTTGCACATCCTGGTCCGTTGCTGGATGGTCAACTGGTTGTTGATTTGCCTCCAGTTTCTAATTCTCCTACTAGGCCTGTCAGAGTCAAAAATCCACCCAAATATCTTCAAGATTATCATTGTAATTCCTTGTCTCTTCCTTCTGATCAACTGGTCCATACATCTCCTCATTCTTTGCATAAGGTGTTTGGCTATGATTTGCTAGCTCCACAATACAGATCATATGTTTTGAGTTTAAATGCACATACAGAGCCTAGCACTTATTCAGAGGCTGCTAGGTTGCCTGTCTGGCAGGCAGCTATGAATGCTGAATTGTCTGCGTTGGAAGCTAACAGGACTTGGACTCTGGTGCCTTTACCTCCAGGCAAGAAAGCAATAGGATGCAGATGGGTTTATAAGGTTAAACTCAAGGCTGATGGAAGTGTGGAGAGGTATAAGGCTAGGTTGGTGGCAAAGGGGTACACCCAGCAGTATGGCATTGATTACCAGGACACGTTCTCTCCTGTTGCTAAGATGACCACTGTCAGAGTCATATTGGCCTTGGCTGCAAGGTTTCAATGGCATATACATCAATTGGATGTGAACAATGCTTTTTTGCATGGTGATCTACATGAGGACATCTACATGTCTCTACCTCCTGGTGTGGCTGTGAAGGGGTCCAATATGGTGTGTAAGCTGCACAAGTCCTTGTATGGCTTAAAGCAAGCCAGCAGAGAGTGGAATGCCACTCTTACTAAGTTCCTGTTGGCCATGGGGTTTAAGCAGTCCAAGTGTGATTACACGCTGTTCCTTAGACATGATGGTGCTGAGTTTATGGCTTTGTTGGTCTATGTGGATGACATCATAGTGGCCTCCAGTGATGAGCATTCCATTGCTGAGGTTAAACACGCTTTACATCGTGCTTTTAAGATCAAGGACTTGGGTCAGTTGCGTTTCTTTCTTGGCATAGAGGTAGCTCAGGCTACAGGGGGGGTACACATTAATCAAAGACGGTACACTTTGGATCTTTTGGAGCAGACTGGTTTTTTGAATGCTAAGCCTGCTAAGACCCCCATGGAAAGTCATGTTAGCCTGACTCATTTAGACTCTCCTGCATTAGAGGATGTCACACAGTATAGGAGGTTAATTGGGAAACTTATATATTTAACCATCACTAGGCCTGACATTGCCTTTGCAGTTCAGCAGTTAATGTCAGTTTTTAGATTGTCCTACTGAGAATCATTTGAGAGCTGCACACAGGCTTCTCAGATACATTAAGGGCACTGTAGGCCAAGGCATACTGTTTCCAAGGAAAGGAGTGTTAAAGCTACGGGCATTTGTAGACGCTGACTGGGGTGGTTGTCATGAAACTAGGAGGTCTGTTACGGGGTACTGTGTATTTTTTGGAGATTCCTTGATTTCATGGAAGGCAAAGAAGCAGTCTACGGTTTCTAGATCGTCTGCTGAGGCAGAATACAGAGCCATGGCTATGGTGACATGTGAGGTTCAATGGCTTCTGTATTTGTTAGAAGACTTGGGATTGAGAGATCAGAAACCAGTGGAGATGTTTTGTGATTGTAGGAGTGCCATGTATATTGCAGAAAATCCGGTATTTCATGAAAGAACTAAACACATAGAGATTGATTGTCATGTGGTTAGAGATAAGGTGCAAGAGGGGGTGATCAAATTGATGCCAATACGGACGGAGCTGCAATTGGCTGACATCTTCACCAAGGCTTTGGATTCAAAGCGATTGTTACAGCATGTTGGGTCACTTGGGATTCACAATCTTTATGGCAAGCTAAGCTTGAGGGGGGATGTTAAAGATGTTGGGTGAATCCACAAGTAGTGTGGCGGCTAACTTGAGTTGTGTAGTGTTCTTGATGATTCGAAGTGTTAGCTGCCAATTCAATGAAATTGCACGAGGTTTGTACCGTGGGGCAGTGAGCATTGGCTGGTTGAAGAACCTGCCATTGGAGATGAGCTTATAGGAAGAAGAGGAAGACGGTTGCCTTGGTGGGAGTATGTTTAAACGGGTGAAATGACGTTGTTGCCCTTACTGATGCTATTGTATAGTTAGTTAGTTGAAGGGTATAAGAGTAATTTTGCTGTTTCTGTTTCTTCTTCCTTCGCAGACTAGCCTATATATACTTGGCAGCTGCGCGTTTGTATGTGAGTTGATTTTCCAGAAAATTCCAAAAGCTTTCTTCGTGTCTCCCCGTGCTATTCTCTCATGAATTCGCTTCTTAGTTCTTTATTTTGTGTTCGCACGATTTGATTCGTTGCTTAACAGTTGAATTGCTTGTTGTTCGTTAGAAATTTCACATGGTATCAGAGCGATACTCATGAATTTTGGAACCTTCATGATGTCAAACAATGGTGCAAATAGTCCTGCTTCCGCGTCTTCACCTAATTTTGTCAGTGATCCTATGGATGATCCTTATTTCATTCATCCTAGTGACAATCCTTCTATAGCATTGGTGCAACCGTTGCTTGATGGAAATAATTTTCACAGTTGGAGTAGGTCTGTGCGTAGAGCACTTGAATCGAAGAATAAGCTTGGATTCGTGGATGGAACAATTAAGAAGCCTGCGGATGGAGATCGAAGAAGCAATGCTTGGTTGAAAGCTAATAACATGGTTGCATCGTGGTTAGTAAATTCCTTGACTCATAATATTGGCCAAAGTGTCGTTTGGTTAGATTCTGCTGCTGATATATGGAATGATCTGAAATTTAGATATGGAAATGCGGATTCATTTAGATTATCTGATCTACAAGAGGAATTTTATTCAATTAAACAGGAACGAAACACCGTGACTGAATACTATACTAGACTCAAAAGTGTTTGGGAAGAGCTACTTGTACTAAGATCAATTCCTGTCTGTACATGCCGTAAGTGTAATTGCAATCTCACTGTTGAAATTAATAAGTTTGTAGAGAATGATTGCGTGATTAAATTTCTAAAAGGACTGAGTGATGAATACGAAGCAGTCAAGTCACAGGTGTTGCTGTGTAGTCCCTTGCCGGATTTGAAAACTGCTTTTGCTATGGCTGTGAAGCTAGAGAGGAAATTGAACTATTCTGCTAACCAGCCTCAGTTTAATAACAATCCGTCTGTGATCATGAACGTTGGGAATGTGCCTAGAGGCTATTCGTATCAGCAGAATTCAAGTGAGTCTGGTGTATCTTGGCAAAGGCCAGCTGGTAAACCTAACAAGAGAGGTATGGGGAAATCGTATCCAAACAGTTCTAGATCTGCAGTGTGTACATTTTGCAATATGAGGGGACACACAATAGATAAATGTTATAGAAAACATGGATTTCCTCCTGGATACAAACCTAAAGGTCAGGTTAATATGATGACGGCTGAAGGAAGTACAGTGCAATCTGGTGATGTGTTGGTGCAGGGAGGATCAGACAAGGCTCAGTGCTTTGAAGGAACTGATCTGAGGACAATGCCGTCATTAACCCAGGACCAGTATAACCAGCTGATTAATCTGCTGCAGGAACGGCAGGAAAGTACCAGCCAGAAGAATGTTGCAAGTGGCTCAGGTACACTTCATACTGTCTTGACAGCACAGCAAACTACAGTCAATGGTAAGGACTCAGGTAATGTATTACATGAGAACTCTAACATATGGATCTTGGATTCTGGAGCTAGTGATCATGTTTGTTCGTCTGTCAATTTGTTTGAAACGTATAAACCTGTCACCTCTTTGTCTGTTGTGTTGCCTAATAAGTCCCTTGCCACGGTCACTCATGTTGGGACAGTGAGGGTAAACCAGAATCTTATCCTTACAAGTGTATTCCATGTGCCTTCCTTTGCGTTTAACCTTGTCTCTCTCAGCAAGCTTACCCAGTCTAATCAGTTTCAGGCAATTTTTAAATCCAACTTTTGTTTGATTCAGGACCTCAGAACCAAGAAGATGATTGGTTCAGCTGAGGTAGATCAAGGATTATATTATCTACACGGTAATACTCACACTGAAACTAGTTCCGTCTCCTCTGTTCTGTCCTCACCTTTCGTACATGCTGTTGCTTCTTCAGATGCAATGTTGTGGCACCGTAGATTGGGTCATATGTCCTTGCCAAGAGTTAAAGAAATCCAGAAACTTGATTCTTCTGTCCAGGCCTCTGATTCTCATTTGGATTGTAGTGTCTGTCCTTTAGCCAAACAAAAGAGAACTCCATTCCCAGTTTCGTATTCTGTTGCTTCTGTTCCTTTTGCACTTGTGCATATGGATATTTGGGGGCCTTATAAATACCCCACAATGTATAATCAGCGTTATTTCCTTACTGTGATTGATGATTTTAGCAGATACTGTTGGATTTACTTAATGAAATCTAAGTCTGATGTCAAAAACATCATTGAAAGTTTTTGTAGCTTTGCTTCTGTTCAGTTTGGTAGCAAAGTTAAAGTGATTCGAATGGACAATGGTCCAGAATTCTTCATGAATAAATTCTTTGCTGTTCAGGGTATTGTTCATCAAACTAGCTGTGTGAATACCCCACAGCAGAATGGTATCGTAGAAAGAAAGCATCAGCATATTTTGACTATAGCCAGATCACTGAAATTTCAATCCTCTCTTCCTTCGGAGTACTGGGGTTTCTGCGTCCAACATTCAGTTTTTCTCATTAATATCACTCCAACTCCTATCTTGAATCATAAAACTCCCTATGAGATTTTGTATAATAAGTCTCCTTCTTATAGCCACCTCAAGGTGTTTGGTTGTCTAGCATTCGGAACCAATACGCAAAGTCACAAAGGCAAATTTGACGCAAGAGCCAGACGTAGTGTGTTCTTGGGATTATCTTATACTACCAAAGGTTACATCCTGCAGGATTTGAACACTAAAGATGTTTATGTTTCAAGGGATGTGTTGTTTCATGAAACCAAATTTCCCTTTGGCACAGAAGCATCCTCTTCATCCACCTTTTCTGATAGTTCAGTTGATCATGCTTCTAGTCTCAGTTCTGATCCCCCTTGTTTCCAGCCTTTCCATTCTCAGCCTACCAATCTCACTGTTGATGCTCCTGTCTTATCTCCTATTCAGCCTTCTGCCCCTTCATTACCTGATAATGACCTTACACAATCAGCTGATACTCCTCAATCTAGCTCACAGTCACCTCCTTCTTCATCATCCCCTGAGGGTCTGTACACTCCCACAGTTGCACATCCTGGTCCGTTGCTGGATGGTCAACTGGTTGTTGATTTGCCTCTAGTTTCTAATTCTCCTACTAGGCCTGTCAGAGTCGAAAATCCACCCAAATATCTTCAAGATTATCATTGTAATTCCTTGTCTCTTCCTTCTGATCAACTGGTCCATACATCTCCTCATTCTTTGCATAAGGTGTTTGGCTATGATTTGCTAGCTCCACAATACAGATCATATGTTTTGAGTTTAAATGCAAATACAGAGCCTAGCACTTATTCAGAGGCTGCTAGGTTGCCTGTCTGGCAGGCAGCTATGAATGCTGAATTGTCTGCGTTGGAAGCTAACAGGACTTGGACTCTGGTGCCTTTACCTCCAGGCAAGAAAGCAATAGGATGCAGATGGGTTTATAAGGTTAAACTCAAGGCTGATGGAAGTGTGGAGAGGTATAAGGCTAGGTTGGTGGCAAAGGGGTACACCCAGCAGTATGGCATTGATTAACAGGACACGTTCTCTCCTGTTGCTAAGATGACCACTGTCAGAGTCATATTGGCCTTGGCTGCAAGGTTTCAATGGCATATACATCAATTGGATGTGAACAATGCTTTTTTGCATGGTGATCTACATGAGGACATCTACAAGTCTCTACCTCCTGGTGTGGCTGTGAAGGGGTCCAATATGGTGTGTAAGCTGCACAAGTCCTTGTATGGCTTAAAGCAAGCCAGCAGAGAGTGGAATGCCACTCTTACTAAGTTCCTGTTGGCCATGGGGTTTAAGCAGTCCAAGTGTGATTACACGCTGTTCCTTAGACATGATGGTGCTGAGTTTATGGCTTTGTTGGTCTATGTGGATGACATCATAGTGGCCTCCAGTGATGAGCATTCCATTGCTGAGGTTAAACACGCTTTACATCGTGCTTTTAAGATCAAGGACTTGGGTCAGTTGCGTTTCTTTCTTGGCATAGAGGTAGCTCAGGCTACAGGGGGGTACACATTAATCAAAGACGGTACACTTTGGATCTTTTGGAGCAGACTGGTTTTTTGAATGCTAAGCCTGCTAAGACCCCCATGGAAAGTCATGTTAGCCTGACTCATTTAGACTCTCCTGCATTAGAGGATGTCACACAGTATAGGAGGTTAATTGGGAAACTTATATATTTAACCATCACTAGGCCTGACATTGCCTTTGCAGTTCAGCAGTTAAGTCAGCTTTTAGATTGTCCTACTGAGAATCATTTGAGAGCTGCACACAGGCTTCTCAGATACATTAAGGGCACTGTAGGCCAAGGCATATTGTTTCCAAGGAAAGGAGTGTTAAAGCTACGGGCATTTGTTGACGCTGACTGGGGTGGTTGTCATGAAACTAGGAGGTCTGTTACGGGGTACTGTGTATTTTTTGGAGATTCCTTGATTTCATGGAAGGCAAAGAAGCAGTCTACGGTTTCTAGATCGTCTGCTGAGGCAGAATACAGAGCCATGGCTATGGTGACATGTGAGGTTCAATGGCTTCTGTATTTGTTAGAAGACTTGGGATTGAGAGATCAGAAACCAGTGGAGATGTTTTGTGATTGTAGGAGTGCCATGTATATTGCAGAAAATCCGGTATTTCATGAAAGAACTAAACACATAGAGATTGATTGTCATGTGGTTAGAGATAAGGTGCAAGAGGGGGTGATCAAATTGATGCCAATACGGACGGAGCTGCAATTGGCTGACATCTTCACCAAGGCTTTGGATTCAAAGCGATTGTTACAGCATGTTGGGTCACTTGGGATTCACAATCTTTATGGCAAGCTAAGCTTGAGGGGGGATGTTAAAGATGTTGGGTGAATCCACAAGTAGTGTGGCGGCTAACTTGAGTTGTGTAGTGTTCTTGATGATTCGACGTGTTAGCTGCCAATTCAATGAAATTGCACGAGGTTTGTACCGTGGGGCAGTGAGCATTGGCTGGTTGAAGAACCTGCCATTGGAGATGAGCTTATAGGAAGAAGAGGAAGACGGTTGCCTTGGCGGGAGTATGTTTAAACGGGTGAAATGACGTTGTTGCCCTTACTGATGCTATTGTATAGTTAGTTAGTTGAAGGGTATAAGAGTAATTTTGCTGTTTCTGTTTCTTCTTCCTTCGCAGACTAGCCTATATATACTTGGCAGCTGCGCGTTTGTATGTGAGTTGATTTTCCAGAAAATTCCAAAAGCTTTCTTCGTGTCTCCCCGTGCTATTCTCTCATGAATTCGCTTCTTAGTTCTTTATTTTGTGTTCGCACGATTTGATTCGTTGCTTAACAGTTGAATTGCTTGTTGTTCGTTAGAAATTTCACATCGTGTCTTTTTATCTTATGTATATGCAGCTTTTACTTGATCGTTATTTGGATTAACAGAACTAATCATCACTAGTTTATTTTGTAGCAAATCCAAGTAAAGGCTTGCAGGAAACATGGCATAAGGTGTCTTCCATGTTCAAAAATAGGAAGCTGCTGGATGATATTACATGTGAATCAAATTATTGCGATAATGAAGGCTATAACCTTTGCCAATTTTACAACCAATTTTGTTTTTGCAATTTTAATTCTCAAGGATGTCAATCATATCAAAGATCCACGGAACCCCTAATGTGGTAAAGTCTCCTTAACTTTCTTCGACGTTTTCCTTTATCTACCGACACAATGAAATGAATAATTATTTTTTTCCCATTTCTTTTTTGGGAATCCCTCTTCTTCTAGGGTTTAAAACTATTCTCGAGAAGATGGAGGCGGGGAGAAGAAGCATACGACATATCTATTTAAGCAGCAGTCTTTTCGTGTGTGGTTTGTCGTTTGAGTATTAAATAAACTCAGATCTACCATGGTTTTGGCAGATCTGTTTTGAGTTTCCCTTTTGTTTCTCTGTTGTCGTCATCAAATCTTTGATTGGCCTCTGGTTTTCTTTAAGGTTTGGAGTGTTCAAATTTATGGTTCAAGTTGTCTTGTGATGTTCTTGTCAAAGAACACAGTTGAACATTGTGGATCAAACATAGTTCAACTATTGATGATTAGAAGATTGAATCCTAAAAAAAGGAGTGATTGCCTTCAGCAGATTCTCTAATTATGCTGCAGATAATGTAATTTGATATTCTAGTATCAGGGGAAGAATTTCATTTGTATTCTCGTTCTATACGTGTATGCTCTTGTACTATCTTCAGGAACTATGAAGTTATGAAATTATCTTTTAAAGTAATCATTTTATTTATGTTGCTTTCTTTTAGGAACAAAAGAAAATGAAAATCAAGCTTTCATGAGTAATTTTTACTGATACAGAAAATGAATCTTCGACGCCCAATGTTTTTCACTGCAAAGTTCTGTTTCACAAATTAATGAGCAACTAATTCATATTATAGTACTAAGATTGTTTTTGATGTGATTCTTTAATTTGATGTTGCACAATTGGTGGCTCCTCATTATGTTGAATAGCTACCGAATTGTCCATATATAAAGGTAAAACATTTTTATTCCATACTTCCTCAAAAATTGAATTGTCGATTTGAATCACTCTCACTAACTTTATGATCCTCTAGAAACTTGGCATTTCTAGCTTCACCCACTTTTGTAGTATGTGAGGAACAATAAACTCTATATCCTTTGGAGTTAACTGCATATCCGATAAAATAACCACTTTTCGTTCGTTTATCAAGTTCTTTATGCTTGGATTGTATGCCTTAACTTCAACTAGACAACCACATATGTATAAATGTTTTAAACTTTGTTTCCAACCATTCCACAACTCAAATGTGGTTTTAAGGATGGCCTTAGATAGAACCCTATTTAAAACATATATAGCGGTTTTTAGAGCTTCAATCTAAAAGGATATAGGTAAATTTGTTATGCTAATCATGCTACTAACCATGTGCATAAGAGTCTGGTTACTTCTTTCAGTAACACTATTTTGTTGTGGTGTGTCAGATGTAGTGTATTGATCAACAATACCTTCCATTTGAAGAAATTTGGCAAATGAATCAATCATTTCTTCTTCTTCTTCTGTGCATTGTCGATAATATTCACCACATCTGTTAGATTGGACAATTTCAATTGTCTTCTCTTTTTGTTTCTCTACTTCTAATTTGAAGATTTTGAACGTATCAAGTGCTTGAGATTTATCAAATACAAAATAGAGATATATGAATCTCGAATAGTCATTGATAAATGAAATAAAGTATCTTAGACCATTGAAGTACAATATGTGAAGCGGTCCACAAATATCCGTGTTTATGATTTTCAGAGGCTGAGAACTTCTTTCGGCACCCTTAATGATCTTGTTGGCTTTCTTGCATTTTATGCATCTCACACAAGTACCTAAATCGCTGAAATCTAGAGTTTCCAAAACTCCTTCATTCACCAATCTTTTCATTCTATCGATTGAGATATGTCCCGATCTTTTCTCCCAAAGTCTTAATGAGTTCTACATTAAAATACAACACTTTGTACCATTTTCTGTTAAAAGAGTATGCTCATAAATGGGATCTAACTCAAGTTAAAACACAAAAGATTTTATAATCTTTCAAAAAGATTCATAGCAAAAAGATGAGAATTGGAGTCATATCCATTAAGCGGAAGTCTCGAAAAATAACCTAAATTTCTTGAAAAAGATATAATATAAAAAGTGTTTTCCAAATCTAGTTGAAAACCAGCCTTCATGATAAGCCTGTAAAATCCCATTCTTTCAACGGTAGAGCGCATCCGATTTCCAGAATAGATGCATGGCTCACTTTCTTTCGGTTTCCTCGAATTTAGAAAGCCCTGCAGGGTTTTCGTAAGGTGAATTGTAGAACCACAATCAATCGACCATGTATTTGTGGGATTTGCAAGGCACCACTAGAAGGGGGTTGAATAGTGGGTGCAGAAAATGTGGTTTTTAAAATTGTTTTAAACCAAAAATCCAACTTCTGAAAACAGTTTCTGTTTTCAGGACAAGTTTTCAAACGCTTTGAAAAGTTGGCTGCTGGTCTTCAAAAATTCTTAAATTTGGAGAGAAATTAGTATCAGATTAAAAATCGTTGGTGGTTAGATAGCGCAATTCTGCCAGAAACGGTAGTCTGACTTGAAAATTTTATTCCGATTAAACCGTGGCTCCAAATGGTCTGAAAAATTAATGACAAACCTCTTACTATGTGTATTTAATTGGGTTGAAACAGTTTTGAAAAATGCCTTTGGAAAGTTAGTCAAATACGTTTAAAGTCTCAACCTTTGAAAGTCTGAAAATCAGACTGCACTAGTCTCAGAACGTTTGACGTTTGGATGACTTATACTTGTCCAAAAGGATTGAAACTTGCGCCAAAAGAACCTTAAGACGTGTGGCTATGTTTCTTGAAAGTTTTGTGATTTTTGAAGTTTGTGTACTATTTTTAAGAACGTGATAGAAATGATGTACTGTGTTGGAAACTGAAAGTAAGCGCTGAAAAGTAAAGAACACAAGGAATTTTATACTGGTTCGGTTAATCAACCTACTCCATTCTTCGAGGACACCTTCCTCGTTTATCACTAAACAAAATAACACCTTACCACAAAGGGTTGCTGGAGTTATACACCAACTCCAAGCCTTTATAAACGATACAAGCAATCACACCTTTCACGAACACCACCACCGAACGAATGAATGATTGATCACACCTTAATCAATCTTTTACAAAAATGAGCGTGTATGGTGGTCTATATGCCTATTCAATATATTTGAATATAAGAACAATAGGCTTGAGAGAGAAGAAGAAAGAAAGGTAGAAGAAGAATGTGGAAGACACTTTTTGCACTTGAGAGAATATGAGAATTGTCTTGCTTTTATTTGCTACATCTCTTCTCCTTTTAATCAGCATTAGCCCCCTCCTAGGGCTCTTTTCCATCTTCAGAATTTTCTTTTAAGTCCTTAGAAGAATGCCTTGTGTAAATGTGACATCAACTTGCTTACTTGGCAACTCTTGATTGAATGAGCGTCTTGGCTTTGCTTACTTGGCGCTTCATGGTTGGTCCAACCTTGTCACCATTTAGTGTACTGTAAAAATCTGAGATTAACTTGAAAAACATATGCCAAAAAGAATCCAAAACAATACCAAACAATCACCATTCAATCCCTTCAATTTTGGGATGCAAATTAAGGACAAATGAATAGTAAATTCGCCCACTATTCACATGTGCTGAAAATTTTCAGCATGTGTTGCCCTCTTCAAAGTCACCCATCATGTATGGCTTATTTTCCACCAATTAAAGTGCCAAATAAGCTCCATCAATGCTTCAACAAAGCTGAAAATGGGGTGTGAAATTCCAGCACATGTGCTGAATTTTCTTTTGGTCGTCATATCTCTTCTTCATATCATACGAAGTATAATTATGTGCCGCATAAATATGAGAAGAAGACTAGTACATCACTCATCTCATCTCATCGTATTTCTTATTCCTCATATCATACAAAGTGCAATCATGTGCCATATAGAAAGCCACTGATGCATATGCAACATTCATATCATAAAAATGCATCTAGATCACTCTCCGTGCATGCAAACCAAAAATGAAAACCATACTATATGCATGATGGGATTCTCGTCCAAAGGCCAAACGCATTTGCCCCTAACGTATATTATGTTGCGTTTTCATCACCTTTCTCACCTTTCGGAAGACCTAGAAAGGTCACCCAAATTTGGGTACCAAAAGGGTTGAATAAATAACCCTTAAGAGCGCACTTTTTAATATTATTTGAAATGCATGATTTTTTATCTTCATCTTTACATGCGCTTTTGATTGTCTTTCCAAAATAAAAGGGGACAGAATGCATGATTTAATGGGGAGAGAGAAAGATTAATTGCACAAATCAAAGGAGAGAGAATTCAAAATTCAAATTTGAATTTGTGCACGGTTAGAGGGGGAGCGACAAAATTTTTTGTAGATCATCAAAAGGGGGAGATTGTTGAGAAAAACGGGTTTAAGTGATTATTAAATGCATGATTTAAATAACGTGTACTAAAAAAGTGCATGACACATTTATGACATGAGAGAATGCATAATTTAAGGGGGAGAGAGAAAGATTAATTGCACGAATCAAAGGGAAGAGAATTCAAAATTCAAATTTGAATTTGTGCACGGTTAGAGGGGGAGCGACAAAATTTAAATCATGAACGTAGGTTATTTTGTAAATCATCAAAAGGGGGAGATTGTTGAGAAAAAAGAGTTTGAGTGATTACAAAATGCATGATTTAAATAACATGTACTAAAGAAGTGAATGACACGTTTATGACATGACATGTTTTTGCATGAAACTTGTCTTATATAGTTCATATATAATGTTGTCGTACTAACGAACCATGAAGCTTTAAAGCTTACATCAAATGGCGAACATTTGTTGTGTTTGAACTATTTTCAGGTGCCATCATTAACGAGCTAAACTAGTTCATTAAGTGAAGTACTTAGTTAAATGAACTAAGTAGTTCATTAAAGGAAGTTATATTTGGAAAAGGCACAAAGGCAACAAATTGAAGAAGGGAAAGTCTATCCTCTCCTTTATACCCGCCATTTACCATATATTTTTATATATATTCAGATTTTTTATAAAAAGGCACATACACATATATTCTAACGTACTACCGACACGTTATATATTTTACGTACGTACGTTAACGTCACACCACTATATTTAACTCATATTTATGAGTATATTCAGGTCTTATATCATATGATATAAGTCACGGTGATGACAAATTTATTACGACACGTTAAAAGGTTCTAAACCAAAAATTGCCGTATCGGGTGAATACCGAAACTTCGCCGACATGTCACGTACTTGCCATATATAGATGGCCATCCCCTACACTTCAAAAATGGCCACAAATTTCGTGGCTTACATGGTATATACAGCCATAAAATCATTCCATGTTGGCACACAAATCACCCCAAATTAAGGCCAAATAATGGAGATTCCAAATTCAATTTTTGTCACATGTAGGCGCCACTTTAATCAGCCATGAGTGCTGAATATTAAAGTTTAATTTATGTATATTATGTGTAACATAATATATATAACATGTGCAAAAAGTTGGAATTTAATCGGAGAAAAATCGGGTAATTGACAAACGTTGAAAATTCGGTTTTCTACGAACACGACACATGGAACATTTTTGGCATGACAAAAAACATGTATCTAGACACTTCATACATATTCAATACATATTAAAGTGTTCTAGAAAATTCAAACAGGGGCTGATTATAATTTACCATATATGTGTGAATATTGTGCATTATTTGACAAAAGAATAAGGTTGGATTTATTACAAGTAACAATCCTAAACCATTGCAAACTAATCGCAAATATGCTGCCTGGACCAAGGCAAACAATATGATCGCTTCTTGGACAGTCAATTCTGTTGTTCCATCAATTGGACAAAGTATAATGTGGTTTGACAATGCATGGATATCTGGAATGATCCTAAGCCTAGATAGGGTAATGCCGATGTGTTTAGATTATCTGATTTGCAAGAACAATTTTATGCTACTAGACAAGAAGGCAGTTCAGTTACTGAATATTACACAAAACTCAAGGTTCTTCGGGAAGAATTCATGGTGCTTAGAGCAATCCCTAGTTATGTATGCATAGGTGTACATGGAATGTGTCTAGCCAGATCAACAAATTTATTGAAGAAGATTATGTGATTAGGTTCATTAAAGGACTTAATGATGAATATGAACCTGTGAAATCACAAGTTCTATTGTCCAGCCCGTTGCCAGATCTGAAGACCACGTTTGCCATGACAGTAAAGGTGGAAAGGAAACTGCACTATTCAGGAGGACAAAATAAATTTAATAACAACCCCTCACATGTGCTTAGCACCAACAGCATTCAAAGGTATGGGAATTTTGGATCCAGTCAAATCAGTTCCAAAAGTGAAAATTCCAATTTGGTGAAACATGCTGGTAGAGGGTGTAAGAGAGAATTTCATAATCAGAGGCATGGTAGTGGTAATTCCAAAGCCCCTGTATGCACATATTGCAATATGTCAGGTCATACTATTGACAGATGTTTTAGGAAACATAGCTTCCCCCCAGGATACAAGCAAAAGGGGAAAGTTAACTATATAGAAAGTGAGTCAAGTGTGTATAACCAGTCTGAATGTGAGACCTATCATGTCAATGAAGCCATGAATGACAATGTCACCCCAGCTTCTGTACATGTTGCCCCTTCCTTGACACATGAACAGTATGCACAATTGATGAGCATGTTACAAGAACACAAGGATAAGGGAGTCTTGATGAATGTCAATGCTGCAAAGATGTCAAAGGCTCAC